>OX359277.1:8865876-10065876 GCA_947179155.2 Hedera helix
TAAAGATCTAGACATGTCATATATGACATATATGAACTTTTTCAAGTGTTGGAATGATGTTTTAAAGCAAATGACCAAAAATCACAAAGTTGGTGAAAAATAATTTTAAGGTTGAAAATGTTTTGAAACGCCCTCCTACGGGCTAATGTATCAATGATTTTGAGAAGTCAAATGAGGCAAGTAATTTTTTTTAAAAATATTAGGTAGTAAGACCTGGTTCTGTTCCAAATTTAGACTTAATTAGAAGTGTGATGAGGAAGTTAAAAATCAGCGAAGTAGTAGAAAAGTCAAAAAAATTCTGATTTAGAAGCACTGCGCCAGGGCGCAGTGTTTTGTACTAAATACTGCGTCGGGGAGCAGTTACTATTCACAGCTGCGATGATTTCGCGGCCAGCAAGTTCAGAGCACATCGGGGCACGGTATGACTGAGAACATCTTTCCCCTAGCAAGATGTTCGGCGCCGGGGCGCAGTGAACAGTGCCCATAAAAATATTAAAGTGTCCAAAAAACGACGTTTTAACATGAAACGATAAAGATAAGTCATATAAACCCTAGATAGATAAAGAATGGCCAATGTAATGGGTGTTAAGATATAATGAGCTAATGAATGGCATAAATAACATGCCTAAAGCTATGTCAAAGCATGATATGAATTATGAAAAAGGTTGAAAACGAACGAGAATGTATTATTAACCTACATAGGGTATAGTACATCAAAAGTGAAATGAATAGAGATTAATGGTTAAGTGATTATGGATTAAGCTTTACAAGTTATATATAAAGTTTTATTACCCGATAATAATATATAGGTGCAATGTTTACAGATAAAGCTTGGAATAGCAAACCGACAACACGGTTATGACAGGCGATTAAAGAAGCGTAAAGGTTAAGTAAATAAATGCAGCTCAGGCAAGTTTTTCAGACTAAAATGTGATAATTATTCTACGTGAACTATATGACATTAAATGTTTTCATATGTGCACTTCGTGCAACTATGTGTTTTAACTGTTAAATACAATATGTGACATTATGCATAGCATGGTAAAGTAAAGGATGCATGACGCATGAATATAAATTGGAAGCATGAAATGTGTTATCTGATTGACTTGTTGAGCCTTTGTGCTTACCTTTGCTATGACTAACAATTTCAGGTAAAGTACGAGAAGGCCAGAGGTTCCTGTTAAACTAAAGGTAAAAGAATGTGAATGTATGGATAAGCATAAATAAATGTATTATATCATTAAGTGCGTTATAGAAATTCAATGGATGAATGTGAAATTTGTATAGATTCAAGTTATGTAACAACTTGGTTTTAAATATTGAATCTTGATGGTAATAAAGAATGAATAATTTATAAATTCATAGAGATAAATATACATGTATGTATAAATTATCCGGAGAGATGATGTAAATGATAAGATTAATGTATTATTGTTAGCAGAGTTTTATATGTAATAAACTCGAACATGTATGAGGTGAGAAGGATTATGTATGGATAGACTAATGGTGAAATTATTCATAGGTTATATTATATGAATCATAATATATATATGATTTTGAAAATCTAATAGACTAGGTCCTAATTCAATTTATATGATCTGAGTTCTAGCACAAGAAAATTAAAAATTATGATTCCGAGGTAGGTAATAAAGGTAAGATAAATAATCAGATTTATGGACCACATTATTGTTAAGTGATTGGTTTAAAGGTTAAAGGTTATGTATTAACGCACGAGATCACCATTAGCAAATGATGGGGTTTCGGGGTCGCTACAGTATGAGTAAGAGAGGCTGAACATTCTTAGGTGAAACCGAAAAGGACTCTCTTATACTTTGGCTTCTTTCAAGTAAAGAAACAATTGATTGAGGATTTTCCTTTTCTTTGAGTGAAATGAATAAGGACTCACTATAGCAATAGTTAAGCACTTTCTTCCTCTTCGCCTTACTCTACTCTTATTTATTTTATTTTTTCGCACCCTGGTGACAACTCTTCTTTCATAACCCTTAGCCCCATTTCCTGTGTATTTTTTTTAAACTAGATTGCGTTGACACATAACTATGCCTATCTATATTAAGAGACCTCTATTATGGCTTTACGTTAACTAAAATACAAAACCTGAAAAGTCTTTATTTCTTTCTCTGATCTAGGACCACCCTTCTTTCTCTCAATCTTTCGGGATTCCATGCCCGCTCTATCTGACTTGGTGTTTTCCTTTATATCAGTTTGGGATCGAGATCGTATTTTATTTTCTTTCTCTGGGCTTAACCGTTTTCAGTTCCTACCATCTGAGTAGCAAATAGGCTACTAAAAGACCTCAGGCTTAGGAAAGTAAGATATGAATTCCCAAACCCCCATTTCCAGTGGGCTTCGATCCTTATTATGGTATGACTTAACTTCCATATCGATTACTTTTGATTCCCTTTACTTTCTCTTCTCATTTGGATTTATGTTTCTGCAATTTCTTATTATTGTCCTCCTTCTTCTTTCGAGTATCTTATCTTTCACCTAATTCACCAATCTTATTGACAATAATGTATTAAAGCAAATAATACTAGATACCATTATTCCAACAGTTAAGTTAGACCGTTCTTTGATTTTGATATAGATTCTTTATTCCTAATTTCTGCAGTACTGAAAACAAAATATTGTCCGAACCTCAATTTTATTTTAATTTGGTTTAAGTTTGACGAGAATAATATTCTACAACTAGTAATTCCTTTATTTTCAAACTAAACCATTTACTATCTATTATTTTATTGAGTAATCCTTTATATTGGAATGGATGAAGGGTCAAATATTCTTGTAATTCCTTACGGGGGGATGAATCCAGATAATTTTGAATCAAAGCTCTAGATTTTTGTTCATCCCTCACTGTAATAATATCTTGGGGTTTACAGCGAGAACTTTCTACTATACAACCATTAAATAAAACATGTCTATGGTTAACTAATTGGCGGGCTTGGGGAAAAGTTGACACCACAAGGTGCCTCTTTCTCTGCTTTTAAATATTGTAAATCCCCTTTCATTTAAGAGAATAAGAAAAGTAGTTACACTCCACTCTTAGAGCCGACTATGACTTCATCGTCTTCTCTTTACCCTTTATCTAAGAAGGAGTTTAAAGGTTATTCTATAGCTTTCTAAGCCCTTTCTCTTAGCCAGGGGAAATCATAGTCTAGAGGAGAGTTTTCTATAAGAATGTGGAAAAAAGAGGAATTTTCTTAACTTAATAGGTTACCCGATCCCTAACTAAAAAAGTAGAGGTCGAAGAAAATAGATAAGAGATTTCGAGGAAGGGTCTTTTCCAGGAGACTAGACATTCTTGAATTTACATAGCATAAATACCAACATTCTGCTTCAAGTTGCCATTGAATTGCTTTTTGTTCCCTTGCTGAGTCAGAGGATGAATAAGAGTTTGTGTTGACACTTCATGAAACAGAGACTATTATAACTTACTCAGTCTCTGATACAGCTCTTGTTGTGGAAAAAGAGGTTTAAGCCCTTTGTCTTTGTGACCTCGGTCACACAGAAGACCCTTACTTAAATAGAAAGTATGAATACCCCAAGTATTACAGATCTTTCCCCCAAACCCTCTTCCCTAAAGTCTGGTGCTGACAAGTCCTACTGAGTAAAGAGCATCTCTGAATGAATAAGAGACCCAATCGCCATACCTTTTTTGATTTGGGACAAGACTGTTTGTTAAGCCAAAAGTTTTTTAGAATAGGAAGAGAGGGGTGGTACTGATTTGTCTTTCCTTCCCCTTGAGTGGACTTTTACAATAACTAGGCTTTTCAATCCCCATCGGGTACTTTAGATTATCCAATTTCCGCTGTGGATGATGATATATAATCAAACTTATGTCATTGACTTAGAACTCCTTTCATTTCAACGAGTGGTGCTAGCTCCTATTCAAAAAAGATGATTGTCTTTCATTTCATTTTCCACTGTTGGAAAGTACGCTATCCCGAAACTGGCGACTTTAGGCAACAAAAATTATACCATGTCATTGGTTTTCGTTGCTGGACCATATGTTACCACTTAAGATGTTTGAGTAGTTGATGTAGCCGAATCACCTACACCCTTATAGTCATCTAAAGGATCTGCCCTTGCTGAGTCGGCTTCTGGCATAGATGATCAAACTGCTTTCGCTGGAGCAGATGATTTCCAAAAGGAGTTTTGATCTTCCCATTTTTGGCTTTTAGGTTAAAGGTTGCCAGAGTATCCGTCTCTTATCTTAATAAAGTAAAATCATCCATAGTTAGTGGCGAATGTTAACATGAAACTGAAATAGACGGGGCCTACTCAAACCTGCCTATAAAAATATGGAAAAGAGTATGTATCTAGCTTATAGGAGAAATTAGGGGGCAAACCCTATCCTATAGAATAAGACCACTCGCATTTCACTAGCGAAGTGGATCTTTTTGTGACGACCCCAAATCCGGGTTCCATAATATCGGGTTTGGTTCTCACTATTTCCAAAACATAATAACAACTAAATATATAGTCTTCATTAATCTAGCGGAAAATACATACTATTCTTTACAAAAAGATAAAACAATCCCAAGGTCTTTAACCTTAAAATTCATTAAATCTATTTTAAGGGATTACAAAAGATTTACAAAGGTAATTACGTACTAAGCGATTGATTAGTTAACATACAATAATCTAATCTAAGCTTTAACTTTTTCCTTGCCTTTGTCCTTTTTAGAACATTCGGGTTTTACTGAAAAATAAGTCATGATATAGCAAGGATGAGCAATTGTAACGCACCCGAAATCGCAATATTACTTATTTAATCCAATTATGTTTGGATAAAGTAATCATTAATCTTAAAATCATATTTTATAATCATAAAACATATTAACGGCGATCTCGTGCGTTAAAACTTAACTTGTAACCTTTAAAAACAAAGACTTTGACCATAATGCGGTCCACATCTTTTTTTTTTTTAACTTACTATCAATACCTGCCTCAGGATCGTAACACTCACTTTACTAGAACTTAGATCATATACAAATAAGTTATGACCTAGTCTATTACATTTCATAATCATATATATATTTTTATGATTTACATATCCTGTAAATAAAATTTTGCCATGAACTATTCATACATGGCCATGTTAATATATACCTGTATACATACATCTGCATCATGCCTGTACTTGTTTACATATCTCTGTATTGGATATACAAGTTCATCACAAGTAGAACTTGACTAACAATAATATCTCAATCTTATATCATTATAATCTTTTCCTAAATAATACATACTTACAACATCCATCCCTACAGACTCACAAATGTTCGTTGCTTTCACATAATACAGATACATTTAACAAATTCTCTTCATGCTTAACAATTCATTCACATTCTTTTACCTTTAGCCTCATCGGAATCCTCTGGCCTTCTCGTACTCTAACTAAAATATTAGTTCATAGCAAGAGTGAGCATAAAGCTCAGCAAGTCAATCAGATAACACATTACATGCTTGCAATTATATTTAAGAATCATGCATTCTCTACTTTACCATGCTATGCTTAATGACACATATTCCACTTAACTGTTAATACACATAGCTGCACGGAATGCACATTTCAACTATCACATAGTTCACATAAAACACTTTGTCCACTTAAGTCTGAAAAACTTGCCTGATTTTCATTTATTTACTTAACATTTACGCTTCTTTTTCGTTCTTTCTATCCTTCCTCGCATCGGGTTGTTAGTCCGAACTTTATCTGCCAACATTGCACCTATATAACATTATAGAATCGCAAGACTTAATATAACTTATCAAACTTTATCTATAAGCGCTTAACCATTTAGCCCTATTCATTTCACTTTTGATGTATTATACCTTATTTAGGTTAATAATACATCATAGATTGTCTCTGACCTAGCACACAAGCATTACAATGCTTTTATATAGCTGAAAGTATATTATAGTATACCATTTTCATAACCTTAATATCCTTTACTATTGATTACCTCTACTGGTAATATCTTACCCTAATTGGGTCCTACATAACCGTAATATTGGTTCATGCATTGGTTACACACATGTGTATGCTAAACCTTGTCATATAAATTATCACTTAACTTTACATAACCTTATCATGTAACACATAGCTCATTTATACCTTAACATCTACCACATTGATCATTTTTATCAAGTTGTGGCTTGTATTTCTTGTCTCTATCATTTTATATCAGAACATTTCTATTTGGACTTAAAATAAAAAATTTCTTTGCTGGAACAGTATATCTCGCCCCGACAAGATGTTTAGCCTGGAAGATCTCGCTGGCCGCGAGATCTTCTCTGCCAGACTGCACCTCGGCGCCCCTTGATTTTGCCTCGGCAAGCTTCTTCACAGAGCACTGCGCCCCAACGTAGTTTCCAGTTCAAATAACTGCGCCCCTGCGCAGTATTGGTTTTTTTGAAAAAAAATTCTTTCAAACATCCATACTATTTTTGGCCCTTTTTTGTAAAACTTGATTCTTACATATCACATAACACATATTTAAAAACATTTAAAACTTTTGAAATGGACTTATTTTTCCAAAATTTTTATTTTAGGCGTCGACGAACGTTTTAAAACGTTTAAAATCCACAATTGTCACCATTGACACCAAATGACTTTCAAAATGACTCTAACACATGTATTTATGTAAAACTTAACTGTTTGGGCCTTATTAAACCATTAATTATCCAAAATGGCCAAAATCATATGTTGGTGGAATTTTGTCAAATTAAGAAATTCCACCCTTAAGCTTAACTTGAAACCTTGGACTCTATGCACCACATACATTACCACATACACATTTAACCACTTTGTGTTTTCACATAACTTCTATAATCACCTTCTAATGCACTTTTCAGATTATAATTTAGTCTATATGCAAATCATAGTCTAATATTCAACTTTCCTTCACAAAACATGTTTTTCAATCTTTTTAAGAACTTAAAATGCTATCTAGCAAGAATTTTCACATGTATACCATGATCAATACCTTTGACTAGGTTTCCATCATTTCTAACAACATATAACACATAATCATCCCTAAAATCATGGTTTTAAACCTTGAACATGAACATGAATAGTATATCACCTTTATTGTACCAACTTAAGCCTAGGGTTTCATCATAATTCAATTAAGAAGCACATAAACTTACATAAACCTTACATCTAGCCATGAATTCATGCATGGCTATCCTTATTCTTGAACTTAAATATATAAACACAAAATCTTAAAGCTTAAACATAATTATACCTTCTTGGATATCCAACTTATTTACATAAAAAGCTTTCTCATGATGAGACATTCCTCTTTTCTTCTTGCTCCATGATCATCTAACCATTCCTTATTGATTAATCAAGCTTTCTCTCTCATATTCTCATAGTTTCCTTGCCTTTCTCTCTCTTAGGGCTTAAAACTCAGTAATTTGGAACAAAGAAGAGCACTTGCTTGCTTAGATACATATTATATGGAATTTAACTAAGCTTGGTTAAGTGTAATAACCATGGTTAACCCATCCAAGGGCATTTTGGTCATTTCACATTTAAGTTAAGGGCATTTTTGACATTTCATCACTTGGGACATATAGGTCATTTCTCAATTTGTCAAGGGTATTTTGGTCATTTTACCCTTTAAGACAAAATGGTCATTATTTAAATTGTTGAGGGGCATTTTGGACTTTAGCCACTAAATCTAGAGAATTTAATTCTCTTAAATTCATACACGCTCATTTTTCAACCAATTCAAGTCCTTTTTTATCCAAATTTATTCCATTATGCTCGAATTTTATTCCTCAATAAAAAAAAATCCATAATTGACTTATCTCAAAACACTTGTCGCACTTTGAAATATCAATATCATTAATCACATATTAATTATTACAACATTTGCCAAAATTACATATTATCAACTTTTCAATTTCTACGAGCCTTTTTGGTTCCATATTCAATCAATCCCAAATTTCGACATCTCAAATAGTCAAATTGCTCACTTTTTACATAAATCGCTTTCTCGGGAAGCGAACCTCGACCAGATTACCAAAATCTATCATCATTTAACCTTCTACACTCATATAATCATTATACGACTTTTACTTCTTTGGTACATTACTTAGCACACGTATGCCAATTCAAATTAGACTTGCACACTAAATTTCTTCTACTCATTTTTGGATGTATTACATTCTATACTTACACATCGTATAAATATACATCATTCCATCAATATATATGGATTTAATAATCCATTTCAAACATTAAACTTCATAACCATTATGATTTTATTAATATCTTGTATACCAATTAGGTCAAACTGTTCCTTCATTTTTCCACATTTAACCTCACATTACTGTACCTTTTTGTATCCTAGCCTCTCGAGGCCTAATCATTAAATTCGCTATTAATTTCTATAACAACAGCTTACTTCACATATTCAACTTATTACATACAGACATAACACAATGTCTTACCTTAATTCCTTTCAAATTACCCTATTGTGAGCATTACAATTTATCCTTCTCTTTAATCCATTACATTGCCATTCAACCATCAGAATTTATATTCATAAAATTTCATGATCTGTTACGTTGCTAATACACTTCAATAAATAGCTTATCTTCGTACATTCTATAGACCCTTATTTACATCAAGAGTCCTTCTATATCATTTCAACCACATAGGTCATTTATAACACATTGATCACATAATAACTCATATTTAATCACTCTTAATACATTCTGTCATTCAAGCTAGGTTTTATCTACTAACATTTACTAAATTAATCAAAATCCTTATTTGGAAATCCTTTAAAAATTCGGGAAGTCACAGCAATTAGCTTGCTCAGTAAGTTTAAGAACAGATAATACAAGATATATCATGATTGAATGAGAAATAACATCAATGGTTTCAATAATAGATAATAGTTGTGATAGAACAAGAATCAATTTTCAATGTAAAATAAGTGATTGAATCTTTATTGTTGAGTGGCCTCAAGGACCATGAACTACTGCATAAGATAAGTCAGATATATATCTGACACCTTGATAGTTTGGTACTCGAGGAGATCAACCTCTTGTACCCAATGTATATGCATAACATTCAGACATTTTGTGCAAAGGTCAGTTTCCCGAATATAATCCCCTTATCTAGGGTTGTTCGTTCTCAGTCTTACTATAAGAATTCGCACCAACAAATGGTTTGGATAAACTCTTAAAATATTCAAGTTGATGAATTTATACATGTAGTGTCTAGCCGAAACAATTAGCTTAGACATTCTTAAACAGTTCTTGAATTAATGAACTATAATTCTTACAAATACACTATGTGCGAATATGAAAACAATATTGATGTGGAATAATTTTAAGTAATTAAACCACGTAAAGCTCTTGCAAAATTAAATACAAGTTTAGCTGTGGGAAACTTGCTCAATAATAATTTGAGTAGGGTTAGAGAACTTGTCTTGATTGTCGATTACCGCTAACCAATACAATTTCCTATCCTTTGAACAGACCTAACAATTTATCAAGTTGATCTTTCAATTAATATCATATCTAAGTTAATATAATAACCTTTCTATATCTTAACTTACCAACACTTAATCACATAATTAAATAAGTAAGGTATATTAAACACCTAAAAAATATCATCATTATTTGATAATATTTTAATCATATAAAATCTATATTAATCATTTAATATAGTTTAAACTTCTATCTAATATTATTAATCATTTAATAATATTTTATTTATTTATTACTATTATTAATCATTTAATAATATTTTATTCACTTTATAATATTGTTTATCATTTAATAATTCTTTTTCATTTTCTAATATTATTAATCATTTCATAATATTTTATTAACTTTATAATATTTTTAATTATTTAATAATATTATATTTATTTATTAATATTATTAATCATTTAATAACATTTTATTCACTTTTTGATATTATAAATTATTTAATAATATTTTATTCATTTTTTAATATTATTAATCATTTTATAGTATTTTATTAACTTTATAAAATTATTAATCATTTAATAATATTTTATTTATTTTCTAATATTATTAATCATTTAATATTATTTTATTCATTTCTTAATATTAGTATTAAATTTATAATATTATTAATTATTTAATAATATTCTATTAATTTCTTAATAATATTATTAATTATTTAATAATATTTTATTAATTTTATAATATTATTAATCTTTTAATAATATTTTATTCATTTACTTATACTGTTAAACATTTAACAATATTTATTTCTTTTAACTCATTAAACTAACTTCTACAATATTTAAATTAAATTAATTGAATTCATTAATAACATTATTAATTTTAAAACATTTTTAAACTTTTCAACCCGAACCGACCCGACTTGAACCGGCAAAAACTGACCCGATCCGATCTGGAAAATAATTATTTTACAGAAAATGGCCCGACGCCCCGGCGCTGAGTTTTTTATTAAACTCGGCGCCCCAACGTCGAAGGCAGAATACAATTTTCCAAAATTTTGATTTTCTAACTTTGACACCCTTGATTCAAACTTGCATAAAATGAAATCTACACATCCAAATGACACAAAATCAGTTGTGTTATCTTCCTAACTTCTTGTTTTACAATGTTTCATGGTTCGATCACATTTTCAAAAACGTTTTGATATGAAATTTACAATCGATCCATATAGGGTTTCCAAAATGACATGTTTTACGGTAAAAGCTATAACTTCTTCATTTTTCCATATTTTTGAGAGATTCAAGTTAGGTTATCTTCATAACTCATACATATAACTTTATAGCCATAGAAATCAAATATCCAACTTGTATATCTAAAACTACCACAATAAATAGTGCATAACTAACTAGGGTTTTGCCGGTAAAATATTATATGAACTTTTCTTCCATTTATTTACATACCACACATATAAATACATGTAATAAACGTACAAAACTATGAATCTACCTATATATCATAGCTTTAGGCTTCTAAAGCATCAAAATATATTTTGATCGGTTAAAAATATATTTTGACCATTGAAAACATATATAAACCATAGAAACAAAAATATTGAGGGATAGAACACTTTTGAACCTCTTGGACTTGAATGCTATTATTCTCTTGGCTATGAACTTTACTAGTGACTCCACCTTGACTATCATCTTACATTTTTCTTGATGGATTCTCAACTTATAAGAGTTCTCTTTATTTTTTTTTCTCTAGAAAGCTCTCTTTTTTCTCTCTTGGTGTTATAGCAAATGACTAACCAACACAAAGCATCGGTGAAGCACTCTATTTATGACACTTACTTAATCATCATCAACATCCACTAATCAACTAACATCGGTCAAATTAGAAGCTAATCTAGGTTATAATTAGATTGATTAACTAGGTGATTGACATGGTGAATGACTAGGGTGGTTCAACAATTAAAGCTTTGTATGAAATTTAAGCAACATAGAGCAACAAGCCACCTCCTTTGTGGGGCCCCAATGTTCCGGCCAAATGGCCCATTTTTGGGCTATTTTTGCTTTATTTTTAATATACATTTATACATATATACATTTATGTATATATACACTTATATATATATTCATTAACCAAAACTTTGACTTAGTTTGGGCTCCACAATGGACTTAGCGATTAAATATATTAGGCTCATTCATTTATTTTGTTTAGGCTCAAATTATTTATTCCATTGGTCTAACATGTTACATTTAATGAAAGGTAAGCATTGGACTAGTAAATTATATCATGAACCAACCTTTAATTAAATACATGGACTACTATGTTAATTTATTGGACCTAGTTTAATACATCATTTGGACTTAACAATATAATATAATTAGACTTGTTTTTAATCAATTCTACAATCTTGCTTCCTTATTAGTTAAAGACACACACATACATCAGTATATTCATTTAATTATATCAATGTACAATTAATTAGTACAAAATTTTTAACTCCTTGCTAATTATTTAATTATTATAATTACAATGACATATACAATTCATGGTTATTACATTCTCCCCCCCCCCCCCTTATAAGAATTCCGTCCTCGGAATTACGAATTTAAAACTACTTAAAAAGATTCGGATAGTTATTCCTCATCTTTTCTTCAAGTTCCCACGTAGCTTCCTCAGCGTTGTGGTTCCTTTAAAGCACTTTGACCGAATGTATAACCTTATTTCGTAATTTCTACTCTTTACTATCTAATATCTGGACAATAATTTCTTCATATGATAAGTCTTTCTTAACTTGTATCGGCTCATAGGATATGGCGTGCTTGTAATCAGGCATGTATGGCCACAACATTGACATGTGAAACATATTATGAATATGCTCCAGTTCAGGAGGTAAAGCTACCTCATACGTGAGTTCACCCACTCTCTTTAATATTTCATATAGTACTGTGAACCTCGGACTCAGTTTTCCCTTCTTCCCAAATCTGATCTTCCATTTCCATAGAGATACCTTCATAAACACAAAACTCCCAACTTCAAAATCTCTCTTCTGGCGATGTAGATCTGCATATTTCTTCTGACTTTCCTGAGCTACTACTAGCCGATCTCTTATTAGTCTAATGATTTCTACCGCCCGTTGAACCAATTCCGGCCCCAACAGTCGACGTTCTCCTACCTTAATCAATTAATTAACATACAATAATCTAATCTAAGCTTTGACTTTTCTCTTGTCTTTGTCCTTTTTAGAGCATTTGGGCTTTGCTGAAAAATAAGTCATGGTATTATAATGATGAGCAACTAGCTTGCTCAGCAAGTTTAAGAACAGATAATACAAGATATATTAAGATTGAATGGAAAATAACATCAAGAGTTTTAATAATAGATAATAATTGTGATAGAATAGTAATCAATTTTCAATGTAAAAGAAATGATTGAATCTTTACTACTGAGTGACCTCAAGGACTATGAACTACTGCTTAAGGTAAATCAGATATATATCTGACACCTTGATAGTTTGGTACTCGAGGGGATCAACCTCTTGTACCCTATGTATATGCATAACACTCAGACATCTTGTGCAGAAGTCGGTTTCCCGAATATAATCTCATTACCTAGGGTTATTTGTTCTCAGTCTTACTATAAGAATCCGCACCAACCAATAGTTTAGATAAGCTCTTAAAATATTCAAGTTGATGAATTTATACATGTAGTGTCTAGCCGAAACAATTAGCTTAGACATTCTTAAACAGTTCTTAAATTAATGAACTATAATTCTTGCAAATACACTATGTGCGGATACAATAACAATATTGATGTGGAATAATTTTAAATAATTAAACCACGTAAAGCTCTTGCAAAATTAAATACAAGTTTAGGTGTAGAGAATTTGCTCAATAATAATTTGAGTAGGGTTAGAGAACTTGTCTCGTTTGTTGATTATTGTTAACTAATTCAATTTAATATTCTTTGAACAGACCTAACTATTTATCAAGTTAATCTTTTAATTAGTATCATATATAGGTTAATATAATAACCTTTGTATATCTTAACTTACCTACACTTAATCACATAATTAAATAATTAAGGTATATTAAACTCTCAGGAAATATTATCATTATTTGATAATATTTTAATCACATAAAACCTATATTAATCATTTAATATAGTTTAAACTTCTACCTTATATTATTAATAATATTTTATTCATTTTCTAATATTATTATTCATTTAATAATATTTTATTCACTTTATAATATTGTTAATCATTTAATAATATTTTATTCATTTTCTAATATTATTAATCATTTAATAATATTTTATTAACTTTATAAAATTATTAATCCTTTAATAATATTTTATTCATTTTCTAATATTATTAATCATTTAATAATATTTTATTAACTTTAGAATATTATTAATTCTTTAATAATATTTTATTCATTTTCTAATATTATTGCTCATTTAATAATATTTTATTCACTTTATAATATTATTAATCATTTAATAATATTTTATTCATTTTTTAATATTATTAATCATTTAATAATATTTTATTAACTTTATAATATTATTAATCATCTAATAATATTTTATTCATTTTCTAATGTTATTAATCATTTAATAATATTTTATTTATTTTCTAATATTATTAATCATTTAATAATATTTTATTAACTTTATAATATTATTAATCCTTTAATAATATTTTATTCATTTATTTATATTATTAATATTCATTCCTTTTTAACTTGTTAAATTAACTCTCTATAATGTTCAAATCACATTAATTGGATCCAGTAATAATAAAATAATTTTAAAAATATTTTTCAACATTTTGACCTGAACCGACTAGACCCGAACAGGCAAAACTGACCCAAACTGACCCGGTTCGAAAAACATTTGTTTTCCTGGAATAGGCACTATGCCCCGGCGCAGTACTGCAGAATGAAATTCCAACCTTTTGCAGATTTTCTAATTTTGACATTTTTAATTCAAACTTGCATAAAATGAAATCTACATATCCAAATAACACAAAATTAGTTTTGTTATCTTCCTAACTTCTTGTTTTACAATATTTCATTGTTCAATCACATTTTCGAAAACGTTTTGACGTGAAATTTACGATCAATCCATCTAGAGTTTTTAAAATGACATATTTTGTAGTAAAAGCCATAACTTTTTTATTTTTTCATCTTTTTGAGAGATTCAAGTTGGGTTATCTTTATAACTCATACGTATAACTTTGTAGCCATAGAAATCAAATATCCAATTTGTATATATCAAACTACCACAATAAATAGTACATAGCTAACTAAGGTTTTACCGACAAAATATTATATGAACTTTTCTTCCATATATTTGCATGCCACACATATCAATACATGTACTAAATATACTAAACCATGAATCTACCTATATATCATAACTTTAGACTTATAGAGCATCAAAATAATTTTTGAACCGTTAAAAACATATTTTGACCATAGAAATGAAAAAATAAAGGTGTATAGCAGTTTTAAATCTTTTTGACTTAGATACACTTCGTCTCTTGGCAATGAACTTTGCTAGAGACTCCACCTTGGCTATTAGATATACACTTCTAGTGTAATATCTCTCAAGACTCTCCAACAATGCTCTCATTTCTCTCTAGAATTATATTCTCTCTCTAAAAATAATAACAAGTATAGAAATGACCAACATTGCACATGTGTTGGTGAATTCTATTTATAGAACTCTAGGAACATATCATTAACTCCTTAATCAACTAGCATTGGTGAAATTAGAAGCTAATTTGTGCTTACTATTTGATGGATTGACTAGTTGATTAACTAGGTAATTGACTAGGGTTGTTGGAGTGGTTGAACCACTTAGTCCTTAAGAAGCTTTTTCAAGCAACCAAGAGCTACAAGCGACCCCCTTATGGGGCCCCCAAGTGTTTGCCAAAATGGCTCTTTTTGAGCCATTTTTGGTTTATTTGTATTGTCTATTTAATCATATATACACCTATATATATATATATATATATATATATATATATATATACACACACACACACACACACACACACATATATATATATATATATCTATATAATGACCAATCTTTAACTTCCAATTGAGCTCCACATTGGACTCTAGAATTTAATCTATTGGGCTCATTTATTTAATTTATTTGGGCTCAATTTATTCATTCCATTGCGCTAATAATTACTAACACATGCTACATTTAATTAAAATATTTATGCATTGGGCTAGTTTAATTATATCATGAACCAACGTTTAATTAAGTACATGAACTACTGGGTTAATTTATTGGACCTAGTTCAATACTTCATTTGGACTTAAAATATAATCCAATTAGACTTGTTTTAATTAATTTATTTTACCACCTTGCTATATTACAAGATTAATATTCACATACATAAGTATATTCCTTCAAATCTATAACGCACAATTAATTAATACTAAAATTTAAATTCATTAATAATTATTTAATAATTACAATTACAATGACACATAGAATTCGTGGTTATTACAGGAACTCTTGCACTTTTGGCGTTTAAGAGAAGTTATCAAGGGAGGTAAAGTGAGGAGAGCTTAATCAAGTTCATCTCTAGAAGGATAAAAGCTTAAATAAGGTAAAAATATTAATTTCTAACCTTATGTATATTCCTTAGTGAGCATATTTGTTTAGTAGCATGATTATGTTTGTTGATTGTTGGAGTTTTGCGTGTTGTGGGATCATAAAGGACCCGAAGGTAAAATGATGGTTTTGTGAAGGAGAATATGTGTTTAGTATGTCTACATATGTGTTTTATGTCTATATGAGCCAGAGAAATGCATATGAACATGAAAACCCTAAATGTCATAGTGAAAACATGATATTTGGTATAAAATGACATAAAATGTGTAAGGCATTTACATGATGTAAAAATTTTATATTGCAGATCTATGAAATACGAAACTAATCTAAGTGGAACGAACGAAAATATAGTTGAAATGAATTTATGGTGAATTTTCTTATAAAACATATCAAATGGAAACTCTATTTTGAAGAATAAATAATTATAATTAAATAAATATTTTTTTTAAATAATTTAAAATAATGAGTTTGTGAAATAACAAACTGGATTTGAGCTCATTTGGATGTAAAATGAGCAGGTTATGAATGATTAAATCAAAAAGAGTAAAAATAAAAAATTAGAAGACCTTTCTGCCAAAGGGCACTGCAGCGTCGTCGTCCCCCACTATTATTTGGTGCGCTGCATTGCCGGTCCGAAAATTTGGTTGACCCGGGTTAAACTAGTTGGATTGACCCTACTCGATCCGAATAAAAATAAATAAATTATAATAATAATAATAATAATAATAATAATAATAATAATAATAATAATAATAATAATAATAATAATAATTAAAATAATAATAAACAAATAAAATAATTAAAAATTATTTTATTTGTGAGTTAATTAGAATAATATTAAAAAATAAAATAATAATTAAAAATTATTTATAAATTATTAAAAATTATTTTATTTTTGAGTTAATTAAAATAATAATAAAGATTATTTTAATTAAAATTAAATATTTCTTCAAACAATTAAAATATTATTAAAGAATTATTTTAATTGAGAATTAATAATGCATAAACAATTAAAATTATATCATGGATTATTTTAATTGTGAATTAATAAGACTTAAATAATTAAAATTATATTAAATATTATTTTAATTGTGAATCAATAAAGAATATGTAATTAAAATAATATTATGGATTATTTTAATTAATGAGACTTAAACAATTAAAATAATATTAAAGATCATTTTAATTGTGAATCAATAAAGAATAAGTAATTAAAATAATATTAACAATTATTTTAATTATGAATTATTAAAGGATAAACAATTAAAATAATATTAAGAATTATTTTAATTGTGAATTAAAGAAGCATAAATAATTAAAATAAGAGTAAAGACTACTTTAATTAGTGATTAACCAAATAAAATAATAACATGAATTATTTTATTTGTGGACTAATAAAGTGTGAACTAGGAAAATGGTAATTGAATAATAAAAAAATAAAGTGAGAATACTTTATTTGTGAATAATTAATTGATGAATAAGGATAATTAAACAAATAAAATAATACTAAATATTATTTTATTTGAGATTATATAATTTGTGAGTCCTACTTATATAGATTTGGTGAGTTAGATCAGCTAAATCATTGTATGAATGTTAAAAGAGATTAACCTTTAGATGAATATAATAAATATAGGTTGTTCAAATAATAAGGAGTCAAATTCGGATAGAGTCAACGATCCAGGCAAGTACTCTAACGTGTACTCTTATTAATTTGTACAAATAGAATTAATTGATGGAATAATTCATGTTTATTTATATCTGTGAAGATTAAATTATATACTCTGAAACTTGATTTAAATCATCATTATATTCTTGGACGATTAGTCAAACCCTGTTTGCGAACATTGAATGTATCAATTGTTCTTAATTGTGTTGGGAAGTACATCTATGCCATTTTTATCGACTAGACCAATGATAATACCGATTATTAATAGATCATAATTTTTTTTGAGAAAGTTATCCAAACCAATTACCTTGGTATAGACTCTTATAATATACTGAGATAAACAACTTATTTTACGCCAGGGAACTGACACACGCGCAAACAACATGTCTGAATCTTATGCATAACATATGGTACTTTAGGTTGACCATCTATTGTACTTCGTTTATATTGTCAATTGTCAGTGAAATACTGTCAATTCTCGCGTGTTCATGGTCCATAGTGACTACTCAGTACAAAATGTTCATTAACTTGGATATATTGAATATTTGATTATAATTAAAAATCATTTGGTCTATTATTGATGAACTATTAATTGTTGATATATTCCTTACGATTATGAATGTAATATCCCGGATATTTAAATGAATTAGAAATAAAATATTTAATATTTAATAAAGGTTGGAGTTTGATAACCTAGTAGTGATAGATAAATAGAGGTCCAAATTAAATTTAACGGACTAACTTAGATATGGTGATATCAAAATTTTTGATAAGTTAGCAAGTAAAGTGATAATTCAATAAACTTGACTAACAGCAAATCTAATTAAATTAAGAGAATTAATTAGTGGAGTTATACACAAAAAGTTATGATTTGTGTTAGTTTATGTGATGTAAAAATTTTTATAAAAAATTTTTAATATTAAATCATGAAAAATTATATTTTCATGTTATAAATTGATATTAAGTGTTGGGTAATTTTTTTGGATTTTTATTGAGGACTTAAAGATTTCTTGAAGGTATAAATTTTATTAAGTTGTGTATTAAAATAGCACTGTTCACGTTCTGCTGGAAAATAAAAATAAAGGACTACCGCGCATTGCGCGGAAAACCTATTTACTGTCGGACACGGAGCCAAAACGGCGTCGTTTTGGCGAATAAAAATTTCATCCGCGCGCAATGCGCGGAAGCCAGCTACGGTGCCTTAAAACGGCACCGTTTTGGGATATAGATTTGCCGGTGCACGCAATGCGCGAGGAGCAGATTTGGCGGAAATTACAAATTTGCCCCTCCGTTCGGTTTTCAGTTTATTTACGATTTTGCCATTCTGGATAATTTAAATTAATTTAAATGTTTAAAAATTAATTTAAAATTATAACAAAAATATTAATAATACAAAAATGATATTTAGGTATTGAATATTATATTTTTTAAAATATAATAAGTATTTAGGATTAATATTTAAATATTTTAAATATTAATCTAGTTAGTTTAATATTATATTTTTTAAATATAATAAGTATTTAGGATTAATATTTAAATGTTGTAAATATTAATCTAGTTAGTTTAATATTATATTTTACAAATATAATAAATATTTAGGATTAATATTTAAATGTTGTAAATATTAATCTAGTTAGTTTAATATTATATTTTTTAAATATAATAAGTATTTAGGATTAATATTTAAATGTTGTAAATATTAATCTAGTTAGTTTAATATTATATTTTTTTCAAATATAATAAGTATTTAGGATTAATATTTAAATGTTGTAAATATTAATCTAGTTAGTTTAATATTATATTTTTCAAATATAATAAATATTTAGGATTAATATTTAAATGTTTTAAATATTAATCTAGTTGGTTTAATATTATATCTTCTGAATTTATGATTAAATTAATTATTATTTAATTAATATTAAATAATAAACAAGGATGATAAATTAATTAATTAGTATTTAATTACTATTAAATAAAAATTAAAGACAACTAAGATTGATTATTTAATTATTTATTATTTGATTAACTTTAAATAATAAATAAATCTAGTAAGTTATTATTTACTATTAAATAATAACTAAAAGTAGTTAATTACTTACTGTTTAATTAATATTAAATAGTAATTAAATGAAATAAAGAAAATGTCTTTTAACTCTTTTGTTTAAACAATTATAATAAATTGTTTAATAGTTTAATAAGTGTTTAACACTTGAGAAAATTATTTTCTAATTTATTAAATTATTAACCTAATTTGATTGATGGTCTATAAGGTTAATAATATTGTTTTGACTGATGTAAATTATGTGTTAGTACTTATTTGTGGTAAATAAGTTTCTTAATGAGCGTATAGTTGTACAAATATGATGTACTAATTATTAGACCAACTTTACTAATGTTAGGTCTTTCAAAGCCAGTTAGTTAAAGCTAGACATTAATTGTAGCTGAGCAAACAGGCAAGTTTCCTAAACCCTACTCAATTTATATTCGAGCAGGATATATTATTTTATTGTTCAAGTCCCTAACTCAAATTCAATTTATTACGTTTCAAGCATGCTATGGTTTAATTCTGTATAATTATTCCACATCTTTAAATTGTGGATTCGCACATAGTGCTTGTTGCATGTGTTCATCAGGTATGAAAGGCTGATCACCTTCATTACCATAAGGTTCAGTTAAAATTGTTCATGGTCATTATTGACACTCAACATTTATTAATTTAGTCATTCAATTATTGAAATTATGACTCGTACTCTTTCACAATCATTATATTGTTGAAAATTCAAAAGCTTATTCTTTCTTTCAATCATGATATATCGTTATCGTATTTAAACTTGCTGAGCAAAGTCGTTGCTCACTCTTGCTATATCATGATAACAAATTTCAGAATAATACGAATGTCCAAGGAGAGACGGAGACAGAAGCAACAGACAAGATTATAGTGTTATGCATTATAACTAAATTGTTATATGATGTAAGTAATTTTGTAAACCTTTTTATGAATCTAAAGGTATATATGTAAGTTAAGGTTAGAAACCTTGGGAAATGTTGTAGAATAAACAATTTATGTTTATATATTCCGCATTAGTTATAGAACATGTATGATGATGATGTATCGTGAGGTACCAAGTCTAGGGTTAAAGGAACCCGGATTTGGGGTCGTCACAATGAAACCTTATACATGAACATTCACTTTATTGCTAAATACGTGCTGAGCAAACTTGTTGCTCACTCTTACTTTCCTTAGACATTACGGTTAAGACTGAGCAATGCACCGATTCATGAAAGGATAAAGGCAAATACAAAGTTACTGAGTAGTTTTATTGGTGATGTTATTTGATGTTTGTATTAAGACTTATATTAGAACCCATTAGTTAACTTATGTTTGTATGAATGATGGTTGCGAGACTTGTGATGCAAATATTTTATGTTAAATCAATGTAAATATTTCTATTATTCCGCTGTGAGTTGTTATAAATGTGATGTATGAGTTAGATCGTGAAGCACCAGATTCGAGGTAAAAATATCTGAATTTGGGGGCATCACATGTATTTAGTATTTTATGTGTTAAAAATGTATATAATTTAATATTTTATCACTCTAAAAGATATATACAGTGTACTTGATAATGTGACTAATGTCTAACTACTAATACATATTCTTATGAATTTACCTAGATCATAATATAAGTTTTATTTATAAAAAAAAAACGTATCATAAAATTATATTGCTAAATTATGATTGTAGATAGCTTAATTGATTTTATATTATTTTTTCAAAAGAAATGTGAAAAACCAAAAAAAAAATTAAACTTTAACTCACTGGGCTTAAACTCGATCTTGAGCTCGACTAGCTTAAGCCTGGCTCGAACTCGGGCTTAACTTGTTTATAAATGAGCTAAGTTCGTACATAAGATTTTAGATTGATTTAAAACTTGGTCCAACTCGTCTCGTTTAATTTTTAGATGAGTTCTAGCTCGGCAAGCCAAAACTCGACTCGTCTCGACTCGTTTATAGCTTTAATTATTGTCTATATATAATTAAAATTAATATTTTCTAAATAAATAAAAACTTACAAAGTATTAATACCTGCGGTGATCTAAATTTTTTGTTGGGAATACGAGTGGTTATTAAGTTTTAATCCGCATAAAGAATGAGCCAGGTGTGGAAAATATTTATGAATGAGGCAGGTGCGGAAAATATTTATGAGACTCGAGATGGAAACGAGATGTGTAATCTCCGGCTCCACTCCACCCCATTGTCATTCCTATCCATGCTATGCATGAGGTTTTGGATTCATTTAATAGCCTAGATGTGTAATCTGCGGCCCCCTGCCCCAATGTTGTGAAATTGTGATAAAAAGAAAAAAGAAAAAGAATAGAAGTTGAAGTAAATGGATGCATTTAATAGCCTAGATTAGGCTAGCTCCACATGAGTAATGATATTTACAATATCCTCCATAAGTTCCCAGGAAAGTTTCCATGGCTTCATTCATTACATCTAACCCTTTTTACGCATCTCCTCATCTACAATAAAAAATTGTATATTTTCATGAATGGAGACTAAATATATATTCATTGTCAATGACCAGATCTCCTATGAAGCCCTACAATCTTGACTTAGACTTCACATGTAAAATCCGCAAATAAGATCTACACGCATCAAGAAATAAAATAGCATGGGGTTTTGATCCATAAGCAATGGTTAAACGTGAAACCGGTCCTATTTTGGGGACACTAGATATGAAAAATATATATAGTTTTGTGAATAGTATAAAAACAATTACAATTTTGAGATGAAGTATGAAAAAAAAAATTAGTTAGAAGATTAAATATGAAAAACAAATATAACTTAGAGACTAATGATAGAGATCCCTTTCTTTAAGACAATATTAGGTCTTAAATTTCAAAGTGGCAAAACTAGAGGCAACAAAAATTAAATTAAATTACGATGAAGAGATGGATATAGATTACGGCTAATGTGGAACCATAAATAATAAGATAAAATAGTAATGTGTAGATTTTTTGTTTATTCCTCTATATCTCATGCATCCACATTTGTTGATATTTAATATTGACGTAATTTTGTGTCATTATATGTAGCAACACTTTATTAGATAAGACTACATATTTGAATTCTAGATACCTTTTAGCTAGGGGTAGATCTAGTGTTAGGACATCTATGACAATTGCCATAGCTAACTTTTTAAGAGTTGTTTTTAAAAAAATTTAATGTAAACTACATATTTTCATAATTATAATCACCCCTTTTAGAAATAATAATATATAAGAAGATATTTTTCTACATAATAATGGTGAGAGTATATATATATATATATATATATATATATATATATATATATATATATATATATATATATATGTAGAATGATTCATAACTAAAGTTGGATCAGATCAATTTTTCATCCAGTTCAATTTTATCCATCCGTTTCGAGATCAGATGACTTAGAGAAAATCATACCGCATAACATTTATTAGCACTATTGCATAATTATTATGTGGTATATGACTTATATAAAAAATATTCATATTACCCGTCAAATGCACCGCACAATTATTTTGTGGCATGGGCTAAAGCTTAAAAACAAAATAGCATCGCATAACTGTTATGCGGTAGGTAGAAAAAAATGCACCTCATAAATGTTATGCAACAGGATCAAAAGGCTTTGCAGTAGGAAGGAAAAAAAAAAAAGGTACTACGTAATAGTTGTGTGGTAGGAACAAAAGTTTGTGCGGTAATAAGGAAAAAAAGCCACTGCACAACAGTTAGGCAGTAGGAACAAAAGGTTGTGCGATAGGTAGGAAAAAAAAGCATAGCATAACAGTTATGCAGCGCCACTAGGAATATGAAAAAGGCATCTCATACTAAATCCCTCATTTTTTTCACATATGAAGAATTGTTGCTATTGTGGAGTGAAATCTTATCTAAAGAACAAAGTTTGGGCGAAGAGTAATCTCTGCCAAATTTAACGTTGTTTGCAGTCTAGAAGATTGGTAAGTAAGAAATTTCTCATTCATTCGAATATCCTTATTATTTCCATGGATTTGTTTGATATTAAATCTTTTCATTCCATATCACTTGTTGGTGAAAATATATGTGATAAAAATGATGAGATTACTAATGTTTGTCAAGATGATACTCCATATATTGGACAAGTTTTTTTGACATTAGAAAAAGTTGAGAATTTTTATAGAAGATATGCCCAACGTGTTGAATTTGAAATTAAGATTAAAACTAGTAATAAATATATAAACTCAAATGAGAATTGTTCTAGGTTATACCAATATAGGAAAAGGGGATATCAAGTTATTAGAAAAAATGAAAAAAAAATAGTGGATGATGATGATGTTGATGATGATAAGAAGATAAAGAGGAGGAGAGTAGATAAAACTGAGTACAAAGGAAAATTATATGATATTCATAATAATAAAAAAAGCAAATAATTGGTATGTGTTTACATTTAAGCTAAATCATAACCATGAATTTGTGTCACCAAGTAAAGCTTCTTAACTACAAACACATAAAAATATTAGTGGAGTGGCTAGAAATCTAATTGAAACGTTGAACAATGTTGGAATTAGAGCAAGCCGGGTGATGAATATTCTTGCTTTAATTGATTGTGGAATGGAAAATGTGGGATTTTCAGAGAAAGATGTTAACGCATTTATGTTTACGCCTGTTATTGGATTTAATGATGATATAATGACAAAGAGCTTAAATGTATATTTGTAAGAGAAATACAAGTAATATTGTAAAGTCCATAAAGAGAAAATCATTGTATAAGGACTTAGAGATCAAACTTATTAGGTTGATCCAAATAGTAGAGTGAGAAACTTGTAATAGACTGAGAGTCCAAGTCCGTGGAACTAAAGACTTAGTTCACTGAGATTGTAGAATGAACTATTCAAGTTTTTAAATAGAATGTCAAGACATCAATATCGCAGAGTGGCTGAAGGGAACTCCAAGATTGTACAATGACATCAAAAAAATTAGCCAAAATACAGAACTGCAAAGGATCGTAGAGTAATGACTGAGGTACAAAGAATAGTAAAGTAATGCTTAGCTACAAAAGAATCATTGAGTGAAGTAGAGCTACAAGAATCGCATAATGAACTTATATGATGATTGACTCTACGATCCTAAGCATTTGGTATCGTAGAGTGCAAGAGTGCAACTCCTGACATGCCAATAATAATTCAAATAGGAAGCTTCTCCAACACACCTTCACCCTGAATATCCTCAAAGTGTGTTAACAGAAAGAAAGATGTCCAATCAGTCACTTTTCCAACAACTATATTATTAGTTTGCAAAAACTATATGTTAGGATGAATATTTCGCTAAGCCTGGTCTGGTAAATCTATGATGGGCTGGGCCCAACGGACCGTCAGCTTGGCAAATTCTTATGAGGACTTCTAAGTCCAATAGGCTTGGGATAGGACCCTAACCAATCTGGACTGTGGCTATTTACTATATCTAATCCGAATTAGAATAGGAGTCAGGTTCTTAGATGGTTTAGGAGATTACCTTCCTATTCAAACTATACCACGTTGATGGACAATCCTAAAGGGAATCGGTAAGAGTCAGGTATACACTATAAATACCCAGTCAATGATAGAGGAAAGGGTTACGCACACATACACATTACTACTATACTAAATACTTGGACCTCCATTATTGACCTTTCTTAAAACATTCACTAACTCTTACACCGGAGGAGTCCACCAACGGCCCAAGCCACTGGGACTTTTGTGCAGGTATCCTATCCGGACGGCCAACAGGACAGCCGGACAAAACCAGGCGTCAACATTGGCGCTAGAAGGAGGGCCTACCAAGTAAAATTTCCATCAATCATCATTGATATGGAAACTTCACACTCGCAAAGTTATTCACGGCGACCAACACCCTCCCAGTCTCGCCGGGAGACGGCGGCTGAGAAAGAACGTTGACTCCAGATAATCCTCGACAGGAAAAAGGCTCTAGATATCCAGCAGAAAGAGCTTGACAAGCAGTACGAGGAATTAACCGAAACAGGGGACAATCTCTCGAGCCAGAGAGGCTCGGCCTCCCGCTCAGACCACCGTGGCAGACGGGAGGACAGACACACGGAACGCCGTAGAGGTGGCCCCCAACCCCGAGAAAAGGAACTGACCCGCTCCAAGTCAATTTGGACGACGGATTTGAGGAAGCGAGCCAGATCACCCTCCAAAAGGGATAGGGAGGACAGACGCAGCCACGGGAGCCATACTGGAGAATCCTCACCCAAGAAGGCTTCGGACAAGTACTATGGGTCCAAGAAGGCCCGGTTCTCCCCGTTCTCAAATGATTTGGAGGAAGCCAAAATCGATCGAAGTCGAAAAGTACCCACTTTGGAGATGTATGACGAAACGGGAGACCGCATGATCACACCTACTCATTTGAGCAAGCCATGCACTTCCATGGTCATGATGCAGTGGCGATGTGTCACCTGTTTTTATCTACTCTAAAGAAGACAGCTAGAGAATGGGTCACCTCCCTCTTCGGGAGCAATAAAAGACGGGAGCAATAAAAGACGGGCCAGAATGATGACCTCTCTACTACAAGTAAAACAGAAGCCGAATGAGACTCTTCGGCAGTATGTCAAAAGATTTCGGGAGGCTGTGTCTGAAATCAACGGAATCGATCCAAAGCAGGTAATCCAATTTTTAACTATGGGATTAAACGTTGACAAATCCAGCAGGTTGATCGAGGAACTCATCTCAAAAGCTCCAGAAACCCTATCAGAAACTTACGAGAAAGTAGACAAGTTTGTAGAATTGGAAGAGGCTCTCGCCAATCTTCGGGGCTCTTCGAAAAACACAGGTGAGTTTCACCAGAGAAACCCCGAAGACGAAAGCGCCGAGAAGAAATCCAATGGCTCCGGCAAAAAAGGGAATGACCGAAGAGATTCTAGCCGAGATCGACAGCAAAAGAACCATCCCCCAAGGGATAGAGGAGGTGCCGACAAGGATTACACGCCCCAGAATACAAACAAAAGTAATATCGTGAAAGCGATAAAAAATGAACCCTTCTACGAAAACCCCCCGAAGATTCGGGTTTTCGCAAGGCAAAAGAACGGGGATAGATATTGCACCTACCATGAAGCAAAAGGACATGATACCGAGGAGTGTTACCAGCTCAAAGATTTTCTAGAAAAACAGATACGGAAGGGTAACCTCGACTGTTACGTCGCCGATTCTCGTCGACAATCAGCCTTCGATCGCCTGGAACCACCTCCACCCGCTTCCGAGGTAAGAGGAGTGGTTGATGTCATCTCCGGAGGATCGATCACCGTTCTGTCTAACCGAAAGAGGAAAGCCTTCGGAAGAGAAGTCCATCAAGTGTCCGGTAAACCCCAGGATATTAAGACCGACCCCATCACTTTCTCCGACGATGATTACCCGTCGGGAATGGTTATTCTGCATCAGGACGCACTGGTCGTCACAGCTCAGGTCGGCACTATTGATATGAAGAGGATGCTTGTTGATAATGGGAGTTCAGTCGACGTACTCTATAGCCGAGCATACAATCGGCTGGACTTGGGGGGAAGGAAGCTGGAAATCTGCAATGACTCCCCCTTATATGGCTTCGGGAATAACCCGGTCCGTATAGCAGGGACGATCGAATTGCCTGTGATTTTTGGGACTGCCCCAAAGCAAGCTTCCATCATGGTCCGTTTCTATGTAGTCCAGGTGGAAAGTAACTACAACGCCATCTTGGGAAGAACGACTCTGTCAGCATTGAAAGCCGTCACCTCTATCCCGCATTTAAAAATGAAATTCCAAACAAAGAATGGGATCGGGGAATCAGTCGGCGACCAAGATCTTTCCCGAAGATGCTATCTGCAGACCATTCAGGCATCCCCTATCATCGACAGCAAACAGAAAGCCACCATGAAGATTGAGCTCGAACCTTTCACTGAGGGATGCACAAACCAATAGCAACACCTGCCGAAGATACGGTCCAGGTTCCGTTATTTCAAGAAGATGACGAGAGAACAGTACAGATTGGGACAGGCCTTCAGGAAAAAACCAGAGCACGGTTGGTGGCCCTTTTACAACAATACTCGGATATCTTTGCTTGGGTCCCAGCCGATATGCCAGGCATTGATAAGACTGTGGTCGTGCACCAGCTGAGTGTAAAGCTGAACTCAAAACCTGTTAAGCAAAAGCGAAGGAACATAGCTCCCGAAAGACAACAAGTAATTGATGACGAAATCGATAAACTTCTGGCTGCTGACTTCATCTTTGAAATCAATTATCCAGAATGGCTCGCGAATGTGGTACTAGTTAAAAAGCATAATGGGAAGTGGAGGATGTGCGTGGATTATACAGATCTGAATAAAGCGTGCCCGAAAGATTATTACCCTCTCCCGAATATCGATCAACTGATTGATTCCACATCGGGTCACACTGTAATGAGCTTCCTGGATGCTTTCTCGGGATACAATCAAATTGCTATGCATGAAAGCGATATCCCTAAGACATCCTTTATCATTCACCGAGCCATCTACGCGTACAAAGTGATGTCCTTCGGATTAATCAATGCGGGGGCTACTTATCAGAGAATGATGAACAAAGTGGTCAGCAGCCAGATCGGGAGAAATATGGAAGTCTATGTTGATGACATGATTGTTCGAAATATGAAGGAAGAAGACCACCTAGCCGACCTGAAAGAATGCTTCGAGAACGTTAGGTCAAACAACATGAGACTAAACCCGACTAAATGCACGTTTGGCCTCGGGTTAGGCAAATTTTTGGGATATATGGTTAGCCGAAAAGGGATAGAGGCAAATCCCGAAAAAATATTGGCTATCCTTGAAATGCAATCGCCGAAAATTTTTAAAGAGGTTCAACGGTTAACGAGGAGGTTGGCAGCTCTTCGACGGTTTGTGGCACGCTTAGCCGAGAAGTGTCTACCTTTCTTCGGTACTCTGAAGGGGGCCCAGAATCAGAAGACATTTTTATGGACCGAAGACTGCCAAGAGGCCTTTGAGCAAATTAAAAGGTATATCTCCTCTCCTCCAGTACTGAGTAAAGCGCTCCCCGAAGAGAATCTACAATTATACTTATCTGCCACTTCTTGGGCGATCGGGTCGGCTCTGATAAGAGAGGACTCACAGGGACAAAAATCTGTCTACTACGTAAGCCACGCTCTTCGAGATGCTGAAACAAGATACCCAAATCTAGAAAAATTGGCTTACGCGTTGGTTATCTCCAGTCGGAAACTCCGGCATTACTTCCAAGGACGAACTATCCTCGTCTTCACAGACCAGCCACTTCGGAAAATCCTTTATAGGCCCGAGTCGTCAGGAAGGCTTGCAGCATGGGGCATCGAGCTGAGCCAGTTTAATATAGAATTTCGCCCTCGGACAGCAATCAAAGCACAAGCACTCATTGACTTTATCATTGAGTGCTCATTCCGTGATGATCTAGAGGACAAGGAACCCGACTGTGATAAACTGACATCAACGCCCGAAGAAACTGTATGGACTCTGTTCGTAGACGGATCCGCTACTGGGACGAAGAGTGGGGTCGGCATCATCCTCACTTCTCCCGAAGGTTTCAAAATACAACAATCTATACGATTTGGGTTCATAGCCACTAATAACATTGCCGAATATGAAGCACTGGTGGCAGGGCTAAAGCTAGCCCGAAGCCTGAAGGTAAAGAACTTGGCAGTATACAGCGACTCCCAACTGGTGGTGAAACAAGTGTTGGGAGAATATGAGGCAAAAGAAGTTCATTTACAGGCCTATCTCCAATTAGTTCGGTCATTGTTGACATTCTTCCCGAAATACCAGCTCATAGGAGTAGTCAGATCGGAAAATACAATGGCCGATGCCCTTTCCAAGTTGGCAACCACCGATCAAGGGGAACTAGATGGAGCAGTATATTTAGAAAATCTTCAGCATCCGAGCACCTTGGTTCAAACAATAATGGATATTGAACAGGCGGATTCTTGGACGACCCCGATCATTCGATTCCTTCTAACCGGTGAATTGCCCGAAGACAAGTCTATGGCCCGAAGGATAAGGTACAAATCCACCAAGTATTGTATCACGAACGATCAGCTGTACCGAAGATCTTATTCTTCACCACTGCTCCGATGTCTCGACCCTAGGGAATCTGATTATGCTCTTCGGGAAGTTCATGAAGGTATCTGCAGTGACCATGTGGGAGCAAAGGCACTGGCCCATAAAATTTTGCGACAAGGATATTTTTGGCCGACAATGCTTGAATATGCCAAAGACTTCGTCAAAAATGTCATAAGTGTCAGATATTTGCATCCGTACCACACCAACCTCCCGAGGAGTTATCTCCGATACTCTCTCCGATCCCCTTTTCTGTATGGGGAATAGACATATTGGGCCCTCTTCCACAGGGTAAGGGACAAGTGAAATTTGTGATCGTCGCCATCGATTATTTCACCAAGTGGGTAGAAGCCAAACCACTTGCCAAGATCACCGAGCATACATGTCTACAATTCTTCAAAGAACAAGTAGTTTACCGGTTCGGCATCCCGATGATCTTAGTTTCCGACAACGGACTTCAGTTTGTTGGTAAAACTTTCGAAGGATTCTTATCAGAACTTAATATCCAGCATCGTCGGACTTCAGTAGCCCATCCACAAGCAAATGGTCAAGTAGAAGTTACAAACATGACACTTCTTTATGGCATTAAAAGAAGATTGGAAGAGGCAAAGGGTGCCTGGCCCGAGGAGCTTTTGCATGTTCTTTGGGCCTACCGAACAACTCCTCGGACTACTACTGGGGAGACGCCTTTTAAGATGGCCTATGGTTCCGAAGCCCTGATACCTATTGAGATCGGAGTACCTTCTCCGAGAGTCTTAAACTTTGATGAAATCCTCAATAGTGAAGGTCTTCGGTTGAACCTCGACTTATTGGAAGAGGAACGTGATTCAGTAGTCCTCAGATTGGCTACTTATCAACAACGAACTGCTCGGCATTTTAACAAAAATGTCAAAAGAAGGTCATTCAATGTGGGCGATCTAGTTCTTGGGCAAGCTGAGGCATCAACCCCTCGAGAAACCGGCAAACTGATGCCAACATAGGAAGGACCATACTTAGTGATCGAAGTATTGAAGGCCGGAACTTACAAGCTTCAGGGCATGGATGGAAAAAATGTTCCAAATACTTGGCATGCTATTCGGCTTCGTATGTATTATCAGTAATTTAGAATTTTGTACTTAGTCAAATTTGGAGGCTATCATTGAAGCCTATAGAATTTTGTACATAGTCAATTCTTGAGGCTATCTTTTAAGCCGATCACATGTTATCTTTTCGATATTAATGAGAATATTTTTTATCATCTGGTCTTCGTATTACTATTTTGATACACACTTTAAAATTAATCTGCTAGCCTCATCGGATTTATATTCGATCAGGCTAGTGGGGGGCGAAGCAGTATAAGTGAACAGTTATACATACAGATGATAGAATAAAACTCATGGGAAAAGATAAGTCATAATCATTCAATTCATAAATGTTGAAAGGTTTACAAAAAAAATAAATATAGCAAAAACTTTACAAATCAGTCCTCGGGAAATACAATTCCCAGCTGATCGGGATCATGACCCTTCTCCTTGGCAAGCTCGCGAGCGTATTCGAACCCATCGTTGAACTCATTCACAACAGATGATAAGATATCGGCCTGAAACTGATCTGAGGCCTTATATTCATCTATCACCTTCTGTTTGAGCTCGGGAATCAGGACCCTCGGGGAGGCGGCGGCAATCGGTCCTCTTAACCAATCGACTTCTTTAGCACCCCAGCCTTCGACGATCAGTTCAACATTGTCTTTCAGATTCTTCATCTGATCAGTCTGAAGTTGGATGATATTTTCCGATTGGGTCAAGAGAATCTTTTGACTTTGGAGTTGGGCCTCGAGCTCGTTCTTGTTATTTTCCAGATGGATCTTCTTGAGCTCTTTGGCCTGCACCAAATCCATAGCATGGGCATTCGCCTTCTCCATATCGATCACCCGGGCCGTCAGGCGTTCGATCTCCTTGTCCTTCTCAAGACGAGCCTCCCGGGCCGATTCATACTCCTGTTTCATGATATGGAAGGAGTCATGCATGGCCTTGAGCTGGTCTTTGGTCTTCTGATGGTTCTTCAGAGCCTCAGCATGCCCTTTGCTGCTTTCCTCGGCTCTTCTCTCCAGAACCTTCTGCTCATCAGAAACCCTTAGGAGAATTGCATTTCCCTGAAAAGAAAAGGTTGAACGATGAATGAGTCAGAAAGTTAACTAGTTCAAATAAGAAAATCTTGCAGGCAGATCCTTACCTTCGCATGACAGGAGAACAACATCTCCATAAGCGTCTTCAGATCGGCACCTTCGGTACCATCCTCGGCGAACGGGACCATCGACGTACCCAAGGACTGCATATTGATCCCCTCCTCGGGTCTTGAACTCCCGGTCGGTATGGGGGGATCTATCGGACCGCCTTGGGTGCTGGGGGGTTCTTCACCTTCACCAGGTCTTTTCCCTTTATTTTGAGGAGGGGGAGCAAGACATTCCTCTGACTGCCTGGCGACGCTTCGCTCGGCGGGAGGAATTGATGAACTTCCTTGAGGAGCAGAAGCTTGCTGGGTTCTTGCCTCCAGGACTGACGTCAGATTCAGCCTTCTCCTCTTTATTTTTGGTCTGCCGGCCCCCGAGTCCTTGGCAGCAGTTTTCTCTCCTTCGGTGGGCTTGATAATATCACCCACCTGAGAAGATCCCGTGGCCATCTCGGGATTGGTAGCGGCCTTGGTGGAGTCCTTGGGCTTTGCAGCCCTCATGCTTCGGCTCGCCTTCAGCTTATCGGCGGCACTCATCTTCACCCTCGGGACTCCAGCTGCTTCTATTATGACTTCATTATCAGGATTCTTTCCTTGGTCAGCCACTGCAAGGCAATCAGAACAAAAGAGTGAGTATATCAAAAAATGTTCAGAATAAAAGAGCAAGCATGGCAGAGAACTTACAACCGAAGGAATATAACCAGTCTTGGTCGTTAAGGAGGTTCTGATCCCACTTCACAGATGGTCTCTTGGAATATAAGACCTCGAACTCTTCTAGCCTTGCCCGAGAGATTTTCTTCGGATTTAGCTGGTCTTTGTTCGGGTCTGACCAAGGTCCGACCATCTCAGTGTCCGGCCCCTTGATGAAAAACCAATCCCCGTGCCACCCTTTATTGCTCGAGGGGGTCTCCATCAGGGTATCCCTTCCAGGGTTTTTCATCACCATGAAAAACCCTTTTTCTTTATTATTGGTAATGGAAAAGAATTGAAAAAAGAAATCTATGGCTGGGAGGGTTGATTCAGAGAAACAGAAGGCAATGAAACTGTTTATATGAATAAAAGAATTAGGGGATAGTTGGTTCAAACTGAGCCTCGTCGTATGAAGTAACTCCAATATGAAGGGGCGAAAAGGGAATCGGACCCCATAGATCAGTGACTGCCTATGGATTGGAATCCATCCCCCCTCGAGCTGGTAGTACATTCTCTCCCCAGCCCCGGGTCTCTTGATTTCGTATATTTCGGGGATATAGAATTCTGTGGGGGCTAAATCGAAGTATTGGTCCCGGATTGAAGAAGGGATGTTGGCTACTCTATACAGGATATTGAAATACTTGTTCCTATTGTACTCCTCTACATCCCTTATCCTGGTGATTACCACGGGTTTCCATGGTTGTCCCTCTGGGATCCCCATTTCGGCCACAGTAACTTCGTCTTCAACCCGGGAAGACGAAGCCTGAGCCCTTGTATCTTGGGTACTGCCAGCCATTAGGAGGTATTAAAGAAAAGGAGTAAAAAACTTACTTGATTTCAGAAAGGAGGTCGATTGAAAAACAACGAAGCAGGAACGATGAAATTGGATCTGGGAATGAAAGTATTCTCTCTCAAACGTCCTTTCTCTCGTGATAAGTTGCTTCTAAAAAGACGATCTGTTGGAAATGACCCCTTTTATCTTGATTCAAGCGTTGCAACGGTTCAGATGGAAACGATCTGACGGATGGGGCGCACGCGCAGTATTTGCTGCAGCGTAATAAATGCTCCTTCCCACGCACGCTTCGTTAGTTAACTGGACGCGAATTTCGAAATTTAAATATAAATTGTTATACGAAGCGGCCATGCAAGCTATTGGGCCAGATTGCTTGGGTTGAAGAAGCAAACCTTTGGGTTTGATTGGCACATAGATTATCGGGCTGAGCACGGTGGGCTTAGTAAATATTTGGGCCTGGTTATTGCGTCTGACCCAACGTTTGAAATTTCGTTCATAAGGGCCCAGCGTCGCTTCGCAAAAACCTTTCCCATCGGTCTGATGCCTCCGGGCTCCCGATGGAGCTTTCTCATTGGTCTGATACCTCCTGGTACCCGATGGAGCTTTCTCATCGGTCTGATACCTCCTGGTACCCGATGGAGCTTTCCTATCGGTCTGATGCTTCCGGTCTCCCGATGGAGCTTTCCCATCGGTCTGATGTTTCCGGTCTCCCGATGGAGCTTTCCCATCGGTCTGATGCTTTCGGTCTCCCGATGGCGCTTTCCCATCGGTCTGGTGCCTCCGGTCACCTGATGGCGCTTTCCAATCGGTTTTGATGCCTCCGGGATCCCGATGGAGCTTTCCTCCTCTGTTACGTTGCCCCAGAATTCTTGTAAAGTTCAAGGAGGGTTTGCCTTCGGTCTAATATCTTCTGTGTTCCTACACCTGGATTCCCGAAGAGTTATTTTCCTTCTGATCTGGCCATTTGTATATACTTTTGGAGTAATTCATTCTACTCCCCTTGCACATTTATGTACTAAGGGAGTGGGGGGCAATGTTAGGATGAATATTTCGCTATGCCTGGTCTGGTAAATTTATGATGGGCTGGGCCCAATGGACCGTCAGCTTGGCAAATTCTTATGAGGACTTCTAAGTCCAATAGGCTTGGGATAGGACCCTAACCAATCTGGACTGTGGCTATTTACTATATCTAATCCGAATTAGAATAGGAGTCAGGTTCTTAGATGGTTTAGGAGATTACCTTCCTATTCAAACTATACCACGTTGATGGACAATCCTAAAGGGAATCGGTAAGAGTCAGGTATACACTATAAATACCCAGTCAATGATGGAGGAAAGGGTTACGAACACATACACATTACTACTATACTAAATACTTGGACCTCCATTGTTGACCTTTCTTAAAACCTTCACTAACTCTTACACCGGAGGAGTCCACCAACGGCCCAAGCCGTTGGGACTTTTGTGCAGGTATCCTATCCGGACAGCCAACAGGACAGCCGGACAAAACCAGGCGTCAACACTATACATATATACAATTGAGTTGATGTAACAAAATGGAAGCAGGCATAAATCATATTTATTTATTTTTACAAACCAAATACTAGAATCTTTCTTATGCGATACTTATTAATTGAGAAATGATAAAAAAAAAATTATACATTTATAGATTAAACTCTTGAACAGCTACGAGTTCACCTCCCTTAATCCTTCGCGTTCTTCTTCAAATCCACCAATTAGAATCTACAGATCAAAGTTAACTACCCAAGCATGCAGCCTCTAAAGGTGATTCACCAATAGATAATATAAATTGAAGAAGTAGATTTATGTTTCTACAAACTTTGGGTGACTAGCCCTAATTTTCTCTCTCTCTCTCTCTTCTAGTTCTTTAGATTGTAGAGAAAAATATGAAGTATTCTCTAATACTTGTACCAAAGTGAGTAACCCCCAATCTATATTAAGACCCATCTTATTTATAAACTTGTTCAACTATCCTAAACTCTTTAGGAGCAGGGTTTTAATCTAACTCCTAATATAATTATGAACTAAATTAATTATTATAATAATTATAGTTCCTAAACCATTTAGGAACTAAATAATAATAATAATAATAATAATAATAATAATAATAATAAGACTCTTTTTATTAATTTATAATTAATATTTATAAAATACTTAATTATAAACATTAAGCTATTTAATTTATTCTATCACCATAGAATAAATTAAATATACTTAATTTATTACTACCATTATGACATCTATTTCTAAAATAAATATTTTTCTTTTATGATGTGACTCTTTAGGTTATTCATATTAAACCGGTTGTAAAATAAATAAATTAGAATAATTTTTATATTATTTATTATGAATTAAACTCCTTTAATTCAAAATAAATAAATATATTTATTTTACAATAAGAGTAAGCCCCCTTAGCAATTCACGATTTTTCAGATAATAATAATTTCAATAGTTACCATATAATTGAATCATTTTACCACATAATATCCCAATCAAATATAAGGTATGAAATTTATGTCAAGTTTTATTTTATTTGATCATATGCATTTTAATTCTCAAATGCACAACTCATATATAAATTAGAAACTCCATTCTAATTTTCATTCCACCTTGGCCAAGGATTTTCGAGCTATCATTTATCGAATCGCATAAGACATTCTCTTATCTTACTAGAAGTGATAGATCATGTGTTGATCATTCACCTACCTCCATGTACAACTTATTATACCCGAACATATCACTTGTTATACCCGAATAGTCTTAAGGAATATGACAAAGTATAACTCATCATACACAAGGTACTATGATGATATCAAGCCCAAGGATCACATGTACTACTATCACATTAAAAACTCTTATTGACAAGCAAGTAAAATTCAATTAGGTGTTCCTTAAGCGTGTCACATTCAGTGAACTTATTCTCTAATAAGCACCTACATACTAAAACTAAAATGTTGATTATCCCAGTGAGATCATAATGTTGATTATGCTAATGAGATCTAAATTCAAGATAGTTCAAAACTAAAATGTTCATAATCGTGGGATCACTAAAATGGGGATTAGTGAATCTGGATAGATTAGTACATATTATGCTTGCTCTTAAGAAAATGATGATTGATCTCATAATCATTTGTGTGGTGACACTAAAGCAAGTATGTAGATGCTTATTAGAGAATAAGTTCACTAAACGTGACTCGCTTATGGAACATGTAATGATTGAGAAATTCGCTATAAATTTTTTATTTTTTATTTTTGAAATGAAATTATGCAAACTTATTTAATGCAATTATGTGGTGTATATATATACTTGGATTTTAATTAAGAATGTTATGTGATAATTGCAATGAATGCGTTACATTAATTTGTACCTAAGGAATTAAAGCAATTGATGTAATTAAGACAATGTAAATTAAGTTAATAATTTATTTAAATGTGTTGTGATTTAATTAATCAATTCAAAGATTTAACTTGATTTGGGTATTTTTATAATGCTAATTAACTAATTAAATTGATTAATTAGAATTATAGGAGGAATGTCCAATAATTATTTTATTTGAACGAATCTATTCAATTAGTGTGTTTGGGGTAACATCTTATGTTTATTAAAAGCCCAAATTAATGGGTTAGTAAATCTAGTGTCACAATTAATTAAACCCATATTCCATTTAATTAAAGTCAAACAATTTTAAACTACCCAAGCCCAACCCTATTGTGCCACCTATAGTCCAATGTTAATTAAATAAACCCAAACCTTGATTCAATTCAATAGCCCCACATATTATTTGTCAGCATTAGTATTAGTTGAGCCCAATCCTTGACCCAAAGGTTAGGACAATTCAGCAGCCCAATTTACTTACATTAAAAAAGTTTATAAGTTATCTGAGGTGACACTCTTTTTGGGACAAATTCAGCAACAAGGAAGCACGTGAAAATGCAATCATTCTCAAACTAGCTGAGCATGGCATTTGGCTACACAAGAGGCCTGATCCATGCAGCTATGGGTGAGCATTTGGCAGAGGATTCGGCTGCCCTAGGTTGCAACAATGGAGTGCTACTTAGGGCTGGTTTTGAGGCTAGGTTATGATGATTCAGCTAGATTAGAGGAGTTGCTCCTATAGATTCTCAGTCTTAGTCTTTTAAATCTTCACATAAACCTCTAAGTGTAAGAGCATTAGCTGAGAGAATTATCTTGAGAAAGAAGGGGGCTCACGAAAATTTAAAGAAGAAGGAAGAAAATCCAGCAGCTTGCTTCCAAGGTTAAAAGTAATCCTAACTTATCACTCCTAGTTCTTGGTGTTAGTTATGTTTTTCATTGTATTAATTCTTGTATGTAGGAGATGATTATTGCAGTGTATTTGGGGTCATGAAGGACCTGGTGATATAAGGATAGTGTTATGGCTGAAGTTTTGAATATGTGATTATATGTATGATTTACTAGAAGAATAGTGCATGCATGCTATATGTTTGACAAAAGTTCTCAAAGTAATATACTTAAAGAGTTTTACTACTTGTCAGGTTATTATCGAACCAAAGAAAGTTCCCAATGTATTGTAAGCGTCACATTTGAATCTATGATATATATGCATGTGATCGCTTGAGTGAATTACTGAAATATTGAGGAGGATTCATGACAAGGGGGTTTATGTGCTTGTGTGTACCTAGGAGATTATACATGTATGATAGATGTTTGATGAAAGTTTTTATTGCAGCAAGTGTCAATACTTTACCATTTAAGTTCATGTTTTTCAAAACTAAATAATTGTCATATATAGGTTAAGACCCTAGTATGCCTAAATGGGTTTTCAAAGATTCATGGTAGTCAAGCTTGTGTGTTATGTGATTTTCTACAAATGCATGTTATATTAAAGAAGTCCAAATGTTGCTTTATATGCTATGTGGTATGAAAAAGGTGTTCAAAACTTAAAATGTCAAACATGTTTTGTAATGAAAATGAGTCAAGGAATGCATGCTAGAAATCATGGAAAATAAAGATTTTTATGAAGTCCATGATGTTTAAGATTTGCTTGTATTCTTTAAAGTATCAAAAGGTCAAAAATCTACCAAATTTTTGGAAATTTGGCCGAGCCCACCTGCACTCGGGAGGACCACAGCTACACTCGACTGTTCTGTCAAGAATTTTGCATTGGAGCGCACCTGCGGTCATTATGAGCGCAACTGCGTCCAACATTTTCTAATGGAGCGCACCTGCGGTCATGACGAGGGCAGCTACGCCTAGCCCTTCTGTCAGTTTTTTAAAGTGCAGCGCACCTGTGGTGCATCCAGCGCACATGCGCTTGGGTTTAGCACAGTTGCGCTCGACCCTTCAGTTTTCAAATTGTGAAAATTTTCATGTTTTGCTAAGTGATCGTCATGCATGCCTATATGTGATCTAGTTGAACTACATGATTGTTATAACATGTTGATTGAGTCTAAGATAAGAGAAAATGTTATAATAAACCTAAATTAGGTAGAATTTAAAGCAAAATGCCATGACTTGAGCTTAAATGCGTAGACTTATATCATGATTGCGTAACCTAAGTGATACGTGTTATGTGTAAGCATGTATGTGTAATGATTCTAGCTTTGTAAACGGGTACGCTTAAGTTAAAAGATAAAAGCGATATACATTGTGATTGCTAAACAAGATAGGAAGGTTTAATATTAAGGTTATGTGCTAAGTGTGAATCGGACTAGTACATTAGAACTAGCTCGTATCTAAGATAAATGATCAGATTGACATTTGTAACTTAAAACTAATGAGTGGGCTGACATTGTTAACTATGTAAGCGATAGACGTAGCTAAGCATTAACGTTAAGCGTAAACAACAATCGAGGCAAGTTCTTAACCTTACTCAAATTATATTGAGTAAGTTTCCTTTACTTATGCACACGTTATTATTTCCGTGTAAATTTTTGGATTTCAAAAATCTATAGGCCATGATCGAACTTAAGTGTATTTCAAAAGTCTTTCAATTATTGAACTGGCTTTACGTTTTAAAGTCCTCATACATGACATTGTGAAATACGAGTTTAGGCCATTGTTCGGCTAGATTAATTAAAGTCATGATAAATGGAATTCTATGATTTTTAATGCTAAACCAAACCATATTGTACTAGTGCGGTATCTGTTAAAGCTGAAATGAATAACCCTCATAGTAGGGGCTTAAAACTATAATTTTGGATATAATTCCTATATGGCGTGGTTGCGTTGCTAGATATTTTATATTGTGCACAATGTATCCGTACGATGGGTTGATCCCCTAAAGTACACATCTTTGGTTATTATCAATTGCTATATTGATTGTTAATAGTATTAACGGTATTGGTCTTATGACTATTGGTTATTGTCATCATTTACATAATGTCAATAATCTTAACGAAGTTCAAGGTCACATGACCATCAGCATGCAAACTCTTAAATCTTGAATTATAAAGTAAATGCCTATGCATCATTTATCCTCAATCGAGGTTTAATTGTTAAGATCATCAGAAATGTTATCATTATTCCTGATTATAATGCTTTAAACCCTTTTATATACTTGTTAAGCCAATTATTGCTCACACTTACTTAAAACTAAACCTTTCAGCTAAGCCCGAGTTCTCGGAGGGTTCCAAGAAGGACAAGGGTAAAGCAAAATCTAAGGAGTAGCTATTTTATTATTCCGTTTAGACTTTTAAATTATGTTGTTAAATTTTTGTTATGATGTAACGTTTTGTAACGAAGGTTAGTTAAACCTGGGATACTATGTCTTTAAGATGAATGATGTATTTAAATATTGCATTTAATGTTTGAATGAGTAGATAATTGTGTATTGGATGTTGTATTGTGAGCACCGAACCCAGGGTTTAGAGAACCCGAATTTAGGGGCGTCACAGAACACCTAATGGAGTTTTATTTGCATGTCAATGTGTGTTCCTAATGTAATAATAGTTACGTGATCCTTGAACTTGAGATCATCATAGTATCTTGTATATGATGAATTATTCTTTGTCATATTCCTTAAGACTATTCGGGTATAACAAATGATACATTCGAGTATAATAAGTTGTGTATAGAGATAGGTGAATCATCAACAAAGGATCTACCACTTCTAGTAAATTGAGAGAATGTCTTATGTGATTGGATAAATGACAACTCAATAGTCCTTAACCAAGGTAAAATAAAAATTAGAAAGAAGTTTCTAATTTATATTAATTAGAGTTGTGCATTTTATAATCGAAATGCATATGATCAAATTAAATGAGACTTGGCTGTAATTTCATATTTTATATTTGATGGGGACATTGTGTGGTAGAATGAATGAATTTTACAGTAACTATTTGCGGAATAGGTTCTTTGTGATCAAATGTTGAAATTCATATTATCCAGAAAGTTGTGAATTGCTAATGAGGCTTACCCTTATTGTAGAATAAATAAGTATATTTTTATAAATAAATTAAAGAAGTTTAATTTATTATTATAAATAATATTAGAATGGTTCTAATTTATTTATTCTACAACCGATTTAATATTGAACCTAAAGGGTCACAACGCAAAAAAGAAATATTTATTTTAGAAGTAAATGACATAATAGTAATAATAAATTAAGCGTATTTAATTTATACTGTTGTGATAGAATAAATTAAATAGCTTAATATTTATAATTAAGTATTTTAAAAATACTAATTATAAATTAATAAAAGTAGTCTTATTATTATTATTGTTGTTGTTGTTGTTGTTGTTGTTGTTGTTGTTGTTGTTGTTATTATTATTATTTAGTTTCTGAATGGTTTAGGATTTAGGAATTAATTAATAAGAAGTACTCTCACTTAAGTAATTAAGTTGCTAAATGGTTTAGGAATTGTAATTATTATAATAAATTAATTTAGTTCCTAATTAGATTATGAGCTAAATTAAAACCCTACTCCTAAAGAGTTTAGGAGGATTGTAATTATTATGGATTGGGATTACTCACACGTTTACAAGTATTGGAAAACACTTCATAATTCTCTACATCTAAGGAGTTAGAGAGAGAGAAAATTAGGACTAACCACCTAAGATCTAATAGAATATAAATTACTTCTTCAATCCACATTTACTCTTGATGGATCACCTTTAAAAGCTACACACTTAGCTAGCTAACGTTGATTTGAAGATTTTAATCGGTGGATCTTGAAGAACGCAAAAAAAATTAAATTCGATTTATTGTGTGTTTTTGATGCGTTATACAATTTGATTGTATGTATGCCTTATTTTTACAAACCAATACATACTTACTTTAATGTCTCCACACAAATGGTTATGAGATCAATCATTCTCTTTAAAAGAGCAAGCATAGTATATACTAATCTATCCCGATTCACTAATCCCCATTTTAGCTATCTTACGATTAGAAATATTCTAGTTTTGAGTTATCTTGAATTTAGATCTCATAAGCATGATCAACATCATGATTCTAAAAGCATTGCTCAAAACTATGGGTTTATCCATTAATTCAACCAATTATTCACGAATAAAGACGAGAAACAAAGCAAGATTGGTAGCCAAAGGATATTCTCATGAGGAAGGGATTGACTACGATGAAACGTTCGCTCCTGTAGCCAAATTGGAAGCTATCAAAATATTTCTTGCATACGCTGCCTACATGGGTTTCAAAGTATTTTAAATGGATGTCAAAAGTGCGTTTCTCAATGGAGAACTTCAAGAAGAGATGTAAGTTGAACAACCTCCAAGTTTTATCAATCCAACATTCTCTTATCATGTATACAAACTAGATAAAGCCTTATATGGATTAAAACAAGAACCTAGAATATTGAAACAATCGTGGAATGCTTTAGCAAAGAAAAGTTAGCAAAACAGAACAGAGATCATAGAGTATAAAGAATTGTAAAGTAAAAAGCTCAAAAAAATTTACTTTACAATGATCATCAATCGCTGAATAAGAAGTCAATGAGTTACAGCACATGCAGAAAAAATGACAATCAAGAGAGTGGGAAATAAAAAGTTACTGCACTACAGTTGTAAATAGCAGACGTGATACGATGTGCAGCCAATTCCAATATAACACATATCCCACTCAGACGAATTAGAGGAAAGCAACATAAAAACGCTTTAAATTTTTTCACCAAAACTTTACTTTTCTTTTTGCCAATTGAAATCAAAGCTCTCAAACCATCACCCCTTAATTTTCAAAATCTTGCAAACTCAGAAATTTTTCCATTCTATTCTCAATCAAAATTCATAACAAATGGTAACTTACCAAATAATTTTTGGAAATTAGTTGTGCTTAGATAAATTCGGAGATATTCTTACTCTGATACAGAACGCTAGATTTCTAGAAATTCTAGATGCAAACACAAGAATCTATACCAAATTGGTAGAAGAATTCTCCCTAAATGCAGTTTATGACGAAAACACCCTTAGTACCAGGGTTAAGGAAACAAAGATTCAAATCAATACTGTGCAATTGAATCATCAGTTGGGATTCACAAATGAACTCATACCAACTTTTAAAGAAATCGACATGGAGCCCGAACCGGAGAAAATTGTTATCAGAAGAACACACAACTAAAGGGGATGAAGAAGAAAGAGTTTTCTCAAGAGTACGAGTTCTTTCCTGACATTGTTGGCAAATGCATCTTATGCGAAGATTCTATTCATGACTCTATAAGTGAACTGTAGTGTAAGATTATGAATGTGATTGTAATGAAAAATAAGATAATTTTAGAGCAACACTGCTAGACTGGATATCCAAATAGAATAAAAATGCCAAGAAGAAGAAAGGCAACCCAGCACCGAATATGTTCTATGAACGTTTTATAAGTATTCTTCTGAAGAAAAGGTTAAAAAACGTATTGGAGATCAAGAAGATGAGACACTGAATGTCAATAAGAAGATGACTCCAAAGCTGTTTGATATCTGAAAGAGAAATTTAGTAGAAAATCTCCGATTGAAGTAGTCAGAAGGAAGTGAAAGAACAATAAGTGAAATTCAAAAACCAGGTTTTGCAAAACTGAAGAGAAAAATGGTAGAGATTGATAAAGAAATATCACAAGGATTAGTTGCACTAGTTGTGGATGAAGTTTTGGCTTCAACTGTTGAGAAGCCAATTAAGAAGAAATTAAAGGAAAAGAAAGTTGAAAAAGAAGTCCCAAAGGATCAGCAAGATGAATATGATTGAGATGTTGTCACAGACACCCAAAAATAAAATCTTACTTTTGAAAAATATTAATGTAGTAGTGAAAGTAAGAGTCGAACCCACAGAGAGTGAATTGTTTTATTCAATTCTAATGTTTTCAAAAATAACTAATTAAATGGGGGATTTTAAAATTATTGATTAACTAATTAAAATTCAAACAAATAAAACTAAATAATAATAAAGATTAGAAAAATCAATTAAAACAAACTTCAGTTCTTTAGTTCAGTATCCCCTTTCTTTTAATCAACAAATTAATCAAGTTATTATTATCTTTTCCTTCAATTGAAATTAATAATCCTAGATAACCGACAATCGTCAAGGTACCCGAAATCCTCTTTAAATTATAAATCTAATGCAGCAATCGCTCACAAAAGACCCTAACTATCATATAACCTAGAACTATCAGTCTAGATTTAATATAACAGTTGCATTAAAAATTAGATAATTAGACTATTCCAAACAACAATCTCAACATCGTAGACCATTTAACTTGCCATCTTGATAACCATAATAATATTCAAAAGTTTGACCACAATTAAATATTATTAACTGCTACTTATGATCAGATAAAATATCATTTGCTTAAAATCAAATCTTAATCTAGCATATGACAAAAACTTAATTAATTCAACAGGCCAAATCAAATTAATCAAATAAATGTCATCTAATCAATTAAAACAGATCATCAAGAATAAATCTCATGCGTAAAGGAATATATAATAAAACTCAATTAGAACATTAATTAAAAATAAGGTTCAACATCCCTTTGAAACTGAAAAATAAAATTAGTCAAACATAATAAAAATAATACACAAGAGAATGGAGAGATATCACCTAGGAGAGCTCCTAAAAACTTATTATCAATAATGAGAGATTGACCCTCTATTTATAGGCCTCTAGCTTGTCCAAACCCTAATAAGATTTACAATTAAAAATAAAGGAAAAAGAAAAATAATTATTATCCTAACCCTAGTTGGAATTAAAATTCAATTTGGAGTCAAAAAGTAGCAAAAATTCGAAATAATCCCGTTTTGCAGCAATTCTGTGCAACCAAACAAGCCTTAACACCAACTTTGACCAAGTCAACGCGGAACCGCGCATGGATGACGTCAGCGTTCCCCTTCCGTGCATTGCGCGACCGCTTTTCTCCTTATAGTGAAACGACGTCGTCGCCTCTTTGTTATGCATCTGTTATCCGCGCATTGCGCGGATGTCGTCCGTTTCTGTCCAATCGCCAAAACGGCGTCGTTCCAATTCCGCGTGACTTTTTTCCTTGTGCGCATTACGCGGACTCATCTTTCCAGAAATTACCATCCTGCCCCTCCGCGTCTTTTCTTGCTTAATTACCATAATGCCATCAGCTTTTTAATAAATTCCTACAAAATAAAATAAAATAAAATAAAATAGATAAAAATAATATAAAAATACCAAAAATCTTAAAAACACATAATAATAAATAAAATACCTAAAATAAATAAAAATACATAAATAAAAAGAAATATAAAATTACAATAAGATTACCTAAATTAACATAAATTAACTAAAATCCTATAAAACCTATTAAAACCAAAATAAGATAAATAATTAAACATTTATGCACACAATAAATATAAAAACTAAGTATTAGATAATAAAAATATCGTATAATTTAATCCTATCAATGATTCTCCAACAAAGAAAGATGAAACAGAGTCCTTACTGCAATTTGTATAGAAGATAGGATGGAAGGGGAAAAGATTAAGATGGGCCATAGTTGAAGTCCCTATCACAACCATCACAGAGAAAGGTACATAATTTTTTGAAGCTACAATGCCAGAAGCTAAAGAAACTCTACCAACAGAAAACTCTACTCTTAAAGAATTAACCAAGAAACAAGAGAAGAAAGGAAAGACAGTGAAAGAGGCCAAGTCAACAAAAAAGAAGAAAGCCAAAGTTATAGCAACAGAAATTGAAGCAATGGTTGAGAAGGTCCTTGAACCTGAGCCAATGATCGTTGAACAACAAAATGAGAAAGCTTCGGAAGTAGAGCCTTTATAAATTCTTGAAGAAACGACCTTGGCGATAGAACAACCAGGGCCAATAGTAAATGAATAACAGATGGCTGAGAAGGATTCAGCTCTTGAGCCAAAGAAAATGCAAAGAAAATTGGTGAAAATTGTGGGAAAAAAGATAACTAAGAAGGAGAACAAGAAGATAAAAGTTCCAAAGGAAACTAAGGCTATTGCTGAGGGGGAGCAATAAGATATTAACAAAGAAGTGGAAGAAAGGCAACCTATTTCATCTGAAGATTCACTTATACTAACTCAAATCAAATATGTTGATCAAAATGCAAATCAAGAGTTCAACCATGCAATTGTCAAACTAGAAGATCCAGATTCAGAGGGGGGGGGGTCAAGGAAATGTATAAGTACCTCTTTTTTCACCATCATCATCATCCAGAATGGTCAGAATGCATATTTTGCTACAAGCTAAAAAAGATCCTAATGAAAGCTATCTTAACACATTTGTTGGCACTGGGGCTGGCCGAATAAGATTAGTGTTTATGCAACCAAATGAGCTAATCAAAATCTTTCATAATATTAAGATGGATATAAGTACAACTGTGTTTAATGCTGACAGCAACCAGCTACTCTACTTTCTACCTCTCATGCCTTTAGTGAAGGCAGTATCTATTGGAGATCAGTGTTTCATAAGGTGGAATTTCTCTAAATTTCCAAACCTAATATTAATTTCTCAAATTTTTCCAAGAGTCTTGAAGTTTGCCACCAAAACGATCTATAATGAATCTTTATTCCTAATATATTTTTAACACCCCGAAAATCCGCGCACTGGCCACGAGCGACCTTCGGTTGTTAACAAACAACATTTTCATTATTATACACAATCATTAAATAAAATCATGTTATTGAAAACTCAGTAAATTTAAATTTTTATAACATTTACTTAAACTTTGCCTCAGAATCTCAATCTTTACATAAATCTTACAACTCGGATCATTTATATTTCATGACCTAGTGTATTACAACCATTGTGAGCAAACAAAAGCTCGCAATCTAATAATAAATATTTAGTCTATTTATAGACTTCTCTAATTTAATCAAATTCATAAGTATTAACACTCGCTTTAATATACAACTGTCTTTCACTACTATTATAAGGCCTTACCTCAAGAATACTATCAATTTGTAATTATTCCAACATATTAAATCAAAAGATTTAAACAGCTCTAATAACAAGGTTTTATAACAATTATAACTTCAATGATTTCCATTGCGTTTATCGGGATCTTTAAATTTCCTGCACTTTGCTGAAAATGTTTAATTATAGCAAGAGTGAGCACGACGACTCAGCAAGTCTAACAGTTATCACATAACACGTATGTCACATTTAATTCATGCTTTATTCTCTATGCTTTGCATTTATACAAGCATCATGCTTTGGATTTATACAATTAACTCATGCTTACCATACATGTCAATATTTTCAGGTTATATAACTCATATAACACATTTCAACTCATAGCATTAACTATATATCAGCTATTAACATCATATGACTGTACACATGAACATTTAGAAACCAGTTAGCACATACAATAAGTGCACACATAATACTTTATGCATATAGCAATAGCTTTGCAAAAGTAGCACATAGTACTGAAAAACTTGTCTAAATTACTTCCTCGATTACGTCTACAAAATTCAATTTATCTCCTTTGAAAGACCTAATATGATTATCTTTCAATTAGTAACGCACATAGGGATTCATTTATCATTCTCAAATAAATTGACTCGACAACACATAGTTCCCTATTTACTAACTCATAAATTATATGACAATATTATCACTCTTGAAGAATATTTTAATTATCGACCAATATTATTATACATTAATAATACATCACTCAATTACAAACGTTATTAAGTATTAAACAACATCTTAATTAGTTACTAATATTATTAAACCCATAATAATATTCACCCAATTACCAATATTATTAATTATTAAATAATATTTCATCACTTGCTATTATCATTAAATATTTAATAATAATTTACTCCTTTAGTAATATTTAAAGACTTAGCAATTAAATGTAAATTGTCTAATCACTTTATCATTTCTTTAATTCATTCACTTTATTTATTTAATATTAACTAAATAAATAATTAATTTAATTAACTTTACCTGTTATTTAACATTACATAAGCAATTATCATTTTAACCTTATTTTCTTTAATTATTATTTATCATCATTTAAATAATAATTAATTTAATTAATTATCCTCATTTCATTTAATGATTATTGAACATCATTAAACAATAACTTCTTAATTAATTAACCCCATTTATTATTAAATATTAATTAAATAATAAATGATCAATTTATTCACTTCATCTCCCTTTAATTATTATTTAATATCCTTTAAATAATAATTAAATAATGAATCATCCTTATTCATTAAATAATAAATAATTACTTTATTAACTTTATCTTCCTTTTATTATTATTTAATATCCTTTAAATAATAATTAGATAACTAATCACCATTATTTATTATTTAATATTAATTAAATAATAAATAATTATTTTATTAACTTCATATACTCCTTTACTTTATTTATTATTTAGTATTTAAATAATAAATAATTAATTAAATTATTTTTATTTACTTTATTTATTATTTAATATTATTCAAATAATAAATAGTAACCTTTATGCATTATTTAATTAAAATTGAAGAATACATAATTATTTTATTATTTTATCCTTATATTTCTTAAGTCCTCCGTATTTATTAAAAATACTTAATGGCTTAGTATTTTTTATAAATCTTGGATATATTTAGTACATTTCATTCCATACACAAAAGAATTTTCGTTTAATTTTCCAACTTTATTTACTATTTTTGAATAGTCCATTTCTATCCATAAATGGCAGTAATTATTAAATATTGAGTTTTTATTAGAAACTTATGAAATTTATATGGTAGGTTCCTGTAAGCATGGAGTATGTCCAGTAAAAATTTCTTAATTTTCAGAGTTACACACTTCAAGTTATAGGAGTCATACCCTTTTAAAGCTTCGAAAATCGTTGGGTCATAACTCACTCATCCGAAATTCCACTTGGAATTTCTTCTTATCTCATAGTCCTACCACCCAAAACTGATGGATCATGAATATGACTTACGGAACGTGAACAGTAAATCTAGGAACGGACTGTTAATTTTTAACGTTTTCCGGTAAAGGCGTTTATAAGCTTTTTGTTAAACTTATCAACATAGATTCATATCAGTACCCATGTTAAATCCATTAAACCCTAGATCTATTAATCTAGCATGGAATTAAGCATAGAGAGTTTTAAAAATTGTTTTCTAACATAGAAATTAAATATAGAACAAAGAAAACACAAAACTAGAGTTTTGAATACTTTTGAACCTTTGGTTGATGATCCTCTTTGCTAAAAACTTAAGGAGACTTGGATGATCCACCTTCTTAGCTAGGAATCTTCACAATGAAGAGGCCTCCAACTTTAAACCTTACTTCAAGTTCATCCAACCATGTAAGCTCACTAGATCTAACTTTCCTTATTTGGGTTTCTCTCTTTTTCTCTAGTTTTGTTTTGCTCTCAACTTCTCCCTCTAACTCTTAGAACATAAGATGACTAATGAACCAACATTTGCTAGGCTTGGAGATGTCCTCTATTTATAGAATAATGGTAAGAATACTTAGCCTCTCTAATTAGCTATTACATAGTTAATTATGAGCACTAAATCTAGAGGGAACAAGATCCACAAATTAAGGGAAATGACATTGCATGGGAGGAAATTAGGGATTTGTTTTTTCTAGGCATGCATAGAGCATTGAGCTAACCTAGCTATTTTCGCTCAATTCCTACACTTAACTCAAGTATGGTTATTAGACCTGGTAAAAAGCCCCGGGGACCACGGGCCGGGCCCGGCTGACCCAAAAAAAAAGGGTTTTGGGCCTAAAAAATACAGTCCAAAAAAATTCTAGGTCATTTTTTGCCCGGCCCATTTTGGCCCACGTTCAGCCTGCGGGCTAATATTTATTTTTATTTTAAATTTTTTATTGCTTGACATTGTTGACAAAAAAAAAATAACTTAGAAAATGAATCAAATAGAGAATTATGAAGAATATAAAAAATAATGTATTATAATTGTAAATAATTAATGTTAATATTTATTTCAAATATAAAAAATTAATCAATTATGTATGCTTCTTCCCATGCTTTTTCGTGGGTTGGAAAAAGAAATCATGACACACATGAAGAAGATTTCATATCTTACTTAATTTAGAAGTTTAGATTTTTATTTATATATTTTCTTTTGTAATTAACATTAATTTACCAGTATATATATGTTTGCATGCACTGATGTACATATTAGTATATGACTGCCATGATTTACCAGTATATATATAGTAATTAATTAACTTAGGTCCATGATTACTTGATTAGAATTTGTGCATATGACAAAAAAATACGTTCAACTTAGAAAGCTATGTTGAATTTTGGTAGTGGTTCACCACTACTTTACAAGCTAATCAATTTTTATAAACTTATGTACTAACACAAATTGAATAATCAATAATTAACAAAGATTAATACTTTGTTTTATTATTATAAAATCTTCAAAAAAATCTAATTCAAAAATTCATTACATTCAAATATTGAGCAAGTTTTTCATCTTAGTATCAAAATCAAACTTTCAACTTTCACATTATAACTTATAAGTAACAAAGAAAGATATTACACTAGTAAATTAATTAATCTCCAAACGTATGAATTAATGTTCATGGATGTAAACATTATACCCGTTGATAGGGTTAAATTATATGATATTTTTATTCTCCAATACTTAGTTTTTTTATTTATTGTATGCTTAAATGTTTAATTATTTAGCTTATTTTGGTTTTAATAGGTTTTATAGGATTTTAGTTAATTTATGTTAATTTAGGTAATTTTATAGTATTTTTATATTTCTTTTTATTTATGTGTTTTTATTTATTTTTAGTGTTTTAGGTGTTTTATTTATTATTATGTGTTTTTATTATTTTTATTATTTTTATATTATTTTTATTTATTTTTAATTAATTTATATTTATTTTTTTAGGAAAAATGAAGCTTAGGGGCAAATCTGTAATTTTCGAAAAAGTCGATGCGCATTGCGCGGGTAAGGAATCAGCAGGCAAAGAAGAAACGACGCCGTTTGGAGTTGAGCGGCACAAACAGGCTCCGCGCAATGCTCGGCCAAGCAGCAGCTCAGCTGAGGAGCGGAACGATGCCGTTTCGCCGGAAGAAGACGTCCGCACAATGCGCGGAGGCTGTTGACGGTTACTATAGCGAAGGCCGCGTTTCTTTGGCGCGTTAATTCTGGAAACGAGATTATTCTCGAATTTTTGCTACTTTTTGATTCCAAATTGGATTTTAATTCCAACTAGGGTTAGGATAATAATTATTTTATTTTATTTTTATTTTTATTTTTAATTGTAAATCCTATTAGAGTTTGGACAAGTTAAGAGGTTTATGAAGCCTATAAATAGAGGGCTTGACACACATTGTAAAATACAACTCTCATTAGAATAAAAATTTCCTCTTCTATTCTTTAGTGTTCTCTACAATTATGAGTAGCTAAATTATTTTTCTTGAGTTAAGTGATTGAAGCCATCAAGATTTATACACTGTGAGATCTAATTTATTTTAATTGTTCAATTTATATTTTGATTATTGAATATTCTTCTATGCTCAATTTTATGATTGATTTGTTTAATTGCTAGGAGGCCTACTAATTTATCATTCATATTAATCTATTGCTATTTGTGAAACAACTAAGTTTAATAATTGTTTTGCAGATCAAAAGATTATTTTATCTTAGGAAGAATATTCATCTAAATTAAATGCAAACACATGGCTTGTGTTGTTTAGTTCAACGATCTCTCTAATTCTTAAAACTGTTATTAAATTAAATCTTTAGCACGTGTCGGGGGTTGTTTAGTAGTAAGAGTATTTAGACCACGTGGCTCTATTTATCTAAAATTAAGGAGGGAGGAGAAAAATTATTCCACCTGCGAGCAGTTCTTTCTACGGTGAATCTTCAAAATATGAATTGAGTTATTCTTGCATCAGTGATCAGTTGTAAATTCTTGATGGTGGATATTAACTTAAACCAAGGTTTTTTCTTCTTATTTATTTCTTATATATTTATTTTAGTAAATTTTATTTAAATTATTTCTTTAAGTAAAAACCCCCCAATTTTGGTTTACAAAACATAAAATTAAATTAATCACTCTCTGTGGCATCGACTCTTACTTACACTACTACATATTTATTTTTCCAAAGTAAGATTTTATTTTTGGGTGTTTGCGACATCACACCACCCGTGCATGCATATGATATGAAAAGATGTAATCCCGATTCTGAATGCGCAAATTTGGCAATATAGAAAAAAATTAATATACAGTTAAATATTAATTTTATTTTGAATTATAAGTAATAATAAGAAAAAAAATTAATTTTTTTTTTACACAAATGGTCTGTGGCCCAGGCCGGGCCGGCTCGTACAAGCCACGAGCCAAGCATTTTGTAGCCCGCAAAAAGTCGAGTCATTTTTGGCCCGGTCCGTTCTGGCCTGGCCCGTATGGTTATATTAGTCATAGCTAGTTCGTTAACACATACCTCAATTTATTTAGCATATATATATATATATATATATATATATATATATATATATATAATAAAACAGAGCGACTCAAATCCCAAGATTTTAACATCTAACGACCTCAAATTAATTTAGGTTTCAACATCCAACAGTCTAAAATTATTTAAGGCTTCAACATCCAACGGTCACTAATCTATCACTCATTTCCCCCCCAAATTCAACATCTTTTTTTCAAAAATCTATCCACTCACGTTTTCCTCCTAAATCAATTCACTACTACACTATAATAATAATAATAATAATAATAATAATAATAATAATAATAATAATAATAATAATAATAATAATAATAATAATAATAATAATAATAATAATAATAATAGTTGTGACGACGCCAAATCCGAGTTCTTTAACCTCGGGTTTGGTTCTCACTGTATAATACTTACTAACAATTAAATACATATATTGCATTTAAACTTCGCGGAATAATAGAAAATGTTCCTTATAAAAAGGCCACACTTCCCAAGGTCGATTAACCTTAATCGTAACATTACATATCTTAAGGGAAATACAAAATATTTATAAAGAAATTACATAACAGTAATTTGATCTAGCATGCATTAACTAAACTAAGTGTTTGCTTTTCCCTTGCCTTTGTCTTGTTTAGAGCATTCAGACTTAGCTGAAATTAAATCATGATATAGTAAGAATGAACAACTAAATGGTTCAGCAAGTTTATAAGCAACAACATACGATATATCATGATGAAAAGGGAAATAACCTCAGGGCTTTCAACAATGAATAACAGTTGTGAAAGAAATCAAGAATCAATGTTTTATTATAAGAAGGGATTGACTCTTTACTACTGAGTGGTCTTTAATGACCATGAACTGCTACTAAGGTAGAACAGACATACATATATCTGACACCTCAAAAAACGGGACACTTGAGGGGATCAGCCTTTCGTATCCTATGTATATGCATAACATTTAGATTTCTTACGCAAATTCAGTTCCCCGACAAATAAAAATCCCATTTAACTAGGGTTGTTCATTCTCAGTCTTACTATAAAAATCTGCACCAACCAATGGTTTGGATAAACTTTTAAAATATTCAATTTGATGAATTTAGACATGCATTATCTAGCTTAGACATTCTTAAATAGTTCTTAAATTACGGAACTATAACATTTGCAAAGGCACTATGTGCGAATACAATACAATAATGATGTGAAGTAATTTTTGATAATTAATTCACTCTAAGGTCTGTCAAATAACTACGAGTGTAGATACTTGCTTAACAATAATTGAATTGCTCAATGTAAATAAGATTGAAGAATACTTGCAACAATAAATACAAGTTAGGGTTAAGAAGAACTTGCCTCGTGCGTAGTCTACTGCTAACTAATTCAATTTATTTCTCTTTGAGTAGACCTAACAATTAATTAAGTTAATCTTTAAATTAGTATCATATATACATTCATATGATAACCTCTATACTTCTTACACCTCTAATACTTAACTAAATAATCATATAGTTAAAGGTATATAAACACTTAGAAAATATTATCATCACTTGATAATATTTCAATCACATAAAACCTATATTAGTTATTTAATATAGTTCAAACTCTTATATAATATTATTGATAATTTAATAATATTTTATTAACCTTCTAATATTATTAATCATTTAATAATATTCTATTAATTATCTAATATTATTAATTATTTAATAATATTTTATTCATTATCTAATATTATTAATCATTTAATAATATTTTATTCCCTTATTAATATTATTAATTATTTAATAATATTTTAATTATTATCTAATATTATTAATTATTTAATAATATTTTATTACTTTATATAATATTATTAATCATTTAATAATATTTTATTCATTATCTAATATTATTAATCATTTAATAATATTTTATTTCCTTATTAATATTATTAATTATTTAATAATATTTTAATCATTATCTAATATTATTAATCATTTAATAATATTTTACTCATTATCAAATATTATTACTTATTTAATAATATTTCATTGACTTAATAATATTGTTACCAATGTAGTAATATTTAATCATTTACAAATGTTATAATCATTTAATAATCTTTTAATCACATATTAATATTATTAACCACTTAATAATATTCTATCACAAACAATACTAATAGTTAACTCTTTAATTGTGTTAATGTTAGCCTTTATTTTAAGTGTTTAGCTAGCAATTAGTTACTAATAAACTTCATATATTGGTTTAATATTCAAACACATTCATTTTACACTTATTTTAACTTAATCTATCAAAAAAAAACTCGACCCGGACAACTTGGACATTCTGTTTTGAATGCCCTAGCGCTCAACTGGGCGCCGGGGAGTCCAAAACAGAACACAAGCCCTAAAATTGGCTGTTCGACCTCCAGTCACTCCGACAGCCATAACTTCTTCATTTTAAAATATTTTGGGATGATTCTTGAGTTCATTCTCATCTGAATTTCCCCCTCTACAATTTCTCTTTAGATCACAAATCCAAATGACGAACGTAACTAGACTCAAAACTGCTCACAAGGTTAAGGTGAAAACTAACTTCACAATTTCCTTGGTTTTAATGGTTCAAACATGAATTAAATAAACTCTACACATTCAACTTCTTGTTCTACAATATTCCATGGTTCAATCACATTTTTGAAAACGTTTTACACGAAATTTGAAGATCAAACCATTTAGGGTTTAAAAATGACATCTTTTGCGGTAAAAGTTATAACTTCTTTGCTATTCAATATTTTTGAAAGCTTCAACTTGGGTTTTTCTTTAAAAATCATATATCTAACTTTCTAGACATAACAATCAAATTTTCAACTTGTACATTTCAAAATACAACATTAAACACAACATGCTTAGTTAGGTTTTACCGGTAAAAATCAATATGAGCATTTCTTGCAATTTTATGCAATCTACACATACCAAAATATGATATAACCACATCAAGCTATGAATATACATACATTACATAGTTAAATACTTCTAGACCAGCAAAACAAGTTTTGATTGGTTAAAATTAGATTTTAACCGTTCAAAATTGTTCTAGACCATAAAAATGAAATAAAGAGAAGTTAGAGCACTTTTAAACCTTGTGGTCTTGAAGGCTCTTCTTCTTCTCCTACCAAAATATGTTGTGAGGCTTGTGGACATTCACAAAGACCTTCCTCTAGCTTTTTCACACAACCCCCAAGTGTATTTTCTATTTCTCTAGGAAATGCTTTCTCTCTTTTCTCTCTTATGTTCTAGTAAATGAACCAATAAACTTGACACAAGTGTGAAACATTTTATTTATAGCCAATTGCTAATCCTTCATTAACATCTCTTAATTCACCAACATAGTTAAATTAAGGCTTAAGTTGGATTACTATTTATTGGATTGACTAGGTGAATGACAAGTTGAGTGACATGAGTTGGTGAACCACTTTGATCTAGTGTGTGAAGAAAGCCATTTGCAAAATCAAGCAACCCCTTGTGAGTCCCACAAGTGGCCGGCCAACATGGTCATTTTTGGCCATGTTTTTGATTTATTTTTCTAGCTTTAATGTGCATATATATGTATATATATATATATATATATATATATATATATATATATACATTTGCTCAATTGTTAACCAATTTGGACTTCCTATTGGGCTCCATATTGGACTCTAGGATTAAATATATTGGGCTCATCTATTGAATTGGTTTGGGCTCACTTTAAATAACACATTGGACTTACATTAATTATTCTAGGTTACATTTAATTAAATCAAGTATTGAGCTTGTTTAATTAATTACATGGACTAATAATTAAATTAATTACATGGGCTACTAGGTTAATATCTTTGACCTAGTTTAACAACTCATTTGGATTTAAAATATAATCCAATTAGATTTGTTTTAATTAATTATACACATTGCTTTAGTTCTTTAAATAAATATACACATACATAAGTATATTTATTTAATTATCTAATGCACAATTAATTAGTACAATTTTTTTTAAATTCATTGCTAATTATTTATTAACTATAATTACAATGACTAATAAGAATAATAATAATAATAATAATAATAATAATAACAATAATAATAATAATAATAATAATAATAATAATAATAATAATAATAATAATAATAATAATAATAATAATAATAAATAAATAAATAAATAAATAAATAAAAATTGCATGTAAACAACATGGATCACCCTTTTAGCATTGACGTCATTTTCCTGTTTTTCGGGTATTGCAGTCGTTAAGTTTCCACATGCAAATTGATTTTGGTGGAAAATCACAGGGACGGTTCAGATTCATTATAATTGATTTGTAAGTTATTTTATGTTGCAAAGAGTCTTTAGATAATAGAGTATTTTTGGAATTTTAATCTTCGCCATGCTTTCAGGGACGGGCAATTACGTGTCATCTCTTTGGTGTTTTTGCGGGCTATATCGAGAGCAACTATTGTAGTAGGCTCTGACTCATGGTATGATAATCTTTTGTCCAATTTCAAGAAAAAATATAAAGGAAAAAATGTTATGGTGATGAGATTTAGTTGGTGTTGTGACAACACTTTTTTGTTTGGACTTAGATGACTCATTTTATACTTTTGGGTATATGCAAAAATATTTCTTTTAGATTTTTACATCTTTTTTTCATTCATTGGATCTTACCAAATGGCTTGCAGTACTACCCTTTTTTCACAGAAAATACTGTTCATGGATCATATTGATCGATAGTTAGAGATACTGGAGGAAAATAAATGCTGCACAACTTCTCATTACATTTTGTCAATAAAGGAAAGGTGTGTGGGATACCCGAAAATACTGTATTACATAAATTTGAGCCCACTATCGTCAATCAATTAATTGCTCAAACCTGCTAAAAACTAATTTTAAGTTGAGAATGAGTAGCACATTAATGTTTGCCTAAAAAAGAAACTATGACTAAATTGAGTATCAATCTTTTTGTATTAATAGTTGGAATCTTAGTTCTATTATGGAACTGAGAGTTCACAACAATTTTAGATTTTTCAATCTAAAAATATTAGATACAGTACTCAACTGTTATATTAATTATATCGTGCCTTCAGACACGAGTTATCCCTAGTATATATATATATATATATATATATATATATCACATATTATCCAATGAGCACAAAGCTCTAGGCAACACATAATTAAAAGAGCACGTGGCTCGAGAACACAACTCTCCATTTTTTTCACGTGACTAGAGAACTCAACTCTCTATGACTTTCACGTGGCTCGAGAACACAACTCTCCATGACTTTCACGTGACTCGAGAACACGATTTCCCACCAACTAACTTATGAGCGATTAATCCTTAAACTTTCCTTATCCTTCTAAATTAATTATTTGGGTCATCAAAATAATTATCTAATATTATTATAATATTTCAATAATTTAGATCATACCATAAAGTAATTTAATTTACTTGTATAATCTCACATTATACACAACCTCTTGTTAACTAAATAACTTGGGTTGTTTATCCAATAATAATTAATATTATTTCTTAACACATTAATTAAGTTATTTACTTAAATAAATATATAATTTAGTCCATCAAGACTATCATTCACATTAGTTAAATAATTTAACCTTACTTAAATATAATCAAATAATTAATTATATTCCATGCCTGTCATGATAATTTTTTATTTATTTTTTAATTATCAATCTTCTCATTCACCATTTAAGATCAACTTTCAAGACATGTTAATTTGTAACATAGTATTCTCTTGTTTTTCATTTTCATCATTTAGTTAATTTAAATTAATTAAATTAACTTCTTGATAACTCTCATCAAATATACTCGTATCATCATACATAAAATTCCATATCAATAACTTCTCCATTTGAAATTTATTTACTTATTAAATTTCTAACATACCTCATTATAAAATTTCTTACATAATCTTATTTGTCGAATAGTTTATCGAGTTTTAAAAGTATCATATTACCTTACTCATAATATACATCTTAGTATGCATATTAATAAAATTCTAGTTTTTAAAATTTAAAATACTCACATTCAAATCTTAACACAAAGATTAGGGTAAAATGTTTACTCAATTTCTATACATTTTTCTTCTCCGAATCTAGGTTTTAACTTCAACCTTTATTTCATCATCCAAAATCTTATTTAACGGTTTTGTCAAATATCTGAAATATTACATTCACCCCTCTTTCTAAGAATTTTGTCCCCGAAATTACAGCATACTTATTTCTGCTCATTCTATCCATTAGGTTCTCGATCTAACCTATCAAATTTGTCATTCTCTGAGGATTCTTCATTAATCATTTAATTTTATAACCAATCTCCTCTAAAATTTACACCTCTACCCATTCAATTTTCATAATATTGGGATATTTCCCAGAAGTCTTCAACAATTGTTCATTAATTGTGAAGGAGCTTTAATAACTAGGAAGTAGAAAGAATTCCTTAAAAATAATTTCATATATGACTGAGAGGTCATAAAGATCATGAACAAATGCCAAGGAATCAATTATTCGACTGGCCCTTTTAAATTCACAAAATGATTCAATAATATGAACTCGATATAATCAATACACAATTTGATAAGTGACAATTTATTTTAAATGCTGAGTGGTCACCTTGACCATAAACGTCTGGTGAGACATTAGTCTTTTGATTGACCCTCTTAGGTTACATGTCCAGACCGCACTTGAGGCATCAGTCTCTTGATTGACCCTCTTAGGTTATTCCATGTATCATTTATCCGATACTTAGGTTGCTCCTCATTATGAGTTGTTCTCTCAGCTTCAGAATCCGTACCAACAAAAGGTTTAGATAGCTTTAAATGTCAAACATGAAAATATCTAGTTGAAATAATTGGCATAGACTTACAATAATAGTTCGGATATCAATTGGAACTTTAAAACTCTTTAAAAGCACACACGTGCAATAACAATTTTGAAGTTCATCACTTTAGGTTAAAAAATAACAATGTCTAGCCGATACAAATGGCATAAACATAGTTAAAAAAAAAACTAAAAATTATTTATGACTTCATAATACCGCATCATCTTGATAGTGAATTGAGGATTCCATCATTACTTTATGACTTCATGTTACCGCATAGTCTTGACAGTGCGTTGAGAATTCCGCTATTGTCATATCCACACCACATAGTGTGTTGGCGTTTTAGAAATACATTTTCATATTTTTAAATCATTCTGGTCTAGCCGAAACAAATAGCATAGACCCTCATTTAAATGTTTCAAAAATAATTCATTCATTTTTTTTAAAAGGCACAAAAGTGTAAATTTTGACACGATTTTAAGAATTTCAAAGTCTAGCATAGCTAAAAAAAATTGGAATATCCTAAAGCCTCAAATAATCACAAATTTTTACTCCTCATATTTTTCAAGCTTAATAACTATATTTATTATAGCTCTAATCTTTCTACTCAACTTTCCCACACTCACTATTCATTAAACTTACCACACATTATGAGTTCAGGAACTTATCCTAGTTAGACCAAAATCGTCTATTTACTGAGGGGCTCCACCATACGATTATGAGTCACGAACTTACCATACGTGTGAGTTTTAAGAACTTGCCTAAATTACTTCATCGATTACGCCTACACAATTCCATTTATCTCATTTGAAAGATCTAATATGATTATCTTTCAATTAGTAACGCACATAGGGATTCATTTATCATTCTCAAATAAATTGACTCGATAACACATAGTTCCTTATTTACTAACTCATAAATTATATGACAATATTATCACCCTTGAAGAATATTTTAATTATCGACCAATATTATTATACATTAATAATACATCACTCAATTACAAACGTTATTAAGTATTAAACAACATCTTAATTAGTTACTAATATTGTTAAGCCCATAATAATATTCATCCAATTACCAATATTAACCCAATTACCAATATTATTAATTATTAAATAATATTTCATCACTTGCTATTATCATTAAATATTTTATAATAATTTACTCCTTTAGTAATATTTAAAGACTTAGCAATTAAATGTAAATTGTGTAATCACTTTATCATTTCTTTAATTCATTCACTTTATTTATTTAATATTAATTAAATAAATAAATAATTTAATTAACTTTACCTGTTATTTAAGATTACATAAGCAATTATCATTTTAACCTTATTTTATTTAATTATTATTTATCATCATTTAAATAATAATTAATTTAATTAATTATCCTTATTTCATTTAATGACTATTGAACATCATTAAATAATAACTTCTTAATTAATTAACCCCATTTATTATTAAATATTAATTAAATAACAAATGATCAATTTACTCACTTCATCTCCCATTAATTATTATTTAATATCCTTTAAATAATAATTAAATAATGAATCATCCTTATGGGATGCTGTCGTAGGCAACCAAAAATAAAATTTTACTTTGAAAAATATTAATGTAGTAGTGAAAGTAAGAGTCGAACCCACATAGAGTGAATTGTTTTAATAAATTCTAATGTTTTAAAAAATTATCTAATTAAATGGGGGATTTTGAACTATTAATTAACTAATTAAAATTCAAACAAATAAAACTAAATAATAAATAATAAAGATGAGAAAAATCAATTAAAACAAACTTCAGCTCTTTAGTTCAGTATCTCCTTCTTTTAATCAACAAATTAATCAAGTTATTATTATCTTTTTCTTCAATTGAAATTAATAATCCTAGATAACCGACAATCGTCAAGCTATCCGAAATTCTCCTTAAATTATAAATCTAATGCAGCAATCGCTCATAAAAGACCCTAACTATCATACAACCTAGAACTATCAGTCTAGATTTAATATAAAAGTTGCATTAAAAATTAGATAATTAGATTATTCCAAGAAACAATCATAATATCGCAGATTATTTAACTTGTCATCTTGATAATCATAACAATATTCAAAAGATTGTCCACAATCAAATATTATTAATTGCTTATGATCAGACAAAATATCGTTTGCTTAATATCAAATCTTAATCTAGCATATGATAAATTATTGATTAACTTAACAGGCCCTTATCAAATTAATCAAACAAATATCATAAACATATTATCAAGAATAAATCTCATGCATGAAGGAATAGATTATAAAACTTAATTAAAACATCAATTAAAAATAAGGTTCAACATCTCTTTAGAACTGAAAATAAAAACTTAGCCTGACATGCTTCAAAATAATCTCCACTAGTTGAAAAGCTCTCTCCAAGAAACTAGAAGAAAGATCTACCAAAAACTTACAATGAATAATGAGAGATTGAATCTCTATTTATAGGCCTCTAACTTGTCCAAATCCTAATAGAATTTACAATTAAAAATAAAAGAAAAATAAAAGAATTATTATCCTAATCCTAATTGGAATTAAAATCCAATTTGGAATCAAATTAATGCAATAATCCGCGAATAATCTATTCTTGGGAATTAACGCGCAAGCCAAACACAGCATTCACTATAGTGGACCGGTCAGCGTGCCAGCCACGCATTGCGCAGTGTTTTCTTTCCTCAGCCCGGACCGCAAACCACGTCGTTGGACTGCTAAACTGGCCTTCGCGCATTGCGCGGCCCCTTTCCGTTGCTACGCACGTCAAACGTCGTCGTTTGCTGTGCTCTTGTTTCACTGTGCCCGCGCATGGTGCGGCTGCATCCTTGCTGCTAAAATTACGGTTCTGCCATTCTGCTGTTTATTTACCATTTTGCTACTAGATCTTTGCAGAATTTACAGATTTGCCCCCAAGCTTATTTTTCCTGCAAAATAAAATAAAGATAAATAAAAATAATATAAAATACTAAAAATAATAAAAACAGATAATAATAAATAAAATTTCTAAAATAAATAAGAATACATAAATAAAAAGAAATATAAAAATACTATAAAATTACCTAAATTAACATAAATTAACTAAAATCCTATAAAACCTATTAAAACCAAAATAAGCTAAATAATTAAACATTTAAGCACACAATAAATATAAAAACTAAGTATTAGGGAATAAAAATATCGTATAACTTAACCTTATCACCTTATTTATTAAATAATAAATAATTACCTTATTAACTTTATCTTCCTTTAATTATTATTTAATATCATTTAAATAATAATTAGATAACTAATCACCATTATTTATTATTTAATATTAATTAAATAATAAATAATTATTTTATTAACGTCATATACTCCTTTACTTTATTTATTATTTAGTATTTAAATAATAAATAATTAATTAAATTATTTTTATTTACTTTATTTATTATTTAATATTATTTAAATAATAAATAGTAACATTTATGCATTATTTAATTAAAATTGAATAATACATAATTATTTTATTATTTTATCCTTATTTTTCTTAAGTCCTTCGTATTTATTAAAAATACTTTATGGCTTAGTATTTTTTATAAATCTTGGATATATTTGGCACATTTCATTCCATACACAAAAGAATTTTCGTTTAATTTTCCAACTTTATTTACTATTTTTGAATAGTCCATTTCTATCCATAAATGGCAGTAATTATTAAATATTGAGTTTTTATTAGAAACTTATGAAATTTATATGGTAGGTTCCTGTAAGCATGGAGTACATCCAACAAAAATTTCTTAATTTTGAGAGTTACACACTTCAAGTTATAGGAGTCATACCCTTTTAAAGCTTTGAAAATCGTTGGGTCATAACTCACTCATCCGAAGTTGGATGGAGCTCAATTTTAGGAAGTGTCTGCTTTACAACATATAATATCATGTGTAAGATGTTCGGAATTTTTAGAGCAATATAAGTGGCTAAAAAAGGCTATTCAATTTTCTGGACAGTAGGTTTCCAGATTTTTTTCCCGACATGACTGTTTTACGAGAAAAATCACCACGGATAGTTCGTTTAATATTTTTTTAGTCATTCCACTTGGAATCTCTTTTTATCTAATAGTCCTACCACCCAAAATTGATGGATCATGAATACGACTTACGGAACATGAACCGTAAATCTGAGAACAAATTGTTACGTTTTAAGGTTTTCCAGTAAAGGCATTTTCAAGCTTTTTGTCAAGCTTACCAACATAGATGCATATCAATACCCATGTTAAACCCATTAAACCCTAGATGTACTAATCTAGCATGGATTTAAGCATAGATAGTTTCAAAAATAGTTTTCTACCATAGAAATTAAATATAGAGCAAAGAAAATATAAAACTTGTTTTGAATACTTTTGAACCTTTTGTTGATGATCCTTTTTGCTAGAAACTTAAGGAAACTTGGATGATCCACCTTCTTAGCTAAGAATCTTCACAATAAAGAGGCCTCCAACTTTAAACCTTGCTTCAGGTTCATCCAACTGTGTAAGCTCACTAGATCTAGTTGAAAGTAGTATTCACTTAAGCCAATCACATTTAATGTGATAAGCATATACTTTATAATCTTATTCATTTATTAATAAAAGAATCAAGACATTTCTTTATTCATGATTAATTACTTGAATTAATCAAATGGATAAACCCATAGTTTTTTAGCAATGCTTTTAGAACCATGATGAGGATCATGCTAATAAGATCTAAATTCAAGATAACTCAAAACTAAAACTGTTCCTAATCGTTGGATCACTAAAAAGGGGATTAGTAAATCTGAATAGATTGATACATACTATGCTTGCTCTTATGAAGATGATGATTAATCTCATAATCATTTGTGTAGAGACACTAAAGTAAGTATGTACATGCTTATTAGAGAATAAGTTCATTGAACGTGAGTCGCTCAAGGAACACCTAATGGAGTCAATAGTTCCTTATATGATAATCGTACAAGTGATTCTTGAACTTAAGATCATCATAGTATCTTGTGTGTACTAAGTTATACTTTGACATATTCCTTAAGACTTGTTGGTATATCAAAAGATATGCTTGAGTATAATAAGGTACACATGGAGATAGGTGAATGATCAACAAAGGATCTACCACTTCCAGTGAAGGGAGAGAATGTCATATGCGATTCAATAAATGACAACTCAGAATTGAATGGAATTAGAAAGGAGTTTCTAATTTACATTAACTAGAGTTGTGCATTTGTGAATTGAAATGCATATGATCAAATAAATAAGACTTGACAGAAATTCCATATCTTATCTTTGATTGAGACATTGTACGGTAGAAGGATTGAATTGTACAGTAACTGTTCATTGAAAGGTTCTTTTACGATCAAATGTTGAAATCTATATTATCTGGAATGTCGACTAATCGTTAAGGGGGCTTACCCTTATTGTGAAATAATTATTTATTCTGAATTAAAGAGTTAATTCGTAATAAATGAATTAGAATTGTTCTAATTTATTTATTATACAACCGGTTTAATATGGAGAACCTAAAGGGTCACACCACAAAAGATTAATATTTATTTTAGAAGTGGATGACATAATCGTAATAATAAATTAAGTATATTTAATTTATATTATGGTGATAGAATAAATTAAATAGATTAATATTTATAGTTTAGTATTCTAGAAATACTAATTATAAATTAATAAGAGGAGTCTTATTATTATTATTATTATTATTATTATTATTATTATTATTTAGTTCTTAAATGGTTTATGAATTAATTAATAAGTAGTAATATTATTGTAAATAATTAAGTTCCTAAATAGTTTAGAAATTGTAATTATAATAATTAATTAAGTTACTAAATGGTTTAGTAATTAATTAATAAGAAGTACTCTCATTATTAAATAATTAAGTTCCTAAATGGTTTAGGAATTGTAATTAATTAATTTAGTTCTTAATTAAATTGGGAATTAAATTAAAACCATAATCCTAAATAGTTTAGGAGGGTTGACTATATCTATAAATAAGAGGAGTCTTATCATAGATTAAGGTTACACACTCTTTCACTAGAATAGAGAGAAAGAGAAAGAGAGAGAGAGAGAGAGAGAGAGAGAGATGTCAGTTCCCAATGACACGAAAGATATCTAGAAAAGGGGGGGGGGGGGGAGTTGAATAGCTTCTTTCAAACTTTTTCTTTTTCTTGCTTTGTTTTTAAGAGATAATGAATTCTTAATCAATTTGTTTAGTACAGTGGAATATGATTTAGTTACCCTTTCTTGATTTGTTAAAGTAATAATTCAACAAGCAATTATATAGCAGATATAGCAGTTAAAAGACATAAGATGAAAGACACCAGGTTTTAAGTGGTTCAGAGTTCACAAGACTCCTACTCCACTGATATGCTCTTCAAGCAGCAAATCCACTAAGGATACTTTTATAATTTCTAAATCACTAAGATTCCTTCAAGATCAGCAGTCTTAGAACTCTAGTTCACTAAGAACTCTATAAGTCTAACAGACTTAGATACTCTAGTTCACTAAAAACTCTTCTCGAGTAGTGTAGATTTGGGTGTGCTACTGAGTTGCGTTTATCATAAGTTTCTGAAGAACTCAGTAGCGATGCAAGATTCTTTTCGGTTTGATCTTTTTGAACTCTTGCCTTGCGTTTATTTCTTTCTTGTGTAAAAACCCTATTTTCTTCTTCAGATCTGGGCGCTTTTTATGAGAGCTTCTATTTCTTTCCGTTGGAATGTCTGCCCTTAGCTTCAGTTTCTGCCCGTTACCTCACAATGTAGAGCTGTTGAATATTATATTCATTTAGCTCATTAATGCTCTGATGAGGTATTAATTGATCTGCTATTTTAATCCATGGAAGGTGTTTCCCTTTTTCCTTAGGGACAGACATGTTAGTCGTAGGTTTCTACCAACTTTCATAAAGTCGTTTGATCCTTCCACACTATAGGATAGATAGGACACAGTCCTCTGACTTTACTGCCTTGAAAGTTTTCTCTTTGTTGCATAGTGCGCTTGGGTCAGTACCCTGATATTTCTGACTTTGAGCTTTTGGCAAAAGCTCTTCTGTCACATCGATGCAGATTGTTCTTTTCAATGAAGTTACTTCTGTCTTAGTACAGGAGAAGAGTCAAATGATGATTCAGGTTTAGATCGTAGTGTTGCTCAAAAGGTCTCTTGCTTTTACTTAACTTTACGATTGCCCTTGCTTCAGTGATTGCTCAGTGATAAGACAATTTTCCTCGAGGAAGTAGAGTTTTACTTTACGGCTACTCTGTTAGTCGTAGAGTCCGTTCTACGCTTGGGCTTCTTCCTTGGTCGTAGAGTTTTCTTGGAATGGGATCATGGAGTCCATTCTAAGAGCATCTTAGTTGTCCAGTCTTCTTTGAGTGAAGTCGTAGAGTCCACTCTACGAACATACCAAATCGTTAAGTCTTCTTTGTGCGAAGTCGTAGAGTAAATTCTACGAACATACTGAATCGTTGAGTCTTCTTTACTTGGAGTCATAGAGTCTATTCTACGATCAGTTTAACTGAACATATATAACATAAGATCAACCTAACAGATTTGATCTTTTCTAACTAAGTCCTTGTACATCATAAACAATCAAAGGATTTCACAACTCAATACATTCATATTCAAAAGATTAACCTAATAACTTTGATCTTACCTAATTAAGTCCTTGTACATTATGTGCCATCAAAGGACTTTACAATCCTGCTATTGACTGCATTCATCAACTTAATTCTTATGATCAAATTAAAAATGCTATGTTCAACAAGAGAGAATTAGGGCTAACCACCCATGGTTTGGAGAAACCAAAACCTACTTCTTTAATTCATAGATCTCTTGGTGGATCACCTCTAGAGGCTTCATACTTGAGGAACTAACATTGATCTTTGGAATCTAATCGATGAATTTAAAGAAGAACGCGAAGGATTAAAGGGAGTTGAACTTGTACCCGTGGAAGCTTGGTTCTACAAAGGTATAAATTCTTTTATCCTTCCTCAATTAATAATAGTCGCATAAGAAAGATCCTGATTATTGGTTTGAACAAAAAATTTAAAATCTATTTTTTTTTTGCTTTTGTTGCGCTTATATAATTTGATTATATGTATGCTATATTTTTGCAAACCAACACTAGCTTTCCTTATTTGGTTTTCTCTCTAGTTTTCTTTTGCTCTCAACTTCTCTCTGTAACTCTGAGAACACAAGATGACTAATGAACCAACATTTGCTAGGCTTGGAGATGTCCTCTATTTATAGAATAATGGTAAGAATACTTAGCCTCTGTAATTAGCTATTACATAGTTAATTAAGAGCACTAAACTTAGAGGGAACAAAATCCACAAATTAAGGGAAATGACATTGCATGGGAGAAAATTAGGGATTTATGTTTTCTAGGCATTCATGGAGCCTTGAGCCAACCTCGCTATTTTCCCTCATTTCTTACACTTAACCTAAGTATGGTTATATTAACCATAACTAGTTTGTTAACACATACCTCAATTTATTTAGCATATATATACAAATCACACATTACCCAAATGAGCACAAAGCTCTAGGCATCACACAATTAATGGAGCACAAGGCTCAAGAACACAACTCTCCATGACTTTCATGTGACTCGCGAACACAACTTTTTATGACTTTCACATGGCTCGAGAACACAACTCTCCATGATTTTTACGTGGCTCGAGAACACGATTTCCCACCAACTAACTCATGAGCGATTAATCCTTAATCTTTCCTTATCCTTCCAAATTAATAATTTGGGTCATCAAAATAATTATATAATATTATTATAGTATTTCAATAATTTAGATCATACTATAAAGTAATTTAATTTACTTGTATAATCTCACATTATACACAACTTCTTGTTAACTAAATAACTTGGGTTGTTTATCCAATAATAATTAATATTATTTCTTAACACATTAATTAAGTTTCTCACTTAAATAAATATATAATTTAGCCCATCAAGGCTATCATTCACATTAGTTAAATAATTTAACCTTACATAAATATAATTAAATAAATTAATTATATTCCATGCTTGTCATGATAATTCTTATTTACTTTATAATTATCAATCTTCTCATTCACCATTTAAGGTCAACTTTCAAGATGTGTTAATTTGTAACATAGTATTATCTTGTTTTTCATTTTCATCATTTAATTAATTTAAATTAATTAAATTAACTACTTGATAACTCTAATCAAATATACTCGTATCATCATACATAAAATTTCATATCAATAACTTCTCAATTTGAAATTTATTTACTTATTAAATTTCTCGCATACCTCATTATAAAATTTCTTACATAATCTTATTTGTCGAATAGTTCGTCGAGTTTTAAAGATATCATATTACCTTACTCTTAATATACCTCTTAGTATGCATATTAATAAAATTCTAGGTTTTAAAATTTAAAAATCCACATTTACTCACATTCAAATTTTAACATAAAGATTAGGGTGAGCAATCATCGTCCTCATTAGATGAAATTCTAATCGTAGAGTCTCAAAACTATATTGATGTCACACAAGTTCATAACTTTCCAATCAAAGAGTCCTAAAACCTTTGATTAATGTACAAAATGCCAGTTCTCCAATAATCACTCTTGATACATCTTCTCTAGAGCATATGTCTTGTCCACGGACTTTCTCATCTCCTAACAATCCATAAATCGTGGAGTCTCCTCAACCTACAACTGCAACTCAAAATGAACACACAGACACAACCCACTCCACGTTCATAAGAAAATATACCCTCCTTATCGAAAAATGAATATTTTGACCTCACTCTTTCCATTTTAAATGTTCCTCAAGGCAACAAGGTTGGATTAGAATCTTTGCTAGAAATAATTCTTAAGCGTGTCTCTATAATTCCATCGAAGAATCAAGTTACAAACCAACTGACACTAGTCACAATAGACATTAATCAAGATTTTGAACAAAGTTCTCTTAAACTGCATCAAAAACTAAACAAGATAGCCGAATCTGCTTCAAAAGTCCCTTAAAATGGGCAAAGAATTTAGTTTGAAAATGAAAGAGACGTTCAAAATAATTTCTAAAAGTATTCATCAAAGAGATGCAGTCTTCTTTAGGAAGATAAAAGCTCAGAAAAATGTTATTCTTGAATATCAAAGCTCTAATGACAGACTATTCAAGTACTCCACAATAAACTCATTAACATAAGTACCTCTCTCACAAGCTTTAAGACAGATGTTGAAAGACAGATGGCACAAACTGATGAGTCCCTGTAGAAAACATATGCCGATATGGCTCGTGTACATCAAAAGGATGTTGATGCTGAGAAACGCCTAAAAGATCGTGCTGATGATATAACATCCTCAAGGGGATAAATGCAGGAAATTATTTCTGGTATGGAAGATATCAACAAACGACTTGATTCTCTCGTTGATGACAAAAGGGGGAGAATACAAGGAGTACAAGGGGGAAGCGGGCGTCACAGAGATTTCAGTAATCATTAATTCATGCCCCTCTACCTGTTATACCCTTGAGTCAAAGAAAAACAAGATCTGAATAGTTGAGTGGAGTATCACTCTCAGGTATACGTCCACCAAATGACCCAATGTTTTTAAACATACTATCTCAAGGAGTCAATATTAAATGAGAAGAAGAAGAAGAAGAAGAAATTTAGCTGCCAGATCTTCATGGTCTAAGAACATCTGCTGAATAAATTCAAAGAAAAGATATTGAAGCAAGAAAGAGTTATAAATGAAGAAGAGAGGCTGAAAAGAGACATCCATCGAGGAGAAATAGGTCAAGAAGATAGAAAGTGAAATGAGGTCTAGTTAGAGGTATTTTTATGAAAAATGTCTCTTGTAAGATGATATGGTTAATTAAAAATTCATGCTTTCTCTTCAGAAATATAGTTACTCACTGTATCTAAGTTATATTTATTTTTCAAGTTTTATGCATCATAGAATTGATGAATGCTTGAAACTGTTGATTTTGTCATCATGAAATAGGGGGAGAATGTTAAGTACAATTGCATAATTGAAATACTTGATGATGACTTGATTTGAATTGATAATGTATATTTGTAACCAATAGCTTTTGTACAGTCCTTATTAATGAAATTGATGTACAAAGACTTAGAATAGAAAGATCAAATTTATTAGGTTAATCTTATAAAATTCAAAGTATGTATAGATGTTAAGATCAACGAAGGCAAAGACAGTAGAACCCTACAGGATCTACTCTAGAATCGTAAAGCTTGAAATTTATTGCTGAGTTTGATTAGACATAAAGCGAGATTGCAAAGTGAACTCTGAAATCATAAAGCAATTGAAGATCGCAAAGCTAACTCTGAGTTCAAATCATAAAGATAAGCATAGAGCCGATCGTAGCAAAAAAATGATAGACACACTTAATAGAGTTGAAGGATCTAAGAAACCTTATGATTAACAAAGTCGTAAAGTATACTGACATTTGGAAAATCTGAAGGGCAAGTACTTTTAGAAGTCTACTGCTCAAAACAAGCTCCATATTAAAGTTAAAAAAGTGATGTCTAACGACTATTTTATTCAAGGAGCATCAGAAACAAAATTGCCATTTTTAGTAAACTCATGTGATGGCAGCGTTAAAAGCAAGTTCACACAATCCCCTGCTATCAGATTAAAGATCCTCGAAAATTAGAGCATTAAATGAGTAACGGCTACTTGTCAACAAGAAAATCTCAAGATCTTTTACAAAAAGACATAATGATAAAAGAGATTACAAGCCAAATTATTGTTCAAAGTTCTAAAAGCTCTACTCTACGATCAGGAACTGCTCATTCAACTACTAAGTTCTATTAGAAGAAAAAAACTTAAATGCCAACTTAGCATCACCTTTCAAATCATTTCATCACTGGAGATAAAAGGTCTTAGTGACCTTAAAGTTGTCGAGATCTTAGTGATTTGGTCTTAGTGACCCCAGAGCTATCGAGTCTAAGTGACTTGAAGAGATCTTAGTGATTTGGTCTTAATGACCGCAGAGCTGCCAATTCTGAGTTTCCTGAAGGAATCTTAGTTATTCATTGTTGTAACCGATATTAGTGACCTTGGTCTTAGTGACCTACATCCTTAGTGAATTCCTGTCAACAGTGCAGAAGAGTGGATTAAGGGATCTTTATACTTCGAACCACCTAAAAATTTTTAGTGTCCATTTAATTTTTCGTCTTTGCATATTTGCTACATAGATTAACTGTGCGTGATTGGTTTATATTTAAATTATTAAACTCAGAACTAAAAATTTATTCAAATCTTTGAATGGGTTTTTCATCAAATAAGTATTTTGTTATGCTTAAACAAAAATACAAAGTTTTTAAAAGATCTATTTAACTCCCTTCTAGATTATTTGTGCTTATGGGAACTAACAAGGTTGTCACATTAGTCTGTAGGAAGAGTACCTTTGTGTCGGTTGTCACTTATTTGAACTAGCCATTTTACATACCTCTATTAAATCTTCTTTTCAAGCTTAGGGTTTCCTGTACTTTCTTTAGATCTCTCTTCTCGTCAGATCTTTTTATTGTTAGCCCTTAGTCAGAGTGGTTAAGATTTTTTTCTGCTTTACAATTTCCATTTCTCTGACAAGCTTAGCGATCTACAGTTTTACGATCATAAGACTCTATAATCAGCTCAACGACCTGCAACTCTGCAGTCTTCAGTTTATTAACCTCCGCTTTTATAATCTTCAGCTGGCTTTAAGTTTAATGGTAATACTTATGGACTCTACAATTTTTTCAGTTGTTAATTTTAGTGTATATTCTTCATCTTAGTTTGCTTAATGATTCTCATTGTAACTCTACTTTTGTTTTTTTAGTCATTTTATAATCATGTATTATGCTCTACGACTTTGTTAGACGTACTTAGTTCACTTTCTAAGAACTAAGACTTCTCCTTCTTTGAACTTGAACTTCTGTCTTCTCAAGTTCTTTATCTTCTTCTTGATCAACACTCCTACATGGACACTAACTATCCGCTTGATTCTAGATTCCACTATGTCTCTATTCAATACATTCTTTTTGTTGTAATGGATATCATGTGTCCTCTTCTTCTGAAATACCAGCCTCTTCTAAATAGTACTTTGCTTCTTGTCTTCTTTGGTTGATTTACTTCAGATTACTTCTTGATGGAGAATTCTTAATGAGCATATCCCAATCATATGTCGTAGTAAATTTGTCTCTCAGTGTCGTTGGCATTATGTTCTCTGATAGGTATAACAGTGAGGTAGCTTATAATTAATGTAACTCTACATTTTGAAGTGGCTCAATAATATTTAAAACTCAATGATTTAAGGATATTCAATTCAACTTCATTCTACGATCTTGAGTACTTTGATTTGTTCAACAGTTGTGAGCGTATACCTTCACTTCTTTAGCTAGAGTATTTTGTCCTTGTTATGTTGTGATGAGTCTACTCGACAGAACTCTACAAACCTTTTCTATGTGTAGATCTTATAGGATTATCTCTGCTTTTTTTGGATCTCTCTCCTGCTTAAAAGCAAATCTAATTTCTCTAATTCAGTGCTTTAACATTCTTCTCTTATATGCTTAGCACAAAGTTTTTTTCATTCTTCATTTGTCTGTTCAGTTTTCATCCTTAGTGGCTTTGTGCCTCCTTAGTGAATTTGTCTTTTTAGTTGATTTTCTCTTAATGATTTTCTTCTTCTGTTGTTCCTTAAAGCCGTCTGGTTTGGGAGTCACCGACCCAACGATCGTTATATAGGTAATTTAGAGGCTAAGAAAACGAGCATTTCAAGGGGCATATACTATAATCGTGGATTAGGTTACTCAAGTAATTAAGCCTGGTGTCTTTACACTTAGTGCCTTAAAGTTGTCTAGTTTAGGAGTCGTCGGCGCAACATTCATTACACAGGTAATGTAAGCCTAAGAAAATGAACATTGTATTAGGTCAAACAAGGAATAAATAGAGTTGACCATCTAACTTAACCTAGTTCCCTAAAGTCGTTTGGTTTGGGAGTCACTGGTCTGAAACTCGTTAAATAGGTAACACTGAATAGCCTAAGAAAATGAGACAAGTTAAGTGCGGAAGAAAAGGAGAAAAGAAAATATGGAGTCAAAACGAAGAAAACATTATCAAGTCTGATGACCTCCAACATTAATAACAACACAAGACTGACTTTGACAAGATTCCATGATTTATAAGAAATTAGATATATTTCCTTGTGAAGGAGATTTCAACAATTACAATGATTTGACTAACAAAAGCACAAATTTTGGGAATTGAATGCTCAATATACTGTTGAGATCAGTTTATATGAAGTATTCCTTGCCTTTTTGAGATGTTCGATAGTTTCAAGGCAAGTTGACCATTCTCTTCATCTTTCAGGAGATTATGGATGGATGGAGCTCTCATAAACTTGATGTAAACATCCTTATTTGAATAAATTATATTGAGAAGGATTCTTTTTTGAGTGAAGCTTGTTTATGTATTTAGATGAGACTCCCCAATTTTCCTTAGTGATTTTGCATTTAAGCATATCCTGAACAGTTGTCCTCCAGAACTATGAATAAGACATTATTTGCATATCTAGAATGACAAACTGTTTCTTTGTGTTTGTCTAATTAGAATCGAATTTGACAACCATCATATATAGGTCTTTAGTGGATGGCGTCATCTTTGTAGAAATATACAAACTATCTTAAACCTTCTTCTTAGAATCGTTCATTATACATCTCTACACTTGAGCTTTTTACATAGCAATTAAATTTTTTAGCACATAGTTGAATTTTATCCTCCTATCTTTCAGAACTGGTTTTAGAAAAGAAAGTACCATGGGCTCATTGCGGTTAAGCACGTTTTGTGAGAACCTACTCCGATACCAACTATTATTTCCTAGAGGTACACGAATATGATCTAGAATGTAGGGTTGAATAGATCATTATACAATTATATATAACTTTTTTATTTAGGCATTTTTTACCAAATAATTATACACATTTTTTGTACGATAGAATTAGTTTATTTGGTAAAATCCTTTTCTTATCATAAATAATGAAACACACAGTTCTCTACAAGATTTGTTATTGGAAAGTCATTGTAAATAGTTATAATATACATAACATACATGTATATATATGAAAGATAAAGAAAATGGTAAAGAGACATTGAGAACACATGGGCTTTTTAGAGGTTCGGAGCCTGAACTACTCCTACTCCTACTCCGCTCTTTCGCTCCACTGAGCAGGGATATTCCACCTAGGATAAATTGACACTAAGTCCTTACAACTGGACATTAAGTCCTCCAACTAAGGGTCTGATTCACTAAGAATCAGGCGAGTCACTAAGTCTCATCTTATCTCCATAAGACACTAAGTCATCTTCCTTTAATAGGGGCTGATTCCTATGAATCAAATAGGCCTCACCTTATTTTCTCCTCAAGACACTAAGCCATATTTCCATCTTATGGCTAATTCCTTTGAATCAGGTAGGTCGCTAAGTCCCATCTCTTGGCTGATTCTTGTTATTGTTGTTGAGGTGCTGCCAAGTTAACATTAAGCTTATTACAGATGAACTTAACAGCTAAGAAATGATTCCGAGAGCCTTTTGAAATTTTTGATCTACTCTTGCTCTGGAATAAATTGACACTAAGTCCTTACAACTGGAAATTAAGTCCTTCAACTAAGGGTCTGATTCACTAAGAATCAGACGGGTTACTAAGTCTCATCTTATCTCTATAGGACACTAAGTCATCTTTCTTTAATAGGGGCTAATTCCTATAAATCAAATAAGCCTCACCCTATTTTCTCCTCGGGGCTAATTCCTTTGAATCAGGTAGGTCATTAAGTCCCATCTCTTGGCTGATTCTTGTTATTGTTGTTGAGGTGCTGCCAAGTTAACGTTAAGATTATTACAGATGAACTTAGTAGCTAAGAAATGATTTCGAGAGTCTTTTTGAAATAAATGATTCTAGGTTGATTCTTCAAAGTGTGGAGTGACTTTGGGTTGATGATGTATCTATTCAGATGATCGATCAGCTCTTTTGTAGATCCACCATTTCTCTCCTTATGCTCCTTTATCATGTGTATGAGTGTAACGCCCTTAAAATCCTCATACTTGCTACAACAGGCTATGTGCATTAAACTTTTATACAATCTACTAATAACTTAACCAATGATCTCATAATTATATATGTTGTACTAATCTATTATAGACATTTCATTAATTACTTAATCATTGGATCTTAACTTGGTCTCGATCTTATCATTTCTATAAGTATCAACTTGTAGTTCATTCGTATATATGAATAACACTATATATACCAGTCAATTTTTAACCTTAAGATTTAGACATTCTATGCTTCAATATATCCAAGGTTCACAACATCAATATTAGGATTGTTCTTGGAACAGAAGAATGTTACGATAAATATTTACATCTATATCTATGACAAGATTCTTTTTTTTACAGAACTTCCATATTGTTCAATACCCTCACTTAGATATATATCTTTATAGTGATATCTCTTTATATCAATATTTTCTATTTATCTGAAATTCAGAATATTAATAACACACTTGTACTTGGAACAGAGGAACCTTGCAATGAGTTTGGTTTCTTCATCAGTGTTAAAAAATCTCTGTTCTTATAGCACTCACAATGTTATTCAATATCCTTATTCAGATACATAGTTCTTTATCAATATTGTTTTAATATTTTAACAATTCTAAGTTATATCAAATTTAAAGACATAACACTCTTTGATGATAATATGATAATATTATTGAATGCTATTCGATTACATGTTTGCTTGTTCATATTATAAAAATCTTTATGACTATAAATAACAGACAGGTAAATAATCTAGTCTACGCATTCTTATTTACGTCCATGATCTTCATTTCAGTTTTCTTAACTACAAATAAAATTTTATTCGCAAGAATGAGCACTAAGGCTCAACAATTCTAACAAAAATTACATACACAATTTATGTTTTCATATAAACTTTAACAAGCTTTGACTTATCATATATATCAGTTCAACATATCACAGATAAACTTCCAGTTCATGAATTATAACACATTGTCACATAAAGCGTATGAATCACGTATATAATTTGTAAACATAACACATAAGAGTTAGAAGACTTGCCTTGATTCACTTTAACATTTATGCTTAGTTTTGCGCTATCGTAGGCCTACGTTTATCATTCGGTCTGCCAATTAGTCACTAATAGACCTCATATTTTGGTTTAATGTACTTGAGTATTCATTTTATACAAAATGTAACTTATTTTGGCAACAAAAACCAACCCGACCCGACATTTAAAATTTCAGTGCAGATTATTTGACTTCTGCGGCGCTGCCCATCACCGCTGCAATGCTAGGCCAAATTTTCAAAAACCCTAATTTTGGCAGCCCAAACCTCTTTAACTCAACTAGGCATAACTTCTTCATTTATTAATATTTTTAATGATTCTTGAGTCTAAATTCATCATAATTTCATGATCTACAACTTATCTTTAGATCATATTTCAGATTCCAATTACAAGGGGTCGAAAAATGGACATCAATGTCAGAATGAAAACTAGGTTCATCTTTCTTTGATCCAATTGATAAAATATGATACCTCAAGTATTAATTTGCTAAGACAATATGTCCTAACACTTAATAATACTTCATAATATAAAAATAATAAAATTATAAACCTACTTATGTAAGATTTATGACTTTTACTCAAGAACACAAATAACTAAGTTTTATCATTCCTTTACTACAACTTGATATCCCTAGCGTATCAAGGTAAAACATCATATTTTAGGACTCCATAACACTAAATTACAAAATTATAAACCTATTTATGTAGAAATTTATGACTTTTACTTAAGAACAATAAGAACAAATCGAATATCGTAACAACTAGGGTTTTGATACATTCAATTCGATACTTGAAATAAATGGACATTATAACTGTTTGTAAAAGTAATGTTTACTAATCTAGACTTAAAATAAATTGAGCATTATAAACACTTATATTTGCTCGATTTAACTAAACTATGAATTAAAAATTGACATAATAACAACTAGAGATTACCTCTTAGAGTGCAAGCTTTGACAAAAATTTGCACAAGGTTTCTTCATTCATCAATGAGATTAATCTAACAATAACTCTCTCTATCCTTCTCTAAAACTTCTTTGCTCTCAACTTACTTATGAAATGGTAGGAACTAATGAAGAGCAAGTGCCACTATTTATAGGCTAGGCAAGGTTAGGGCATTTTGGACTTTAAGACATAATATCTCTCCAAGTGAGCTTCCCCCATTGCTCTCACGTCATGAGTGCATTTTGCAAGTATCTAGATATTAAAGACATGTAATGAGTGCTCTTAAAATATCTCCTAAAAACTTTAACTAGGTTTAGCTACTAATCCTTACATAACTTTGCTTAACCTCACTTACATGTAGTTAATCCTTTCTTAAAGAGTTAGTTGGTGATTAGCAACCCTCATTAGTCATACTTGGCTAACAAAAGGCCACATCTCACCGTTCTTCACCAATCAACCAATTCAAAGAACCAAAACTCAAATTGATTTCTAACTCTTCAGAGCAAAAATGATATTTACATTATATATAAGTATCATAACTTCTCAAAATGGCCAAAGTGCCCTTAAATTCTCTACAAATGTAACCAACTAGGATGATTTAATTTTGTTAGCTTATGGTTTAGTTCCTTTAACTTAGTTACACTAAACTTAGTTTATTTTCTAGTTTGATTCTAACTAAATTATCATATAACTTAGCTCATTATCAACTAATCACGTTCATTTCTAACCAAACTAGTTAGTCATCTAGTTCAATACTAACCAAACTAGTTAACTTTCTAGTTTGATTTTAACTAGTCGTAATCATTGACTTTTACTATTCATCAGTTGACTTTTTATATTTATAATGTATAATTTTCATATCATTCTCGTATTTTATCCGTATAATTTTGTATTATGCTTAAAGACATGTAATGAGTGCTCTTAAAATATCTCCCAAAAACTTTGACTAGGTTTAGCTATTAATCCTTACTTAACTTTGCTTAACCTCACTTACATGTAATTAATCCTTTCTTAAGGAATTAGTTGGGGATTAGCAACCCTCATTAGTCATACTTGGCTAACAAAAGGCCACATATCACCTTTCTTCACCAATCAACCAATTCAGAGAACCAAAACTCAAATTGATTTCTAACTCTTCAAAGCAAAAATGATACTTACATTATATGTATCATAACTTCTCAGAATGGCCAAAGTGCCCTTAAATTCTCTACAAATGTAACCAAGTAGGAAGAACTAATTGGTTAGCTTATAGTTTAGTTGCACTAAACTTAGTTTATTTTCTAGTTTGATTCTAACTAAATTATCATATAACTTAGTTCATTACCAACTAATCTAGTTCATTTCTAAACAAACTAGTTAGTCGTCTAGTTCAATCCTAACCAAACTAGTTAGCTTTCTAGTTTGATTTCAACTAGCCGTAATCGTTGACTTTCATCCATTGACTTTTTGTATTTATACTGTATAATTTTTGTATTATTCTCGTATTCTATCCATATAATTTTTGTATTATGCACGTATTTATGAATAGTAACTTTTCTATGTTTTTTAACCCTTAAGGTTCAACCTTAAGCTTTTAGATTTTTTAACCCTTAGAGTTTTACCCTTAGGGTTAGGATTTAGGTTATAACCTTTTTTCTAAATTAGGTTTTAACTTCAAAATAACTTCTTCATTTTTAATAAATGTGAAGGTTAACTATTTGAACCAAAACACAAAATCCTACATATAGAAAATGACATAACACATATATTGGAACATAATTCAATCTTTATTAATCACATAACACATAGCTTATGTTAAAAGTTTACCCTCCCATCGTATACGATCGTATCTACGAGTAATTTTAGGTCTTTACTTAACGGATACTCGAACAATCATTCTAAGGAATTCGTTTTAGTCATAGCTAGGTTTTTAATTAACAACCTTTATATAATCGTTTAAGATTATATTATCTAGTTTTAAAGTATTTGGGATATTAACTGGGCAGACCCTTTTCTGTTTTGACCGTTTCTCTCTGTTCAACCTGGTCTCTATCTATTTTGGTTGACTCAATCCTTTTTTTTTTAAGTCTATTTATAAATCATCCTCTGAGAATCCTTCTATTGAGAAGTTACCGTTTCTCCATTTAATGCTTTAATCTTAGAAGATCTTTGATGTTAACATGTAGGAAATGTGTTAGCTTTCTTTTTGCCAGGTTATCACATCAGTCTACAAGAAGAGTACCTTTATGACTGTTGTCACTCATTCGGACCAGCCATTTGACATACCTTTATCAAATCTTCTTTTTAAGTTTAATGATAGGGCTAAATTATACGATATTTTTATGCCCTAATACTTAGTTTTTATATTTATTATGTGCTTAAATGTTTAATTATATAGCTTATTTTGGTTTTAATAGGTTTTATAGGATTTTAGTTAATTTATGTTAATTTAGGTAATTTTATAGTATTTTTATATTTCTTTTTATTTATGTGTTTTTATTTATTTTTAGTATTTTAAGATTTTTATTTATTATTATGTATTTTTAGGATTTTTAGTATTTTTATATTATTTTTATTTATTTTTAATTATTTTATATTTATTTTTGTAGGAAAAATAAAGCTGAGGGACAAATCTGTAAATCTTGCAAAAGTTTGATGGCAATTTGGTAATTTCGGAAGTTCGACCGCGCAATGCGCGCGTATAGGCTAATCATCACCGCGGAATTGAAACGACGCCGTTTGGCGATTAATGGAAATAGACTGCGCAATGCGCGGAGTGCGCGGAAACGGTTGAAGCACGGGAGAAGAAACGACGTCGTTTGGAGCAGCAGTTGGATAGGCGGTCGCGCAATGCGCGGGATGGGGGTGACGTCCGCAACGCATTTTCGCATTGACTTGGACAACGATGCGTGGAAGGCTTGTTTAGCTTGCACAGAATTGCTGGAAACGGAATTATTTCGGATTTTTGCTAATTTTTGATTCCAAATTGGATTTTAATTCCAACTAGAGTTAGGATAATAATTATTTTTTTTTCTTTTATTTTTAATTATAAATCCTATTAGGGTTTGGACAAGTTAGAGGCCTATAAATAGAGGGCCAATCTCTCATTATTGAGAATAAGTTTTTGGGAGATCTTTCTCCTAATTTCTTGGAGCGAGCTTTTCAACTAGCGGGTATTATTTTTATTATGTTTTGCTAATTTTATTTTTCAGTTCCAAAGGGATGTTGAACCTTATTTTTAATTAATGTTCTAATTGAGTTTTATTAAATATTCCTTTATGCATGAGATTTATTCTTGATAATCTGTTTTAATTGATTAGATGACATTTATTTGATTAATTTGATTTGGCCAGTTGAATTAATTAAGTTTTTGTCATATGCTAGATTAAGATTTGATATTAAGCAAACGATATTTTATCTGATCATAAGTAGCAATTAATAATATTTAATTGTGGTCAACCTTTTGAATATTATTATGGTTATCAAGATGGCAAGTTAAATGGTCTGCGATGTTGAGATTGTTGCTTGGAATAATCTAATTCTCTAATTTTTAATGCAACTGTTATATTAAATCTAGACTGATAGTTCTATGTTGTATGATATTTAGGGTCTTTTGTGAGCGATTGTTGCATTAGATTTATAATTTAAGGAGGATTTCGGTTAGCTTGACGATTGTCGGTTATCTAGGATTATCAATTTCAATTGAAGGAAAAGATAAAAATAACTTGATTAATTTGTTGATTAAAAGAAGGGGATACTGAACTAAGGAACTGAAGTTTGTTTTAATTGATTTTTTCTCATCTTTGTTATTATTTAGTTTTATTTGTTTGAATTTTAATTAGGTAATTAATAATTTCAAAATCCCCCATTTAATTAGTTATTTTTGAAAACATTAGAATTTATTAAAACAATTCGCTCTCTGTGGGTTCGACTCTTACTTTCACTACTACATTAATATTTTTCAAAGTAAGATTTTATTTTTGGGTGCCTGCGACAACATCTCACTTAAGGTTGCCAGTACTCTTTTTAAAGTTCTCTTATCCTCAGATCTTTCCATTGTCAGTCCTTTGTCAGAGTGATTAAAATTTCCTTTATACTCTACTATTTTCATTTCTCTGACTAGCTCAGTGATCTACAATTTTACGATTAGAAGACTTTATGATTAGCTCAACGATCTATAGCTCTACAATCTTCAGTTTATTGACCTAAACTTCTATGATCTTCATCTAGCTTTAAGTTCAACAATAATACTTATGGACTCTATGATTTCTTCAGTAGTTAATTGTAGTATATATTCTTCAGTTTAGTTTGCTCAACGATTCTCATTGGAACTCTACTTTTGTTTATGTAGTCGTTTTATGATCTTGCATTCTGCTCTACGACTGTACTAAATGTGCTTAGTTCACTTCTTTGAACTAAGGCTTCTCATTCTTTGAACTTGGATGTATATCTTCTCAAGTTTGTTCTCTTCCCCTTGACCTGCACTCTTATCTATACACTTTCTATCTACCTGATTGTAGACTTCACTATGTCTCTATTCAGTACATTCCTTTTGTTGTAGTGGATACCATGTGTCCTCTTCTCTGATAAACCAGCCTATTCTGAATAGTAATTTGCTCCTTATCTTTTTTTTGCTGATTTACCTCAGATTACTTCTTGATAGAGAATTCTTGATGAGAATATCTCAATCTTATGTCGTAGTAAATCTATCTTTTAGTGTCATTGGCATTATGTTCTCTGATAGGTATAGTATTGAGGCAACTTATCAATAATGTAACTCTACATTCTGATGTGGCTCAATAACATTTGTAACCCAACGATCTGAGGATATTAAGTTAAACTTCTTTCTGTAATCTTGATTACTTTGACTTGTTCAACACTTGTGAGCTTCTACCTTAACTTCTTTAGCTAGAGTCTTTCATCCTTGCTGTGTTGTGATGAGTCTGCTCGATAGAACACTATGAACTTTTTCTATGTGTGGATCGTGTGGGATGATCTTTGTTTTTTTTTGGATCTCTCTCCTACTTAGAAGTAAATCTGATTTCTCCAATTCACTTCTTTAGCATTCTTCTCTTATCTGCTTAGCATAAAGTCTTTTTCATTCTTCATTTACCTGTTCAGTTTTTATCCTTAGTGGATTTGTCTTTTTCGTTGATTTCCTCTAAACAATTCTCATCTTTTGTTGTGCTCTACGATCTTCTATTTACTTAGCACTTCTTCTTTATTCTTCATTCTTCGATATTCTCTTTGCTTGACGATCTTATCCTCTCTTTGACAATTTGAATCTTTTACCCAACAATCTGAGAGTTATGAATCATAAAGTATCTGACTTAACCATCTCCATGAAATGTGAACTCTTCGACTTGCTTTATGAATGTGTCTTCCCTTACGTTCTCTGAGCATACCCTGTTATCATTATCTTGCCTTGCCAACTCCGAGTTTGTTTTACGAACTTTGTCTTCTTCAACGATCTTATTTTTCTTCATGATTATGGTCATTCCACTCTACGAGATGTGTTTTCCTTGGGCTATGCTTCTACTTGGGCTCAGTTGTTCTTCAGCCTACTCTATTACATTATGATAACACTCTGTATTTGGATTCAACCTAACAAACTTGATCCTTAATGTCCTTTTACAATATTATTCTTTGGAGGACAATGCAAAGTTTATCTTTTGAATCAACCTAACAAATTTAATCCCCAATATAGTATATTTTTTAATTTGGACCAACCTAAAATCTTTGATCCCGGAGTCCGTTTACAATGATTATTCTTTTATAAAGACTGTAAAAAAGTGAACAAATTTTTATACATTCACATTTGTTCTTATACTTATTTTTCTTTCTTTTTTTTTCCAATTTTTTTATTGTTCTTTAAACATAAGTAGTAATAACTTCAATGTAAATACATAGCACATAACAAGTATTTTCCTTAGTTGATCTATTTGTCTTTTATTTAACTTTATGAACCAAATAACACATATCACATAAGTAGTTAACAATTATTTTCCTTTTACCACACATACTTACTTTACTAAACAAATTATCACATATCACATAAGTATATAACAATTATTTTGCTCACACATACTTACTTTACGAAACAGATTAATCATCAGATTAACAAACAACAAATTAGCACTTAACATATTCATAAACCAAATACTGGTTTGTCATCATTAAATCCAAATAGGCAAACCCATAAATTCACTATCAGTATCATTTTTTTTTTCTTTCTCAAATAGGTCTAAAATGATGTAATTAAATATTTTAATAGTATTTTATGATATAAACAATCACAAGAAATGTACTTAACCAATATAATGACAATTCATCATTTCAAACACTTTTTAAAACCAAATATTCGACACCCTTAATATTACCCTTTATATAAATCATATCCATAATCTTATATGTATATATAAGGACCCGATCCAGGGCTCACGTTAGCTAGGGACATTATTCAAGCTAGTTGATCTATCACTGTTCATTGCATGATCTAATGGCTAGGAGGGGGCTTGGCAACTAGTCCTAGTAGCAACCAGGGAGATTTTTTTAGCCTGGCCACTAGTTCTATTAGCAACCAAACATACTACGTCATTTTGGGTTTTATCCTAGCCACATGTAGGAGTAGCGGCCAGAGAAAATGAAGTCATTTTCTTGGCCGCACCTCCTACATGCGGCTAGCCTAAACCTTAAATACTTTAATTAAATTTTCATAAGATTCAATACATGCATTTAAATTATATACATGTAAAGGTTACCTCCAATTTATATAAATATACTAAATTACTTCTAAATTATATACATGTACTAAATATCATATTAATTATAAATTTAAAATAAACTAACAAAATTAAATTTGAATTATATACATGTTATATGTTGGAATTTGGATACCATTAATTTATGGGATTAATCACTTCCATAGTTATCTATTGATTTAAAAATAATTAAAAAATATATTATATAGTTTTTAATTTCTATAAATTGTTTATTTTTATATACTCCTTACTAAAATTCTAACAAAATAATTCATTCATTTAAAATAGGATCAAATTTAATTGTGTTAATTCATTTTAAATTTATAATTGATATGATATTTAATACATGTATATAATTTAAATGCATGTACTGACTCTCATGACAAAAAGAAAGTATTTTAGGTTTAGCTAGTCGCATGTAAGTGATTCAGCCAGAAAAAAATGACTACATTTTCTCTAGCCGTTACTTCTACATGCGGCCAGGCCAAAATTCAAAACAACGTTGTTTACCTAGCCGCTACTAGGACTAGCGGCTAGGCCAAAAAATTCTCCCTAGCTACTACTAGGACTAGTGGTCAGGCCCCCTCCTAATCATTAGATTCTACATTAAACGGCGAGAGATCAGCTAGCTGAAATAGTTTTCCTAACTAGCGTGAACCCTAGATCGGGTCCCATATATATATATAGGGGAATGATCTATAATAAAAGTTGTGTCAAACCATTTTTTCATTCAACCCAACTTTGTTCATCTGTTGATAGATCGGATGGTTTAGAGAAAACTATGCGGCATAATAGTTATTAACACTACCACACAATTATTATGCAGTATATGGCCTATATAAAAATGTTTATAGTACACTTTTGATGCACCACACAATTGTTATGCAACCTGGACTAAAGCTTAAAAAAATAACACCGCACAACTGTAATACGACAAGTAGAAAAAAAAAAGAAAAAAAGAATACATCCAATAACTATTATGCAATACCACTAAGTACCATATAATAGTTATGCGGTAAGACCAAAAGGCTCTGTGGTAGGAAAGAGAAAAAAAAGGTACCGCATAACAGTTATGCGGTAGGAACAAAAGGCTTTACGTTATAAAGGGAAAAAAAGTACCGCATAACAGTTATACGATAAGAACAAAAGATTTGATAATTTGTATGTTGTTTATTTCAGGAATATATAATGGACTTCACTCTTGGACCACGTGATAATTATGTACTTTGGGGCCAAGGATAACACCGGTTTGAGGTAGTATGGAATAATGATGATTATAGTACTAGTAGGTTGCATAGTGATGAGGGTGGGAAATCCCTATATATATTTAAGTTAATCGAAAACCAAATAAATTTATTAAAAGAATGAGGTTTTAGGGTGTTCAATGAGCCTGGGATAACCAATAAAATAGATACGCCTTTAATCTTTGCATTTGTAGAACGATAAAGGAGTGAGACTAATATTTTCCATTTTACCAACGGTGAGACGACTATCACGTTAGAAGACGTGTTTTATATACTGGGATTACCTGTGATATGGAAGCCCATTACTTGTACGCTTTATGCACATCCAAGAAAGGAGTTATGGGAAACATTAAAATTCTTTCAATTTGTATAAAATGGGGATAATTATTAGGATATATACCAAGGCATATGTTCTGTATGTAATCGAGGGAGTTTTATTTACAAATTCACATCAGAATGTATGTCATCCTCTATATTTGGTTTCTCTAACTGATGTCACACAGATTGAAGAGTACGCATGTGGTGCCGTCATTGGCTTGCCTATATCGTACTTTCCACAAAACGACAAGGATTGGTACAAATGCAATCGACAGGTGTGTTATATTATTACAGGTACATTTCACTATAATTACATTTAAATTATAAAAAAAATTCAACATATATGTATGCTTGTTTGTTAGTTTGTTAATTTGTTATTTATTTTTTATTTTCAGGTATGGGCATATGAACATATTAGCATTGGATACCTAATTATTGCTGATGATCGCAAGGTTTTTTCACCACGAGCTTATGGTAGGATATATTGTCGTAAAGAAGATAAAACCCTTGGTGGAAGACGAAAGTATCCCCGCCATAACATTATGGCGTATAAGATAGAACTGATGTTACGAATAATGCAATGGTAACGTGGGTGCCATATCAATAGTATAAGTATTGGACTATACCTGAGTATGAAGAGGCCATTTATGGGGGGGATGTCTAGAATTCTGCTCATATGGTTCAATGTGGTAGAGTTCTAGATGCCAGATCATACATTTCGATAATTTGGGGATCTACAAGATATCCCCATAAATGCAGAGCATGTGGAAACATTACGTGCTCCGCGTGAGACCATTGAAGTGGTGGATTTCATTGAGCTAAGACGACCATATATTAATCTTTAAAATCAGTGGATAAATCTGTTAGTTGTCTTAGTAGCTGCTACACTATAAGTTATCCCTATATCACAATACCTTCAATGGTATAGGAGAATAACTAGACTAAGAATTTAACATCCATGTCTCCTACAAGATGACAAATATGTAGCACATGGACTTTTTCTATAGTATGACGCGATGAACCTTGCAAGTACTTTAATGCAATTAGTAAATTTGATTTATTTTCGCTAAATTTATGTACACATAGTTATTAATTTTTATGTATTTAGATTTTTGTAGATTCATTATGCCATGGATTACGTTGGGAAATTTTACAATCTCCACCTCTGTACGAGGATATGGAAGTTTACTTGGATTGGTACGAGAAAGTTATAGAGTTTGACTAACAAAGTAGGGGAAAGTTTGACAGTCAGTAGTATACACCTCATCCTTTATATATTACTCTACAGCAGCAGTCAGTGGCTCCCGAAACTTAGCACATCTAAGAGATTTTATATTCCTTCTTTCATCCAAGCACACAATCGGAGTATCAGCCTGATCTAATAGTTATGATGGACGATATAATGGAAGACAGTACATAACATTGTATTTAGTTCGAACACCGTATCCTCAATGGTACGTGTAAAGGCCCGAAATCCCACACCTTATTTAATTATCCGATTATCTCTGGATATCATAATTATTAACTTTAAAATCATATTAACAGGGATCTCGTGCGTTAAAACTTGACCTTTAATTTTTATAACCAAACTGTTGACCATAATTCGGTCTATATTTTTTTTTATAACTTTATCTTATAATCATTTCCCGTCTCAGGATCGTAACGTTCACTTTACTAATCATTAGCCTTTAGGTCAACACTTGTTAATTGTGACCGAGTCTATTTCATTTCGTAATCACATAAAATTTAGGATTTAATTTAACCTATAATTAAAATTTCGCCATGAAGTATTCATACACGAGTCTGTTTACGTATACCTGTTGTGTACCTGCTACTATTCATATATATCTGTATACATTCAACAATATCATACATATCCTCGTATGCTTATCATTAATCCATTCGGCAACCTATTTACCTCCTACTTGAATCATGTATAACCTGCTCCATACATATTTACCATACATTCGAGTTCTAGTACATATCAGACTCGACTTACACTGATGTTATAATCAACCAATTAGTACATAACTTACACATAATTAATTTTACATTCAGCTGCTAACTTCACATTACATCATTTACAAATATCAATTTCTTCATGCTTGTTTATCTATTCCCCTTTTCTTTACCTTAGTTGCACCGGAACATCCGGCCTTCATGTACTGTACCTGAAATGTTAGTTTCATAGCAAGGGTGAGCACATAGGCTCAGCAAGTAATTCAGATAACACATTTCATGCTTAAAATTAATAATATGCGTCATGCATCCTTTAACTTAACATGCTATGCTTAATGTCACGTAATTCACTTAACAATTAATTCACGTAGTGGCACATAAGACACATTCCAAATCATTTACTACCATCTAGTTCACCTAGAACCATAACACCTTTAGTCTGAAAACTTGCCTGTACGCCTTTATTTTACTTAACCTGTACTTCCTCAATCATCCTTTGTTATCCGTCTTGTCGGCTTGCTCATTTCGAACTCTGTCTGTCAATATATAACTTATGTGTCATTATAAGATCATAAAATTGTATAACTTATCAAACTAATTCCAGAAATACATGACCATTCGTCTTTAACCATTTCACATTTGATGTATTACACCTTATGTAGGTTTATAATACACCCTAATTTGCTTTCGACCTTTTTCATAACTTATAACATGTTTTGGCTTAGCTTTAGGCATGTTATATTATGCCATTTGTCATTTCATTATAACTTAACACCCTTTAATTTAACCATTATTATTACACTTAGGGTTTATATAACTCATTTCTGTCATTCCATATCAAAATATAGCTTTTTGGAAGCTTAAAAAAATTTCAAATGAACAGTAACTCCGCCCCGGCGCCGCCAGAGCTCGCTGGCCGCGAAATCTTCTTGGTCGATGAACAGTAACATGGCGCCGGGGCCCTTTTTAGTACAAAACATGGCGCGGGGGCGCCATGTTCAAAATCTGAAAATCTGATTTTTGCCCTACCTTTGCCGATTTTTAATTTCTTCATTTTAACTCCAATTGAGCTGAAATTTGGACCACATATAGACCTCACTACCTAGTATTTTACAAAAATACTAGTTGCCACATTTGGCTTCTTAAAAGTAGAGATACACTAGCCCCTAGGAGGGCTGTTCAACACGTTTCTATACTTAGAATTTTTTTTCAACTTCAAAACCAACTTTGTACTAACTTTGTGATTTTTGGCCATAAGCTTTAAAACTCAATTCCAACACTTGACATAGTTCATATAACCTATATATGACATGTCTAGACTTTCAAAACGATAAAACTTCGCACGAGGCGATTTTTGTCCGATAAACTCCATTTCGAATCGAAACGATCGATTCCGATCGTTCGAATCGCCAATTCATTCAAATTTGATTCCATTGATTACCAAATCAACCTAAACACGTGTGTTATCATAAAAATGACTCACTTGATTTCATTTTACCTTCGAATCCTTGAAATTGCCAAAAATCACCTATAAGTTGGATTTTTTCTTAACTTTGTCAAAATTTCCATTTCCAAAACTTAGCCTTACTTGACTCTTTAAACTCAACACCCCACATAAGCAACCACACACACATTTAATGACTTTATAAGTCCTTATAACCTCCATATGTACATCCAAGTGCACTTTACAGATTATTACGAAATCTATACGCAAAGTATAGCCTAGTATTCAATCTTTTACTTAACAAATCATACTTTTGGACCTTTCAAGCATTTTATATGCTATTAAACAAAATATTATGCATAAATCCAACATGTTCAACACTTCAAACTAGGTTTTTATCAAAACCAACCATATTAAACACATTTGCTTCTTTAAATCATGGTTTCAAGCTTAAACAAGCACATGATTCTTCATAAATCATTATCTCTATCTCTCTAAACATCATCAAACTACCTATCAAACACATAATCCTCATATACACATGTACAACCTTATATACTAAGGTTCAATCATGAACTTCAAATTTTAGCCACCTTTTCTTACATAACTCATATCCTTAACCACAAATACATGTTTTTAACATACACAACTTAAAGTTTCAAAGTTGTAAAACTTTCATACCTTCTTGAATGTCCAACTTCTTTGCATAGATAGCTTTGTCATGATGAGAGCTTTATGTTTTCTTCTTGCTCCAAGACCAACCAAGCTTTCTAGCTCATGATTTCAAGCTCTTTTTCTCTCTTCCATGGCTTTCACTCCCATTCTCTCTCTTAGGGCATATCATTCTCAGCACTTACACGAAAATGAGGAAGATTTGCTAGCTTTGGATAATTATTAAGGCCTTAACTAAGCTAGTTAGGTGACATAACCATAGTTAACTCATCCAAGGGCGTTTTGGTCATTTCACATAATAAGTGAAGGGCATTCTTGTCATTTCATCACTTTGGACACATATGTCATTATCTAAATTGTCAAGGGTATATTGGTCTTTTTACCTTTTAGGACACAATGGTAATTATTTAATTTGTTAAGGGGCATTTTGGTAATTTATCAAATTAACTAAACTTTCATTTCTTTCAACTTTCCCCCTCATATCTAGACTTTTATACATTTTCCCCCATTAATTCATTCTTTGCTCATTTCTTGTCCAAATCAAATCCTTTTTGATCCAAATTCGTTTCATCATACTTGAATTTTATTCCTTCATCAAATAATGTCCATACTTGGCTTGTCCCAAATTACTTGTCACACTTCTCAATGCTAATTCATCAATCACTTATTATAATTTAGCATAATTATCAACTTATATATATTCCCTTCTAAATTATTTACAAACCCTTTTTGGTTCTCTATTCAATCCATTTCAAATTCCCAACATCTCCAATATTCAAATTATCACTCTTTCCATAAACTGCTTCCTCGAGAAGCGAACCTCGACCGAAATACCGCAATTCATCGTTATTCATTCCTCTTTAAACTTATATTGGTGATTTACAATCTTTACATCCAATATGATTTCCACTCATTCTCGGAATATTACATTTCATTTCTACACGTCATATAATTACATAACTCGTTTAAATCAAAGACACCAATTTCTTAACAACTTCATATAATCACATATCATATTCTTATTATTCCTTAAATCTTTAGTAGACCAATTAGGTCAACCGTTCCTTCTTTTCCACACATACTGACTTACCCTGCCATTCTCATATCCTCGCCTCTCCAGGCCTATTCATTTAGCTTACTGTTAATTTTTATAATTAAACCTCAATTCACATACTATTTTCTTATTCAATTATTTTCTGACTTTAAATCCTTCTAGCTTTACCAATTCAAATTCATACATATACACGCAATATCCATATACACAACATCAATCTATTACTTGTTGACACCTAACATCATGTCTTACAATAATTCTCCCCAAATTATCATATTATAGGTATTACAATAAATCATTTAGCTCAAATTTGTCATATAACCATTTAAAATTCATTTTCATTGTAATTTCTCATTTCCATAATTCTCTGGTTTACTTTATCTTTCTATATTCGACCACATAGGTCCCTCCTTAATATTTCAACCATACAGGTTCTTTTTAACACATTGATCACATAATAATTCAATTTAATCACATAATAATCATGTTTAATCATTTTAACTAGGTTTTATTTTATAACCTTCACTTAATTATCCATAATCCTTATTTAGAATTTTTGTAAAATCCTGGGGTGTCACAGTACGACACTTACTTTGAGCTGGGGATGCAATTAACTCCTAGTCTAGAATAGAACCCGATTAGTGTCGACTAGCTTGACAAGCATCCGATACCGGGATAGTACACACAGCTTCCATTTTCTTAAGTTTAGACCGTAATTCAAGGTTTAGGTATGATCCACTTCGACCCTAAAAAGAGAGAAGGTTATATGGATCAATCGAAATGTGTTCTCTGAGAATGTGGACCAAATTATGTATTCAATTGTCCATTCTGAACAAGTATCATTAACGCACAACTTGGTGTATACATTACGATCTAGGACTGATGTGTATGATGTTGACATCAAAGCTTACCTCAACTTAATGTAGTTAATAGAATGGGATATTGTAGACGATAACATGTGGCGACATATGTTTTTTTTTCATGTCATACGTGTTGTTCTAGCTCATGGCATTGTGGTGGTCGAATTACACTGCCCTAAAATCCAATGAAAAAGGGACTATAAACATAGATCAAATTGTGCCTTTCTTTGAAAATCAAGATGATTAATGTAACTTTGTTAATAACGATATAGCCTTCCTTTCGGTATGTTCTAAAATTCACTTCTTCCAATTCATGGTCCTTAACTTTCAGTGAACTTATTCTTTAATAATTACCTACATACTTGCTTTAGTATCTCCACAAAAATGATTATGAGATCAATCATCTTCTTCGAAAGAGCAAGTATAATATACACTAATCTATCTGGATTCATTAATCCCCATTTTAGTGATCACACGATTAAGAAAAATTTATTTTTGAGCTATCTTAAATTTAGATCTTATTAGGATAATCAATATTATGATTCTAAAAGCGTTGTGACAAAACTATGGGTTTATTCATTTAATCAATTTAATCTAATTGATCATTAATAATAAAATACCTGTAAATAAATTCTTTTATTGATAAATTGAATAAGATTACAAAGTAAATGCTTATCACATCAAATATGATTGGCTTGATGGCATATTACTTTCACTTCTTGCATAGCTTTAATCCAACATAAATCTTTTAAAGCTTCTTCGATTTTCTTGGGTTCTATCTAGGAAAGAAAGCTTAGATATAGGAATTCATTTTGTGTTGTAGACCTTGTTCTAATCCTCACATTTGGATCCCCAATGATCAGGTCTTGAGTGTGATCTGTTGAAGGTTGTTTGATTTGATGATGATGTATGTTGTGCAAAAAGGACTGTGGTAAATGTGCTTACTTGGTTGATTGTCAATATGTATCTGACAAAGTGCATAGGTGTTAATGTGTTTATGAGCTTAATTGATTATGTGCTTAGATACTCTGAAAGTGTTTATGTGCCTACATGATTGATTGTCATGGTTGATATATAATGTGTATCTGAAAAAGTGCGTAGATGTTCTAAATGTAATTATGTGCTTACTTGTTTATGTGCACAGCCTGTCTAAATGTGTTTATGAGGTTATTTGACAAAGTGATTATATGTTAATCTAATTATGTGCTTACATTGTTGTGGGTGTATGATATATATTACCTATCTTAAATACTGTGATGTGCACACACTTGTATAGCACAAATATAATCTTGTTATAAACTATCTGCTGCTTATTAAAGAGAATGAAAGTTATCTGATTAGAATGTTGTAAAGTCCTTTTTTAGATACATGTGTACAAAGGACTTAGATTTTTAAAGATCAGAAATGTTAGGTTGATCTTTCAATAGAAGTCACTCTGCATAAACATTGTATGATATAAGCAGAGTTGCATAAGAATGAATCAGTGTTGAATTTGTGCATGTCAGAGTCTGTAAAAGTCCTTTCAATATGTAATGATGTAATAATGTAAGAAATGACTTAGTTAGAAAAGATCAAATCTGTTAGGTTGATCAGTCTATACGATCGTAGAACGGACACTACGATTTCTTTCAAAGAAGACTCAACGTTTCTGTATAGATCGTAGACTTAACTCTACGACTCCTTACCAGGATAACTCTACGATCATCAAAGAGAGTCAGATGTGCAAGAAGTCTACAGGATATACAAGTAAAATTAAAAAACTGTTCAAGTACAAATCGTAGAGCTGAACTCTACGACCGTCGAACAGATAGCCAAGCTTGCCTGCAGATAACGCTGAACCAGAGAAGAAATGTACTCTACGATACACACTCTCTAGCAAAATCGTAGAGTAAACTTGATGAGCAAGCTTACAAGGACTGGAATTAACACAGATAGAAGAGATCGTAGAGTGGAACAGAATGACAAGGAAATACAGAAGATTGCTTTACACATGGAACAATCGTTGAGTAGAATTAAAGGATGAAGCAACAAAGACTACAACTCAACGATTTTACTAAGAAGCACGGCAGTTCACAAACTCTACGATTTGAACAAAAGGACAAGATCGTAGAACGAAATCATAAAGCAAAGCACTGCAGACAAACTCTACGATCTGTTCACAAAAGCAAGATCGCAGAGTAAAAGAGAAGTACGCTCCATCTCCACCATTTACACGGCATACTTCAAATAACAAGTGGAGATGAATTCGTAAAGTCCAGATGAGCAGACAGTCACTCTACGATAACCATAAACAGCAAAGAATCATAACTGCAATATAGTATGAGAGAAAAGAGAATACTCCTCACCCAGATACAAGGAAGAGTAAGTACTCTTGAGAGATTAGATGCATGTCAGAGCCACAGAAGACCTTGTGCCTAAACGACTATAAGTCAGGACCCACTGCTCAGGAAGATGGTGAATAAAGTCAGACCAATGGGACATCTCCGAATACATCAGAACAGTTGGTTCTAAAAGTCAAGGAAGGTATTTAATGATATTAATAAACAAAGGAAATAATAATCCAAGACTGAACAACTCTGGGAGTGCAACGGCTATAAATTCAGAGAAAGCTGAGCTACAGGTCAATATATCAGAACATGTCAGAAAAGGGAAAAGCACTGACACAAGCAGCAAGAAAGTCAACATTGAAGATATCAAGGATCTGCACAAAGCCAAATGAAACCAACGGGATTTCATTCAACGGTAATATATGCTCAGAGATATAAAGGCTTACAGGACGAACAGAAAAATAGGTTGTTGCAGTTGAAAAACATATGAGAGAGATGATGATAGACAACAACCGATCGTAGAGTAAAACAGAAAATGAATATGCTGAAGGACTCTACGATCCATCAGAACACTAACACTGAATTGAGAGAGACATAGAGATAAATAACTCTATTACAAGAGAAGTGTTAAGAGCTCACTACTACAAAAAAGTAAAAAGATAACACTTAAAAAACGTTGTAATTTTCTCCCAAAAACGTCGAGGTTAAGGGTGTCATCTATTTGACCCATTCTATACAACGTTTTTAAAACGTTGTAGTTGGCTAATAATACAACGTTTTTTACTTAAAAACGTTGTAGATTGTCCTTAAATAAATGCTAAGATGCATGAAAACGTTGTAGATGGTATCATTCCACAACATTTAGACTAATTTATACAACGTTTATAAGATGTCATCTATTGTAGTACATTTAGACAACGTTTTTAAAATGTTGTAGTGTAACATAAAAATGTTGTAATATATCTTTGTTAATACATTACACAACGTTTAGGCTCATTTATATAACGTTTTACAGGTGTCATCTATTTAGCACATTTCTGGTTTAAAATGTTGTAGTTTGTTACATCATACAACATTTAAACAAATTTATACAAGTTTTATAAAGTGTCATCTATTTGGTAACATTTAAACAACGTTTTCAGACAGTTGTAGTTTAACTGAAAAACAGTTGTAGTTCACCCATATTTGAAAATACATACACAGTTTCTCATTAATGCAATGATATATAGCTAAAAAAAACTCTAAATTCTCATTTAAAACCAAAATGTATCAACCATTCTCAATTTCAAAATACATCCAATAATACCACACGTTTACAGTTTCAAATTACTACATCCACAAAATATACCAACTATCCACAAAATATAATAAACTAACTGTACACTTTGTTGAGCACTTTGTTACCCTTTCTTTATTCTAGGAGGACTCCTTGCTCTTCTTTATTGCACTCTTCTGTACATTTGTTTTCCTATAGACAATTTCAAAACACTTAATAAAGTTAAATATTTTCAATTATTTTCTTTGAAATTAGTGGAAGAAAATTGAAGACATCTAATTTGGGACGGAAGACATCTAATTGAAGACATCTAATAAGCAAGAGGATAATACCTGTCGTGAATAATGCTCAGAGTCTCTTTTCATGGAAGCCATTTCGACTCTTATCTTTTGAACTTCAGCCTGCAATCAGGTATATAATAGAAATAGATTCTTACATAACCTTGAGAAATCAATTTACAACATTAGAACATATACATAACTTCTAACCACAAAAAATCATGTCCTGGTTTCCTAATAAAATGTCTAATAAGCAGCACAATCTGCATTATTCTACTTTTATAGTTAATGATATAGACAAAAAACACATGCAAACATATAACTGTGCCTTTAGTTAATTACTTGCATTTTATTTCTCCAACCTTGGGCTTTTAGAGACTGACTAGTTTAAAATATCTATACTAGTGAACGCGACATCATATCTTAATCATGAATGATCTGTAGCCAGAATGATAGACATTAGAAAAATACAATGCATTCATAATGGAACTATGGCAAAAAACAGAAATAAAATAATTGTACAATGCACTGTAGTTTAGAAGTTATGTTTAGAGATAGAAAAAAAATGTGGGTTCTTTGTGATGGAACTTCATTATTTGAATCATTTTCGTCTATCAATCATCTCAAGCTTTTATATGCAAAGAAGCCAAACTTCATTATTTGAATAAATCAAGAGGAAAACAACTTACTGCAAGAGCCTTAATTAGTTGAATCTCTTTCTGTCAAAATCAAGGTGCATTTATGAGATTGGCCTCCTCCAGCATCATTAGCATCTTCTAGCTTAGGAACCCCAGTGATCTTATTTTTCTTTGATCCATCAGTTTTCTTAAGGTCTTTACTCTGCTTGAAATCTGCCCATGAGAGTAGACTTTCCACCACTCCAGACTTAGTAACTGCAGTTAAGTTAATAAACAATCAATAAGAATAATGCCAAACCGAGGCGAATAGTTAATGCTTCCTTAGTTTGAGAATCAAAAGCAGGGTTATCGATAAGAGAATTAACAAAAACCCATAGAGGTTTCTTGACAGTATGAGCTTGGAGGTTGGCATTCTTCTTCTTCTTATTTACAACGCTCATAATATGAGTTGTGATCTGGTTAGTAATTTAATCGACATGAGTCCCACCCTTGATTGTCGCAATCGCATTCACAAAACTGATTTGTTAAATCTACAGAATAGTTAATACGTGTACAAGTAAAAACCAACAAAATGTCTAAGAATTATGAGATACTATTAGAACTTGTTCAATATATTAATTATTGAAGAGAATATCATGACGTTACACGGATGACATAGATGTGATCAAGTGCATGCATGTAGCATCTTATAAAGATACATGTGGGATGTATTTTTTATGACGTAACAAATGATAGAAGAATGTGCATAACACACACAAAAAAGGAACAAAAAAAAAGGACAAGAATGTCAATTGAAGATAACATATGCATAGGTAAAATTTTGATCATGGTAAGATGATAAAATTTACAGTGCCTAGTCCTCTCTTCCCACCAAGTGGAAGACTGCAACATGGATAACATTTTTAGAGCCACATATTTCTGTAGGCTGATTAGAAAAAGTAACTTGTTTCGCTTCATAATTAAGAAACATATACTTTGGCTCTTTAGGTAATAATTTTATAAAAAAAAACTGTGATTGTGGATTCCGACTACAAGTAAAACCCAAAAACAAGGTATAGAAACTACAAATGACTGATATAGAGAGATAAAGAGAAACGCCAAACAAAAGAGAGCAATATCCTCTTTAAGGAACTACTCCAGTGAGGGCAGACCTTGTAGCCTCTTCGCAGGAACTCAAGTGAGCTTCCTTGTTCCTCCTGCAGTCCCAGCACCCTCAACAGTTCTTCCTTGGTCTGGACATACCAACTAGTGTTAAATTTACAGTACTATTTGTCAAACCTAATAAGTGAAGCAACAATCATTAGGGATTGAGATGGAAAAATAGAAGACGCAATGAAGAGTTAGATAATATATGTTACCTTAATAGCTTCCAATATCTTGTTGAATTCCAACTTATCTTCATTCTTCACTGTGGTCAAACACAAAACAACTGCAGTTTTCTATCTGGCAATAATTCACAATATATTATTCTCTTACAGTTCCCAATCGTGCTTTTCCCTTCACAATGCAGTATGGAATTTCCATCTTCCTGCATAATGGAGGAAGCCAAACTACCAATTCAATAGGGTCCACATCATGAGTAATAACCACCAACTGTGCTTTATTCTGCAAGGGAGTATTACAACTTCTTAGAAGGAAAATAAAGAAGATATCCAAGAGATATATCCATGAACAGAACAGAACAGAATTGTACAGAACAGTGTGGGAGGAAACCTGTTCAATAAGGTAGGATGAAATAAGGTAGGTGACATGGTTCAGACCATACTTCACAACAATAGGCTTCTTGGTTCTTTCCTCTCTTAATTTGTTAACTGATGAATTAATCCTCTTACTAAAGTTTACATCTAAGATTATATCACAGAGTATGACATAATTAAAAATCAGTTTCGGCATTAAAAACTGCAAATTTATCAAACAGTTCATTAACATAACCAATGATTATGCAACTAAAATCAGTTAGATACATTCATAGAGCAGAAGATATAACTACTATACAGAAACATAAAATGAGATACATGGACACCAATGCACTAGTTTAATTTGCTGAACTTGTAGACAAAACATCTAGCAGAATCCCGAGACTATGTTTCATATACAATTAAACAAATACTTACACTAAATAATTGTTCCTCATTTCTGGGGTTAGTTTTTAACAATTGATATTTGATGCTATTAGTCTAAAATTGTTCATTTCAAGTTTCAAGTCAAATGTTGCATCGTAGTGTAAAAATAGACGCAGAGCAATCACACTTGGAGTCGAATCAAACAAAATACATAATGCAAAGCGTAAAATCACCAACATTGATTGACACACTCAATTTTTAACAACCAGAAGACAGATAACACAACTATATTACGTTGTAATTAACAAGAGAGGACAAATCACAAAGCAGCCACAATTAGGGAAACAGTCAATTAATGTATTTTTTGGTTCAATATTTCGTCAGAAAATCGCTTACCAAATCAGAAACATATTAGAATACAAACCTTGCAATAAAAAGTTAAAAAATCACATAATAAAAGGGACATACAAACTCACACAACTCATAAAAATCGAATCTGGAACTGGTCTTAATGCCTTGGTTTGTAACCATCAGATTCGGACCTCGTTCACAATATAACAAACTAAATTACTATAATTAAAAACTAAATACATAATATATATATATATATATATATATATATATATATATATATATATATATCCGGGCACATTAAAGGTCCATTTTCAAGGCACTAAGAACCATCAACTGCAATAGCAGGTGCTGGTTTTTGCAGGTTTACAGCATTCCAGCTCAACCATATCTGAAGTTCCTTGAGAAATACACTGCTACGCCATAACATGAAGCCCTTCGTGGAAAAGCTTCATAGGATATAACAAAGGTTGAAACCCTCTTCAAACACACAAATTTTAAAATGAAAAGATAAAGTAAACCAAAACAATTTGAGTTTTAAAATACTGTCTTAATGCTATTCTTGATGATAATTGAAGTTTTTGTCTAGTAAAGATACTTGACTAAATATAAACCTGGATGGTCTAGATGGTCAAACTCTGCAAATTCCTACTAGCTCAAAAAGCTATATAAAATATACACTAGTTCATAGGATTCACCTTAGTTGACAACCATTGCGTCTATTACTTCACTTTTTTGTTTTAGAAACCGACTTCACCTGGTTACCAGCTCCACCATCAGTGCCGCTACTACCACGACAAAACTCATCGTTCTCGCTGATGCCTAGTTCATTCTTTGTGTAAACATAAATTGTAGAAAACCGCTGGAACTTATTTCCTCCGGCACCGGCGACTAAAAAAATAAGAGCTAAAAGAACACAAGAGAGAGATTGAAATGTACATATAACCTTAGATTTGGAATTGGGGGAAGATAGGGCAGTGCAGTTCTATATTTATATATACATATAAGGAGATAACAAGATAAAAACTCACTAATTTCTATAAAGCGATCGGTGATTCTTCTATTCAATCCCTCCAAAGACGAAACCCTAGAAAAATGAATGAGACCACCCAAAGCTGGAACAGAAACCTGAATAGTCAATAGATAAACAAATATTTGAAAGAGAAAAAAAATTGGATCTGCAGCTGTGCTAATGATGATAAGGATACGAGGAAAAAGTTAGATTACTTACTGAAGACTGGTGAACGAAGCTAGCTTTCAGATCTGACGAGTAAGATTGAGAGAGAACCAAAGATTATGAGTGAGGACGTGTTTTCGACTTGGGGTGATGTGATGGGTTTTGAGGTTTGAATCGGAGAATATTTCTTTGTAATGAAATTTTTTCATTTCATTATTAAGTGTTATGCTCTTCCGTATTTTCAAGTTTTCATCTCCGCGCGGTTTTTTAAAGCTCCGTGTTTTTTAAATAGATAACGTTTTTATTAAAAAACGTTATAAATTTCAAACAAAATATTGCCCCTTATAAATACATAACGTTTTTGCATATGTATTTATAACGTTTTTTGAAAAAACGTTGTAAAAAAAAAACACCACAACGTTTTTTACAAAAACGTTGTTGTTTAAGTGTTATCTTTTTACTATTTTGTAGTAGTGGCTGCTAGGCACATGGAAGAGAGAAGCTTAAACGCCAACTTGATACATACATTGTAGCAACTGAGTACCAAAAGGAAGAAGCATCACAGTCATCTCAGGAGTTCATCTCGAGAAGCTATCAACTATCAAAGGAGCCAAAGTGCAAAAGCCTAGCAGCACAATGGGTAATCATGAGTAGTTGCTGAATACAGAAAGAAGAAGAACATCAACGAAAATATCAGCAGCATTCAAAGATTGATCACAAGCAGCTGCTAAGTACCTAAAGATGAAGAAGAGCAAATGTTCTACTTAGCATCACAACTCCAACCTCTTTCAAACAATCAGGGAGCCAAGTCTGTTGGACTTGAAGAGGGCAGTTGTCCTTGTCATAGTGACTAAAGGAGCCAAGTCTGTTGGACTTGAAGAGGGCAGTAATGTCCTTGTCTTTGTGACTAAACTAACCAAACCTGCTGGGTTTGAAGGGTTCTTAGTGAACCAGAGTTTCCAGGCTAATGAGCTTGAAGGGTTCCGTATGAACCATTCCTAGTGGATTTCCTACTCGTTGTAGTAGAAGAGTGGAGTAGGAGTTATTCATTAAACTCTCTGGTGTCATTTACTTTCAGTCATTTACATTTTGTCTCATACATATATATATATATATATATATATATATATGACTGTGAATTAGTTTACTTAACAAGTGACTTTCTTCAACTTAATCTTAAACTCAATGGAGAAGTTTTACGAAACTTTTAGGGGTGTTGTTTTTCAAACTAATATTCCGCTGTGCAAACAAATCTTGATCAAATAAATTATTTGGTAATGAACTCTTAAAGTAAAAAGTTTCTAAGTGATCTATTCAACCCCCCCCCCCCCCCTTCTAGATCATTTGTGTGCCTCTGGGAACTAACATGATCATTTGCCCATCTACTACCAGTTGGAACATTTGTCCTTAAGCCTTCTTGTCTAAGCTCTTCAATTTATAGATCATGTTGAGTGACTTCTTCATTTTGTTGATTGTCTTCCTTTGGAGCATTAAGTTCTACGATCTCTTGCTCTAGTGTTACGATCGTTGGATTGGATCCAGTAATCGTAGGGTTCATCACTATGATAGATGTAATATCCCGGATATTTATGAGATTCAAAATGGAATCGAACACGATTAAAGGTTAAGGTTTAGGACCAAGACTTGGAAAATAGAAATGTGATGAGAAGATGAGTAAATTAATACTCAACCAAATTAACAAATTAATTAGTTAAATGTGGAGTAAGACTGAAAGTCAGGTAATATAATTAAATTGATTATACGAGTCACGAGTTAAAGTTATGTTAGTAAGTAATAAAACTTGAATGTTGATCTTGAATAGCAAATAAGAAGATTAATAATCACTAAATGAGTTACTTATGTGATTAATGAAGAAGAATAAAATAAATAAAATATTGAAGTGGGACTATGTGTATGTTATGTAGTTAGTTATATCGCAAGCCATAGGTAATGGTATGTGGTAGTTAATGAACCAGATTAATCAACCCAATCAAGTAGCCTAAATGACTTTTAAATAGCAAGTCTAATTAGATTATGTATTTAAACTAATGTTCTTATTAAACGGACCCAATGTGGTAGGTCTTATGTGATTTAATTACTAGCCCAAGTGTTGGTAACTTAAAGGCTTTAACTAGTAGTTAATAATTTAATTGTTAGAGGCCCTAAGTAAATTGAACTAGTAACCCAAAGTGGCATATCAATCGAAATTAAATGATGGCCTAAGTGTTGGTAGCTGTCATGAGTTAACTAGTAGCCCAATTGGGATTAAATGGATGAGCCCAAACAAAGAAGAATAAAAGCCCAAATGAAATTAATATTAAAGTCCAATGGGAAGCTCAAATGAAGAAATGCATGGGTGATATAAATATACATTATTGTATATGTATATAAGTGTATATGTGACATTCCAGATTTTTAACAAAAATTCTAAATAAGAATTTTGGCTAATTAAGTAAATGTTAGAAGTTAAAACCTAGTTTAGAAGGACATAAGGTATTAATAAGTGATTAAATATAATTTATTATTTAATCAATGTGTTAAGAATAACCTATGTGGTTGATTTGGTAAAGAGGGACTCTTGGTATAAATAAGGGTCTATAGAGCTTATAAAGATTAGTCATCAATTTAAAGTGCATTAGTGACATGACAGATAATGAAATTATAATAAATATAAATTTCAATGGTTGAATGGTAATATAACGGATTAAAGGTCAAAGATAGATTGTAATACCTACAATTAGGTAATTAAAAAGAAAATATTGTAAGACATTGTGTTGTGTTAGCATGTGGTAGATTGAATATATGAATATGTATATATTTGATCTAATAATGAAAGAAAAATTAAAAATTAGAGAATAAAAGAAATGAGGAAAGAATATGTAAATTAAGCTTTATTTATGAATATTAATAACTAGCTTAATGAATAGGCCTGGAGAGTTTAGGTTACGAGATTAACAAGATAATGTGTGGCAACATGTGCAGAAAAGAAGGAACCGTTTAACCTAATCGGTATTTTAGGGGTTAACGGAATAGTAAGGATTACGATTTTTGAATATTTGGAATTTATTAAGGAATTGATATTATTTGATTGAAACGAGGCAAGTATTTATACGACATATAAATACAGAAGGTAATACTTCCGAATATGAGTAAAAGGAATGTAGATTGCATGTATGATAAAAATTATCATATGTGTGTATTAAGTAAATGAATGTAAAGAATGTAAGTTCGTAAAATGTTAATATAAGCGTAAAAAGATAAAAGATAATGGATTTTGGTGATCCGATCAGGGTTCATTTTTTGAGGAAGTGGTTTATGGAAAAAGTGAGCATTGCAACTATTTGAGATGTCAAAAATTAGAATTGATTAAATGTGAAACCGAGAAGGATGAAAACTAATGTAGTGTATAAATCAAAATTCATGATTCTGAACACTGCGCCTAGGCACAGTGTTTTGTACTAAACACTGCTCCGGGGCTAAGTTACTGTTCATGGCCGAGAAGAATTCGCGGCCAACAAATTTAGAGCTCGCCGGGGCGAGGTTATTGTTCATAGTAAAAAAAAGTTTTCAAAAAATTATATTTTGATATGGGATAATAAAGATAGGTTATATAAGCCCTAGATTGATTAAAATGGTCAATGTAAGGGTGTTAAGATATAATGAAATAAGAAATGGTATAAGATAACATACATAAAGCTAAGTAAAAGCAACATAATGCTTATATAAAATGGTCGGTAATGAGTTAGGATGAATTATTAACCAATGTAAGATATAATACATCAAATATGAAATGAATAGAGACGAATGGTCTAGAATTTTATGATTTTAGTTTGAAAAAGTTATAGAACATCTTATGATCCTATAATGATATATAGGTTCAATGTTGACAGATAAAGCTCGAATTAGCAAATCGAGAAGACAGATACGAAAGATATTCAAGGAAGCGTAAATGGTTATAATAATTATAAATGTCAGCCAAGTTTTTCAGACTTGTTGAAATGTAATACTTGTTTTATGTGAACTATTTAACAAACTATGTGACATCAAATGTTTTGAAATGTGCACTTCGTGCAACTATGTGTTTTAACTGTTAAATGCAATACGTGACATTTATATCTCAAAAATGCACAGCATGGTAAAGTAAAGTATACATGACGCATATATATGAACTACAAGCATGAAATGTGTTATCTGTTAGACTTGTTGAGCTTTTGTGCTCACTCTTACAATAAATTGATATTTTCAGGCAAAGTACGAGAAGGACGGAGTTTCCGGTAAAGCTAAAGGGTAAGGAATGCTATATGCTTAGGAAAGCATAAAAAATTTGTTATTTGTAATCATGTAATGTGGCATGTCAGATAGTTAAATGTAAACCTATAAAGGTACGAGTTAATTAGCGTCTTAGTTTTAATATTAAACTTTGTCGTTAATAAAGAAATGTATTTTTTGTAAATCCGTATGGATAGTCATGTATTTAAGTTTTATTCAGAGAAATGTGTAATGAAGTAAGATTAATTTATTAGTGTAAATTGAGTTTTATATGTAATAAACTCACACATATGGAGCAGACAGGATGTAAGCAGGGTTATGTATGATCTGAATTCTAGCATAAGGAAATTGAAGGTTATGATTCTGAGGCAAGTGATGAATGTTTAATAAACAAGATTATGATCTGCATTATGTTTTAAATGAATAGTTTTAAAAGGAAAAATGTATGTATTAACGAACGAGATCGCCATTAGCAAATGATGGGGTTTCGGGGCTATGACACTTGGTATCAGAGTCGATGGGTTATAGACCTTAGGTAAAAGTACCGTAGGCTATAACTTTTGTTAGAAAGAAAGGAATGGTAAGGAAACGAACTCTAGAGGAGTTGAGTAAGGAAGAAATGGTAAAGGGCTATAAGATCATTAACTGATCAAAGATAAAGGAACTCTTGATGAGTTATGAATTGTAAGATATGAATAGATGAAATTCATATCAGGTTAAGGAAATGTAAAGGAAAAGTTAAGGAAAGGTAATGGAAAAGTTAAGGAAAGCTTAGGGTTATGTGAAATTTCATTGAGGACTCATGGTAGTGGCTGAGTTGTACACTTCTTTGTATAGGCGGGGATTTGTACTTGGTTTCACGACCACTTAGCTTCCTATAATGATAATCAGTGGAGATCTAGCATCACGGCATCAGTTATGTATGTTGAGAGGGTGACTCTTTTCTTCTATATATATACCTTATATATAGGAAGTGAGAAAGATTAAGGTATGTTCGTGACTCGTAATCGTATGGTATATTTTTAAACCCCTAAGCGTATAGACAGTTCTTGATTTGTTCTTGAACTATATATTGTGACACCCCCAAATCACTATGCTTACTATAGCTGACTTGGTGCTCACTATAAATGCTAAATCATTAAGTTTATAGATGATTTCATTTATTCATAAACAAAGTTCTCATCTTAATTCTCAAAGATCTTTCATTATTTTATATCAAATCCTTGTAATCAATACAAGAGACTTAATACTCAATCATAACATTTTATCCTTAAGATTTAGATATTTTATAACTTTACATATTCCAATATCCACGACATTAAATCATTAGGACAGCTCTTGGGAACAAAGAATCTCGCGGTGAGTGTTTGCATCTTCACCCGTGATAAATGTTTGCATCTTTATCCGTGACAAATGGTTGTATCTTTGTTCGGTGCAAAATTCTCTTTCCGTACAGAACATTACCCAACTAGTTAAAACCCTCATTCGAAGCATATTTGGTTATAGTGATATCTTTTCATATCAATAATCCTACTTATCTGACATTTAGAATAGTAATAACAAGTTATATTTGGGTCTGAGGAACCTTAATGATGGATTTGACTAGTCAACATCGCCTAGTCCTGTCTCGGATATACAACACTCACAAGTCATTTACCGATCCTCATCTAGATAGATAGATCATTATCAATACTATGTTAAGTTTTAACAATTCTAGGTTTAATCAAAGTAAAGACATAATAAGAGAATGTGATAATACTTGTTAATATTTATATAATATTCTGTTACATGTGTGAAACTTGTTCTTATTACAAAATGTCATTATGACTACAGTTAAGAAAAGCAGTAAACTAGTCGATGCATTTCTTGTTTCCTTTCTTCTTTGAGCCGAAGCTCTCAGGTTTATCTGCAAATTAGGTTTATTTGCAAGGGTGAGCTAAAATGCTCAGCAAGTCTTAAAGACATAGCATATAAGTGAACTCACACCGATATGAATTATAAGGATTCATAGTACAACAATTGATATTACAAAATGTTTTAACATAGCAAGACTGATTAGTCGTTAGACCTTGAACTGTTCTTTGTCTTTCGACTTAGAACCATTTATAGTGGATATAGAAAGTAGATCAACCTAACGACATCCTATGTTATGCATAACATACACCACATTGGACTAATAATGAACAGTGTGACATATTCGTTCATCTCAGTTTACTTTATATGTTCGAATCGCCCTAAGACAACTTGGTTTGATATAATAAAGCATGATTCGAAATATATTACGAATAAGCATTTCATTTTTACAAGTTATGCCGAAACAAGAAGAAATAACTCTCGTATCAAAGATTTATAAAACGTTACATATACAAAATGTATAAATCACATAAAAAGAAAGTAAACAAAGGTTAAGGATAGAAAACTTTCCTTAAAGCACAATAAGGGTTTCCCGATAATCGTTTAAAGTGTCTATATAAAAGGTTATGTGTACCCGAATGTTAGTTCCTCAAATTTTCCTTCTCTATACGTGTTTTTATATCTAAACTAGACTATTTTCATTGGTGGAATTTTTAAGAAACTTGGCTAACTCAAAATCATTATTTTCAGTGTTTTTTGGTGTTTCCACCCGAGAGTCTCTCTAAAAATTTCAGCTTTGACGTCGTTTCCGGTAACTGCCATAACTTTGTCATACAAAAATATTTTGAAATAATTCTTGAGTCTAAATTTCTTAGAATTTCATGATCTACAACTTTCATTTGTATTTTTATGGCAGATTATGACTTTAAGTTTTTGAAAATTGGCAAAAATAGACAGTGAGCTTGCTTTGATAAATTTTTTTAGTATTAACCATGTGAAACGTGGTACCGCTTGCTTTAACTCTTTAAAAAATCATGTTATAAGACTCAATAACACTTTATAACATAAAAATAATAAATCATAAACCTTCTCATAGAAAGATTCATGACTTTTGCTCAAGAATGCACGAAGAACACGGAGAACGAAAAATTGTACATGGCTACGACTTATGTTCATGAGCTTTTGGATTTCATACTTGAAATCATTTGAGCATTATTGTAATATCCCGAATATTTAATAAAGGTTGGAGTTTGATAATCTAGTAGTGGTAGATAAATAGAGGTCCAAATTAAATTTAATGGACTAACTTAGATTTGGTGATATCAAATTTATGATAAGTTAGCGAGTAAAGTGATAATTCAATAAGCTTTACTAATAGCAAGTCTAATATTAGATTAAGAGAATTAATTAGTGGAGTTATGTAATTATGTGACGTGGTTGCGTGTAAATTAAATATGTATTTATATATATATATATATATATATATATATATATATATATATATGCGTGCATATTTAGTTACATAATATAATGGTTAATTAAATTGTGGTAAATAAATAGATTAATATTAAATTAATCCGAATTGAATTAAAAGGTTAATTGTGGAATTAATTTAGTTATTATATTGATTATATTCATTAATCAATATTTATGCAAATTATTGATAAATTATTTGTGAGGAATAATTATGTAATTTATATAATTATAAATTATATAAGGTAGTTAAATTAATTAAGGGAGAATAGTAATTATATATATATATATATATATATATATATATATATATATATATATATATATATATATAGAGAGAGAGAGAGAGAGAGAGAGAGAGGGGGGGGGGATTAAATTAATTGAGTAATTTTAAATAGTAATTGAATATATTAAATGAATATATTCTACAATTAAATAAATCATTGTAAATGAATTATAATTGAGTGATTTAATTATACAATTACTTGTGTAATATTAATTAAATAATTTAATAAATTATTTAAATAAGAAATTGAGTAAATATATTATTATTTTAATGTATTTTCGGGTAAATGGATTTATTTTCATAATTGATGAGAAATGAATTATTTAATGTAAATGTATTAAATAATTTAATTTATGGCCTAAATAATATATATTAAATTATATATTGTATTTATTTTAATTTCATAATTTATTGTGAAATTATTTTTGAAGTAAAGTAATGTGTGTGTGTATATATATATATATTATTAGTGAACAAACCCTAAAGTTTTTAATATCAAAATAATTGATAAGTTTCATGTTAATTAAATATTCAATTAAATTGAATATAATGAGTTAATTAAATTTTATAAATTAATTAATATCATTATTAATTAATGTAAACAATGTGAAATATTAAGAATAATATTTATTAGTCCGTTTAGTAATTTAATACTAATGGGTTAGAGTATTTAATTATTTATTCAATCTAATTATTTATTTAATCATGGATTGAATAATTAATGTGTAAATTATTAAATTAGCCCAACATGGATCAATTAGTAGCCCAAGTGAAGAATAATAAAATTTGGCAAACTAGTAGTCCAAACAAATTAATAGGAGTTCAATTGGTATTTAAAATAAAGCCCAAAGCTTGAGTCCATTTGGAATTTAATTATGTAAATGATTATTTATTAAAAAAAAAAAAGAGCATGATCACTATCTTTTTGGGACAAAGTCCCAAGTCAGCCGTGTATAGTGAATGAGGGAGAGAAAAATGATTTTTTTTTATTTTTTTTTATTTTTATTTATTTACTAAATGGTTGCTTGTATTAGTTTTGTAGTACATGGACACCATTCCTCTTTTCACCAACTTAGGTACTTAAGTCATTCCTTGTGCAAGTATCCATATGTTGGTTTGCAAAAATATGACATACATATAATCAAATTATATAAGCGCAATGGAAGCAATAAAAAGCAGATTTTAAAAAAAAAAATTGTACAAACCAATAACCCGGATCTTTCTTATGCGACTATTATTAATTAAGGAAGGATAAAAGAATTTATACCTTTGTAGAACCAAGCTTCCACGGGTACAAATTCATCTCCCTTTAATCCTTCACGTTCTTCTTCAAATTCACCGATTAGATTCCACGGATTAATGTTAGCTCCCCAAGTGTAAAGCCTCTAGAGGTGATCCACCAAGAGATCTATGAATTAAAGAAGTGAATCTTAGTTTCTCCAAACCATGGGTAGCTAGCCCTAATTCTCTCTCTCTCTCTAACTCTTAGATCTAGAAAATTATGGAGTACTCTCACTATTCTAATGAAAGAGTGTGTAACCTTTATTTATGATAAGACTCCTCTTATTTATAGATCTAGTCAACCCTCCTAAACTATTTAGGATTAGGGTTTTAATTTGATTCCCAAATTAATTAGGAACTAAATTAATTAATTACAATTTCTAAACTATTTAGGAACTTAATTATTTAATAATGAGAGTACTTCTTATTAATTAATTATTAAACCATTTAGTAACTTAATTAATTATTATAATTATAATTCCTAAACTATTTAGGAACTTAATTATTTACTAATAATAATATTACTACTTATTAATTAATTACTAAACCATTTAGTAACTTAATTAATTATTATAATTATAATTCTTAAACTATTTAGGAACTTAATTATTTAATAATAATATTACTACTTATTAATTAATTCCTAAACCATTTAGGAACTAAATAATAATGCTAGTAATAATAATAATAAGATTCCTCTTATTAATTTATAATTAGTATTTCTAAAATACTAAGTTATAAATATTAAGCTATTTAATTTATTCTATCACCATAGTATAAATTAAATATACTTAATTTATTATTACAATTATGTCATCCACTTCTAAAATAAATATTACTCTTTTGCGGTGTGACCCTTTAGGTTCTCCATATTAAACCGGTTGTATAATAAATAAATTAGAACAATTTTAATTCATTTATTATGAATTAACTTTTTAATTCAGAATAAATAATTATTCCACAATAAGGGTAAGCCCCCTTAGCGATTAGTTGTCTTTTCAGATAATATAGATTTCAACATTTGATCGTAAAAGAACCTTTCAACAAATAGTTACCGTACAATTCAACCATTCTACCATACAATGTCCCAATCAAATATAAGACACAAAATTTTTGTCAAGTCTTATTTATTTAATCATATGCATTTCAATTCACAAATACACAACTCTAGTTAATGTAAATTAGAAACTCCTTTCTAATTCCATTCAACTGGAAGTGGTAGATCCTTTGTTGATCATTCACTTATCTCCATGTGTACCTTATTATACCCAAGCATATCCTTTAATATACCAATAGGTCTTAAGGAATATGTCAAAGTGTAACTTAGTACACATAAGATACTATGATGATCTCAAGTCCAAGGATCACTTGTACGACTATCACATAATGAACCCCTATTGACAGACAAGTAAAACTCCATTAGGTGTTCCTTGAGCGAGTCACGTTCAGTGAACTTATTCTCTAATAAGCACCTATATACTTGCTTTAATGTCTCTACACAAATGATTATGAGATCAATCATCTTCTTCATAAGAGCAATCATAGTATGTACCAATCTATCCGGATCTACTAATCCCCATTTTAGTGATCCAACGATTAGGAACAATTTTAGTTTTGAGCTATCTTGAATTTAGATCTCATTAGCATGATCCTCATCATGGTTTTAAAAGTATTGCTCGAAAACTATGAGTTTATCCATTTGATTAATTCAAGTAATTAATCATGAATAAAGAAATGCCTTGATACTTTTATTAATAAATGAACAAGATTACAAAGTATATATGCTTATCACATCAAATGTGATTGGCTTGAGGGCATACTACTTTCACCATATAGAAGCATGATGGTCTAGATTATTAGATACAATATGTATATCTAATATTTGGTAGGAGTATACTTACATTAGTAAGACATGTACACTTCATTTTATTTTTCAAGCAAAAGAGAGCTAGAGAGCATTTGAGAGTGTAAGAAATTATTTGAGAGCAAGAATACCAAGAAAATGAGTTATTGGTTCATGTCATCTTCTTTCACCACCTATTTTGGAAGAAAAAAGAGAATAGCCATTAAATCAAGGTAATTGTTATTCTAAATCTAATTTTTGTTTTTAAATTAAATAAACTAACATGTGAGTATAAACATGTTAATATAGTTAATAAGGTGTTGTAGTAATATTTATGACATGCTTGAGTTTAATATGTTTGGTTTATATTTTGGTATATTTTGTATGATAAAAACATGTGTTTAGTAGTGTGTAAACAAGTCTTGAAATTTATGACCAAAAACATTTTTATAAAACTTAGGTTTGATGTTCTAATATTATAGAACATTAAATCATGAGAAAAACAAAGTTTGGATCACTCAAAATGGAGTTATACACAAAAAGTTATGATTTGTAGTAGTTTATGTGATATAATAATTTTTATGAAAAAAATGGTATTAAATCATGAAAAAATAAATTTTCATGTTATAAATTGATATTAAGTGATTGGTAATTTTTTTGGATTTTTATTGAGAGATTAAAAGCTTACTTGAAGGTATATTTTTTATTTGGTAGTGTATTGCCGGTACTGTAGACAATCTGTTTGGAAGAAGAAAAAAAAGTGTTGGTCGCGCATTGCACGCCAGCAGATTCTGCCGGATGCCACTACCAAACGACGCCTTTTTCGCATAGAAAAATTTTACTCCGCGCATACGCGCGGAACCCAGCAGCCGTTTCTCAAAACGGCACCGTTTTGGGCCGTAGTTTTTGTAAGCACACGCATTGCGCGGAAACCAGTTTTGGCGAAAATTACCATACTGCCCCTCCGTTCTTTTTCTGCGAAATTACGAAATTGCCCTCGGATCAGTTTTCAACTTATTTAAAAGTTTGTCATTCTGCATATTTTTAATTAATTTAAATGTTTAAAAATTAATTTAAAATTTTAATAAAAATTTTAATAATACAAAATTGATATTTAGGATGATATTTTTCATTAAGTTTAATATTTAAATATTTTAAATATTAATCTAGTTAGCTAAACTTATGGTTAAGTTAAATAAATAAAGATTTCATTAATTATTTATTATTCAAAATGTGAGTAATAAATAAAGGTGATAAATTAGAAATTATTATTTAATTCCTATTAAATAATAATTAAAGAGAGATAAAAATTTATAAAGTAATTATTTATTATTTTAAATTATTAAATAATAAATAAGGATAATTAAGTAATTAATGATTATTTAATTAGCTTTAAATAATGATTAATGGAAATTAAGTTATTAGATTAATAATTTATTATTTAATTTAAATAATAAATAAGGATAAATAAATTGATTATTATTTAACCTTAAATAATAATTAAAATTAATTAAATAATTAATTATTATTTAATGTTAGTTAAATAATAATCAGGATTAAAATTATTAAACTATTATTTAATTTTCTTAAATTAAATAATAAGTGAGTTTAATTATTGGTTGATTAATATTAAATTAAAGAAGGTTAAAATTAAATCAATAATTATTTATTATTTAATTATTTATAAATAATAAGTAAGTACAATTAGTTATTATTTATTTTAAGTAATAACTAAAGATAATTAGTTAATTCCTATTTAATCAAGATTAAATAGTAATTAAATAGAGATTAAGTTAATAAAATAATTTGAATTTAATTATGCTTTAATTAAACAATTGTAATAAGTTGTGTAAGGTTTAATAAGTGTCCAACACTTAAGAAAAATATTTTTTTTATGTATTAAATTATTAACCTAATTTGATTGAGGGTCTATAAGGTTAATAATATTGTTTTGACTTATGTAAATTATGTGTTAGTACTTATGTGTGGTAGATAAGTTTCTTAGTGAGCCTATAGTTGTACAAATACGTTGTACTAATTATTAGACCAACTTTATTAATGTTAGGTCTTTCAAAGCCAGTTAGTTAAAGCTAGACATTAATTGTAGCTGAGCAGACAGGCAAGTTTTCCTAAACCCTACTCAATTTATATTCGAGCAGGATATATTATTTTATTGTTCAAGTTCCTAACTCAAACTCAAGTTATTATGTTTCAAGCATGCTAGTGGTTTAATTCTATATAATTATTCCACCTCTTTAAATTGTTGATTCGCACATAGTGCATGTTGCATGTGTTCATCAGGTATGAAAGGCTGATCATCTTCATTACCATAAGGTTCAGTTAAATTTGTCCATGGTCATTATTGACACTCAACATTAATTGATTCAATCATTCAATTATTGAAATTATAATTCGTACTCTTTCACCATTATTATATTATTGAAAATCCAAAAGCTTATTCTTTCTTTCAATCATGATATATGGTTATTATATTTAAACTTGCTGAGCAAAGTTGTTGCTCACTCTTGCTATATCATGATAACAAATTTTAGAATAATACAAATGTTCGAGGAGAGACGGAGACAGAAGCAAAAGACAAGATTATAGTGTTATGCATGATAACTAATTTGTTATATGATGTAGGTAATTGTGTAAACCTTTTTATGAATCTAAAGGTATATATGTAAGTTAAGGTTAGAAACCTTGGGAAATGTTGTAGAATAAATAATTTATGTTTATATATTCCGCATTAGTTATAGAACATGTATGAAGATGATGTATCGTGACGTACCAAGTCTAAGGTACAAGGTACCCGGATTTGGGGGCGTTACAATTATAACTACTTACATAAGTGATTATGACACTTTATATTTAACAAAATTTAGTCATTATAACGGCTTGTATAATTGAATATAACAATTTATAATAATTGCTCAAGAACATACGATGAACACAGAGAACGACAATTGCACATGGCTACGACGTACGTTCTTAAGCTTTAAACTATGAAATAAAATTCAACATTATAACTACTGTAAGATGAAGAAAGGCTCAAGAACACATGAAGAACACGGAGAATGACAATCGTACATAGCTACGACTCGCATTCTTGAGCTTTCGAAAATTAAAGACGAAAGAAAAATCAAGCATAATAACTATTAGAGATTGTATCTTTTGAATTTGCAAGCTTTAGCTATTTCTTTGCAATTTACTGTCAAGAACTCACTTACTAATCTTTGATTATAACTTTAATGCTTAAATTTAAGCTTTGGAAAATGGTGAGAACTAACGAAGAATTAGCTCTCTATTTATAGATTTTCAAGGGTATAAGGTACTTGCATTTAACCGAGGTATAAACTAACATTTTGTTGGGGTATGAATGTGTAATTATGAAATCAAAATATCAAATTGATCATTACATCCCCCCCCCCCCCCCTATTTGGCCAGCACTTGCTCCATTTAATGGCATTAAATGTTTATAATCATCATGTATGGTGACATTATCATCTCCTAAATCAATGGCAAAGATCAAGCCTACCAAAGGAATAGTACTAGGGCTTGTTTGGTTAGTGAAATAATCATTTATTTAAGGGGTAGTCATGGTCTTTTACCAAGCTTGATCAAGGTTAGTTTAGTCATCTTGATAATCTAGCTTAGTCATACTTAGGTTAATTAACAATAAACCTATGTTGATTAGGTTATTAATTCACCGATTAGTTTTACTTATAGATTAAGTTAATTTTTAGCGTAATTAACCTTATTCTAGTTAAGTTTAGTTTAATTAGATGATAATTAGGTTAGATGGTAATCTAGTTACCTTTACCTAGTTAGATTCCAATCAGATTAATGCTAATTATCTAATTAAGTTAATTAGTTAGCTAATTCTATTAATTTGTAACTAGGTTTAGGTCTAGATTAGGTTTTCTAATCCAGTTATCTCTAACCTAGTTTATTTCTAAGTATTCCAGTTGAATTGATCATTATTGATTTAAAAGTCAGATATTACAGAGTTTTGTTCTGAATAAACACTATTCTGTGAAGTAAAAAGTCAAAAAGACATTGCACGTTTTTTGGTGAATAGTATTTTCGACTACCATTTCTCAAAAAATGGTTAGACGATTAAAAAGGCGAAAAAAATATTTTTTGTCTTTTCCCTATCAGCTATAACGTGTTTTCAAAGTGCGGGAAAGATAAATCCTGAAACAGAATGTCATTTCAATGTACAAGTTTTGCTTGGGACCTAGGTTAGGTTTTTTAAGGTTTAGACCCTAGGGTTTAGGGTTTAGGGTTTATGTTTTATCTTTTTTTCAATTTTTGAAAAAAAAACTTTTATTCTCCTTTTTCGTGCTAATGTTGGATACTTGAACCGAAACACTTAAATAAACAATAACAAAGATTCCATAACACATATAAGATGTAATTTAATCTTTATTTATTCATATAAAGTCGGATTACAACTATCTCGGAAGTTCAAAATATTACACATATTAATAGGACAAGTTCCTGAACTCATATTATTGTGGTAAGTTCCTGATCTCATAATGTATGGTAAGTTTGATGAACATTGGGGGGGTTAAAAAAGATAGCAGATTGGCTAAGATTAAGGAAATAGGAAAGAAATACAATTATCAGTAATGATTGAAGGAGCAAATGAAAGAAAGGAAAGGTGATTAGGATTGGGTAGGCAATCCAAATCTTCTAGCTATGCTAGATCATTGATGTTTTAAAAATGTACTTATTCTCGCACTTTGGTGCATCGAAAGTGATTTGTTCAAGTATCGAACTGTAATTTTTAAAATTACGTGATTCATGGGTTTATGCCACTTGATTTGGCTAGACAAAAGTTATTTGAAAATGTATTTATAAAATCATTGTCACACTGTTAAATGTGTGGAATGATAAAATGACGGAATTCTTAACGTACTTCTATGATGGTATGGTATTATGAAGTCTTAAATGTGATAATGGGATTTTTTACCTATTTATTACAAATTTTTAGGCTTAATTATTTGTTAGTTTTTAAACATTTTAATTTATTTTAGATAATTTATTTAATTTTATGTGTTTTTATTATTTTTAATTAATTTATATTTTATTTTGTAGGAAATTAATCTTTGGTGGAAAAATAGTAATTATATCAAGTATAGTGGCAATCCTGTAATTACGCAACAAGGATGGAAGGCGCATTGCACACTCAAGATTGTATCAGGAGCACCAGGGGACGACGTCGTTTGGCGTGCATAGCAACAGAAGGGGTTGCGCAACGCACGGTTGAATACGAGCAGCTTGGTTAAGGCAAAACGACGTCGTTTCGTTCTAGCGGTGGTGTTGCAAGCGCGCCATGCACGCGGTTGGTTGAGCGCGCGTTGAATTGCTCAATGTCGCGTTTGGCTTACGCGAAAATTATACTAGATCGGGATTTTTAGCCTTTTTGAGTTTTAATTGGATTTCTTTTCCACATTAGCTTAGGATTATTATTGTACTCCTATAAATACACTATGTAACTTTTATTTTCAGCTGAATATATTATATTAGAGTAATTTATTAGCAAAATTAGGAGCAAATATTCAACACGAATGATTCAATAATTAAAGACAGAGCTTGAAAATTGGAGACTGTGATCCGAGTGACAGACAGATGTCAACACAGATTTGATATCTTTTCTTTCTCTTTTATTTTTGTAATTTTGAGATGTTGAATTATTTGTTGATAATTAATTATTTATTTATGAACTATTTTTTATTTGAGATTGCAATTGAACCCAATGTATAATTTAAATTAAGTTATTTTATTTTTAATTAAATTGATTGTACTTAAATTGTTTGTCATATTTTGTGTGTTCAAGTATTTAATTATTTGCATTAATTAATGTGATAATCTATATGGAGTTGACGAATGGATTATAGTGTTTAGACCTAATTAATTATTTTGTGTGTTAATGTATTAATTAATTGTGACTAATTATTGGGATAATCTATATAAAATCAAAAATAGAGTATATGTTTAGATCCGGATATGATAACATGTGAATTTATTTATTCATTATAGGAAGAATAGCATAATAGTGTATAAAATGGATAGATCTATATATCACATGTAACTTTGTTGAGAGTTAGATCTTAATGAGTTTATTTCAAGTTATTTTGCATAGCAATATAGCAACTTAATTGAATAAATCTTTTTATTAATTCTTGAAAAAGTTTAGTAAATAGTTAAGAAATCTCAATTAACAATTCAATATAATTAATTAATTAAAAAGAAAGTGAAGAGATTTAAATGAAGCATTGAGAAAAATTGTGATATTAACTATTTTTAATTTGATTTGATTCTTTTCATTAGTTAATTTAGTTAGTAATTTTAATTAGTTTATTTTATAATTAAATTGAGATTGTTTAAATAGAATTAATTTGATATTAAATTAGTGTTTGGTAACAATTATTTTTAATTCCCTGTGAGTTCGACACTCGACTTTATCATTATATTACTTATGGGCCGCATATACTTGCGTGTAAATTCCTATTTAAATTTAGGCAAACAAAATGACTGAATTCTCAACGTACTGCTGGGATAGTGCGATATTATGAAGTTTCTAAAAGATTTTTCTTTTCAATTTATGAAAGTAGGTTCAAATTTTGAGTCAATGACTGAATTCTCAGCGGATAGTAACAAAGGTGTTGATGTGGGAATATGAACTACTAATACATCGTTACATGTTGCGATGTGATGAAGTCATGGTAAAAATAAATTTTTGAAAAGTTTCAAGTTTGCAATGTATGAACAGTTTAATAATATGAGTTTATGCCATTTATTTCGGCTAGACCATTTTGCTAAAGAAATGAGTAAATATTTTTAAATCCAAAAATGGATGAAGAAAAATATTTTTAAAATCTTATGTGAACAACCTTGGAAAAGGGAATATATGGGTTGGTTAACGTGGTTCAACCCAAAAAGAAAAGGAAAATATTATGCACAACAAAAGGCAATATAATAGGTTGATCACCTAATGTACCAATGACGGCCAAAGGAAGAAGAGTGGCGTGGTTACGTCTTAACTCATGTTCCTGGTCTTTATGACCCTTGAATATTCTTAGTCTTTGTGATTGTTAATATCCTTAACGTGTTCATGGTCTTAGTGACCCCTCAGCAAAAGACAAAAAAAAATATTTTTAAAGAAAAAATTTATTCCTATTTATTTATGCTATTTCACAATTATTGAATAATTGTTGAAGATTCTTGAAAGATATTCCAATGTTCTGGAATAAATGATAGAAAGGGGTAAGATGGGTAGAGAAAGGAAAGAATGTAAAGATTAGTTGAAAACCTAGCTATGATGAGTGGAATGCAAAGAGATAAGTACGTAGCAATTTCGATGACGAAATTTTTGAAGGAATGATGAATGTGACATTCCAGATTTTTAACAAGAATTCTAAATAAGCATCTTGGCTAATTAAGTAAAAGTTAGAAGTTAAAACCTGATTTAGAAGGATATAAGGTATTAATAAGTCATTAAATATAATTTATTATTTAATTAATGTGTTAAGAATAACCTATGTGGTTGATTTGGTAAAGAGGGACTATTGTATAAATAAGGGTTTATATGCATTAGTGACGTGACAGATAATCAAATTATAATAAATATAAATTTCAATGGTGGAATGGTAATATAACGGATTAAAGGTGAAAAATATATTGTAATACCTACGATTAGGTAATTAAAAAGAAAATATTGTAAGACACTGTGTTGTGTCAGTATGTGGTAGATTGAATATATGAATATGTATATATTTGATCTAATAATGAAAGAAAAGTTAAAACTTAGAGAATAAAGGAAATGAGAAAAGAATATGTAAATTAAGTTTTAGTTATGAATATTAATAACTAGCTTAATGAATAGGCCTAGAGATATTAGGTTACGAGAATGACAAGGTAATGTATGGCAGCATGTGTAGAAAAGAAGGAACTGTTTAACCTAATCGGTATATTAGGGATTAACAGAATAATAAGGATTACGATTTTTGAATATTTAAAATTTATTAAGGAATTGATATTAATTGAATGAAATGAGGCAAGTATTTATACGACACATAAATACAGAAGGTAATACTCCCGAATATGAGTAAAAGGAATATAGATTACATTTATGATGAAAATTATCATATGTGTATTAAGTAAATGAACGTAAGGAACGTAAAGTCGTAAAACGTTAATATGAGCGTAAAAAGATAAAAGAGAATGGATTTTGGTAATCCCTTCAGGGTTCGCTTTTCGAGAAAGCAATTTATGGAAAAAGTGAGCATTTCGACTATTTGAGATGTCAGAAATTGGAATTGATTAAATGAGAAACCGATAAGGTTCGTATGAAAATATAAACGTAATTTTAGTCCAGAAAACTTATTTAGTCGATTTGCGATTAAATGACTAATTAAGCTATTAAATGAGATTAGGTAAACGAAGCACATTGGGAAATGATTGACCTAGTCTGTTGGTTGAAAGAAAAATCAATTTAAATGAGCATAAAATAAATAAATGGTAGAAAAGTATAAAAGTTCCTTTAAAAAGGAAATTGGCAAGAAATTAAAAATCTAGCAAAGTTGGCAATTGGTCAAAATTCCCTTAAATAAATTATTTAATGACCATTGTGTCCTAAAAGGCAAAATGACTAAAATATCCTTGACAAATTAAGTAATGACCGTTGTATCCCAGGAGATGAAATGACAAAAATGCCCTTCATTAATTATGTGAAATGACTAAAATGTCCTTGGATGGGTTAACCATGGTTATTTTACTTAACTAAGCATAGTTAACTCTCATAAAAGCAAGTAAAGGCAAGTGAATTCTTCTTTATTCTTTTTAATTGCTGGAAATCAGCCCTAAAAGAGAGAAAGGGTGAGGAAACTATGGAAGCTTAGAGAGAGAAAGCTTGGATTTTTGAAGCTAGAAAACTTGGATGATCATGGAGCAAGAAGAAAATATGAAGGCCTCGTCATGGAAAAACTTTTCATGTGAAGAAGTTGATTATCCATAAAGGTTTAAAAAATTTCTCAACTTAAAACTTTGATTTAAATATGTTTAAGTATGTATTTTTGGTTAAAAGGTAGAATTATGGAAGAATATGTGTCTAGAATTAGAAGATCATGGTGAAACCTTAATATATAAGGTTAAACATATGTAGGTGAAGTGTAATTGTATGAAAGATAACATAAAAAATGCTTAAAAGTATAGAGAACGTGAGTTTTAAAGCTAAAATTAGCTATGGTGATAATATATTCTTATAAACATAATTTAAAGATAAATGAATTTTTAACAATTCATATATGTGTTGTATAAGTCTACAAAGATTAGAAATGAACTCTTTAATGAGTATATGAGAAAGAAAGTCTAATTGTTAGAAATGAAGTTGATGAAAATTCAACTACAATGTGATTTTTGGTAATTTTGGATAATTAATGGTGAAACTAGGTTGAATGAATTAGTTTTATGTTATTACACATGTCTACGTTGATTTGGTAGTTAACGGTTGAAAGTTGGAATGAAAATGCGATTCGAGCGATCGAAATTGATCGTTTCGACCTAAAATGATTTTTTGCACACAAATCCCGCCGTATGCAAAGTTAAGTTGTTTGAAAGGTCTATACAAGTTTTATATGATGTATGTAAGCTATATCAAGTGTCAGAATGAACGTTAGAAGTCAATGGCCAAAAATACAAAGTTGATTAAAAAAAGGTTGAAAATTTTCTAAGTATAAAAATAAGTTGAAATGCCCTTCTACGGGCTATTGTTCTGATAATTTTAAGAAGTCAAATGAGCCAAGTAGTATTTTTCTAAAATACTAGGTAGTAATACCTAGCTATGGTCCAAATTTGAGCTTCATTGGATGTAAGATGAAGGGGTTAAAAATCAACAAAGGTATTGCATAAATCAAAATTCTTGATTCTAAACACTGCGCCTAGGCGCAGTGTTTTGAACTAAAAACTGCGCCGGGGCTAAGTTACTGTTCATAGCTGAGAAGAATTCGCAGCCAGCGAATTTAGAGCTCGTCGGGGCAAGGTTACTGTTCATAGCAAAAAAATATAAGTTTTCTAAATGATATGTTTTGATATAGGATGATAAAGATAGGTTATATAAGCCCTAGATTGATAAAAAAAATGCTCAATGTAAAGGGTATTAAGATATAATGAAACAAGAAATGGTATCATATAACGTACCTAAAGCTAAGTAAAAGAAACATAATGCTTATATAAAATGGTTGGTAATGAGTTTGGATGTATTATTAACCTATGTAAGGTATAATACATCAAATATGAAATGAATACAGATGAATGGTCTAGTATTTATGATTTAAGTTTGAAAAAGTTGTAGAACGTATTATGATCATATAATGATATGTAGGTTCAATGTCGACAATTAAAGCTCAGATTAGTAAACCGACAAGATGGATACGAAAGATGTACAAGAAAGCGTAAATGATAATAATAATTATAAATTTCATGCAAGTTTTTCAGACTTGTTGAAATGTAATAATTATTTTATGTGAACTATTTGACAGACTATGTGACATCAAATGTTTTGAAATGTGCACTTCGTGCAACTATGTGTTTTAACTATTAAATGCAATACATGACATTTATATCTCGAAAATGCATAGCATAGTAAAGTAAAGAATATATGACACATGTATATGAACTGCAAGCATGAAATGTGTTATCTGTTAGACTTGTTGAGCCTTTATGCTCATTCTTGTCATAAACTGACATTTTTAGGCAAAGTACGAGAAGGCATAAAGAATAAAGAATTTGTTATTTGTAATCATGTAATATGGCATGTCAGATAGTTAAATGTAAACCTATAAAGGTACGAGTTAATTAGATTCTTAGTTTTAATATTAAACTTTATCGTTAATAAAGAGATGTATTTTTTGTAAATCCGTATAGATAGCCATGTATGTAAGTTTTATTCAGAAAAATGTGTAATGAAATAAGATTAATTTATCAGTGTAAATCGGGTATTATATGTAATAAACTCACACGTATGGAGCAGATATGATGTAAGCAGGGTTACGTATGATAGTGATTAATGATGAATGTATTCATAGGTTATGTCATGTAAAATCATAAATTATATGATTTTGAAATGTAATAGATTAAGTCATAATTTAATTATTTATTATCTGAATTCTAGCGTAAGGAAAGTGAAGGTTATGATTCTGAAATAAGTGATAAATGTAAGTTTAATAAACGCGATTATGATCTGTATTATGTTTTAAATGAATAATTTTAAAGAAAAAATGTATGTATTAATGCAGGAGATCACCATTAGCAAATGATGGGGTTTCGGGGCTAGTACAGTATATATGAATATATATGATATAAAAATTAAAGCAAATGGGAGAAAAATAGGCCAAAGTGGCTAATCATATGGAGGGGGGGCATTTGGGGTGTAATGCTCCAAACATTCCCTAAATTACTCCTAAAAAAACACAATTCCTTAAATCCCTCCAATACAAAGTCTAATCCCTTAATAAGTGGATCTGGTTTTCTTAATTAAATTAGGTAAATAAAACCTAATTTGGCTAATTAATTACAAGGATTATGTTAATTATGAGAGAGGACCATAGTTGATTGAGTGAATTAACCCTAGGTCTCATTTGGAGTGAAGAGCTAACCCTACATGGGTTAATTGTAGTAAATATAGATATGTCATCTATATGTAATGTAAAGGCAAGTATACTTGGTTATTACAGTAAGAGAGGAAGTTAGTGTTTTATTTGACCAATGTTAAGTATAATACTTTAACCATAGAAATTGTGATAAGTTGAGCTTTAACTACACTAGAGTTAAGTGAAGAGTAATGATGGGTGCATGGCTCAAGGCAATCCCCTAATTTATGGATCTATGTTTGTAGAGAATAAACCAATATTGGGTTACTTGTTAACCCTATGTGGTAAAAAAGATGAAACCTTAGCCAATACTAGAGTTAAGTGTTAGTAAATGTATAGATATATGGAATACATGATTGTAGAGAGTTAACTAAATGAGAGCTAATGAATAGACCCTAGGTGTTATTAAATGTGTAAATTAATCGTACTAGAGTTAATTGTTGGAGAATGTAAAAGATGATGAGAGTTGATCAATGGTGGTTTAATTTAGTAACCATTGGTGACAAAGAGAGAAGGGTTAACCATAATTGAGTTAAATGGTAGAGAAATGGGAATGAAATAGCTAGATGAATCTTTCACAAAGCTCCAAGCAATGCCTTAATTTACTCTTAGAAAACATCATTCCTTAAATACCTCCCATGCAAATGTCTTTTCCTCTAAAGAGTGGATCTTGTCTTATTGGATTAGAGAATAATTTAACTAAGTGTTAGTTGATTAATGAATGTTAATGAAGCCTATGTAAATGCTATAAATAGAACCCATCACCAATGCTAGAAGAGGTTGGTTCATTTCACCAAGTCTTAAAAAATAAGAGCTAGAGAGCATTTGAGAGCAAATCTCTAAGAGAGTTAAAAAGAGAGAACACCATGAGTGCTAAGAAGAATATATCATTTCGGGTGGTGTCTTGAAGAAGGAGCATCAAAGCTAAGCTAAGTAACAAGGAAAATTAAGGGATCATCATTTAGTCATTCACATCTAGAAATGTTCAAAAATTCTCTTAAATCTTAAACTTAGTCATTTTAGTTTTATTGTGTCTAAGTATGTTGGTTATGGGAGTTTAATATTGTTGTGATGGTGTAACATGGAAGTTCCAAAGTTATAAGGTGTTATTGATGATTAATATATGATTAGATCACAAGTCGTGTCAAATGAGTGAATAAATTGAAAGATAATTTTTAAATTTCCAAAACCTTAGTTTTGGATGTGGTTTTCAAGTAAAAAACTTAATATGTTTTATTATTTTTGAAGATCTATAGGTATGATATCTATATCTATAATTTGTGAAGATAACCTAGTTTAAATGAATAAAAAAGGAGTCAAAATGGATTTTTCATAATTTTTGAAAGAAAAATATGTTCTTTTGAAAACATAGTATTTTCGATCATTATTTTGATCTAACAAGTGATTTTGGAAAGTGTTTGAAGTCTTTGGTTTTCTAAATTATGAACCTAAGGTGCTATGTTATGTATTACAAGGCTAGTAAGTCATGTAGCATGATAACCTAGCCAAATAATACATTAAGTTCTAAGGTGGTAGCCATTAAATCAAGAAAACTTGAAACTAATTTATATTTTGTTGTTGTATGTGATTTTCAGTCTACTTTGATTTGGCTATAGGTGGTCTAACCTGAAGTAGAGTAAGAAGTTACGGATGAGTGAGCACTTGAATCACTCAAAAATGTTAAAAAGTGAATAAGTTATGGCCATCTAAGCAAGTTGGGGCCCAACAGTCTCTAAGGCTACAAGGCCCTCGGGTTTGGGTCCTTAAAACGAACTTTTTGAGTTCGAGAATTTTGGGGTTTGTGCCACCTATGGGGGGTAGTTAGACCATGTTATACATAGGTCACTGTCCAAAGATGAGCCAATTTTGAGTTGGTACGAATGAGTTATGAAGTAAATAAGTTTAGAAATCAGTTAGCATGAAAGTTAAAAAATCATAGTTAGGGTAATAGTTAAAAACTAGTTATGGTAAACCAATTTAATGAGTCTTATTATGACTAATATGTATGTCGATCTCATAAACGTATGTAGGTCGTACAAAGAACGTAAACAAGCGTAAACGGTAGAAGCGAATCAGCCAAGTTTTTTCAGTATTATATGATATTTTTGAGAACTTGTTGTTATGTGCATTGTTATACTACAATGTGATATTAAATTGTTATATGAAGCTATATGGATGTTATATGTGTTACATGAGATCAATGAATGTTATTATTTATGAAATACGTGAAAAACATGAAATATGATTACATGATAGCTATCTAAAAAGTATGAAGCATGATTTAAATACGGAATAACTGAGAAGCATGTATAAAATATCATACATTGATTTATTGCTAAGCATGCATGATGCATGAACTAAGTGTTATGTGATAACTACTAGACTTGCTGAGCCATCGTGCTCACCCTTGCTTTAAAACCAACATTTTAGTTAGGTACGAGGTAGCCGAGATTTTCGGCAAAGAGTAAGGTTCGAGCAAAGCATAATGAATCTGTCATAAGTAATTTATATTTTTAAGCCCCTTTTGGGGGGTAAACAATGTTGTAAGTGGTAAAGGTTAAAAATCCTTAAAATGATACAATGATATTTAATTACGATAGGTGTTTGTGTTTAAAACAGGTCTTAATCGTCCAGTATAGAAGAATTGTATAAAAACAATTAAGTATTGAATTGTGAGTTGTTAGTCACTCATAACCTTGTAATTGAGAATATTATAATGTATATGATCTTGTGATTTAAGAAGAAGTGTAAAGATTATGATTCTGTATCAAAGGATCAAAGGGAATAAAGATGTTATAAAAAATTTAAATGTATTGAGTTTTTAGTAGGATAATATTATATTATGTTGTGAACTTTATAAGAATGTTGTACATTAACGTGCGAGATCGCCTATAACAAGTACGTGGATTCTCGGGATGTTACAATAGAAGTATCCAAATCTTTGAGCTTATTGAATGGTATAGCCTTTTTCGGTTCACCTAAGTCACTTTTATCAAAGATAATATGGATTGAAAATGCAACACTCAATGTATTCTTGTTGAACACTCTGTAGGCTTTGATATCCGTAGACTATCTAAGAAAAATTCCTTCGTCTAACTTTTGCTGGAACTTCGTTAGAAACTTTTTGTTATTGTTGAGAATATAGCATGCACAGCCAAATACATGAAAATAACCAATGTTTGGTTTTCTTCCTTTCCATAACTCATAGGGCGTCCTTTCTAAAGTAAAATAAATTTAGGATATGTTCAGAGTGCAATAAGCTGTGTTGACTGTCGCAGCCCAAAAATATTCAGGAAAACGAGCTACTGCTAGTAAAGTTCTTCTAGTTTTTATCAGTGCTCTATTCTTTCTTTCATCTACTCCATTTCTCTATGGAGTTCTTGGAACTAAAAAATTATGTTGAATACCATTATCTTTACATAACTGATTTACCTTAAATACATGGAATTCTCTTCTATGATCACTCCTTATTGTTTTGATTTTCTCGCCCTTCTCATTCATAACCAACTTGAAGAATTTGATGAATTAAGAGTTAGTTTCATCCTTAGAGCTTAAGAAGAATACCCATGTAAATCTTATATAGTCATTTACTATCACAAGTGAGTATCTTTTCTTCCAAGACTGATAGTTAGGATTGGCCCAAAGAGATCTATATGTAACAGTTGTTGACGCTTATCATTAGAGTTGATAGTCTTACATCTAAATAAGCTTCTGGATTATTTTTTAAGTTGACAGATTTTACATGGCTTTTCTCTTATAAAACTCAGCTTTGGCAAGCCTGAAACTAAGTCTTTGGACGCAAGCTTTGACATGTTTTTGAAGTTCAGATGTGATAATCTCCTGTGTCACAGACAGCTTTTGTCTTTTGAAGCTTTGACAAAAAAGTAAGTTATTTCTGATGAACTGAGTTCTTTAAGGTTAACCACATATACATTCCCTTTTCTGGTCCAATCAGCTTTAATAAATTGGATTTCAGATCTTTAACTTGACACTGATTATTGAGGAAGATCACTTGATGTCCTTTATCATACAATTAGCTTATGCTAAGCAAATTATGCTTCAATCCTTAAATATATGCAACTTTACTAAATGTGACTATACCTTTTTTGATTAAATTATAACCTTGAGTTTTTCCAAAGTTGTTGTCTCCAAATACAACTGTAGGGCCATCTTTTCCTTTGAAGTTTGATAGGAGAGCACCATTTCCAGTCATATGCCTTGAGCATCAACTATCGAGATACCAGATAGAATGAGTGGAGCTCTTTTCTTGCAATAAAAATTATACTTTATATTGGTACCCAAATATGCTTGGGTCCTGACTTATAAGTATCTTTAGGAAACCATATTTGCTTAATTTTGGGTTTATAATGTGTTAGGCAACATATTGCATCTATATGACCACAATTATAACAGTTATAGCATTAATCCTTGTGTATGAGGGTTTTTTAATCAAGGACACTTGTAGAGAATAATAATTTTTAGTCTTTCTTCTTGACCGAAATTCTCTCTGCTTTCGTACTACTTCACGTTTTTGTGGTCTCATAGAGTGAAAATCAACTATACGTCTTAGTACAGGTTGATTTATAAAGTTAGATTTACCAAACGTCGTGATTTTTCGTGGCATATTTGTAGACCTTGGTTTACTCTGTGATTTTTTATAGCCTAGGCCAGTATGTGATCATTGTTCATAGGAAAAGTAGCTTTATCTACAGAGATCATACAATTAGGAATAATATACTTTACAACCTCTTTGGATTTCACAAATATTATGTTCCTAGAAGCATCATTAAAATTTGTCTCCAATGATTTTTCAACATTTGGACTTAAAGACGAATCTTCAAATCCCAATCCTAACCTATTAAAAGTTAATCTCTGACTTACTATCAGTGAGTCCATATTTGTGGAAGAACAATTCCACATTTAAATTGTCTTTTTTAACTCCTTTATTTATTGACTAGAAATGACTATCTCTGTGCATTGCTTTCAGTTATATGTCTCAATTTTTTATTCTCATCTTCAAGATTGGAGAGAAAGGAAATGCTTCGTAGAGCTGCTTTTAGCTCGACTTGGACTTTCTATTTCACCTCTTGAAGAATATAATGATCTTTTGATAGAACCCAAAACCATTTCATGTATTTATGTAGATCTGATATAATATCATGTATAACAGTTCTTAAATCATTGATATCCACATTAGGAGAGTTAAAGTCAAATATATCATTGATGTCCACTTCTCCACGATCAGTGGCGTCACTGGTTTCTGCTTTAATAGTCATTATACATAGATTTTCCACTTTAGGTCCTTTATCTTCACTGGACTCAGAGTCTGAATCATTTTATGAATCACTCCACGATTCTTCAGCTATAAGGCCTTTATAATTTTTCTTCTGGAACTTCCTATAATTTTTGAGCTCCTTCTTTAAAGTCAGTTTTTTTTTTCTTTCTTTAGCTCATCTTGTAGGGGCTTATTGTATTCTGCAAAATAGTGACCTGGCGTTTTTGCAGTTGCAGCGCAGGTCTTTATCTTGTTCTCTGTTGTTATTGACTCTGTTGCTTTTGAAAAATCTTCTTGGTCTGCTACTGCCGCCTTTGGGCATGAATTTTCTCAACCTTTTGGTCAGTAAGGCTATATCTTCATCATTGCTCTCATCAAAGTTAATTTCAACTTGAGCAACGTAGTTTCTAACGCTTTTAAAGTAGCTCATCAGTCTTCCTTTCTTCTTTCTTGCATTATTTTTGCCCATTGATTTAGCTTTAGCATATAAGTGTGGAGATTACCATAGAGCTTTTGCACAGTCATTTCGTGCGTGTAAATTCTTTGATTCCCGAATGGCAGTGGTTTTTGCATCCCACTTCTTAGGTATTGCTCTCATGAATTTGATAGTGAGATCCTTGTTTGGGTAGACTTCCCCATATGCCTTGAGCGAGTTGAGTAGAATATTGAATCTTTCATAAGTTGTTGTTATGTTTTCTTCAGGTAAATGAGAAAATATTTCATATTATTGAGTCAGAAAAGGTTGTTTGTTCTCCTTGACTTCGTCTATTCCTTAATGCATAACCAACAGAGCTTCCCAGATTTCTATAGTTGTAGCACATTTGACTACATTTTTAAATAGTTCATCTTCCAGAGCCATAAATAAAATATTTTTGGCTCTTTTGTCCAGCTGCACTTGCTGCTTGTCATTTTTCGTTCATTCGTCTTTATGTTTGCTTATTGTCTTTTTTAGATCATCAATTGACATCTTTATTGGAATGTATGGACTCTTTATTACTTCTTTAAACATCTTTTCATCAATTGCATTCATGTAAGCCTGTATACGAACTTTCCATTTAGCAAATTTTTCTTTATTACAAAGAGAAGGCTTATTTCCACCACCAAGTTCAGAATTATTTTTGTTTTGTGCCATTGCTCAACTCGAAATGGTTAAGCTTATGTTCAAGAGAACCTGCTCTTATACCTCTTTTTAGTTCCTAGAAGCACAAATGATCTAGAAGGGGGGTTGAATAGATCTTTTGAAAACTTTATATTTGTGACCCCCCAAATTCATATACATGTACCTCGAATCTAGTGTTTCACTATCCAACACATATAACATGCTAATAACAACTAAAACTGAAATAATAAAAATATTTATATTGAGTTAACATAAATATTTATGTCCCAAGTCTCCCAACCGTTACTAATACATGACATCACTTAAAATAATAAGTTTTATATAAGTCTTAATACAATACCAAATAAAATTGACTATTACATCTTGATAAGGCTACTTAGCAACTTTGCATTTGCCTTTATCTTTTACTGAACTAATGCCTTGCTCAGTCTTAACTGTAATTTATAGAGAAAGAAAGAATGAGCAACGACTTTGCTCAGCAAACATGAAATAATAAAAATTAAGTGTCCATGTGTAAGTCTTCATAATCACAAGGGTGGAACAATAATTATTAGTTCAGGAATTAAGTAAATGGATTGAGAACAAAGTAAGTGTTAATAGTTTCAATTTTGATCATTTCTACTACTGAAGAGTCACTATGGAATGAAGGATATTATGAAATCAAGAATTTTGATATTTCTAAATAAATAAATATATTGTACTAAGTGGTCACTATGGACCATGAACATATGCTTGAATTAACAGTATTTTACTGAAAATTCACAATAATAAACAAGTACAATAGGTGATCAGCCTAAAGTACTCTATGTTATGCATAACACTCAGACATGTTGTTCGTGCGCGTGTTGATTTCCCGATGTAAAGAAGTTGTTCATCTCAGCATACTATAAGAGTCATCAACAAGGCAATTGGTTTAGATAGCTTTCTCAAAAAAATATAATTGATTAACAATTGATCTTATCATTGGTATAGCCGATACAAATAGCATAAACGTACTTCTCAACACAATTAGGAACAATTGATACGTTTAATGTCCGTAAATAGGGTTTAAATAACTATTCAAGAGTATAACCATGATTTAAATCACATTTTAGAATTAATAATTTAACCATCATGAATATAGATAAAACAGAAATTATTTCATCGATTAATTCTACTTGTACGAGTTAAAGTACTGATCGTTGACTCTATCTGACTTTGATTCTTTATCTTTTGAACAACATATGTTCAATATATTCATCTAACAGTTAATCTCTATAACATTCATATAATGATCTAATCGATCTGACTCACTAGTTCTATACAACTTGGAGTCACAAATCATTTTTATTACACATATAATCTCAAATAAAATTTTTTGTTTAAATATTATTATCTCTCATTCTCTTTATTTAATGCATCCCTTAATCATGCAAATAAAATAATCTTTGGTATTATTCTATTTGTTGAATGATCATTAATCATCAGTTAATCATTTACAAATAAAGTGTTCTCACTTTATTTTCTTACAAATTATTAATATTCAATTATTATTTTCTTTAATCACACCTTATTAATCCACAAATAATTTAAGTTATTATTTTATTTGTGTACTTCCCAATTAGAGTAACATTTACTCTTACTTTAATTTAATTATACATCATTAGTACACAACTAAAATAATCCTTAGTATTATTTTAATTGCTCTCCCCTTATTAATTCACAATTAAAATAATTATTAATATTATTCTAATTATTTATTCTTTATTGCTTCACAATTAAAATAGTCTTTAATATTTTTTTAATTGTTTATGTCTCATTAATTCACAATTAAAATAATCTATAATATTATTTTAATTGCTTATGCATTATTAATTCTCAATTAAAATAATCCTTTAATATTATTTTAATTGTTTAAAGAAATATTTAATGTTATTTAAATAATTTTTATTATTAACTCATAAATAAAATAATTTTTTTTATTATTTTATTTGTTTAATATTGACTCACAAATAAAATAATATTTATTTATTATTTTATTTGTTTAATATAATTATAATTAACTCACAAATAAAATAATTATTATTTTATTTGTTTAATATTACTTTAATCAACTTAAAAAGAAAATAATTATTTTTAATTATTTTTTTTGTTTATTATTATTTTAATTTATTATTATTACTATTATTAAAATAATTATTTTTTCGTGGGTCGAACCGAGTCAACCCACTTGTTTGACCCAGGTTTTACCAACCCGATCAACAAGCACTGCTCCCCAGCACAGTGTTTTTGCACAAACATTGCGCCCCGGCGCAATGTTTGCAGAACGTTTGGTTCATTTTTTCAGCATTTTAGATTTTTACCATTTTTCATTAAATCTTTCATAACTTACTCATTTTACATCCAAATGAACTCAAATCAGTTTTGATATTTCACAAACTCATAACTCTACAATATTCCAATTTTTAAATAATGTTTCCAAAATATTTATTTAACCAAAATACTACGTTTTCAAGCTACAGTTCCATTTTGACATCCTTTACAAGAAAATTCAATATAAATCCATTTTAGCTTTGTTTTTATTTGCTCCACTTAGAATATTTTCATATTTCATAGATCTACAACATACAATTTTTTGGTCACATAAATACCTTACAAATATAGTTCCATTTTTAACCAAATCTAATATTTTCACTAGTACACTTAGGATTTTTATGTTCTCATGCATTTCTTTAGTTCATTTAGACGTAAAATACATACAAACACATATTCTCCTTCACATATCCTTCCTTATGCCTTGAGAATCAACCATGATTCTTACACAACAATCATCCCACAACCAAGCATAAATATTCCAATATACAAAAATATATTAACTTAACTTATAAAATCAAAATTAGGTTATGATTATACCTCCTAGATGCTTTCTTTCTCATTGAGATGAACCTTAAGTAGCTCTCCACCTTCTTCCTCTTTGATAAACCTTGCTAGAATCACTCACTTGCAAGAGTTTTCCTAGCTTTTCTTATTTTCCTCTCTTCTCTCTATATTTTCTCTCTACAGCTAACACTTTGGATTTTTGCAAGTAAACTTTGAAAATAATTTTGGAAGCTCCTATTTATAGGAGTGCTAATATCCTCCATGCATGCATTAACCAATAGATTAACAATAGTTGGTAAAAAGATTTTACCAACTTCCATATTTAAGGACATTAAGCCATTTCATAGGCAATTATTCACCTATTAGCTCATCATTTCACTTCATATAGCTCCAAGCATACAAGACAAACAAGTTTCTAGTATTCTTGTATATATATATATATATATATATATATATATATATTTCTTATTTATATATTCTTCTAGAAAATGAATTTCTTTATGTGGGTTAATTAATTGGATCATGATTTGGACTTTCTAATGGACTTATAATACCCAACTTGGGCTACATTCATAGACCATTAGTAATTCTTTTAGTGGTCTTATAATTAAATCAAACATTGTGCCAACCATCTCATACATTTATTAACTCATAAATTCTAGCAATCCATACATACATGGACTTTATTTCTAGCACATTGGACCCTATCATAATAATTTATGTGACTTCCTAATATTCACATTGGGTTTAATTTAATTACCCTCATTAATCTATTTCATTATTTAATCATCTCACAATTAATTAATTACTTAATTAATTGATCCATCTTGACTATTATGCTACTCAAGGCATATTACATAAGTTTAAATAAATTTTAAATTTAAGCTCATCATCCTCATCACTTTATTTCTTAATGATTACATTCCTTATTTCAATTTAAATTAAATTACTAATTCCATAACACATGTTGACACGTAAGTGTACAAAAAAAAATCAAAAATTCCTTATTTTCATTAATGTAAGTATATACAATTTTCTTAGATATTAAATTATTCCCCCCTATAAAGATTCCGTCCTCGGAATCAGTATAAAGTTACATAAACAGGTGGAGGTAATCTCTCTTCATCTTATCTTTTAACTCCCACGTAGCCTCCTCGGCATTGTGGTTACGCCATATTAGTTTTACAGGAGGTATAACCTTATTTCTTAATATTTTCTCCTTCCTATCCACTATTTGTATAGGAATTTCCTCGTACGTCAGATCCTTCTCAAGTTGAATGGGCTCATAGGATATCACGTACTTATAATCTAGCTTGTAGGGTCGTAATACTAAAACATAGAATATGTTGTGGATACAATCCAGTTCAAGTGGCAAAGCTACCTCATACGCCATTTCGCCTAGTCGCTTTAATACCTCGAACGACCCTATGAACCTTGGAATTAGTTTTCCTTTTCTTACCAAACCTAATTTACCTTTTCAGGGAGATACTCTCAAAAACACAAAACTATCGACTTCAAAATCTCAGCTTTAACAATGTAGATATGCATATTTCTTCTGTCGATCTTGAGCTGCAACCAGTCGAGCTCTTATTATCTTTACTATGTCGGTTGTTTGTTAAACCAATTATGGCCCCAAAAGTTGACGTTTCCTTACCTCATCCCAAAACAATGGTGTTCCGCATTTTCTTTCATAGAGAGCTTCATATGGCGGCATGTCAATGCTTGCATGATAACTGTTATTATAAACGAACTCAACCAGAGGTAAGTGGTCTTCCCAGCTTCATTTGAAATCCATTACATAGGCTCTAAGCATGTCCTCCACAATTTGGATTGTTCTTTCACTCTGTCCATCTGTCTGTGGATGGTAGGCAATACTCAATCGCAGCTGCGTTCCCATTCGCTCTTTTATGCTTCTCTAAAAATTTGACGTGAAGCTCGAATCTCTATTAGAAATAATCGATATTGACACTCCATGTCGTGAAACAATCTCCTTTATATAGAATTTAACTAACTGATTCAGATTAAATCGGACCTTGATTGGTAAAAAGTGTGCTGACTTTGTCAACCTGTCCACGATGACCCATCTCGCATTATAACCCTTCTGAGTGACTAGAAGTCCCAGAATGAAGTCCATCGTAATATGCTCCCATTTCCATTCTGGTATCTCCAACGGTTAAAGTAGACCAGACGGCCTCTAATGCTCTTTCTTTACTCTTTGACAAGTTAGACATTTGTTGACATACTTTAAGGCTTCCCTCTTTATATTAGGCCACCAAAAATGCTGGTGAAGATCTCGGTACATTTTCATACTTCCTGGGTGAATTGAGTACAACAATTGTGTGCCTCTTACAAAATCTCATCTTTTACCACGGGCTCTACTGGCACCCACACTCTTCCTTCAAGCCTCAAGATCCCATCCTTGTCCAATTAAAATTTCTTTTCCTCATTTTCTATAATTTTTCTCCTTATTTATTCGCACTCGTCTTCCTTTTAGGCTTCCTTTATTTTATCCATCAACTTTGGACGAGCTTCTATTACAAATAATTTCCTTTTTGACCCTTTCGGATCTCTCACCTTTACTTCCAATTTTGTCATCTCCCTTATAAGCTCCTCCTGAACTATTAAAATTAACAATTTCTCCCTTCCTTTTTGACTTAACACGTCTACCACTACGTTTGCCTTCCTCGGATGATAAAGAATCTCGCAATCATAATCCTTAATCAACTCCAACCATCTTCTTTAACGCATGTTCAATTCATTTTGTGTGAAGATATATTTTATACTTTTATGGTCCTTATATATCTCTCATTTCTCTCCATAAAGATAGTGCCTCCAAATTTTTAGTGCAAAAACCATCGCCGCTAACTCCAGGTCGTGAGTGGGGTATCACTTCACGTAATCCTTTAACTGACATGAAGCATACGTAATAACCTTCTTATACTGCATTAATACATAGCCAAAAACCTTATGTTACAGATCACGGTACACCACAAAACCTCTCATACAATCCGGCAACGATAGTACAGGCGCTTCGCTCAACCTCTTCTTCAATTCCCTAAAACTTTCTTCGCATTTCTCTGTCCAGACAAACTTTATTGTCTTTCTTGTTAGATTGGTCAACGGTGTCGCAATTTTTGAGAACTCCCGTATGAACCTTCGATAGTACCCGGCTAACCCTAAGAAACTTCATACTTCCGTCGATGTCTTTAGCTGCTCCCAGTTAATCACCGCCTCCACTTTTGCAGGATCTACCGATACTCCATCCTTATCAATCATGTGCCCCAAAAATTATACCTTCTCTAACCAGGACTCACACTTGAAAAACTTTGCATATAACTTCTCTCTCCTCAATGTCTCCAACATGACTCTCAGATGCTCCATATGCTCTTCCTTGGTCTTTGAATAAATCAGAAAATCGTCAATGAAAACTACAACACAAACTTGTCCAAATACGACTTGAAAAATCGGTTCATCAAGTCCATAAATGATGTCAGTGCGTTAGTCAAACCGAATGACATTACTAGAAACTCGTAATGCCCATATCGAGTCCTGATGTCGTATTCAGTATGTCCTCTTTTCGCACTTACAACTGATGATAACACGTTCTCAATTCAATCTTTGAAAAATTCCTCACCCCATTCAATTAATCAAAAAGATCTTTAATTCTTGGCAATGGATATTTATTCTTAATCGTCACTTTGTTCAACTCTCAGTAGTCGATACAACGTCATAACAATCTGTCCTTCTTTTTAGCAAACAAAACTAGTCCTCCCTATAAAGACATATTTTGTTGAATTTATCCCTTGTCTAGCAATTCTTGAAGTTGTATCATCAATTCATTTATTTCTACTGTCGTCATACGACACAGAGTCTTCAAAATCGGTGTCGTTCTTTGCACTAAATCTATTACGAACTCGATTTTCCTGTCTAGAGGTAGACTGGGCAAATCGTCTGGAAACACATCTGAAAATTAATTTACTACTGATATATTATTTATCTCTACTCCCACTCTTTGAGTATCTACAATATGGGCTAAATACCCCGACGCATCCTTTCCTCAATAATTTCTTGGCTTGCACCATCGTCAGACAGCAAGATTGCCTAGGTGATGTGCTACCATAAAATACTATCTTAGGCCGATTCGGGGTCTAAAGGTTAACACATTTTTTTTCTGGCAGTTAATTACTGATCTATGGTTATATAACCAGTCCATCCCTAATATCACGTCAAACTCTCCCAATTATAGGGATTAGATTTATTGATAGCTTATGTTCCCTAATTTTTGTGCAACAATTTATATGTACAAATTCTACGGGGATTACTTCTTTGTTTGTAACTTCTATATTTAATGGATTCTTTAATCGCTCTTGGGGTAAATTTAAACGTTGTACAATTTCATCAGATACAAAAGAACAGGTAGCACCTAAATCAACCAACACATAGGCATTTATGTTATTGATCGAAATAATACCTGACACAACGTCCTTCAAAGCTACCGCATCCTGGACCATCATGTTGAAAATTCTGGCAGTCGGTTGATTTTGTTGAGTAGATCCACCAATCATCAGTTTACTATTCCCTCTAGAGTTTCCACTTCCTCTAGTTTTTCCCTTTTTCGAACAATCCTTTATTTGATGGTCGGTAGCCCCACATGAAAAACATCCTCGGTTCTTATTCGGGTTTGGGAAATTTGGTAAAATATATACCTCCTGGCCACGATTATAGTAGGCATTTCGTCCCTTCCAAATCTCCCCTTAGTGATTCTTTTCACACTTTGGGCAAGCCTCACTTCTCTTTTTCGATCCTCCTTGCCTGGATTGGTTGTTGTTGGTGGTGTTGTTGTTACTGTTAACATCCCACTTTCTCTTTCCCGAATTGCTACCACCACTACTGCCCCCACCACGATTATCTCCTGCATTTTTCTTATTCTTCCTCTCCTTATTGTACTGACTTATGGCCTCACTTCCTCCCTCAGCTATAATGGTCTTTTCCAATAAACTTCAAAAAGAATTAATCTAGAAAAAGAAACCTTATTGTACAACCATGGTTTTAAACCTTGTTCAAAGCGACGCGCCTTCTGCTCTTCTGTATCGACTTGATGTGGTACAAAATGCGCGAGTTCATTGAATTTAGCAGGATATTGTGCCACCAACATCTCTCCTTGTTTCAACGCCAAAAATTTAACCTCCAATCAATTCTACATGCTTTTAGGAAAGTAATTTTCAAAGAATAACTACTTAAGCCTCTCCCGTGATATAATTCCTTCTCCCGCTCTCTGTCGATTCGCCTCTCACCAGAAATTTGCTTTCCCCTACATCATATACTTAGCAAATATAGTCTTCTGATCGTCTCCTACCCTTACAATTTTAAATTCTTTCTCTATCTCTTTGACCCAAAACTAGGCCTCGATCGGATCAGTCGTCCCCTTAAATTCTGAGGTTCCTAAATTCTTAAAATCCTTAAAATTTGCTACAAAAACTATTGGGGGGTTGGGATTTACTAGTTTCGGGTTTCTACCCTAAAAGGCACCTTCTAATAATTTTACCATCTATGTACCAGGCCTCGCTAACCTCCTTCATTGTTTACTGACTCTTCATTGTTTACATTCAGGTACCCATACCTCGAACTCAGTGCTCACGCAAAATACATCTAATATCTGCTAAACAACATTTAATAGTGCGAAAAATATAAATGAACATATGTTGTTTATTACAAAAGCTTTCTAGTCCCAAGGTCTACAACCTTCACTAAAAACATCAAAAACTACTAAAAGCTTACAAAAGGGTTTGTGTTACATCATATCACATATATACAACAAAATGTGAAACAGACAAGCAACTATCCAGCTTAATTAAAATTTAATCTTTTCTTTGACTTTGTCCTTACCCAAGCCTTTAGGTTTGACTACAAATATTTTCATAATATAGCAAGGGTGAGCAACTAGCTTGCTCAGCAAGTTTTAAATGAACAATATAATATATCATGAATGAATTGAAGTAACAATCAAGCTGATTTAACAATGTAGGCTCAATGCTTAGACTGAATAATATAATCAACATCCAAATGGATTTACGAAGAATTAATTTATAAATGAATAACATAATCTAGACTTAGGTGTAATAATGAAAGCTTGATTATTGACTACTGAGTGGTCCAGTAGACCATGAACGCCAAGGCAACATCAGTCATTTGACTGACCCTTTTATAACCGTCAATCGTACTTGAGGGGATCAGCCACTTGTACACCATGTGTATGCATAACATTAAACTTTGACTTTATCGGGTGACCGACACTTATATCTCCCCCAATTTAGGGTTGTTCTCTCAGTACAAGAATCCTTACCAACTACTGGTTTGGGTAGTTTTTATATTAATATTCCGCGTCGAGCTGAATCAATTCGCATAGACTATTTCTTAAACAGTTCATGAATGCAAGAATTTTAAATACATGACAGTTCGATAATAGAACTTGAATCCAACATGCACTATGTGCGAATGCCAAAGATAATATCAATGTGGAATAATCTTGCAATACTTAAACCACCTGGAATATAATTCGAAAGTATATCTCGAGTTTGAGTTAGGAAACTTGCAATAAATATAATTCGAAACTTGCACAATATAGAGTTGTGTAAGGTTAAGCAACTTGCCTGGTGCGCGAATTACGTCTACTTCGCTTAATTTAAACTCCTCTTGAAGACCTAATATTGAAAATGTTGGCCAAACAATTAGAACTGCACATAATCGCTTCATTTAAGTATTTGAGATCACTAACACATAATCACTTTGGATTATCAAACAATTCCACATCATATAACCTTAATGAAATATTCACCGAACTAAGGTTAATGATTTAATTATCTCATATTATTTAAACCCCTAAACAATTTATCATACTTGTTTAGTTATTCTAATTATTAATTTAATTAGCAAAAAATTTTCTTGAGTCTCTTATTTATCATTTAATAATAAATAATTAATTGATAACCTTAACTATTCAATAATAGTTAATTATTATTAATTACCTTATTTATTACTTAATAAATAATTAACTTCAATTTCCTTTAATTATTATTTAATATTAGCTAAATAATAATTAATTAGTTACCTCTACTGCTCTTATATTATTAATTAAATAATTATTTGTTAATTATCCTTACCTATTATAAGTTAAATAATAGTCAATTACTTTATTTTATTTTATCTTTCTGTAATTATTATTTCATCAAATAATAATTAATTAATTACTTTTATTACTCTTTAATCATTATTTGATATTAAACAATGATTAATTACCTTTACTTATTATTTAATCCCAATTAAATAATAAATAATCACTTTATTGACTCTAACTCTTCTTCAATTATTATTTAATGTTAGTTAAATAATAATTAATTAATTACTTTTATCTCTCTTTTAATCATCATTTAATATTAGTTAAATAATGATTAATTATCTTTATTTATTATTTACATCTAATTAAATAATAAATAATTAGTTTATTTAATTCTTCTTTAATTATTATTTGACATAATAATTAATTACCTAAGCATCTTTATTTATTATTTAATAAATAATTCGCTTTACTATTCACTGTTCACTATTGGCATTATATTGCACCCACATTGTTTGGTTGTAGTGCTCCCAGTCGTAGAGTGAGGGTCATAGAGTGAAGGTCGTAGAGTGAGGGTCGTAGAGTCAAGATCGTAGAGTGAGGTGGTAGAATGAGGGTCGTAGAGTCAAGGTCGTAGAGTGAGGGTCGTAGAGTAAGGTCGTAGAGTAAAGGTCGTAGAGTGAGGTCGTAGAGTCAAGGTCGTAGAGTGAGGGTCGTAGAGTTAAGGATTTAAACAGGAGTTTTCCTCTCAACAGTGCTATAAAATGGACTGTTTTGGTAGAAAAATCATAACTACATGTATACACCATAACTTTTGGTGATCCAAATTGGGTTTTCTTCTAAACTCATAAGTCTATCCAGAAAAAATAATAATCATTCCAAACAAGTTGAATAGCTTAGAGATATAAGGCCTTAAACCACACTAACTCATATAGTTTTTTCGAAATAGGTGATTTTATGCATTCTTTCAATTTTAACCACATAAATGTGCATAATAACACATGATAAGCTTATTAAAATATACATATACTACTCTAGCATGAATATGATCACTTAGAGCTCTTAATCTAGCTTCCTACCATATAAAGCACAAAACATGATCATGGAAGCATAAAACTGAAACTTTGAGATGTGTACTACCTTTGTGATCTAATGGCTGGCCTTCTCTTCCTCCCAAAGTATGTGACAAAGCCTGAGGTCATTCAATAACCTTACTTGAAACTCCTAGATCAAACTCTCAAGAACTCTCTTTGATATTTTCCTCTTTCTCATTATTTTGCTCTGTTTCTTGCTTCTCTGTTTTCGCTCTCTCAGCCTTAGACAAACTCTGAGGAGTTGGACCCTATAGCCTCCCATATGCCTGACTTGTCTCTCCTTTCTTTAGCAAAACTCTAATTTCTTGAGCCTTGTACTGAGCGTGCTCTATTTCCTGGAGGTTTTGTCCCTAAATGAGTGGCACTCTTATTTTTCCACCGGGTTATGTTATTACCCTTAGGTTGGGCTGCTATTTGTCTTGTTAATTAAACAATAGGTGGCTCAATTGTTACTTATATTGCAACTAAGTTTTGGGTTGCCCAAATTAAATTCCCTGGAATTTAATTAGGCCACTTAAATTTTAAAATACCCAATACCATTAATTAATAATTTTATTAATTAATTTACATAATCCACTTAGACTTGTTATATTCAATTTAAATGAATATTTAGTTAACCAAAAATCTTATCAACACTAATTTAATTATCCATTAGATGGACTTCTCTTATTTAATCTTAACATTTTATTAATTTACTAATTTAATCGCATCAAGATTTAAATTAGTTCATAAAATATTCATCACATTAATAAATAAATTCATAATTTATTTATAATGAAATTTAAATTTTTGCGGACATTACATTCTCCCCCCCCCCCCCCCTTATAAGAATTATGTCCCCGGAATTTCTACATAAGGTCACTCAAAAAGGTGCGGATAATTCTTCTTCATCTTTTCTTCTAATTCCCGTGTAGCTTCCTCAACCGCGTGGTTCCTCCAAAGTACCTTGACCAAATATATAATTTTATTCCTTAGCGTTTGTTCCTTCCTATCGAGTATCTGGACAGGAATCTCCTCCTATGATAAGTCTCTCTCGACTTGAATTGACTCATAGGATATAACGTGTTTATAATCCAATTTATACGGTCACAACATTGAAACATGAAGGACGTTGTGAATGTGCTCGAGTTCAGAAGGTAAGGCTACCTCGTACGCCACTTCACCTACTCGCTTTAGAATCTCGAATGGCCCTATGAACCTCGGGCTCAATTTTCCTTTATTGCCAAACCTGATCTTCCCTTTCCAGGGAGATACCTTCAAAAATACAAAGCTACAAACTTCAAAATCTCACTATTGACAATGCAAAATCGGCATAATTCTTCTGTCGATCCTAAGCTACTACTAGTCGAGCTCTTATTATCCTAATAGTATCCACGGTCTGCTACACCAACTCCTGTGTTGAAAGCTGTTTTGATTTGATGATCGAGGAAATACACTCATCACAAAGGTTAAGGAAATCTCATTGCAAATAGAGGTTTCTGAAATCAATCTCAGTCTAGGTATTCCAACCGGAGGAATTACTTCTCTAGACAAGATTAATTTTGAACTTGGACTGGAGTTGATGGACTATGAGAAGAAGTCTCCTCTTAAAGGAATCAAGAAGAAAGACTTTCCTCAGCAGTACGAGTTTCTGGCTGATATTGTTGGAAAGAGCATTCTGTGCAAAGACACTGCATATGATACTATCAATGAAGATCAATTAAGGCTTATGACTGCCACTGCTCAAAGAAAGAAAATCTACTTTGGAGTAGTTCTCTTAGGATGGATAAAGAGATGGATAGATGATGCCAAGACAAGAGCTGAAGTAGGAAAGCCCACTCCCAAAATGCTCTATGGGATATTCATAAGCATTATTTTGAAGAAACTGCTGGCAAATGCAATTGGGGAAGATGAAGGAGAAATTCTAAACTGCAACAAAAGAATTACTCCAAGATTGTTTGAAGATTGTAAAAAGAACCCTCATGACAATAAGGGTAAGAAGGCTCAAGGATTGAAAAGCATCAGCAAAAAGATGGAGGAAAAATCTAAAGGAAAAGGAAAAAGGGGAATGGAAGAGATGACAGAGGAAAAATTACAGGAGGGTAATGAGCAGTCTAGAAATAAAACTCTTGTGATCTATGATTGTCAGGAATCAAAGAAGAAAAGAAAATTCAATGAAGCACAGAAGACTGCAGAAGAGAAAGTTGTCAGTACAGGTAAAACCAAGAAGGTAAAGACAAATCCCAAAGGGTCTGTGATTGAGAAGAAGAAGATGAAGAAGAAGACATAAAAGAAAATTACTCACACTATTCCAAGGATAAGTTGGAGAATTAGAGAACAGTGGAGAAGTTCAATCACTACAGGATCACCTCAGGTTATAGAAATTGATGATGATTCAAATTCTGGAGAAAGAACATCTGATAGTTCAAAAGAAGAAGCTTCTATAGACTCCTCAGAGAAGAAATCAGAAGGTCATAAAAATAGTTTGTCTGAAAAGGAAATCATATTGGATTCTGATCAGGAAACTGAACTAGTTGAAAAAGACTCAACACCTGAGTTCAATGAAGATGATGATGTAACTGAGGAAGTTGCTGAACCAGGGGGACAATGCTCGGAAAACTCTGAAGCTGGAAAGACTAAATCAGATGAGAAAGGAGACTGTCAAGAAACTGTGATGAAAGAAGATAGTCACCTTCAAGAAGAGACCAGCACTCATGAAGTAGAAGAATCAACAGAAATGTCAAGAAGGTCAAAAAGAAGAAGAGGTTTAAATGGCTCTATGAAGAAAATATGCAGGAGTTCAAGAACAAGTATTAAGGAGAGACAAATAAGGATGAAAGTTGAAAAGAAGCTGAAGAGAGTGAGACTACTGAGGAAACTGGAAAAGTAGCAATTTGAAGCATATCGACTGAAGCAGATCAAAAGGAGACGCAGAGAAAGAAGGAAGCATACAAGCCAGATGGAAAAATGTTCTATTTCATGGGATCATGATCATCTATTCAGTTTCATTCTCATACTACCACTTCTAAGGGCTATAGTCATGGATGATCAAAGGTCTATCAGCTGGAGCTACTCAACATTTCCAAATCTTTCATTAGTTACCCAACATTTCTCAAAGGCAATGACCATTGCAACCACACTGATAAGCAATGAGCCTTTCTATCCTCACTACCAAAGCTGCCAAGAAATATCCATCTGGAATTTGTCCAGCTCTCAATCATCCAGCCAGTTTGTGGGGTATCACAATGCAGAAATCTGATAGTTCTCTCTTGTGCCTCACTAAACTCTCAGTCACCCTGCATTACCTCCCCAGTTGTGAAGTCCCAAAACTTTACAAACATTTTTCAAAATACCAACTTTCCAGTCATAGAGTCCCAACATTCTATGGACCATGAAAATGTACTTATTCTCAGTCTCGTAGAGTCTCAAAACTCTGTGTTAGACTTCAAGATATTTTTCTAAACCAGCATTGGTACAGTCAGCTCCATACAATTTTGATGATGTCAAAAAGGGGGAGGGAATATAAGGAACTAAGGGGGAGAGCAGTATAAGGAAGAACTAAGGGGGAGAGCAATATAAGGAACTAATGAACTAAGGGGGAGAGCAATATAAGGAACTAAGGAACTAAGGGGGAGCAACAACATCTATGAAGAAGAAGAATCATCCAACTAAGGGGGAGATAGCAAACAGCCAGCAAAGAGAAAAGTGAAACATGAAGAACAGCTGTAAGTATGAATAGTCTTTTTGTAAAAACACTCATTTAATGAAATCATTACTTTGCACTAGCCATAGGGTATTTCACTGTATCGTAAGACATATTTTACCTATCAAGTAGATGCATTATATGAATGTCATATCAATAAGTTTATTAGTTTTGTCATCATCAAATAGGGGGAGATTGTGGAAAGCTGTTTTGATTTGATGATGATGATTGTTGTGCAAAAATGATTGTGGTAAATGTGCTTACATGGTTGATTGTCAATGTGTATCTGACAAAGTGCTTATGTGTTAGTGTGTTTATGTGCTTAATTGATTATGTGCGTAGATACTCTGAAAGTGCTTATGTGCTTAATTGACAAAGTGATTATATGTTAATCAAATTATGTGTCTACATGATCATGTGTGTATAATATATATTACCTATGTCTAAATACTGTAAATCTAGACACTTGTTTAACACAAATATGATCTTGCTGAAAACTATCTTGTCTTATAAAAGAAAATGGAAATTATCCGGTCCAAATGTTGTAAAGTCCTTTTAAAAGATATTTGTGTACAAAGGACTTAGATTTTAAAGATCAGAAATGTTAGGTTGATCTTTCAGTAGGAGTCACTCTGCATAAAAGATGTATGATATAAGCAGAGTAGCATAAGAATGAATCATTGCTGCATTTATGTATGACAGAGTCTGTAAAGTCCTTTCAATATATAATGATGTAACAATGTAAGAAATGACTTAGTTAGAAAAGATCAAATCTGTTAGGTTGATCTTATGTTAGATCTGATCAGTCTATACGATCGTAGAACGGACTCTACGATTCCTTGTAAAGAAGACTCAATGATTCTGTATAAATCGTAGAGTGAACTATACGACTCCTTACCAGGATAACTCTACGACCATCAAAGAGAGTCAGATGTGCAAGAGGTCTACTGAATTTACAAGCTAAATTAAAGAACTGATCAAGTACAAATCGTAGAGCTAAACTCTACGATCGTCGAACAGTCAGCTAAGCTAGCCAGCAGTTAATACTGTATCAGAGAATAAATGTACTCTACGATACAATCAATCTTGCAAGATCGTAGAGTAAATTTGAAGAACAAGCTCATACGAAAGTTATACGATTTGCACAGTTAGAAGAAATCATAGAGTGAAACCGGATGTCAAAGACAATACAGAAGATTGTTCTACACATAGAACAATCGTTGAGTAGAAATAAGTAATGTGCCAACTGAGACAACAACTCAACGATTCCACTGAGAAGCACTGCAGTTCACAAACTCTACGATTTGAACAAAGGGATAATATCATAGAACGAAATCCTAAAGCAAAGCACTACAGACAAACTCTGGGATCTGAACAGAATAGCAAGATCGCAGAGTAAAAGAGAAGATCGCTCCAACTCAAACATTTACTCGACATACTTCAAGTAACGAGTGGAGCTGAATTCGTAGAGTCCAAATGAGCAGACAATCACTCTACGAATTCAATATAAGAAGCAACAAAGGATCATAACTGCAATATGGTGCGAGAGGAGAGAGTGCATTTATCTTCCAGATTCAAAAGAGATTAAGTGCTTTTGAGATACAGATGTATGTCAGAAGACTTTGTGCCTAAACGACTATAAGTCAGGACCCACTGCTCAGGAAAATAGTGAATAAAGTCAGACTAATGGGACATCTCTGAAAGCATCAAAACAGCTGGTTCTAAAAGTCAAGGAAGATATTTATTGATGGATCAGAAGATTATTTAGCAAAGAATATAATAATCATTACTGAACAACTCTGGGAGTGCAACGGCTATAAATTCAGAGAAAGCTAAGCTACAGTTTGATATCTCAGAACATGTCAGAAAAGGGAAGAAGAACTAACACAAGCAGCAAGAAAGTCAACATCGAAGATATCAAGGATTTGCACAAAGTCAAAGTAACCCAACGGATCTTTAAAACGGTAAAATATGAACAAAGATAAAAAGGCTTTGTTAATTAACAAAGGAGTTGTTGTTGAAAAACAAAAAGAGAGGATGCTGGACAACAACAAATCGTAGAGAAAAACAAAGATGAATATGCTGAAGAACACTCTACGATCCACCAGAACACTAATACTCAATTGAGAAAGACATAGAGTGAAATAACTCTATTACAAGAGAAGTGTTCAGAGCTGCTAAGCACACAGTAGAGAGAAGCTTAAACGCCAACTTGATACAGACATGGAAGCAACTGAGTACCAAAAGGAAGGAGCATTACAGTCATCTCAGAAGCGTATCTCGAGAAGCTATAAACGGTCTATGATAAGAAGGAACAACTGAGTACCGAAAGGAAGGAGCTTCACAGTCATCTCAGGAGTTCGTCTCGAGAAGTTATCAAGTACCAAAGGAGATGAAGTTCAAAAGCCTAGCAACACAATGGGTGATCACAAGAAGACATTGAGCATATAGAGAAGTCAAGCATCATTGCCAAACTCAATATCATTTCAGGAATGATCACATCCTGCTACTGAGTATTTAAAGTCAATGGAACTTAAAGAACAACTCAGTAGCAACTCCAACATCTATCAACAAGCGAGGAGCTAAGTCTGTTGGACTTGAAGAGGGCAGTTATGTCCTTGTCTTAGTGACTAAATGAGCCAAGTCTGCTGGACTTGAAGAGGGCAGTTGTGTCCATGTCCTCGTGACTAAACTAGCCAAACCTGCTGGGTTTGAAGGGTTCTTGATGAACCAGAGTTTCCAGGCATGATGTGCTTGAAGGGTTCTGTATGAATCATTCTTAGTGGATTTCCTACTCGTTGTAGTAGAAAAGTGGAGTAGGAGTTATTCAATCTCCGAACCACTTAAAACTCTCTCGTGTCATTTACATTCAGTCATTTACATTCTGTCATATATATATATATATATATATATATATATATATATATATATATATATATATATATAACTGCTAAAATTGGTTTACTTGATAAGTGGCTATCTTCAATACACTCTTAATTTAACGGAAATGCTTTACAAATCTTTAAGGGGAGTTATCAAACTAATATTCTGTTGTGCAAACAAATCTTGATTAAATGAATTAATTGGTAATAAACTTTTGAAGTTAAGAAAAAAAGTTTTCAAGAGATCTATTCAACCCCCCCCCCCCCCTTCTAGATCACTTGTGTGCCTCTGGGAACTAACATCATGTCCTAGCAGTCTCCGTTCACCCACTTCGTCCCAACACAACGACGTTCGACATTTCCTTCTGTATAACGCTTCGTATGGCGGCATGCCAATACTAGCGTGACAGTTGTTATTATATGCGAACTCTACTAATGGTAAGTGGTCATCTCAACTGCCTTTGAAATCCATAACACATGCTCTAAGCATATCCTCTAGTGTTTGTATTGCCCTTTCGCTCTGTCCATCAGTTTGAGGATGATAAGATGTACTCAACCTCAGTTGCGTTCCTAATCTTTCTTGTAATTCTCTCCAAAATTTTGCCGTGAAACGCGGATCTCTATCAGAGACGATATATACCGGTACTCCATGTCGTGACACTATCTCCTTCACATACAACTTTGCTAATTGTTCCAGACTATATTTGATCTTGATTGGTAGTAAGTGTGCGGACTTCGTCAAACGGTCCACAGTCACCTAAATCGCATCATAACCTTTCTGCGTAGCTGGAAGCCCAACCACGAAGTCCATCGTAATATGCTCCTATTTCCAATCTGGAATTTCTAATGGTTGTAGTAGTCCACTCGGTATTTGATGTTCTGCTTTAACTCTCTGGCATGTTAAACATCTGCTAACACACTCAACCACTTCTCTCTTCATGTTCGATCACCAGAAATGTTGCCGCAAATCCTGATACATTTTTGTACTACCAGGATGAATTGAATACCTTGTGCTATGAGCTTCTTGCAAAATCTCCTCTTTCAATTCCGAGACTAGTGGTATCCAAATCCTCCCCTCAAACCTTAACAATCCTGTTCTATCAATCTTGTACTTCACTTCCTCCTCTTCGGATAAACGCCTTTTGATGCTGACACATTCTTCATCTTTCTTGTGACGCCCCCAAATTCGGATACTGGTACCACGAACTTGTGCTCACGATAATCATACATCTATAACATAAAATACATCCCCAAACAACACATATCTCTAATGCGGAATAATAAACATATGTTGTTTATACAAAAGGATTAACTACTTGTCCCAAGGTATCTAACCTTTAATAATTACATCGAGAACCATTTAATACATGCATCAAAAGGTTTACATATCCAAAAGATAACGTTTAAACTAAACACGTAGCATGCATTACTGCTCTTTCATCTTATCTTTGCCTTTGTCCTTTCTCGAGGTCTCCGGCTTAACTGAAAAGGTTTCATAACATAGCAAAGGTGAGCAACTAGCTTGCTCAGCAAGTTTTAAATGAATAAAAAGGAATATGTCATGAATGGATATGAATGCCAATTGAGTATATCAATAAAATGAATCCAAAGTAATAACTGTAAGATATAATCAATGCATAGAATATTAAGTAGCAATTGATTATTTAACACACTGAGTGGTTCAATGAACCATGAACTATATCCAAGATATTAGTATTTCGACTAACTCTTGTTCAACGGTAAACCGCAAATTTGTACTCAAGGGGATCAGCCTCTTGTACTCTGTATATGCATAACATTCAAGTATCTGATCAATTTTAGATCATCCACCAATACCCCAATTAAGGGTTGTTCATCTCAGTATAAGAATCCGCACCACTATGGTTTGGATAGCTTTTACAAAAATTAACATACAAGGTCTAGCCGAAATGAATGGCGTAGACAAATTCTTAAACAGTTCATGAATAAAAGCACTTTAAATGGTTCATAGTTTAATAATAAAACATGAATTCAAATGCACTATGGGCGAATGACAATAACATCGATGTGGATTAATTTACAATAATTAAACCACTTAGCATATATTGAAGAAGTATAACCCGAGTTTGAGTTAGGAAACTTGCTCAAATAAATGAGTTTAATGTTAGGAACTTGCCGAACGTCGATTTACGACTAATTCTCGTAATTACACTGCTCTTGACGACCTAACATGATTAACGTTGGCCAATCAATTAGCATTGATCAAAATCATCTTATTTAAACAATTAAGTTCATCAATTATATAATCATTCAATCACTTATAATTATCATATAACACGTTGTCGGTAATATAATATCATTTAACCTTATAAAAAATTTAATTGTTTCTTAAGTTTAATGATTTAATAAACAAATATTACCCCTCTTTAAGTAATATTAATCAAATCATTACCTCGATAATTAATTAAACATTTAAACAATTTATTTAAAATTGTTTAATTAACTCATTTATTAATAAAGGATAATTATCCTTAATTGTTGTTGCACAATGATTAATTATTCATGTGCAATTAATCCCTCTTATTTATCATTAACCTTAGATTAAATGATAAATAATTAACTAACTTATTTTTAATCCTTTTTAATTATTATTTAATGTTAATTAAATAATAGTTAATTAATTAGTGATCCTTACTTATTACTCCCTCCGTCCCAGGATAAAAGTCCTCTATTGACTTTTATGGTCAAATTGACCATTTTTCAAATCAATATATTTTGTTATTCTTTTATATATATATAAAAAACTTAAAAACATTATAAACTATATAAAATTTAGTATTAATCTCAATATTTATTTTTTTAAAATCTAAATATATATGTTTAATTATTAATTTTAAAAATGGTCAATTTGACCGCAAAAGTCAATGGAAGACTTTTATCTTGGGACGAAGGGAGTATTTAATCCTTATTAAATAATAAATAATTAATACATCTTTAATTATTACCTAATATTAATTAAATAATAATTAATTAATTAATTACCCTTATTTATTATTTAATATTAATTAAATAATAAATAAATAGCTTACTATCCTTTAATTATTATTTAATATCAATTAATTAAATAATAATTAATTTACTCATTATTTAATCTTTATTAAATTAATAAATAATTAATTACTTATTATTTAGAATTAAATAATAATTATTTTTCTTTACTGACATTATTAATCTAATAATGTTTTAGTCCCTTTATAATTTTTATTAATTAAATAATAATATTTTATTATTTAATTAACATTTTAAAACATTTAATACCATTTAAATCATTTTAAATCATTAAAATATTAATTTTATCAAAAAATCTGCTAATAGACCCAAAATACTGACCGGGTCGCGCCTGACCCGGTCCAGATCCGAACCAGAAAGTTGCCATTAATTACAGAAAAACCAAGCAGTGTGTACCATAGTTTTCAGATCTGGAGTCCTTTACTAAAACTTCAATATCTTGAGTTCTACAACTCCGATGAAGCTCTACTTTATATCGTTGGATTCGTCTTTTCCTGAACTATAATAAACTGGGGTCGTTTGCTATTTTTGGATATGTTTTGATCCTGTAATGACGGCATAAAGTGGACTGATCTGTTTTAGGTTTTGACAGTGAACTACCTTGCTTCCAAAAATCGTAACTAAATCATTTTAAATCATTTTTGAGTGAACCCAAAGCTATTTTTCTCCTTACTTATATGACCAATACCAAAAATTACAAAACCATAAAAATAATTTGTACAACTCAAAATGAAAAGCTACAAACCACAAACAAAGCTAGGATTTCACTTTCTTAATAAACTCAAACACATTTTCTTTAAGTGTTTCTACATACAACACCTATTATCACACATATCTAACATATTTAGCTATAAAACTTTGTTTACATCAAATTTTTATGATTCTATGGTTTTAAAATAATTTTCAACCATTTAAATAACATAGTATATCCTCAAGGCATGTTCTAGCCACAAAATAACATAGCTCACATATATAATCACATAACCTCCATCTAATCCTCTATCCTTAAATATTCAAATCCTACATGGTTCCTCAAGCACACAAAGCTACCACACAACTATGGCATCACATAAACTAATCATAATACAACAAAAATAAAAGCTAAGGTTTCAAGGAAACTTTTCAACCTTTTAGATTTGTGGGCAATCTTTCTCCTCTTTCCAAAATAAGTCACAAAGCTTGAAGACATGCACTCCTTCTCCTTCCTCCTTGTGACCAAAAACTCACTAGTGCAAGCCTTGATGATTTTGTTGCTCTATCTCACAAGATCACAAGCTAGCTCATAAGAAACAATTTTTTTCACAATTTTTTTCTTCACTTTCTCTCTCTCTTCAAGCTAGGGTTTTCTCTATTCTCTCTCCTTCTCTCTCTACAAGCTTACTAGATGAAAGATGAAATGAGGATGAAGATGAGTATAAGTTGATAGATAAGGTTGGACTTGAAATGGAATTTAATTCCACTTAAGACTAGGAAACTTATCTCTTCTTTAATCCAAATGGAAGCTTTCCTTAGTTCCACCAATTAGAATGCTAAGAATAAATAAAAAAATTACATGCTCATTTGACTTCTAAAACCGTCCACTTCATTCCATATTATCCAAAAAAAAATTCCTTTTATTTTAATGACTAAATGGTAGTAAAGTTGACCACCTTTTGACTTTTAATTAAATTAATTTCCATCAAGTATTAGCCCACTAAATAATATCCACTTAGGCTCAATTTAATTACACATTGAGCAAAAATAATTTTACTAGCATACATGCAATTTAATGCTTATAGTAGCTAGTTTTATTAATAAATTAATCTAACATTACATAACAACAAGCCTTTCTTATAATTTAATTATTTGACTTGTTTAATTTAAATAAATAAATTTAGTTTATTAAAATTCATCACATACATGGATTGTTATTTAAAATCACATATGCCTCGCATTTAATAATCACGTTAGTTAACTCAATTATTTAATCCAATTAGACTCGGCATATTCAAGAATTTCTTAAATATTTATTTGATTCACCATATAAATTTCTTGATATTAAAATTCCAAGGTCAGTCCATTAATATATTCATTACTTGGACTTCTCTTTAATTAATTTAACATGTAATCACATAGTCACGTGATCACATAATCGTTTAAAATTAATTCACAAAAGTTCACTTCATTGGAAAATAAATTCTCAATTTAATTTACAAAGTTTGAAATATTTGTGGTTATTACATTTCTCTTGAGCCTCATTTACCTTATCTAGCAAGGTCAGACTCATTTCCACTGCGAACAGCTTTTCATCTGAATCCTTCGGATGCTTTACTTCTAATTCTAACTTCTCCATTTCTCTTATTAGTTCTTCTTGAGTAGTTAACATCATCAGCTTCTCTCTATCTTTCCTGCTTAAGGCATAAGCTACGACATATGCTTTTCCTGGATAGTACAGAATCTCACAATCGTAGTCCTTGATAAATTCCAACCATCTCCTTTGTCTCATAATCAATTCCTTTTGAGTGAAAATATACTTCAGACTCTTATGGTCTGTGTATATCTCACACTTCTCACCATACAAATAATGTCTCCAAATCTTTAGTGCAAACACTACTGCCGCTAACTCCAGATCATGTGTCGGGTATCCCTTCTCATAATCCTTTAGCTGATTTGACGCATATGCAATAACCTTGTCGTGTTGCATTAGCACACAACCAAGACCCTTGTGTGATGTATCACTGTACACTACGAAACCTCTCGTGTTGTCCGGTAAAGCCAATACTGGTTCCTGACTCATCCTCTTCTTCAGCTCCATAAAACCTTCCTCGTACTTCTCTAACCACATAAACTTCACAATCTTTCGGGTAAGATTGGTCAACGGTGATGCTATCTTCGAAAAATCTTGAATGAATCTCGGTTAATATCCCGCTAACCCCAAGAAACTCCTAATCTCAGTTGGCGTCTTCGGCTGTTTCCAATTAATAACTGCCTCGACCTTCGTTGGATCCACCAAAACACCGTCCGTGTTGATAACATGACCTAGAAACTGCACCCTTTGTAACCAAAATTCACACTTCGAAAACTTGGTGTACAGCTTCTCCCTCTTTAGGGTTTCCAATACTATCCTTAGATGTTCAGCATGCTCCTCCTTCATTTTTTAGTAAACTAGAATATCGTCAATGAATACAACGACAAACTTGTCCAGGTACTGCTTGAATACTCTATTCATCATATCCATAAAAACTGCTGGGGCATTTGTCAGACCAAACGACATCACCAGGAACTCAAAATGACCATATCGAGTCCTGAATGCTGTCTTCGGTATATCCTCCTTCCTCACCTTTAGCTGTTGATACCTCGTCCTCAAGTCAATCTTCGAAAAGTACTTTGCTCCCTTTAGTTGATCAAATAGATCGTCGATCCTGGGTAACGGGTACTTGTTCTTAATAGTAACTTTGTTCAACTCTTGGTAGTTGATACAAAGCCTCATAGATCCATCTTTCTTCTTTACAATCAAATACCGGTGCTCCCCACGGAGACACACCCGGTTGAACATACCCTTTCTCTAATAACTCCTGCAATTATAGCATTAATTCCTTCATTTCTACCGGAGCCATTCTATATGGTGCCTTTGAAATCGGCGTGGTTCCTGTCACTAAGTCGATTACGAACTCAATTTCCCTATCAGGTGGCAAACCCGGCAATTCTTCTGGGAAGAAATCGGCGAATTCCCTTACCACAGGTATCTGTCCCACTTCACCCCCTACTCTTTGGGTATCAATCACATGAGCCAGATAACCTATGCAACATTTTCTTAATAACTTCTTCGCTTACATCATCGTTAGACAATGTGTTTGTCTTGGCGATTTACTCCCATAAAATACCACCTTTGACTTACTCGAAGTCCTCAGGTGTAAGCATTTCTTCTGGCAGTCAATCACAGCCCCGTGATTAGACAACCAATCCATTCCAAGAATTACGTCAAACTCTCCCAACCATATCAAAATCAGATTCACACACAACTTATTTCCTTTTATTTTAACACAACAGTTCCTATGAATATAGTTTACGAGGATAATTTCTTTGTTGGCTACTTCTACATTCATAGAGTTTTCTAATTTCTCGTGAGGTAAATCTAACATCTTAGCAAATTCTTCAGAGATAAAAGAACAGGTAGCACCCGAATCAAATAATACATAAGCGTTGATATTATTGATCGGAAGAATACCTGACACTACGTCCTTTGATTCCATAGCATCCTGTATGGTCATATTGAATGTGCGTGCGATAGGTTTGTTCGGTTGGATGACTGGTCCCCCGATTGTCCATTTACTGTTATTCCCTTTGTTCGCACTACCTGCGTCTCCCTTCCTCTTTGGACAATCCTTCTTCATATGGTCTGGCGCACCACAGTAAAAACATCATCCACTCTTCCCTTTAGGGCATTGTGGAGAAAAGTGACCAGGCTGTCCATAAGTAAAGCAAACTCCCTTACCTTTCATACATTCTCCTGCATGATTCCTCCCGCATTTTTCACACTTATTTGCCTTTTTAGTTTCCCTCCAAATTTACTTCCTTTGCTATGGTTGTCACTCCATTTCCTCTTATTCTGATTGTTTCCTCCGCTTGCATCCCTAGGCCCATCGTGACCTTTCTTCTTCTTGTCTTGGGTGAATTTTACCAAGGCTTGATTTCCTCCTTCCGCGATAATTGCCCTTTCTAGAAGTGTTGTGAATGAGTCGATTCTCATAACAGTAACCCTGTTATACACCCATGGTTTCAAACCCTGCTCAAATCTTCGTGCCTTCCTGGCCTCGGTGTCCACTTGGTGTGGAGCAAATCTAGCTAATTCATTAAACTTTGAGGCATACTCGGCAACCGACATATTTCCCTGTTTCAAGTCTAAGAACTTCATCTTCATTCTGTTTTACATGTTATCAAGGAAATAGTTCTCAAAGAACAATTCTTTAAAACGTGCCCATAAAATAATACCCTCTCCAGCTCTTCCTTTGTTTGCCTTCCACCAGTAGTTTGCCTCACCTTTCAGCATAAAGGTGGCAAACGATGTCTTATGTTCTTCGGCCACCCGTGCGACCTCGAACACCTTCTCCATTTCTTCAATCCAAGTTTGGGCCTCTATAGGATCTGTAGACCCATGAAATTATGGTGGTCCTACCAGTTTAAAATCCTGGCGGTACCTCTGGCGGTGGTCTATTCTGCATCATTTCCATCATCATGGCTACGAAAGCCCTCATTGGGTCTTCCTCTCTCTCAGCATAATTTTCGACTTCATCTATACGTCGAATTCGGGGTACAAGTCTTAGCGACATTCTCTGTTATTAAACAAAGTCTTTCGTTATTTCATCATATTTTAGGTCTTGTTTATTATGCATTATTTTAGTAAGGTTGAACATTTAGGGATTACAACACGAATCATAGGCAAGAAGTCATTTAATATAATAACATTTATATTCATATACCACTGTTTAATACATCACGTAACAACCTGTGGCATACTTCTATAAATGTTCATGCATCATCTAACTGATATCTACCCCCTAAAGAACAAAAGTGGGAATTTAAACCATCCTACCCTTCTGACGAAACAAAAATCAGGGTCTAATACTATCCCAAGTCAAAGCAAAAGTAATGGGATTTACAACATACCACTGTCCCTACTATCAATAAAAAGTGGGAACTAAACTGCATCTATTTACAATCATAGTGCTAATGGAAACTACAATCCCCTGAGGATAGCATCCTCATGCTCCTGCCTGGCTATCATATCTACTACACGGCGACTGATAGTGCGCCTGTGAAGATCCTCCTCCCTAGGATATCTTTGGATCATATGCATCATCCTCTGAAAGGCAGTGTCAAACACAAAGTTCAAACGATCAAACCTAACTGCACGAGTTTGAACTTCCTTCTCAAGTTCGTCCACCATCATGGTAGCTCCATTAAATGCTTCCTCGATACGGATTCTCTCCGCAACCTCTAGGTTAAAGTTGGCCTTCAAGACCTCATGTTCCACCTGAAGCGCTACCAGACTCAACTTCGCCTGATCACGCTCCTCCTTCAATTCATTTACCTCCCCAGATAACTGATAAGCCACACTCTTATAGCCATCTTCTAATTCCTGATGGACCTGGCTCTGTTCCTCAATATGCTGAATTCTACCCTCGAGTTCGTCATTCTTAGTGGTCAGCTCTTCTATGATGTCATTTACAGTCGTGCCCATGCCATCTACATACTCAGCTGACTCCTCAAGTGACGTATTGTCATAATACTGCACCTCCTCATCGACATCCACATCGACAATCTGTAGCTCTTTTGAGTCATCCTCACTCCGTGACCTCATTACCCCACCCCTAACTGGTTCCTCAATATCAACCACGTGATCCTCCTAGGGATCGTCCTCAGGTGAAACTACTGCAGGGTCCACTATAGTCTGCTCGATATGGACAATGTGTCTATCCACAACAATATCCTCCGCTATGTGACTCGGTTCCCCAATCTCTGCCATCCTATAGTCACCATAGGAAAAACAGCATGTCAGTACAACAATAAAATATATTCATTGATGAAATGAAAATATATTTTATCATGTACAACTCGGATCGATGGATCTCCATAATCCACCTCCAAACAAAAGTAATTCCACTGAATCTCTTTGCTCCATTTCCTAGCGCACTCGATATGAGTATAATACTAAGGTTATAACCTAGGTTTCGCAGTTCCTAAAGTTTATAACCCTAAGCTCTGATACCAACCTATGACGCTCCCAAATTCAGGCACCCATACCTCGAACTCAGTGCTTACGCAAAATACATCTAATATCTGCTAAACGACATTTAATACTAGTGCGGAAAATATAAATGAACATATGTTGTTTATTACAAAAGCTTTCTAGTCCCAAGGTCTATAACCTTTACTAAATACATCACAAACTACCAAAAGTTTACAAAAGGGTTTGTGTTACATCATATCACATATATACAACAAAATGTGAAACAGGCAAGCAACTATCTAGCTTAATTAAGATTTCATCTTTCCTTTGCCTTTGTCCTTACCAGAGCTTTCAGGTTTGACTGCAAATATTTTCATAATATAGCAACGGTGAGCAACTAGCTTGCTCAGCAAGTTTTAAATGAACAATATAATATATCATTGTTGTCCGATTTAGATATATGGAATTCACACGCAAGTATACGCGGTCAATCAAGTAATATAATAGAAATAAGGATGTCGAACCCACGAGGAACAAGTAATAACAATTATGCTAACTATTAAATTTATATTAATTTAACTCTAATTAAACTTTAGCAAATTTGGATTATAAACTACTTAAAATTGAAATTGAATTTAAACTAACTAACTAACTAATGAGAATGATTTACCAGATAATAAAGAGCTTTAAGATTACAATTTCCCATTTGGATCACAATAATGTCAATCTTAAATCTTAATTCCAATTACTTAATCATATGGATTGTTAAATGAGATCACTTATCTATTTACTAATCTCGTTCGATAATTAATAAAAAGATCCACTCCAATTTATAATGTTATAATTCTATGCAAAATTCATTGAAACAGACTCATTAAGATTAAACTCTCAATATATTACGTGTGGTCTATATGTATTCGCATCCTATATACTATCATGATACTCTTCCGAAGAAGAACAAACAAAGTCACACGTTATTATATCCAAAACTATTCCTAGATTTTCTTTGTCAATTCCATCTAAACAATCAAATAACTGTTGATTAGACAATTATAAATTAATGTAAGATATAACAACCAATCCAACAATTGATCAAATAATTGAAACTAAGATAAATTGATTAAAGTTCAACCAACGGTTCTATTGTAATCCTAAAGAAGAATTTAGTTACACATAATCAAATTAATATAGAAAATCATCACAATTTAGAAGATAAAGGAAAAGAAATTAGAGAAAACTCTGTTGAACTCTCTCGCTTCCTTAACCTTCACTGTTGCGTTCTTGCTATTCCAAATCCTTCCAGTAGCTCTCAGAATCGTGTGTCTCCAATCCTTGCTTTTTCCTCTCTTATTACGTTCCCCTTCGTGGCTGCCTTGAGTCCTAGAATCCATCTTTAACTCAACTGCAACATCTAACTTCCAACGCAGACTCGGATTGCTCGACACGGTTTTGGCCAACTGAACTCGCCGTCCTGCGCCCCGGCGCAGTCTTCATGCTTTATCACTGTGCCCCGGCGCCATGTACTGTTCATAATTACAAAATTGCCATTGACAGCTTGTTTTCCCGTTTTGACCTCTCGAAGCCATTTTCTGCAAATTAATCATAAAAACAAGTAAAATAGAACTAAAAGCACTTAAAGATAACAAATAATTAAGCCTAAAAGTACATAACTCGTAGGTATAACACCCACTCATCAAATACCCCCAAACTCAAGACTTTGCGTGTCCTCAAGCAAAAACCCTACTAATAAAATAAAAATTACTAATTATCTAAACCACATGAATGCAATGCAATATAACTAATGTCTCGAGCACAAATCAACATAATCCATAAATATCAAGCCTCAAAGATCTTAAATAATAACTTAGCCAAACTTCAAATTCTCGTTTAGTCTAACATCTGACATATCACCAATTTCATTTCACCTTCAACCCTTTCGTGTGTGTGTGAATTCAACATATCAAACCAGCCATTATTCTAATACAACTCATGAATATCAGTGCTCAAAATAGATAGTTACACACATAACATTTTATTACCCCCTCTCTATACACTTGTTTTTACATTTTCTTTTCATTTTCTTTATTTTACGAGTGCGTCTTACGCTCCATCTCGTATATGACTAACTTAGCATGTGCAATACCCATTTTCCTTAGGCTTTTCAAAATTACCCACGTAGCGAACTTTCCACCAGTGACTCCCAAACCAAGTGGCTTTAAGGCACTAAGTGTAGAGACACTCCTAAGGGCTTACTTGTTCGAGTAATAGAGGCCACGAAAACGGATTAGCTAAGTGTTTCTCATATCTGTCTATTCTTCTTTTCATTCTTTTTTTTTTCATTGCTATAAAACAGACATCGAAGCAAACGATCATCATTTTTTCATATAATTTTTGTTCCAACAAGTGATAGAGGTTATCTAAATCTTTTTCAAGCATCTAAATCCACAAAGTTTGAATCAAAACTCAACTAACTTAATACATTGAATATGTGCAATTAAGAACCAAGGGTATTAAGCTCAACAAAATCAGTAAAATATGAAAAACTCCGACTTTAACGATCTAAATCCATCTTGCTAAGATTATTAAATGAAGACTCACAATTTCATCATTGGTTATCCTTAAATTTCATACATTAATTCAATGCTCAAGTGTTCCTACATGCAATAATATATGATCATATATGCAAATATTTTTGTGATTTTAAGTTTTTAATTTTTTTTTTTTTTTAATTTGATCAACCCTAACCTATATGCCATAAAAAAACTAACAGAAACTAGAAATATAAACATGCTATGAACATGCAATGCAATTATGCAGAATGTCGTATACCGCCAAACTCGCAACAAACAATGTCCTCATTGTAAAATAGTTAAAGAAATTAGTATGAATAAGAACAAGAAAACTCCCCTAATAAATCAGGCGTCATGGTCGGGGAGGTCTTTCTCGTCCTCCGAGTCTGAGTCATGCGGCGGATATTCCGGTAACATCGGCGGAGCTGGAATTGAGAAAGCTGGAGCATGTGGATTTAACTGGGATAACATTGCGGCCAAAGCGGAAGTGCACGTATATGTATACGCGTGCATAGCATCCTAACGCTCCGCTAGGCGCTCATGCTGCCGAAACACCTCCTCAAACTGGATATCCGTCCGCCTCTATAATCGTCTTACGGCTCGATTTGAACCTGGCTCAGCTGCCTCATTTTCGGGACTATCAGCAGCATCAGCATCGTGAGGTGGCGAGTGAGGAGCCATAATGAATCCTAAGCCGCGTGGATGAGACTCTCCCCCATCCCAAACTTTCTAACGTGTAATCAGGCTATGATCGAGGAGAGTCGTGGTGGCTGCACTGGTTCAGCGGCTCCCCAACGTACCCCAGACTGCTGGCATAACGCGGTAATTAAAGACTGGTGTGGTAATCCTCCGGACGTCGCACCTTTCAACTATTTTTTAATCGAGGAGACAATTACACTTCCCACATCAATAGATAACCCTGTTATAATGGCATATAGTAGAACGGCTCGCACCCGTGTCACATCGCTCACATGCGTACATGGCATTAATTTGGCACACAAGAAGGCGTAACAAATCTTGCCATATCGACTCAACGCATTGAAAGGAAATGTTGATAACTTACCCGTGTATTTGTTAGTTTTCCATTCCGTGCCCGGTCGACAAAGCTCGCGGACAATTCGTCCATAATCGGGAGTCCCCATTGTAGTATACTAACACACATCCGGAGCCCGCAAGTTATAATATTCATTGATCCTTTCTCTGCTGAATGACACCACTTGACCCCGAACCATCACTTCACACTCAGGTGTATTGAGCGCATTAGCGTAGAATTCCTTGACCACGGTCGTTACTGCCGCATCCGGGTGTTCCGTAAACACCTGCCAACCATGTCCAACTAGCATAGCCCGCATTTTCCCATCCTCTAATATATCCGGACGCAACCCCCTTTCTGCAATCAATGCCGTCCGACTAACAAATTATTAAACTTATCCTCGGCCTCTACACTAATGAATTTCTTTCGATTAAATGGCCGAGGTGTAGCCGAAGAGCCTTCTCCCCTCTGTCGTTTCAGAGGCATATTCGCACAATACCAATATGGAAGCAAATCAAATCAAATCCCCCTTTGTGGCAAATTAGCAAACAGGTTATGTGCACTAAATTTCCCCCAACTTATTTTGGTTTTACTAACTGATACTCTATGCTTAGCTCTGTTTACTACCACCAAACCACCAATTCTCCTCCAGTGGCCAACACAAACCACTGGGCAACCCAAGACAAATAACCACAATACCAAATACAGCCACTAAATTGAAAGCATGTAATGTAATGAATAATATATAGTGTAGATTACTATGTTTGGTACCTTATCTTTGACGCTTGAATGCTACTAAACCGAATTGTTCCCCAAACCCTAACTTGTGAAGTCGACCTGTGAGAGGAGAACACCGGATGGAATTACCGTGAGGGAGGAATATCAACCGAGGAAGATTTGAGAGTGAGGCGAGAGATGTCAGTTGAGTATGTATTAGAATGAATTTGGGTGGACGGATTATGTATTAGAAGAAGAAGATGTTCCGTGAGCTTGCGAGAGAAAGAGAGATAAGTGTTTGGTTTTGAAGGATATGTTTTGGGGGTTTAGGGTTTTAGGGATTTAAATCCGATCGGGCGTGGGAATTGGTTTTTTAAAAAACTGGAATTCGACTATTGCGTAGGGGCGCCTTGATTTAGCTTTGACATCTCGCCGAGGCACAGTATAACTGAGGGGTTTTCGCTGGGGGCGCCATCTTTTCTGTCGGGACGCTGTCATCCTACAAGCTTTTCGCTGGGGGCGCCATCTGGTCTCGCCGGGGCTCAGAACTGTATCGGGGCGCAATACTTCAGCTTAATCTTTCCGCCGGGGCGCTGTTCTGAATTCTGCAAAATTTTTGATTTCTTCAGTTTTCTGACTTCTAAGCTCCCACAATGAATGTCTTTAGCTGCAAGGATATAAAAATACGCAAGAATTAGTTGAGCTAATCATAAGAAATTTTCCTAAGCTAGAAATTTAATAAATCCTATAAATTGAATAAATTAACTTAAAAAAATGCTAAAAATTGAAAACCAAATTCTAAAGCGATACTACGGTTGGGTTGCCTCCCAACAAGTGCTTGATTTAGAGTCTTTCAGCCTGACTTTCTCCTGTTTCGCTTAAGTTGGCTCGGAAAGGGTTACGGAGGTTCGCTGACGATCCACGGTGCCGCCCCAATAATGCTTTAGTATTTGCCCATTAACCTTAAATGTTTCATGAGAACGAGGGTCAATAACTTCAATTGCTCCGTATGGGAAGACATTCGTGATTGTAAACGGCGCTGGCCATCTGGATTTCAACTTGTCCGGGAAAAGCTTGAGTTTTGAATTGAATAGTAGCACAAATTGGCCCGGTTCGAATGTCCGCTCAACAATGCGCTTGTCATGCCACTTTTTGACTTTCTCCTTGTACATTTTGGTATTTTCATAGGCATTCATCCTGAATTCATCCAATTCATTTAATTGCAAGAGCCTTCTTTCTCCTACGGTCTGTGATTAATTGAGCTTTTTAATCGCCCAATATGCGTTGTGCTCCAATTCCACTGGGAGATGGCATGTTTTTCCATAAACGAGTCTATATGGAGACATGCCTATAGGAGTTTTGTAAGCAGTGCAGTATGCCAAAGAGCCTCATCAAGCTTGCTAGACCAGTCTTTGCGGGTCGAGTTGACTATTTTTTCCAAAATCCGCTTGACTTCTCTATTGGTAATCTCGGCTTGTCCACTCGTCTGCGGGTGATATGTCGTCGTAACTTTATGTCGTACATCATACTTTGTGAGAAGAGCGGCAAAATATTTGTTGCAGAAATGGGATCCCCCATCACTGATTATCGCCTTTGGTGTTCCAAATCTTGTAAATATGTTCTTTCGCAAGAAAGTTAGAACGACCTTGGCATCATTAGTAGGTAACGTCACTGCTTCCACCCATTTGGAGACATAATCCACTCCCACTAAGATATACTTGTTATTGAATGACGATTGGAATGGTCCCATGAAATCAATCCCCCATACGTCGAATATTTCCACTTCCAAGATTGAATTCAATGGCATTTCTTGCCGATTTGATATGTTTCCAACCCGTTGACAACGATCACACCTCTTTATGAATTCGTGAGCATCTTTGAACATTGTTGGCCAATAGAATCTCGATTGGAGAATCTTTGCAGCTGTTCTATCACCTCCATAGTGACCTTCATACAAAGATGAATGGCAATGTTGTAAAATGCCTTCGACTTCCTCCCTAGCCACGCATCGTCTTACCATCTGGTCTGCACATTGTCGGAAAAGAAAAGGTTTGTCCCAAAGGTATTGTTTGGCATTATGTAGGAACCTCTTTTTTGCTGATAACTCAAGTCATAAGGAAGTACACCACTGACAATGTAATTGACGTAATCCGTATACCAAGGAGCTTCCTTTGCTATATAGAACAATTGCTCATCGGGAAAGGACTCATTTATCAATACCCGATCTCTTTGGTCTTGCTGCGAATTTTCCAGTCTAGAGAGATGGTCTGCTACTTGGTTCTCGGACCCCTTCCTATCCCGAATCTCAAGATCAAATTCCTGGAGAAGAAGAATCCAACGGATCAACCTTGGTTTGGCATCCTTCTTAGAGATGAGATATTTTATTGCAGAGTGGTCTGTAAACACGATCACCTTTGTCCCAATCAAATAGGCTCGGAATTTGTAGAAAGCAAATACCACTACAAGTAATTCCTTTTCTGTTGTGGTGTAATTTAATTGTGCATCTGTAAGAGTTTTGCTAGCGTAGTAAATTGCATGAAATATCTTTTCCTTACGCTGGCCCAAGACTACCCCAACCGCGTAGTCACTAGCATCACACATGAGCTCGAACGGTAAAGTCCAATCTGGAGCGACGATTATTGGTGCAGTTATCAACTTCGTTTTTAAATTCTGAAATGCATCATGACACTCTGTAGTGAACTTAAAAGGAACATCTTTTTCAAGTAATGCACACAAAGGCTTTGTAATCTTGGAAAAATCCTTGATAAATCGTCGATAAAATCCTGCGTGTCCCAAGAAACTTCGAATTCCTTTCGCAGAATTTGGTGGTGGCAGATTTTAAATCGTCTCGATCTTTGCCTTGTCCACTTCTATACCACTATCCGACACCTTATGTCCCAAGATGATTCTTTCTTGCACCATGAAGTGACACTTCTCCCAATTAAGTACCAAATTTGTTTCTACGCATCTCTTTAGAACCGCAATCAGATTTGCTAAGCATAGATCAAAACTATCACCAAAGACCGAAAAATCGTCCATAAAGATTTCTAAATTCTGCTCTACCATATCAGAGAAGATTGCCATCATACATCTCTGAAATGTCGCTGGTACATTACAAAGCCCAAAAGACATCATCCGGAAGGCAAATGTTCCATACTGGCACGTGAATGTCGTTTTTTCTTGATCCTCGGGGGCTATGACAATTTGATTGTAGCCCGAATAGCCATCCAACAGATAGTAAAATGGATGTCCCGCCAATCTGTCTAACATCTGATCAATAAAAGGTAGCGAAAAATGATCTTTGCGAGTTACCTTGTTTAATTTCCGATAATCCATACAGACTCGCCAACCCGTCACCGTCCTTGTTGGAATTAGTTCGTTATTCTCGTTGGCTACTACTGTCATGCCTCATTTCTTTGGTATACATTGCACCGGACTAACCCACGAACTATCTGATATGGGGTAGATTATACCCGAATCCAACCACTTGAGAATCTCTTTCTTTACGACTTCCTTCATGATTGGGTTTATTCGTCGTTGCTGCTCTACAACTGGTTTGGCATCCTCCTCAAGTAGGATTTTGTGCATACATAGTGATGGGATAATTCCCTTGATGTCTGCTATGGTCCATCCAATGGCAGTTTTGAATTTCCGCAATACTCTTAGCAATTTTGTCTCGTGTAACTCATCAAGTGAAGCGGAAATAATCACAGGTAGTGTAGAAGAATTCCCCAAATAAGAATACCTCAAATGGGTTGGCAACTGTTTCAATTCCAAAATGGGTGGTTCTTCTATAGATGTCTTGTCATGGGTCTTTGCTTTCTCAGAATGACTTAAAGGCTCAAATTATATGCATTCAATAGCTGCACAAACTCAAGTGGGGCTGGAAAATCTGCAGCTATAGGATTAACTAAAGCCATTGCAAGTGGATCCGCATTACAATTAACCTCAGAGACTTCGTCCACTTCTACCTCTAACCAATCAATTCTAAAACACTCTTCTGCTTCCTTTGGGAATTTCATAGCTTTGAAAACGTTAAAAGTGACCACTTGATCATGCACCCTCATCGTTAACTCCCCTTTCTGTACATCTATCAAAGTTCTACCCGTACCCAAAAATGGACACCCAATTATAATCGGAATTTCTTTGTCCTTTTCGAAGTCCAATACTATGAAATCTACCGGAAAGATGAACTTATCTACTTTCACCAATATGTCCTCCACTATTCCTCGTGGTTGCGTCAATGACCTGTCTGCCAGCTGTAAAGTAACATTGGTCGGTTTCACTTCCTTCAGGCCTAACTGCTGATATATGGACAATGGCATTAGATTGATACTGGCCCCCAGATCACACAAAGCCTTCCTAAAGAACTTGTCACCAATTATGCATGGTATTGTGAAACTGCCTGGATCTCTTAATTTGGGCGGCAATTTATTCTGTAGAATGGCATTACATTCCTCTGTCAGTGTGACTGTCTCAAAATCTTCCAACTTCCTCTTTCTTGACAAAATATCCTTCATGAATTTCACATAGTTTAGCATTTGTTCTAGAGCTTCCGCAAAGGGTATGTTGATTTGAAGTTTCTTGAACGCCTCTAGAAACTTTGAGAATTGTTTGTCTGCTTTTGCCTTTTTGAGTCGCTGAGGGAATGGTACTGGTGGAACATAGGGATTCAGCTTGGCTCCTTCAGTTTTGTCCACGGGTTTCTCCGTTTTCCTTGCTAAATCCGCATCCTCACTTGCATCGACTTCTTGTGGTTGCTTTGAGTTCTCCTTGACTGTTTTCGATAATTATGTCCCACTTCTCAATGTAATTGCCTTACAGTGTGCGTTACCCTCTTCTTTTGGATTATTCTCAGTATCACTTGGTAAAGATCCTTGAGGTCAGTTGTTTATAGCACTATGGATCTGACCAAGTTGAGTTTTAAGATTCCTTATTGCAGCTGCTTGATTTTTCGAAGTTACGTCAAATTGATTTGTCAATTTCGCTAGTACTTCTTCCATTAGTGATAGCTTATCGGGTTGTTGTTGTTGCTGTGATACGGGTGGGTATTGATGTCTTAGAGCTTGAGTTTGAGTTTGCACCTGATTATTGCTCCATGCAAAATTGGATGGTTCCTCCATCCAGGATTGTAATTATTTGCATTATTACCATATTGCGGCTGTCTGTTTTGATTTCCAATAAACTGCGCAGACTCCGAATTAATAGCACAATGTTTTGTTGAGTGTTCTCCTACATAAATCTCACACACTGTCTCCATCTGACTCTTCTGCATTCCCATAGAATCTATTTTCTTTGCCATGGCAGAAAGTTGTGATGTTACGTGTGCCGACAAGGCTGTCATGGCATCCACCTCATAAATACCTGCTACTCTTGGCTGATGAGTTCTAGCTGTAGGCCATTGATAGTTGTTCGTTGCCATATTTTCAAGCAGGTTGTACACTTCTTCAATATTATTTCCCATCAATGCTCCACCAGCTGCTGCATCTATGCTCGTCCTAATCTGACTGAATAGACCATTATAAAAGGTTTGGACTTGCAACCACTTAGGAATTCCTTGATGTGGACATCTCCGTAACAAATCTTTGAATCGCTCCCAAGCTTCATACAGTGACTCTGAGTCGTGCTGAACGAAAGAAATGTTATCGTTCCGCATCTTTGTCGTCTTTGCTGGTGGAAAGAATTTGGCAAAAAAATTTTGTGCCAAATCATTCCACGTTGTAATGGATCCTGCAGGCAAGGAGTGTAACCAGCTCTTGGCTTTGTTTCTCAGTGTGAATGGGAATAGCCTCAGTCTAATAGCATCCTCCGTCACCCCATTATATTTGAATGTGTCGAATATCTCCAAGAAGCCAACAATGTGGTCGTTGGGGTCATCATTCGGCAAACCCCCAAACTGAACCGAGTTTTGGATCATCTGTATAGTTCCAGGTTTGATCTCAAAATTTGCTGCTGTGATAGCGGGCCTTGTGATGCTAGATTGAATTTCCGTCACTTGTGGCATAGCATACTCCCGCAGTGTTTTCTGTTCTTCCTCAGCCATTCTTTCTTGATTTTCTAGAGTCGTCCGAATATAAGTGTGAATTCTACGGAACCTTCGTTCTATGTCGTCTTCGTAAGGCTCTAGTTCCGGACCTTTAGATCTCGTGTGCATACACAAAATACTAAAAGCAACTTCTTCCAGAAAGCACGGGCAAACTCTACCTGATGAAAGCCAGATAAAAGCAAAGGTAAAACAAAAGATTAAAACTTTTAAATTAAAATTAAACTAATAAAACTTAATAATAAACTAATTATTAAACCCGTTCCCCGGCAACGGCGCCAAAAACTAGTTGTCCGATTTAGATATATGGAATTCACACGCAAGTATACGCGGTCAATCAAGTAATATAGTAGAAATAAGGGTGTCGACCCACGAGGAACAAGTAATAACAATTATGCTAACTATTAAATTTATATTAATTTAACTCTAATTAAACTTTAGCAACTTTGGATTATAAACTACTTAAAATTAAAATTGAATTTAAACTAACTAACTAACTAATGAGAATGATTTACCAGATAATAAAGAGCTTTAAGATTACAATTTCCCCGTTGGATCACAATAATGTCATTATCTTAATTCCAATTACTTAATCATAAGGATTGTTAACTGAGATCACTTATCTATTTACTAATCTCGTTCGATAATTAATAAAAAGATCCACTCCAATTTATAATGCTATAATTCTATACAAAATTGATTGAAACAGACTCATTAAGATGAAACTCTCAATATATCACAGTCTATAGGTATTCGCATCCTATATACTATCATGATACTCTTCCGAAGAAGAACAAACAAAGTCACACGTTATTATACCCAGATCTATTCCTAGATTTTCTTTGTCAATTCCATCTAAGAAATCAAATAACTGTTGATCAGACAATTATAAATTAATGCAAGATATAACAACCAATCCAACAATTGATCAAATAATTGAACCTAAGATAAATTAATTAAAGTTCAACCAATGGTTCCATTGTAATCCTAAAGAAGAATTTAGTTACACATCATCATAAAAACCATAATCAAATTAATATAGAAAATCATCACAATTCAGAAGATAAAGGAAAAGGAATTAGAGAAAACTCTGTTGAACTCTCTCGCTTCCTTAATCTTCACTACTGCATTCTTGCTATTCCAAATCCTTCCAGTAGCTCTCCGTGTGTCTCCAATCCTTATTTTTCCTCCCTTATTACGTTCCCCTTCGTGGCTGCCTTGAAGTCCTTGAATCCATCTTTAACTCAAATGCAACATCTAGCTTCCAACGCAGACTCGAATTGCTCGACGCAATTTTGGCCAACTGAACTCGCCATCCTGCGCCCGACGCAGTATTCATGCTGTATTACTGCGCCCCGGCGCCATGTACTGTTCATAATTACAAAATTGCCACTGACAGCTTGTTTTCCCGTTTTGACATCTCGAAGCCGTTTTCTGCAAATTAATCATTAAAACAAGTAAAATAGAACTAAAAGCACTTAAAGATAACAAATAATTAAGCCTAAAAGTACATAACTCGTAGGTATAACAGCCACTCATCTATCATGAATGAATTGAAGTAACAATCAAGTTGATTTAACAATGTAGGCTCAATGCTTAAACTGAATAATATAATCAACATCCAAATGGATTTACGAAGAATTAATTTATAAATGAATAACATAATCTAGACTTAGGTATAATAATGAAAGCTTGATTATATACTACTGAGTGGTCCAGTAGACCATGAACGCCAAGACAACATCAGTCATTTGACTGACCCTTTTATAACCGTCAATCGTACTTGAGGGGATCAGCCTCTTGTACACCATGTGTATACATAACATTAAACTTTGACTTTATCGGGTGACCGACACTTATATCTCCCCCAATTTAGTGTTGTTCTCTCAGTACAAGAATCCTTACCAACTTCTGGTTTGGGTAGCTTTTATATTAATATTCTGCGTCTAGCTGAATCAATTAGCATAGACTATTTCTTAAGCAGTTCATGAATGCAAGAATTTTAAATGCATAACAGTTTGATAATAGAATTTGAATCCAACATGCACTATGTGTGAATGCCAAAGATAATATCGATGTGGAATAATCTTGCAATAATTAAACCATCGAAAGTATAACTCGAGTTTGAGTTAGGAAACTTGCAATAAATATAATTCGAAACTTGCACAATATAGAGTTGTATAAGGTTAAGGAACTTGTCTGGTACGCAAATTACGTCTACTTCGCTTAATTTAAACTCCTCTTGATGACCTAATATTGAAAATATTGGCCTAACAATTAGAACAGCACATAATCGCCTCATATAAGTATTTGAGATCACTAACACATAATCACCTCAGATTATCAAACAATTCCACATCATATAACCTCAATGAAATATTCACCGAACTAAGATTAATGATTTAATTATCTCATATTATTTAAACCCCTAAACAATTTATCATACTTGTTTAGTTATTCTAATTTTTAATTTAATTAGCAAACAATTTTCTTGACTCTCTTATTTATCATTTAATGATAAATAATTACTTGATAACCTTAACTATTCAATAATAGTTAATTATTATTAATTACCTTATTTATTATTTAATAAATAATTAACAAATTAACTTCAATTTTCTTTAATTATTATTTAATATTAGCTAAATAATAATTAATTAGTTGCCTCTATTGCTCTTATATTATTAATTAAATAGTTATTTGTTAATTACCCTTACCTATTATAAGTTAAATAATAGCCAATTACTTTATTTTATTTTATCTTTCTTTAATTATTATTTTATCAAATAATAATTAATTAATTATTTTTACTACTCTTTAATCATTATTTGATATTAAACAATGATTAATTACCTTTACTTATTATTTAATCCCAATTAAATAATAAATAATCACTTTACTGACTTTAACTCCTCTTCAATTATTATTTAATGTTAGTTAAATAATAATTAATTAATTACCTTTATCTCTCTTTTAATCATCATTTAATATTAGTTAAATAATGATTAATTATCTTTATTTATTATTTACATCTAATTAAATAATAAATAATTAGTTTATTTAATTCTTCTTTAATTATTATTTGACATAATAATTAATTACCTAAGCATCTTTATTTATTATTTAATAAATAATTCGCTATTTTAGTTTACTATTCATTGTTCACTATTGGCATTATATTGTACCCACATTGTTTGGTCGTAGAGCTCCCAGTCGTAGAGTAATGGTCGTAGAGTGAGGGTCGTAGAGTCAAGATCGTAGAGTGAGGGTCGTAGAGTCAAGGTCATAGAGTGAGGGTCATAGAGTGAGGTCGTAGAGTGATGTCGTAGAGTGAGGTCGTAGAGTCCAGGTCGTAGAGTGAGGGTCGTAAAGTCAAGGATTTAAACAGGAGTTTTCCTGATTTTCTGTTTTTTAGTGCATTTGGATGTACTTTGGTTCAAACATTTTTAGAATGAGCTATACACCTCAAAATCGTGCACGATTGGATCCTATGGACTCATAACTTGATCCCCTACCCCATAATATTTTTCAAATAATTTTTCAAGAGCATTATATACGGAAATTATCAAGCTACTCTCAACGGTGCTATAAAATGGACTGTTTTGGTAGAAAAATCATAACTAAATGTATACACCATAACTTTTGGTGATCCAAATTGGGTTTTCTTCTAAACTCATAAGTCTATCCAGGAAAAATAATAACCATTCCAAACAAGTTGAAGAGCTTAGAGATATAAGGCCTTAAACCACACTAACTCACACAGTTTTTCCGAAATAGATGGTTTATTGCATTCTTTCAATTTTAATCACATAAATGTGCATAATAACACGTGATAAGCTTATTGAAACATATATATACTACTCTAGCATGAATATGATCACTTAGAGCTCTTAATCTAGCTTCCTACCATATAAAGCACAAAACATGACCATGGAAGCATAAAACTGAAACTTTGAGATGTGTACTACCTTTGTGATCTAATGGTTGGCCTTCTCTTCCTCCCAAAGTATGTGACAAAGCCTGAGGACATCCAATAACCTTCCTTGAAACTCCTAGATCAAACTCTCAAGAACTCTCTTTGATATTTTCCTTTTTCTCACTATTTTGCTCGGTTTCTTGCTTCTCTATTTTCTCTCTTTTAGCCTAAATGAACGGGAAGGGAAAATGAGGGAATGACTGAGGTTATACAATACTCTCTCAGCCTTAAACAAACTCTGCGGCGTTGGACCCTATAGCCTCCCCTATGCCTGACTTGTCTCTCCTTTCTTTAGCAAAACTCTGATTTCTTGAGCCTTGCACTGTGCGTGCTCTGTTTCCTGGAGGTTTTGTCCCTAAATGAGTGGCACTCTTGTTTTTCCACCAGGTTATGTTATTACCCTTGGGCTGGGCTACTATTTATTTTGTTAATTAAACAATTGGTGGCCCAATTATTACTTATATTGCAACTAAGCTTTGGGTTGCCCAAATTAAATTCCCTGTAATTTAATTAGGCCACTTAAATTTTAAAATACCCAATACCATTAATTAATAATTTTATTAATTAATTTACATAATCCACTTAGACTTGTTATATTCAATTTAAACGAATATTTAGTTAACCAAAAATCTTATCAATTTATTGATATTAATATTACTAGGTTGGTCCACTAATTTAATTATCCATTAGATGGACTTTCCTTATCTAATCCCAAAATTTTATTAATTTACTAATTTAATCTCATCAAGATTTAAATTAGTTCATAAAATATTCATCACATTAATAAATAAATTCATAATTTATTTATAATGAAATTTAAAATTTTGCGGACATTACATTCTCCCCCACTTATAAGAATTCCGTCCCCGGAATTTCTACATAAGGTCACTCAAAAAAGTGCGGATAATTCTTCTTCATCTTTTCTTCTAATTCCCACGTAGCTTCCTCAACTGTGTGGTTCCTCCAAAGTACCTCGACCGAATGTATAACTTTATTCCTTAGCGTTTGTTCCTTGCTATCGAGTATCTGGACAGGAATCTCCTCGTATGATAAGTCCCTCTCGACTTGAATTGACTCAAATGATATAATGTGCTTATAATCGAATTTAAACGGTTGCAACATTGAAACATGAAGGACGTTGTGAATGTGCTCGAGTTCAGGAGGTAAGGCTACCTCGTACGCCACTTCACCTACTCGCTTTAGAATCTCGAATGGCCCTATGAACCTCGGGCTCAATTTTCCTTTCTTGCCAAACCTAATCTTCCCTTTTCAGGGAGATACCTTCAAAAATATAAAGCTACCAACTTCAAAATCTCGCTTTTGACGATGCAAATCGGCATACTTCTTCTATCGATCCTGAGTTGCTACTAGTCATGCTCTTATTATCCTAATAGTATCCACGGTCTGCTGCACCAACTCCGGTCCTACCAGTCTCCGTTCACCCACTTCGTCCCAACACAACGATGTTCGACATTTCCTTTCGTATAGCGCTTCGTATGGCGGCATGTCAATACTAGCGTGATAACTGTTATTATATGCGAACTCCACTAATGCCAAGTGGTCATCCTAACTGCCTTTGAAATCCATAACATATGCTCTAAGCATATCTTCCAGTGTTTGTATTGTCCTTTCGCTCTGTCCATCCGTTTGAGGATGATAAGTTGTACTCAACCTCAGTTGCGTTCCTAATCTTTCTTGCAATTCTCTATCAAAATTTTGACATAGAGCGCGGATCCAAAATTTACATTCATACATAACTATTCCTAAGTTCTACATACCTTTATATGTATACACATCTGTATCTGATATATTACAAAAGATAATAACATTAACTTTTACAAAAGTTATATAACTAGGCCTTTACTGTTGACCAGCCTTTCCTTTCCCTTTGTCTACTCCTGATCCTTCGACCTTCTCAGGTTTAACTGAAATATCATGTTTAAAGGCAAAAGTGAGCATACAATAGCTCAGCAAGTACATAAATAAAAGATGGCATGACACCTCGAAATGATGAATGACAATCATTTATAATGGAACTAAGTTGTTTTCAATCAACTGGAATCATTTCCAATAAGCTGAATCATGTCTAATAGCAGAATTTAATATCAAGAACTGAATCGTTTACAATTAACTGAATTGATGTCAATAGGTTGAATTATTTTGAATAAACTGAATCAATATCAATAAGCTGAATCAATATCAATTCAATGTGTGAACATGAGAATTATCCATAATCTTTACATGATTAACTTAAAACATGAAATTTGTTTGCAGTATGGTCACAAGACCAAGAACACATTAAGAATAATAACAGTGGTATAAAATGATACTGCCCAGATTAGTCAAAAGACTACAGTTCCAATTAGATGTGTACTTTGGGTGATCAGCCCATCGTACCTTTATATTGTGCATAACATAAACATCTATCGACGCAACCACGTCATAAAATTATATTATATATAAGTTACTCCCCTTTATCAGGTTTGTTCTGTTACAGCATATTAGAGAATCCGCACCACAGCAATGTGGATTGGAGCACATAATAATAAACATCTGATTACAACATGTATCATTATATGTGTCTAGCTGGAATCAAGATTGGCATTAACATTTTCAAAGTAGTTCAATAGTGAATGAACTTTTCATGTTCATATGAATGCATAACAAGAATGATTTTTTCAATGAACTATAATTGGAAGTTCGGATAGAAGACTTGCATGTATCCTCGTCTACCACAACTGGTACAATATTATCCCATCTATAACCTACATGACCATAATATTGGTTCATGCATTAGTTACATACCCATGCATGTCATAACTTACTAAACAAGCTACCCGTTAGCTTAACAAAACCCTAACACATAACACGTTGTTCATTTATAACTTAATGTCTACCATATTGATCATTTTTATCAAATTATGGCCTACATACATGTTTCTATCATTAAATATCAAAACATTTCATTTTGGAATAAATAAAATTATTTTTCAAATTTCAGTACATGGCGCCCCGGCGCCATGTTTTGTTCTTTCAGTCTCGCTGGCCGCGAGATTGGCTCGGCCCAACTTCGCCCCGGCTCGCTCTGATCTCGCCCCAACATGGTCTTCAAAACAACACTGCGCCCAGCAACAGTTCACAGCACAAAAGATGGTGACCCAATGCCATTCTGGTTTTTCAGGAAAAAAAAATTATTTGCAACATCCTTCCTCTCTTTGGCCCTAATTTGGTTTTCTGAGTTCCAACACTCCACATAGCACACTTAACATGTATTGTACTTGCATGGGCCTTCAAAATATTTAAAAATCATAATTTGGTCTTATTTTTCTAAATAATTCGTTTCGGTCGTCGGCAAACATTTTAAAACGTTTAAAATGGACATTTATCGCCATATACATCAAATAGCTTCCAAATCAACTCTAACATGTAAATTAACATAAAACTTAGATGTTTGGCCTTTTTTAACCTTGAATTTTACCAAATGGCAAAAATTCACACATTGGTTGCATTTTATCAACTTAACAATTTCATTCTTAAACTCATCTTGACATATTGAATCTCATGCACCACACAGGCTATCATATATACATTTAACAATTTTGTATGCATGTGTAACTTCTACATGCACCTTCCAAAACATTTTACAGAATACGATTTGGTTTAATAACAATTCCTAGCCTAATATTGTAATCTTCCTTCATAAAACATGTTCTTCAAACCTTAAAGCTTTTAATATGCTAGCAAACAAGATATCATGCATATATTAACCATGTTCCATACTTCCAACTTGGTTTCCATCATAACTAACAACATATAACATTTGATCATGTTTAAATCATGTTTTCTAGCTTTGAAACTACATAAAAATAGTACACCACCTTTGTTATACAACTTGAGTACTTAGGGTTTCATGATCAACCAATTAAATAGCACATAGATTCAAAAAAAAATCACATAATTAACATGTATAACTAAGATACATGCATGATTACTTCTTTTCTTGCATGTAAGCACACAAACATGAAATCTTAAACCTTGAATATACTTATACCTTCCTCTAGCTCCTATTCTCCTTGCTAAAAATCTTCTAAGAGCTTGATTCTCCACTTTGATCACTTGTTTCACTTGGTTAGAGCACTTCTTCTTAAAATCCTTCCAGGTTTTCTTCAACCCTAGCTTTTCTTCTACCTTTCTCTCTTTGAGCTATCTCTCACGTCGCAACTTGAAAAATAATTAGGTAAAATGCTGAAAACTTATCATATAAATGTTGCACAAGAATTTTCCAACACTTAACTCACATTGGTTAATTAACTCATGCATGGTTAAGGGCATGCATGTCATTTCCCACCCTTAAACAAGGGTATAATAGACATTAAACCAACTTGGGACACATGTGTCATTTTCTAAATTGATAAAGGTAGTATGGTCATTATCCATAAATCCTAGGAAATTTTAATTCCCAAAAATCCATAAATTGCTCAAATTTGATCCAATTCAAATCTTTTTTGATCCAAACTTGTTTCATTAAGCTTGAATTTAATTCCACCATTAAATACACCATAATTGGCTTGTCCCAAAAGACTTGTCACATTCCAAATTATTAAAAACCATTAATTAATTATCATAATTTATAATAATGCAAAAATGCATATCATTACATTATTCCCTCCTTATAAGGATTCCGTCCCCGGAATCACCATTACAAGATTACATAAACAAACTTGGATATTCTTTCTTTATTTTCTCCTATAACTCCCATGTTGCTTCTTCCATATTGTGGTTTCTCCACATTACCTTTACAAAAGGTATTACTTTGTTTCTTAGAATTTGTTCCTTTCTATGAATGATCTGAACAGGTGTCTCTTCATACGTTAAATCATTTTCAATCTGGATCGGCTCATAGTCGATCACATGTTTATAGTTCGGTTTGTACGGTCTCAATACCAACACATGAAATACATTGTGAATGTGTTCTAGTTCTGGAGGTAATGCCACAACATAGGCTACCTCTCCTATCCTTTTTAATACCTCAAACGGTTCAATAAACCTTGGGCTCAATTTACCTTTCTTTCCAAATCCCATCTTTCCCTTCCAGGATGATACTTTTAAAAACACATGGGACCCTACTTCAAATTCTCTTTTCTGTCGATGCTGGTCTGCATATTTCTTTTGTCTATCATGTGCTGCTATGAGCCTTGATCTTATTACTTTGACAATTTCGGTAGTCTGTTGCACAATTTCTGGTCCCAATAACTTACGTTCTCTTACCTCATCCCAGCAAAGAGGTGTCCTACACTTTCTTCCATACAACGCCTCATACGGCGGCATACCAATACTCGCGTGATAACTGTTGTTGTATGCAAATTCCAAAACAGTAAATGATCGTCCCAATTACCCTTAAAGTCCATTACATATGCCCTTAGCACACCCTCTAATATCTGGATCATTCTTTCACTTTGGCCATCTATTTGAGGATGATACGTTGTGCTCAACCTTAATTGTGTACCCATACGTTCCTGAAAACTCTTCCAAAAATTTGACGTGAATCGCGGATCTCGATCTGAAACAATCGATACCGAAACTCCATGCCTTGACACTATTTCCTTCAAATATAACTTTGCTAGTTGATCCAGATTGAATTTGACTTTGATTGGCAAAAAGTGAGCGGACTTTGTCAGCCAATCCACTATTACCCATATCGCATCATAGCCTTTCTGTGTAGTTGGGAGTCCTATGATAAAATCCATTGTGACGTGCTCCCATTTCTATTCTGAAATTTCTAACGGTTGTAACAACCCACTTGGCCTTTGATGTTATGATTTGACTCTTTGACAAGTCAGACATTTACCTACACATCCTGCTACATCCTTCTTCATGTTAGGCCACCAAAATTGTTGTCTAAAGTCTTGATACATCTTCGTGCTTCCTGGATGGACTGAATATCACGAACTGTGTGCTTCTTGCAGAATCTCATCTTTTATTTCGGATACTATCGACACCCAAACTCTTCCTTCAAATCTCAACAACCCACTATCATCCATCTTGAACTTTGTCTCTTGTCCATCAGCTATACGATCTCTGATTTGACCGCATTCTTGATCTCGCATTTGAGCTTCTTTAACTCTATCCAATAACGTCGGATGAGCTTTAACCGCAAAGAACTTTTCTTCTGATTTTATCGGATACTTCACTTCTAATTCCAACTTTTTCATTTCTCTGATTAACTCTTCCTGAGCCGTTAACATTTCTAATATTTCTCGACCTTTTCTACTTAAGGAATTGGCAACCTCATTTGTTTTCCCTGGATGGTACAAAATCTCACAATCGTAATCCTTGATTAATTCTAACCATCTTCTCTACCTCATATTCAAATCATTCTGAGTGAAAATATACTTCAGACTTTTGTGGTCTATGTATATCTCACACTTTTCTCCATACAGGTAATGCCTCCATATTTTCAAAGCAAATAACACTGCTGCCAATTCCAAATCATAGGTTGGATAACTCTTCTCAAAATCTTTTAACTGTCTTGATGCATATGCTATGAGCTTACTGTGCTGCATTAATATACAACCCAATCCTTTGTACGATGAGTCACTGTAAACCACAAATCCTCCTGTATTATCAGGCAACGTCAACATCAGTGCTTCACTCAACCTCTTCTTGAGTTCTAGAAAACTCTCCTCACATTTATCTGTCCATATAAACTTTACTGCCTTCCTCGTCAAATTAGTTAGAGGTCCTGACAACTTTGAAAAATCTTTGATGAACCTCCTGTAATATCCTGTTAATCCAAGAAAACTACGAACCTCAGCTGGTGTCTTTGACTATTCCCAATTAATTACTGCCTCAACTTTCGCTGGATCCACTGATATCCCTTCTTGATCAATCATGTGCCCCAGAAATTGCACTCTTTGCAACCAAAACTCGCATTTCGAGAACTTAGCATATAATTTAGCTTCTCTTAGCTTTTCTAACACAATTCTTATGTGTTCCGCATGGTCTTCCTGAGTCTTTGAATAATTCAATATGTCATCAATGAACACCACCACAAACTTATCTAGATATGGCTTGAACACTCGATTCATCAAATCCATAAATGCAGCTGGTGCATTTGTCAATCCAAACGATATTACTAGGAACTCGTAATGACCGTAACAAGTTCTAAACGATATCTTAGGCACATCTTCAGGCCTCACCTTCAACTAGTGATACCCACTTCTCAAATCTATCTTCGAAAAATATTTGGCTCCCCTTAGCTAATCAAATAAGTCATCGATCCTTGGTAGTGGATACTTGTTCTTAATCGTCACTTTGTTTAATTCCCTGTAATCAATACAGAGTCTTAACGAGACATCTTTCTTCTTTACAAATAAAACTGGTGCTCCCCAAGGAGACACACTTGGCTGAATATACTTCTTGTCCAGTAATTCTTGCAACTGAATCATTAACTCTTTTAATTCTACTGGAGCCATTCTGTACGGTACCTTTAAAATCGGCATTGTTCCTGGTACAAGATCAATAACAAATTCGGTCTCCCTGTCTGGCGGAAGACCCGGTAATTCATCCAAAAATACATCTGCATACTCCCTTACCACGGGTATCTGACCCATTTTTGATCCTACTATGCGTGTATCAACCACATGAGCTAAGTATCCCATACACCCTTTCCTTAACAACTTTTCGGCCTGTAACATCGTCGGACAATAAATTGTCTAGACGATTTGCTACTATAGAACACCACATTAGACTTGGTAGGCGTCTGAAAGTTTACGGATTTACTCTGGCAGTCAATCACTACTCCATAGTTATATAACCAATCCATTCCCAATATCACATCAAATTCTCCTAGCCGAATAGGAATTAAATCCACTAACAGTTTATGTCCTCTTATCATTAGACAACAACCCCGACAAATATTCTCCACTCGGATTACTTCCTTATTTGCTACTTCTATATTCAATGCATTTTCTAACTTCACTTTTGACAAGTTCAATTTCTTAGCAAATTCATCAGATATAAAAGAGCATGTAGCACCCGAATCGAATAATACATATGCATTTACATTATTAACAGGAATGATATCCGATACCACCTCCTTTGATGCCACTGCATCTTGCACGATCATATTAAATGTGCGAGCTATCGGTTTCCCAGGTTGTATAGGTCCTCCAATAGTCAACTTCCTACCAGTATTACCCTTGCTCCCACTTCCTCCTTCAACTTTCTTCTTAGGGAAATCTTTGATCTGATGTCCCCCATCTCCACAATAAAAGCAACCTTTGTTTGTCTTCGGTACTAGGCAATTTGGTGTTATATGTCCTTCTCGGCCGCATCTAAAACAAACATTTTTCCCCTTTAAGCATACTCCTGAATGTCCCTTCCCACAATTTGGACATGGCTCCATCTTTTTCTCTGGTTCTCTTTGTTTAACCACAGCTATAAATCCATGGCTTTAATCCACGCTCAAAGCGTCTTGATTTTCTCTGCCCAGTGTCCACCTAGTGTGGAGCAAACCTTGTCAATTCATTGAATTTCGCTGCATACTCAACCACAGTCATATTCCTTTACTTTAACTCTAGGAACTGTACTTCCATCATATCCTATGTCACTGGAGGAAAATAAGCCTCAAAGAAAATTTCTTTAAATCTCTCCCACGGTGCAGTTCCTGTTCCCAGTCTTCCTTTATTGACAGTACACCAATAATTCGCTTCACCTTTTAACAAAAATGTGGCAAAAGCAGTTTTCTGTTCTTCTGCCACGTTCGCTACATCAAACACCTTTTCCATTTCAATCACCCAATTCAAAGGGGCGATGAAATTCTGGGCCTCTACTGGGTTCATTGTCCCTTTGAATTTTGGGGGTCCTACCGCTTTAAAATCTTTGAAGGTAGCAATTCTGGCAACTACCGGTTGATCAACCACCGGGTTTACATTCCTATTCTGAAAAGCTCCCATCAATAAATCTACAAACTGTTGCATGGGGTTAACTGGCTCCTCTGGAGCGTTTACTGATTCCTCTTGTGGAGGTTGAACATTTGGTATTCGTCTAGGCGGCATTTCTATTTAAAAATTTATATCATGATTATTTCATAACATTTGCATATCACATTTGTATGAACTTTAAACAAATAACTGTGTTAACCCACATTTAATAACTGAATTCATATTCATAACAACTTGGCTAATATCTAGTATATTACATACATGCAACACATTGTTATTACCCTTTTCAACCCTTCAGACTACTTAAGTCGAGATTCACATAACTCTATTCAACAAACTTAGACCTTCCCTCCTTACAAAAGAGATTACATGAAATTTTCTATCCTTTTTATAACAAAAACTAGGGATTCACATAACATACACACGTACTTATACATACAAAACTATATACATCTATTACAACTTCCTACAAAAGCATCTCACGTCTCACTGTGTCTTCATATTCTTCGTTCATTATTGCTACCATCTTCCACCGGCTCAAAGTGTCTCTTGGTTGGTTATATTCTACAGGGTAATAGTGTACCCTATATTGTGCCCTTCCAAACGCCGTGTGAAATGCATAACTTATGTCTTCTATTCTTACACCCATACAGTCAATTTTAGCTTTCTTAGACCTCACTTCTTCCTCTAACAAATCTATTCTTCTCACTGCTTTAGCCCCAGCATGCTCATTTTTATTAGTTAATATTTTTATTAGTTAATATTTGAACTGCCATCTCGTTCTGCTCCACAACTGTTTACCTTTTAGCTGCTTGAGCCTCCAATTCTAATATTTTGCCCACATATTCATTGTTCTGCTGTATGAGACCTGTTACCCACTCCTAATTTGCTTCTTTCTGCTCAGATGATGCATTATCTGACAATGCCCCATCCAAGTCTCCTTCTAACTCATCTGGATCTTCCTCCTATTCACTATCCTCAGCTGGTACTATTTTCATAGCTGGTACAGTCGTTATTACGTCTATATGAATATCTCTGGATTCTTCTTCTATTGCCCGACTGGATTCTCCAATCTCTGGCATACTATAAAATCATAAGAACAGTTATTTAGTTCCATGCAACTTTTCTTTATCTCAACTCATATAGCAAGTAGCACGTAGCACATAATACATAACACCTATTGTGGAAAATTGTAACATTGACAACTCCCACCTTTTGCCTCTTAGAAATCTAAATGAGTTTTACTATATTCCTTAAGGTCATATTCCTAAGGTTTCCCCACCTAAGGTTTATAACCTATCAGCTCTGATACCAACTTGTGATGACCCCAAATCTGAGTCCCTTGAACCTCGGGTTTGGTGCTCACGTTACTATTCTACCCTGTCATCACATCCATCCATTCAGAATAAAATAATCATAAAACTTAATTTACATTCATACATAACTATTCCCAAGTTCTACATACCTTTATACATATACACATCTGTATCTAATATATTACAAAAGATAATAACATTAACTTTTACAAAAGTTCTCTAACTAGGCCTTTAATGTTGACCAGCATTTCCTTTCCCTTTGTCTACTCCTGATCCTTCGACCTTCTCAAGTTTAACTGAAATATCATGTTTAAAGGCAAAAGTGAGCATACAATAGCTCAGCAAGTACATAAATAAAAGATGGCATGACACCTCGAAATGATGAATGACAATCATTTATAATGGAACTAAGTTGTTTTCAATCAACTGGAATCATTTCCAATAAGCTGAATCATGTCTAATAGCAGAATTTAATATCAAGAACTGAATCGTTTACAATTAACTGAATTGATGTCAATAGGTTGAATTATTTTGAATAAACTGAATCAATATAAATAAGCTGAATCAATATCAATTCAATGTGTGAACATGAGAATTATCCATAATCTTTACATGATTAACTTAAAACATGAAATTTGTTTGCAGTATGGTCACAAGACCAAGAACACATTAAGAATAATAACAGTGGTATAAAATGATATTGCCCAGATTAGTCAAAAGACTACAGTTCCAATTAGATGTGTACTTCGGGTGATCAGCCCATCGTACCTTTATATTGTGCACAACATAAACATCTATCGACTCAACCACGTCATAAAATTATATTATATATACGTTACTCCCCTTTATCAGGGTTGTTCCGTTACAACATATCAGAGAATTCCCACCACATCAATGTGGATTGGAGCACATAATAATAAACATCTAATTACAACATGTATCATTATATGTGTCTAGCCGGAATCAAGATTGGCATCGACCTTTTCAAAGTAGTTCAATAGTGAATGAACTTTTCAGGATCATATGAATGCATAACATGAATGATTTTTTCAATGAACTATAATTGGAAGTTCAGATAGAAGACTTGCATGCATCCTCGTCTACCACAACTGGTACAATAGTACCCCATCTATAACCTACATGACCATAATATTGGTTCATGCATTAGTTACATACCCATGCATGTCATAACTTGCTAAACAAGCTACCCGTTAGCTTAACATAACCCTAACACGTAACACATTGTTCATTTATAACTTAATGTCTACCATATTGATCATTTTTATAAAATTATGGCCTACATACGTGTTTCTATCATTTAATGTCAAAACATTTCATTTTGGAAATAAAATAAATTATTTTTCAAATTTAAGTACATGGTGCCCCGGCGCTATGTTTTGTTCTTTCAATCTCGCTGGCTGCGAGATTGGCTCGGCCCAACTTCACCCCGGCTCACTCTGATCTTGCCCCGGCGTGATCTTCACAGTAACACTGTGCCCTGGAATGGTCTTCACAGCAACACTGCACCCCGGGATAGTTCACAGCACAAAAAATGGCGCCTCGGCACCATTCTGGTTTTTCAGAAAAAAAATTCTTTGCAAAATCCTTCCTATCTTTGGCCCTAATTTGGTTTTCTGAGTTCCAACACTCCACATAGCACACTTAACATGTATTGTACTTGCATGGGCCTTCAAAATATTTAAAAATCATAATTTGGCCTTATTTTTCTAAATAATTCGTTTCGGTCATCGGCGAACGTTTTAAAACGTTTAAAATGGACATTTATCGCCATATACATCAAATAGCTTCCAAATCAACTATAACATGTGAATTAACATAAAACTTAGATGTTGGGCCTCTTTTAACCTTGAATTTTACCAAAAGGTAAAAATTCACACATTGGTTGCATTTTATCAACTTAACAATTTCATTCTTAAACTCATCTTGACATATTGAATCTCATGCACCACACAGGCTATCATATATATATTTAACAACTTTGTATGCATGTGTAACTTCTACATGCACCTTCCAAAACATTTTACAGAATACGATTTGGTTTAATAACAATTCCTAGCCTAATATTGTAATCTTCCTTCATAAGACATGTTCTTCAACCCTTAAAGCTTTTAATATGCTAGCAAACAAGATATCATGCATATATTAACCATGTTCCATACTTCCAACTTGGTTTCCATCATAACTATCAACATATAACGTTTGATCATGTTTAAATCATGTTTTCTAGCTTTGAAACTACATATGAATAGTACACCACCTTTGTTATACAACTTGAGTACTTAGGGTTTCATGATCAACCAATTAAATAGCACATAGATTCAAAAAAAATTCACATAATTAACATGTATAACTAAGATACATGCATGATTACTTCTTTTCTTGCATGTAAGCACACAAACATGAAATCTTAAAGCTTGAATATGTTTATACCTTCCTCTAGCTCCTATTCTCCTTTCTAAAAATCTTCTAAGAGCTTGATTCTCCACTTTGATCACTTGTTTCACTTGGTTAGAGCACTTCTTCTTAAAATCCTTCCAGGTTTTCTTCAACCCTAGCTTTTCTTCTACATTTCTCTCTTTGAGCTATCTCTCACGTAGCAACTTGAAAAATAATTAGGTAAAATGCTGAAAACTTATCATATAAATGTTGCACAAGAATGTTCCAACACTTAACTCACATTGGTTAATTAACTCATGCATGGTTAAGGGCATGCATGTCATTTCCCACCCTTAAACAAGGGTATAATAGACATTAAACCAACTTGGGACACATGTGTCATTTTCTAAATTGATAAAGGTAGTATGGTCATTATCCATAAATCCTAGGAAATTTTAATTTCCAAAAATCCATAAATTGCTCAAATTTAATCCAATTCAAATCATTTTTTATCCAAACTTATTTCATTAAGCTTGAATTTAATTCCACCATTAAATACACCATAATTAGCTTGTCCCAAAAGACTTGTCACATTCCAAAATATTAAAAACCATTAATTAATTATCATAATTTACAATAATGCAAAAATGCATATCATTATAAACTCGACTGCTTTGAGGTCACAAAAACCTTTAATCTCCAGTGATGAAATGATTTGAGAAGTGCTGCTAAGTTGGTGTTTAAGTTCTTTTCTTCTGATAGAACTTAGCAGCTGAATGAGTATTGTTGGTCATAGAGTAGAGGTTTTAGAACTTTGAACAACAATTCGGCTTATAATCTAATTTCTCATTGTGTTGAACTGAATCTTGATGTCTTTTTATAGAGGGTCTTGAGATTTTCTCGTTGACAAGTAGCCATTGCTCATTTAATGCTCTAATTTTTTAGGAACTTTAATTTGATAGCAGGGAATTGTGCCATGTTACTTTCAGCCTTCCCGTCACATCAGTTTACTACAAATGGCAATTTTGTGTCTGATGCTCCTTGAATAAAATAGTTGTTAGACATAACCTTTTATGACTTTAATATGGCGTTTGCTTTGACCAGTAGACTTCTTGAAGTACTTTTCCTTCAGATTTTCCAAATGTCAATATACTTTACTGTTGAAGATTGTTTAATTTGATGATGATGATTGATGTGCAAAAATGATTGTGGTGAATGTGCTTATATGGTTAATTGTCCATATGTATCTGACTAAGTGCTTATGTGATAATGTGCCTATATGTCTATGTGCTTACTTGATTATGTGCGTATATGTTTTAAAGTGCTTATGTAGTTAATTGACTAAGTGATTACATATTAATCTAAATATGTGTCTACATGATCATGTGTGTATGAAATAAATTACCTGGTTCAAATATTTTGAATTGCACACTTATATAGCACAAATATGATCTTTTTAAAAACTATATGCTGCTTATAATAAGAGTAAAAGTTATCTGGTTCAAATGTTGTAAAGTCTTTTTTAAAAAGAAATATGTGTACAAAGGACTTAGAAATTAAAGATCGGAAATGTTAGGTTGATCTTTCTGTAAGAGTCACTCTGCATAAGAGATAAATGATATAAGCAGAGTAATATAAGAATAAATCATTGTTGTATATATGTATAGCAGAGTTTGTAAAGTCCTTTCAATATGTAATGATGTAATAATGTACAAAAGGACTTAGCTAGAAAAGATCAAATCTGTTAGATTGATCTTATGTTATATTTGTTCAGTCAATATGATCGTAGAATGGACTCTACAACTCCAAGCAAAGGAGACTCAACGATTCAGTCTGTTCGTAGAGTGGACTCTACGACTTCGCAGCAACTAGGTCTATTCGTAGAGTGGACTATACGACTCCATACCAAGATAACTCTACGATCATCAAGGAGAGACAGCTGTGCAAGAGTTCTACAGAATATACAAGTTGAATTAAAGAATTGATCAAGTACAAAACGTAGAGCAAAACTCTACGATCGACGAACAGACAGCTAAGCAAGCCTTCAAAAAACGTAGAACTAGAGAAGAAATGTACTCTACGTTATGCATAAACTGGCAAGATCGTAGAATGGATTCGAAGAGCAAGCACATACGAGAACTCTACGATTTGCACAGATAGACGAAATCATAGAGTGAAACCAGAAGACAAGATAATGCAGACAATTATTCTACACATGGTATAATCGTTGAGTAAAAATAAAGGGTGTGCTAAAGAAGACAACAACTCAACGATTCCACTGAGAAGCCCAAAAATAGCAAGGAGAAGCACTACAGCCAGTAACTCTACGATTTGCACAAAATGATAAAATCATAGAACGAAATCGTAAGGCAAAGCACTGCAGTTAACAACTCTACGATTTGCACAGAAGGACAAGATCGTAGAACGAAATCGTAAAGCAAAGCACTGCAGTCAGTAACTCTACGATCTGAACAGAATAGCAAGATCGTAGAGTGAGAGAGAAGATCGCTCCAACTCAACGTTTTACTTGACTTACTTCAAGTAACAATCATGGAGCTGAATTCGTAGAGTCAGAATGATCAGACAGCCACTCTACGAATTCACTGTGAAGATCAGAACTAGTAAATTTACAGAACTGCAATATGGTGTGAGAGAAAAGAGAATATTCCTTGACCAGATTAAAGAAAGATTAAGTGTTGTTAAAGATCAGATACATGTCAGAATCACAAAAGACTTTGTGTCTAAACGACTATAAGTCAAGACCTACTGCTCAGAAGGATGGTGAAAATAGTCTGACTAATGGGACATCTCTGAAAGCAATAGAGCAGCTGGTTATCAAAGTCAATGAAGATATTTAATGATGGATCAGAAAATTAAATATATCAAAGAATATAATAATCCTTGATAAACAACTATGGAAGTGCAACGGCTAAAAATGCAGAAAGCGAAGCTACAGTTTGATGTGACAGAACATATGTCAGAAAAAGGAAAAGCACTGTACCAAGCAACAGAAAGTCAACTTCAAAGATATCAAGGATTTGCACAATGCCAAAGGAATCCAGCGGACCTTTTCCAACGGTAAAATATACACAAGCATATAAAAGCATAGATGTCCACAGGGATGAAAGTGGTTGTTGAAAATAAAAGAGAAGATGGAGGACAACAACAGAATCGTAGAGTGAAACCAAAAAAAATGAATATGCTGAAGAACACTCTACAATCTGCCAGAACACTAAAACTAAATTGAGAGAGACATAGAGAGATATGACTCTATTACAAGAAAAGTGTTCATAGCTGCTAAGCACGTGATAGAGAGAAGCCTAAATGCCAACTTAATATAGACATGTTAGCGACTGAGTACCAAAAGGAAGGAGCTTCACAGTCATCTCAGAAGCTCATCTCGAGATGCTATGAACTGTCAACGATAAGAAGAAACAACTGAGTACCAAAAGGAAGGAGCTTCACAATCATCTCAGAAGTTCGTCTCGAGAAGTTATCAAGTACCAATGGAGCTGAATTGCCAAAGCTTAGCAGTATAATGGGTGATCACAAGAAGATATTAAGTACATAAAGAAGTTAAGCATCATTGCCTAACTCAATATTATTTCAAGTATGATCACATCCTGCTACTGAGTATTTAAAGACAATGGAACTAAAAGTACAACTCAGTAGCAACTCCAACATATATCAACAAACAAGGAGCCAAGTCTGCTGGACTTGAAGAGGGCATTTATGTCCTTGTCTTAGTGACTAAAGGAGCCAAGTCTACTGGACTTGAAGAGGACATTTATGTCCTTGTCTTAGTGACTAAACTAGCCAAACATGTTGGGTTTGAACGGTTCTTTATGAGCCAGAGATTCCAGGCCTGCTGGGCTTAAAGAGTTCTGTGTGAACCATCCTTAGTGGATTTCCTACTCGTTGAAGTAGAAGAGTGGAGTAGAAGTTATTCAGTCTCCAAACCACTTAAACTCTCTGCTGTAATTTACATTCAGTTATTTACATTCTGTCATATATAGATATATATCTGCTATGATTAGTTTACTTGATAAATGGCTATCTTCAATACAGTCTAAACTCAACTAAAAAGTTTTACAAATCTTTAAGGGGAGTTTTCAAACTAATGTTTCGTTGCGCAAACTAATCTTGATTAAATAAACTATTCGGTAATATCATATACTTTTAAGAAAAAAGTTTTTAAGAGATCTATTCAACCCTCCACCCCCACCCCCCCAATTCTAGATCACTTGTGTGCCTCTGGGAACTAACATTTATGACTTTGTTAATCATAAGGTTTCTTATATCCTTCAACTCTACAAAGTTTGTCTGTCTTGTTTGCTCTACGATCAGCTCTGTGCTTGTCTTTACATTTTGAACTCAGAGTCAACTTTGCGATCTTCATTTGCTTTACTATTTCAAAGTTCACTTTACGATCTCGCTTTATGTCTAATCAAACTCAGCAGTAGATTTTAAGCTTTGCAATTCTAGAGTAGATTCTACAGGGCTCTCTATCTTTACGATCGTTGATCCTAACATCTATACATACTTTGAATTTCATAAGATCAACCTAACAAATTTAATCTTTATATTCTAAGTCCTTGTACATCAATTTCATCAATAAGGATTGTACAAAAGCTGTTGGTTACAACTATACATTATCAATTTAAATCAAGTCATCATCAAATCATTCAATTATGCACTTGTACTTAACAAACCTGATAGAAAGCAAGTTGACACATCTCCGACATGTCAACATCAGAGATCTTCTAAGATTGAAAAATTAAATAGACAAGTGGTAACTTCTCAATGGGAGGATTCTCAGAATATGATTTATAAACAGACTTTAAACAAGAAGAAGAATGAGTGAGTCGACCAAAATAGAAAGATCAGATCGAAGAGAGAGAAATTGTAAAAACAGAAAAAGGATTTGTCCATACATATGATAAAGGAGCATAAAGAGAAAAAGGTTGGTGGATCTATAGAAGACCGTAGAGGTTATCGGTCAACTGAACATAGACATCATCAACCCAAAGTCACTCTACACTTTGGATTATCGATCTAGAATGATTCCATAGCAGGAACTGATCAGAAATTTTAAGAAGGCTCTCGGAATCATTCTTAGCTGCCAAGTTTATCTGTAATGAGCTTAACGGCAACTTGACAGCACCTCTACAATAACAACAACAACAACAACAACAACAATCAGCCAAAAGACGGGACTTAGTGACCCACCTGAATCAGAAGAATCAGCCTCGAGATAGGAAGAGGACTTAGTTTCCTAAGGAGAAAATCGGGTGAGGCCCGTTTGATTCAGAGGAATCAGCCCCTATTAAGGGAAGGGGACTTAGTGTCCTATAGAGATAAGACGAGACTTAGTGACCCACGTGATTCTTATTAAATCAGACCCTTAGTGGGAGAACTTAGTTTCTAGGACTTAGTGTCCAGTTGTAAGGATTTAGTGTGTTAGTTCCCGTGGACACAAAAATGATCTAGAAGGGGGGTTGAATAGATCCTTTAAAAAAACTTTTTCTTTATAATTCGAAAGTATATTAGTTATGATTAATAGAATCAATTCAGGCATAGCGGAATATACTTTAAGAACCCCTTCAAAGATGTATGCATGATTTCAAACAATTATTTTAATCTACGGTATGGGTAATAGCAGATAAAATAGTTAGAATGCATAATGTAAAGACATAAAGTAGATGACACAAGAGGTTTAAGTGGTTCGGAGGCTGAACAACTCCTACTCCACTCTTCTACTTCGACGAGTAGGAAATCCACTAATTTAGTCACTAAGACAAGAACACTCTGCCCTCTACAAGTCCAGCAGACTTGAGTTGTTTTTAGCCACTTGGGCAAGGATCCTTTGACCCTCCTCAAGTCCCGTAGACATGAGTTATTTTTAGCCACTTGGGCAAGGATCCTTTGACCCTCCTCAAGTCACGCAGACATGAGTTGTTTTGTCAATTAAGACAAGGATCCTTTGATACTCTTTGGTGTGTTGAATGCTTGTTGGGTTGTGTTGCTAAGATGAACTTTGATCTTTTTTATCTTCTAGTACTTAGCAACTACTTGTGATCAGTTTCTGGATGCCACTGATGTTTGTCGTTGATGCTCTTTTCCTTCCTCTGGTAATCTATAGTTACCCTTGATCACTTTTGATGTCCTGCTGAGTTCTTCAGATAAGCTTTGTGCTCAGCAGTCCCTTAGAACACTTAGCCTTCCTGAATACAGAATCTCATTCTGTTCTTCTTTTGCTCAAGGTGTTCTTGGCTTCTTTGGTCATTCGACTCTTAGCTCATATGCCAGCCCTTCGGCATTTTTAGTTTTAGTGAAGCTTCTCAACAGATTAGGTCGTGTATATTGTTCTTGCTCTCACTTCTTCTTTTTTCTTTTCAGATTTGCTCTTTTGTAGACTTTGAATAATCTTTCCGTTGCAGATCTCACTGTTGCAAATCCTCCCGTTGAAGCCTGTTTAGTTGCAGACTTCTTTATGAATACTTTATTCATTTAGTCAAAGTATTAGTGCTCTGCTGACTCTGACTTGTTGACTTGTCTTCTTTACCTCTAGGGAGAGATATGTCAGTCTTAGGTTCTTCCCAACCTTTAAAGAGATGGCAGGTCTTTCAGAGAAAACTACTGTTAAGACACAACCTTCTATTTCCTTGAGCCCGATGCGTGATACTTGAAATCTTTGCTCTGACACTCAGCACGCATAAGTCAGTATTCTGACATTTTTGTCTCCTACTATAGCAGATGCTTTAGATGTGTTGAAGTAGATGTTTCTGAAGTAATCAACCACTCATATTAAGACTACTAGCTTAAGTGCTTTAACATCTTCAATCCTTGTTAGCACTTAAGCACTCTACGATCAATTCAGTTGTAGCATTTTACTTCTGATCGTTGAGTCATCTGCTGACTCTACTATGTAGCTCTACAATCTTGCTTGACGTAGGCTTCTTTGTAGATCATAGAGTGGTTGACTGTACTAACTCTATGATCTTATCTAAGCCTTGTTGTTCTGATGATATGTTTCTCATGCTCCGTGATCTTCATTAAGCTTTATGTACATAGAGCATGACTTATGATCTGGTTTAAGCTTTAGCGGGTGCTTTCTTTATCATAGAGGACTGCTCTATGAACTTTAGGTTTGCTCGAACTGCATGGTTCATAAGTCATAGAGGACTGCTCTACGATTTCCAGTTGCTAGCTCTGCTTGGCCTATATGTCATAGAGGACTGCTCTATGAATCTTCAGGTGCCAGATCTTCTATCATTGATGACTATTTTACGAGTTTCAGTTGTCAAATCTTTTATTATTGAGGACTGCTCTACGAACTTCAGTTTCATTCTCTGCTGAATATTCAAAGGGTGCTTATGGCAGGTAGCGTTTGAATATCTTCAGCTCAACTCAACGATTGCTTGAACGTTGTACTTCTGCATTTGCTTTTTCACTCTACGACTTAGCTTTGCTACTTTACGATCTTGCCTATGGTGTAAGTCGTTGTGCAATCGTAGAGTTATGGTTTGAACTGCTCTACGATCTCTGTTAAGACTAGATGCTTTAGATGTATTCAGAGATCTTCGTTCAGTTTGTTTGACAGCTCAAGGACAGCCTTCTGGACAATCTTTATGAGGTTTGTTGTCATGACTCTGAATGCTCATGTATTGACTATACGATCCCTAGAGTTAGCTCTACGATGCTGAGACAACTCTATATTCTGCCGAGAGGACTCTTCAATTTGCTGAGCCTTATTATGCGTTTTCCTGACAGACTCTACGATCTTCCTTTTCTTCTTTCTGAATGACTCTTCTCTTCTCAATCAGTCTTTGCCGATGAAGTTGGTGTTTGGATCTTCTATTTGCTTGCCGGTCATTCAGGGACTTCATCCTGATAATCTTTAGGTAGACAGCTCTATGATACTGCTTTGGAAATGTGAGTGTATGACTGTCTATACTGATGACTTGCATACTTTACGATCGTGAGTGTAGTCTACGATTCTTGCTTTGACTCTCTTGCCAGACTGCTGTTCTTCTCGATCGGTCAGGCCTATCTAATACAACTTAAGATCAACCTAACAAGTTTAATCTTTCTATTCATAGTCCTTGTACATTGTGATCTTTTGAAGGACTGTACAACGCTATTAAATCATATCAGATCATCTTAACAAATTTGTCCTTATCAATCTAAGTCCTTTGAACATAATGTCTATTATCTATAAAGGACTTTACAGCTTTCATCAATGCAGACATATTTGCATATTGATTCATTTATCTTTCAATCACATCATCAAATCATATTAAAGAGGAATAACATTCACGTGCATATTCCAAACATAGTGTCTATTTATCCTTAGTGGAATATCTCTGCTCAATGGAGCAGAAGCGAAAAGTATAAGTAGTTCAGGCACCAAACCTCTTAAAAATCCATGTGTTTTCAATGTTTATTTACCTTCTTTTTTATCTTTCATATATATACATGTATGTTGTGTATGTTATTATTGTTTACAATGACTTTCTAATAGCAAATCTTGTGTAGAACTGTGTGTTTCATTATTTATGATTATAAAGGGGTTTTACCAAATAAACTAATTCCGCTGCGTAAACAAGTGTTTAATTATTTGGTAAAAAATTCTTAAATGAAAAAATTATACATAATTATATAATGATCTATTCAATCCTCCCTTCTAGATCATATTCGTATACCTCTAAAAAATAATAGATACCATAATCATTTACATAATAATGATAATGCTTAATTGGGAGTTTAGAGCCTAAAGATCAACATATAATTGAGAATGATCCTCTCCTTAAATATTTATAACCTCTTTCAATTATTTGTTCATGAAAAGTCTAGTATATATTTTTAGTATTCTCGAAAATATAGGAGTGATCTTCTCTATTCTCTCACCTTTTTATGTCTTTGAGTTTTTTTTACAAACTTTCATTTGTTGTTGTAAGTTTAATGTATAAATATATATTTTACATTTTATTCTTCTTTTAGAATTGTAAAAGTTTTTAATTTGGTGAAATTTTATATGGGAAGATGAACGAATTTTTGACTACTAGACTTGGATAATGTACACTTTTATTCTTAATTTGTAAATATTGTTCATGTTGTAATATAAATAAATTTTTTAAATGAACTAAATGTTTCAACATGAATCTCAAGGTTCTTTATAAGTCTAAAGTTTGTAGATGGCGTTTTATTCGTGTCAAATCAATGTAATAGCTCCGTAATATAATATATTATTACATTGATATGACATTTTTATGTTTGGTCCACCTATTACACATATTAACTCATTATGGACATAATGCTATTACAATACTTTTTAAGCTTTTTATTACATTCTTTAATTGATATATTAACACATTACGTCCATAATACAATAGATTATAAAAGACAAAATAGTAATATTTTTAACTAATTTAACATTTTGACTTACAATTTACTTTATTCATTACATACAATCATATAACTTAGTGAACCAAATATAATTTTGAACATAACGTAATAATATTATAATTATTATACAAATACCAAGAACTCACCAAACAAATATATCGTAATAATCTATTATCATTACATTACGACTCTATAGTATTACGTAAAGTATTGTATTACATCAAATTTTTATTCGACGAACCAAACCCCACATTATTGCACATAAAGTAATTTCTTTTGGTTTTTCCTTTCATATTTACAAGTTTAATAATCCGTGTAAAGCACGTGTAAGCGACATATTGGATAAGTTATAAAAATATGACATATTTGGGTGACAATATTTATAGTAATAATGATTTGTTTAATTTCAAATGATATCATACAATATGTCATTTTAATTGAAATAAGATTAAGAAAAAAGGGATATAATATATTTGGTTTATGAATTTGAAAAATCATTATAAGTTTATGAATTTAAGAAGTTATTATAAATAAATTTATGATACGCAAAAAAGGCACTTTGTTTGACCCCAAGTTTGGATTGGATCGACCCATTCAATAGAATTTTGAAGAAAGACGATTGGCAACAGTTGGAGATAAGAATTTTTTTTTTAAATTTTGGATCACTGAGTCACCAAAAAATCCTTCATTAGACAACTGAGTCACCGAAAAAATCCTTATTTAGATAATTAAGATGACTCGGGATCAATGAAAACAATTTGATACTTATTTTGTTATATTAGTATAAATGATTGCCATAGCTAATTAGAATTATTGAATTCGCCCTTTTTTATAGTTCAAGCATTTTTTTTTTTTATAAGAAAATATAGGTCTTAATTTTCAAAAATGAGCAGAAACTTCTGGTTACTAACTCAAGTAGGTGTTACTTGGTCCATCATTTATGGCCTCTAAAGTTAATATAGGGCCATGTTCCAGTGATTAATATTCCTAAAGAATGGAGGGTAAGAGAAGAGCGAAAAGAAAATATTATCTTCGTAATCATGTTGAGTATCTTCCACTCACCAAACACCAATTCCGAATTATTTCTTTTGCACAACAAAAAGGAAAAGAAAAGAATGTGTTAGGTGAAACTACAGAAAAAGGAAAAAGAAAAGGAGTGGTTCTTATATACAGAATTGAGCATTTAATGGTTAAACAACCCTTTTTTCAGAATCAATTTCCTATGAAATCATGGTTATCAGACGTGTAATGTGGTTGAAGTACTAGAAGTTTTGCACCACTGATTCATCAGATGGCATCATGAAATGTGGGACAGAATTATTCTTCAAAGTCCTTTCCGACCATGGTTAGCATAATTATTGATTAATTTATAAAAAACTTGTGTGTGCGTGTGTGTATATATATATATATATATATATATGTATATATATATATATAAGACATTCACAACAATCAATCACTAAAAGTACTATTGTACCAAAGTACTATTGTACCAACCAATGCAGGGGTAAATTAACTTTGAAAGTTGTTGCCGCTAGAGGTACAACAGTATTCCAAGCGATCGATTGCTGTAAATGCGGTCATATATATATATATAGTCTCCTTCTCCAGCAAACTTTAAAAAACGAACCAAAGACGAACCGTCGTCTTTGATATCTATGGCGACGGTTCGACCTGTCGCCATAGCCATACACTCTATGACGACGGGTCGAACCGTCGTCATAGATACCAAAGACGACGGTTTGTCTTTAGTTCACTTTTAAAAATTTTCATATATATATATATATATGCGTGCACGCATATGTTTAGTATCTTGTGTGTTGGCATTTTTGCTATAATCTTCAGGTCCACGATCTTCAATTATGTGCTACAAACACTTATGATTGAAAATAAAAAATAAATAAATAATCCTATACATTTATTTTATGTAATACATTAGAATTTAATAAGAGTTAATATATTGTTATCCCGACAAGAGTTTACATCTTTAAGTAAATTTTTTCTTGCAATAGGAGTTAATATAATATTATGGCAAAATACGAATTATTAATATTTGTTATTTTTTTTGAAATACAAAAAAAAAATTAAAAAATAATGAATATTAATGGTGTATTTTGTTTCATAGTTATTCTTAAAAAACAAATTACTAATTATATAATGATTATATGACACTGAAATTGTTCTAATAAATTTATAAACAATATACTGAAAATAAGACTCTTTTGTGTAAATTAAATTGGTAGAATAATTAATTTAGGGAACTGATATTTTCATATTAAATTTTGATATTTTCACACATAGGACTCACATATTAAGTTTATAATAACAGTTTAATCATCGTTATACATCTATGACAATACTTTTGGTGGGACTTACATGTGAAAATATCAAAATCTCATATGAAAATATCAGTATCCATAATTTAAGGTGAAGGGGGAGTGCACGACTGGATACATGGGTGGCTCAATACAATTTGGGGCCTAAAGTGATACTTCTAAATAGGGGCGCACACGGTCGGTTTGGTCGATTTTTTAGGAAAAAAAATAACCAAACCATTTAAGTCGGTTATAAAAAATTAAAAACCAAAACCGCCTAAATTTTTACATCGTAATTGGTTATCGGTTTATTCGGTTTCGGTTTATTCGGTCGGTTTATTCGGTTATTCGGTTCCGTAATTGATAATTTGATATTTATTATATTGGGTTACAAATTTCTCACATACAATAGGATGTACAAAAATCTCAAAAATCATATAGGGAGAAAGAAATTAAACCAAGAAATAAAATTAGAATATAACTAAAATTATTTGGCGTGATTACAAATTGTTAGGTTCTCTTCTATTCATGCCACTGAGCCAATGAAAAATTAGAAAGGTGAAAAAAGGTTATGATGTTGAAGAAGGGATCATCTCTTATTGCTTTAGTATAAATTGTCAAAAGCTACATGACTGAAAGTTAGAGCTCTCCTTTGGTCCAACTCATCATAATGATGTTTATGTATCTCAATGTCTAAAAGAAGCTTATTAAAAAAATAAAAAACTATATTCTGAAAGAATATTTCATAATAATTAATAAATCACTAACTCAATAACTACTAATTATAATAGAAGTTTTTTAAATTCGAAAAACAAAAATCACCTAACTCACTCACTAGGAGAGAAGTTTTGCAAATTCGTCACAATAAAGACATAATAAATATATAATTATATAAAATAAATATTTATTAGAAAATATATAAATTATATTATAATTTTAAATTGTTCGGTCGGTTTGGTCGGTTTCGATTTTTTGAGAAGCCAAACCAAACCGGCCGAGCTAGTTTCGGTTTTTTAGTTTTATAGTGTTCGATTTTTCGGTTTTATATTTTTCGGTTTGAAATAGTAACGATTTGGTTCGGTCCGGTCGGTTTTTCGGTTTTGGTCGGTTTTGTGTGCACCCTTACTTCTAAATAAGACATTTTATATTTGGTACATCCTCCATTGACTTTTATGGTCAAATTGATAATTTTTCAAATCAATGTATCTTATTATTATTTAATATATATATAAAAAGTCTATAAACATTATAAACTATATAAAATTTAGTATTAATCTCAATATTTATTTATTTGAAAATTTAAATATATATGTTTAATTGTTAATTTTAAAAATAGTCAATTTGACTGCAAAAGTCAATGAATGACTTTTATTTTGGGACAGAGGGAGTATTAATATTTTTTATTTAAATGAGACTTTTTTTTATATTATTAATTTTTTTTAGGTATTTAATATTTGGATTAAACTATAGGCCCTAAATGATTGATTGGACTTATATTTTTATAAGGTCTTTTTTATATAAGTTATTTATAATGTTTAAAAATTTAGGACATTCTTTTAAAATAGGGCCTAAAAGCCAAAGCTTTTTTGTTTATAGTATAGGGCCAACCCTGACTGGGTGGATTTTTTTCTTTAGAGTTTTGTTACGTATGAAAATAAATTTATGTCAATTATTAAATATATGAAATAAATGAAAATTAATAATTATTTTATCTTAATTTATTTTATCATATAATTTAAAATTTTGCTTAATTTAATTTTGACATAAATTTATCCCTTTATTTTTAAAAAAGTGGAGCTGGGTCCTGGAGGATCAATTACTCACGTCAATATATACTTATAAACTAGGCAAGTGGATGTCGGAAATAAGTCAACTTTTGCACAGGAGAGTTTTGTTTGGTAATAGACGTTAGGTTTTGTTTGTTTGCTTTTCAAGAAACTTGAAAAAGCAAAACGGAGATTGTACCGCATCTTATATAGTAGACAAACAGTGCCATCCAAAAGAAAAATGTCTCTTGCTACATTCATTCATTTAATGTAGTCCATTAATATTGGACGGGGAAGATGAAGAGTTGACGTTCACTTCATGTTGCACACTATTCATCATTATTATATAGCCTTTGAAATAAATGGAAAAAGACTACCACTAGATCCTCTCATTTTACCTCATTTTGGTTTATTTTTCTTTTTTGGCATTGGTAGAGAAAAATAATATTACTAAAATAATAAGTGTCGTCCACAATGTTACTTGTTAAATTTTTTAAAAATATCGTTAAATGTATATTTATTTTGATAAAATTAATTTTAATCTAACAATACAATCATCTTTATTTTGGACCATCAATTATGTGAGATAGCAAAAAATTTAAATGGTCATTAAAATAAGTGTAGAAATATCTCTCTCTATATATATATACATATTTGTTCCGATAACATAATTATTATCTTAATATTATAAAATGCTGTGTTTTTTTGCTTTCATCTAGACTCGAATATGTGCAGATCTTGTAAGCGTTAGACCAAACAAACGAATTTTTCAAACTTTAAAACTCTTTTTACAGAAGAAAAGAAATTAAGTAGACAATATATCTATTAACATTGATTATAGTCCAAGTCTCATTATTCCCTCCACTAAAAATATAAAGGGCTAAATTCACCCATTTTCCAATTAATTTAATTTTTTCTCGTAGCTATACTAATTACGAGTTTGTTTTGTTACTAGCATTAACATGTATGAAGTAATAGTGTTTAGTCCGCTAAAATTCTCAAATGCATCATATTATTTTAGATGTGCTGTTTCTGAATATCAAACATTACATCTGCGAGTTTAATAAATTAAATTATTAATTATATATAACAAGATATTAAAAGATTTTATCACAACAATTAATTTTATAATTTTATTAAATTATTTTAGTTGGCGATTAGTAATAACCGAGTTAATACAGAGTCAATTTTTTAAGACTCTTCATTTTTCAAATACAATGTAAACTCTTTGTATCCCGTAAAATATATACAATGATTGAATATATATAAATGCGTGTATGTAGGACATAATTTAAAAATCATTGTAGGGACTAATAAACCTATTAAATGTTGTCTACTATTTTAAAATTCATTTATGCATATATATATAAATATTTTCATATAATATATAAATTTGAAAATTATAAATTTTATTAAAAAATCCGTACCTAGTACGTGTTACCGATCTAGTTTAAAATAAACCATTAATAGACAAATAAGATGTTTAATGAGTTTTAAATATATAAAACGAAACAAGCACTAAATCCTTTAAAAGCCTTATTAACAGATGCTAATATTTGTGACAGCTTTCTATAATTAAGGAAAGCTCTATTTTCAGATGTATTTTTAATATTTTTATATGATCTCTACCCACATAAAAGTAACACCTATTTTATGCTTATGTAAGATAGGAACATGAAAAATATTAAAAACACATGAAAATATCAGTTTCTACAATTAAAGGTCAAATAACTAGACAATTTTATATAATTTAAGGTAAAAAAAACCAAGGAAAAAAGATTGGTTCAAAGGTTACGAACTAAAATCATATTTAACCCACTTCAATGCAAGGGAATATGTGATCAAAAGGTATTTAGACCAAGGAGGGAATGGATAATTTTAGAATTGGGGAAAGTCCACATGAGTTTGCCCAAATATGAACCCCAAACATAGACAGGAATGACAGAAATCCAGATATCAGGAAGTGGTTGAGAACTTTGCAATCAAGTATAATATTATTATGCCTAAAACCTAATGGAGTAACAAATATTTTTTATTTTCCATATAAAATGGATTATTAAGGAATTAATACCATATTATAGTATCATTTATTCTAACATGAGCATAGTAGCTTATAACTGATTAGGAGTTAAACATGAAGAGTCTGTGTAAATCTTAAACGTTGAGAAATACAAAAGGACTCTGGCGACACCTAACATTTTAAGTCATACTTATAATTTTGATAATATCATTTTTACTCTATAATATCATAATCCGCCTTACATTTTTATTATCATTTCTAGTATCACACTCACCACTATTAATTTCTTAGGTAATATTATAGTTAAATTTTAGAACATATATAAATAATTATTACAAGTTATCGTTTTAAAAATATATCTCTAATTTTAGAGCGGAGAAAGTAGCAAATATTATATATTCTCTCTCTCTCTCTCTCTCTCTCTCTCTCTCTCTATATATATATATATATATATATATATATATATATATAGATATATATATATATATATATATATCCCACATTATTTACAACTATTTTTTGTAGTGTGTAAATCAGATTTTAAGATGTTTCAAAAAGTATATTTAAATATTATATTTTATGTACACTTTTATTTATTTTAATATAATCAAATAATATACTTGTAACTATATTATAATTATTTTATAAATATAACATTTAAATGTATCATTTTACATTTTTTGAAAATTGTACTGAACCTATAAGAAAAAAGTTACAAACAATCAGGGACGGATCTAGAAATTTTTTTCAGCTGGGGCAAAACTTTAACTAGATTAGAATCATTTATAAAATAAAATAAAAAAACATACAAACTAGAACTGCCCACGACAAGTTTATTCTAGAGTAGATGGCAATACAACTATCCACCCCCAAATAAATAAAAATAAAAGTAAAAGTAAATATAGACGTAAGCTCATTTTATATCAAAAATATTTTATAAGAAAATTTATGTGTAAAAGATATTTTAAATCGAATAAGATAAATTATCTTAAATTACTTTCAATATAATATTATTTGATCGTCAACTTATTAATTTAATTGTATGAATATAATGAGAATACAAAAAGATAATATTATATAAATTTTTGTTTGATTTAAGGTATTGAAATATTATTTTTATAATAGTATATATAGTTTGTATATAAATATATATTTCAATAGCTTAGATTGAAGTAATTTTTATTGTAATAAAGTTGTTGATGCATAACTTCAAATCAAACAAAATTTTACATAATCTCATATTTTTACATGCTTCATTATTACATTTGCACAATTAAATTATCAAGTTGACAATCAAATAATATTGTATTGAAATTGACCTAATATAACTTATCTTAGATCGATTTAAGATGCATTAATTTTACTCAAAATATATTTCTTTCATCATATGAGACTTGATTTATTACAAGTATTGTTATATATAAAGATAAATTTATATTGATATTAAATACTAACTTGTGTGAATACATGTGATGAAAAAATATAAAAAAATACCCATTTATTAATAGTTTATTTTATCGCTGATGCATTTAACGGTAATTGTAATTCACAATTAATAAATATTTGTTTTCATTTATTATTGATATTGTAATAATAATCATTTAATTGATAACTCAAACTCTTTTTTTTTATTATTATTATTAAAAAGCTACCATATCTATATACAATCCAATCCGATTAACACACAACAATCTTCCACCAGTATTAACGCCAAACCAATCCATTCCCATTTCTCTCCCTTCCCCTTTTATTAATTTCTCTCTCCAAACACATGAAAACCCATCTCCGCCGATTCCACCACCGAGCACCGCACGCAATTCAATAATTAACGTCGTTTGATTATGCATCATTCATTCTGTTGCATTTTAACAACCCGGACCCAAACCAGCTTCCCAAGCATCACCGCCATGCCGCCGTGACTGCTGCCCCCGCCCCTAGTTCCTCCTCTGGCTGCCGGGGCACTTAGTTGCCGAAGAAGCTTGGCAGTCGACGGTTGCCGGGGCACTTGTCCAAGTATGCCAAAGCCTGGATCCGTCCCTGCAAACAATGATGGAAAGAGTATTAAATAATGTAAAGTAGCATTTGGCATAGAGAGTTATCTTAACATAATAATAAGATTTGATTTTTTGTTAGTAGGGCTTCAACTCCAATTGAATTAAAAAAAATTACTTTTCGTATTAGTAAATTATGAAAATTTAATTTCAGATATTATAATATTGAGAAGTACTTTATACCAACAGTCTCGACTCTGTCAAATAAAAAAGAACAAAAATACAAATTTGATGACATGATGTACATCGAATATATTGTAGTTTAATACCGCGATGCAATCGTCCTAATCCAGTGGCGGAATCAGGACCATAATGTTGGGAGGTCAAAATCTCTCAGCAAAAAAAATTTACACTGCTATCCATTTTAATGAACTAAAGGCAACATTAAGCAAAAAAAATTAATGGCAACATTAAGCAAAAAAATTCACGCTGCTATCCATTTTAATGAACTAGAGGAGTTTATTTAATCAGTAGAATAATTTACACCTACCCATCATATAATTTCTAGTAAATAATAGACAGTCTTGACAAATTAGGGCAAAATTAATCTATTCTAGCAATTTATTTAGACAAATGTGAATCATAATTTCAAAAGCCCAAAAAATAAACATTAGTTACTAACCTTCTGCCTTCAATTTGAACTACTGGAGCAATCCCAACAGGCAACAACACCACCAAAATGAAGGCACCACTGGTCCACCGACACTGAACAAAGCCCCAAAATCACCTAAGCTGCTAAGCACACCACGGGAGAGTCGGAGAGGATCGACGTCGGCGGCCGGCGAGGACCGAGGAGCAGGGAGCTGCTGGATTGGCTTGTGACGACGCCGCGAGGCTGAGGTCTCTCCGTCTCTGCAGCTCTGCTAATGGCAAGTCTCTGTTGAAGAAATGAAGAAGCCTGAATCCTGTAATCTGTTTGGCCATTTTTTTTTTTAAAACTTACTAAATGAAACGACGTCGTTTCATTTAGTAAGTTTAAAAAAAAAAAAAAAAAAAGCCAAAACGCTGCAAGCCTGCAACTCGACCGAAGGACTGAAAAATAGGCTATCGCCGATCATGGTCATGGAGTGTCCGGTCCGGCCCTCAGCGGCTCAGCCGATCAAAGATTCAGAGATGGGGGGTCAAGAAAGAAGTCACCTAGCCTGCTGACCGGAGTTACCAGGGTCAGTTGACCCCCCCCCCCCGGTTCCGCCTCTGCCTAAATCTTAAGGGGACAGGGTTTGCTCCACCTTCTACTAGCGTCTAAGTTTCAATTCACATGCATTTTCCTAAAAAACAGTACAATGACTTCTAGATAATGAAAATAAGAGGGAAAGATTTTAATAAGATAATGTCAGAATAAGTATAATGTCGTTAAAATAATAGTAAGTATCATTTAAAATATAAATATTGTTAAAAATATTAATAAATATATATTTATTTTGATAATATTATATTTACTCTGATAATGCCAAATATTTATTTGTAATTCGGGAGTCTTGGTTCAGAATATGTTGTGTACTTGATTGATACACCCTTGTTTTGTTCCTATTTGTATTTATTTTCAATGCAAGTGTTACTTATGCTAGAGTTTCAAGCACGGACGAAGTAACACATTGAATTTTGAGGTCAATTGACCATATAGATAAAAAAATTATAATATATAATAATTTTAGAAAAAAGTTAAGTATAATAGAAAAATTGACCCCGTTAAAATTTTATAAATTTTTTAATATATGAGGTCAAATGAAAATTTTCTAATATACTACTTTATATATGTATTTTCCTCTAATCTTTTTAAAATAAATAATAATATAGTTTATACTATTTTTAAAAAAATTAAGGAATAAAGTATTTATGAATAAATTTGTGATTAAAAAAGCGTATGATGGGTCAATAAGGGGTATATATATATATATATTATTTTAATTTATTATATTAACATTGTAACCATATACATGTTTTATATATACAATTAAAAAGTGTAAACTTATCAAAATAAATTGGTTAAGAGTCGATGACCCCGAACCTCTGCTAAATTATTTATAAACTTACAATATTTTAACCCTACTAAATAAAATTTCTAGCTTTGTCATATATATATATATATATATATATATATATATATATATATATATATATATATATATATATATAAAGTAAAATTGGCTAAGAGTCGATGATCCCCAACCTCTGCTAAATTATTTATAAACTTACAATATTTTAACCCTACTAAATAAAATTTCTAACTTTGTCATATATATATATATATATATATATATATATATATATATATATATATATATATATATATATTTATAATTTTAATTTATTATATTAACATTGTAACCATATACATGTTTTATATATACAATTGAAAAGTGTAAACTTATCAAAATAAATTGGCTAGGGGTCGCTGAACCCGAACCTCTACTAATTATTTATAAACTTATAATCTTTTAACCCTACTAAATAAAATTTCTAGCTTTGTCGTGTGTGTATATATATATATATATATAATTTTAATTATATTAACATTGTAACCATATACATGTCTTATATTATTTATAAACTTATAATATTTTAACCCTACTGAATAAAATTTCTAGCTTTGTCATGTGTGTGTGTGTGTGTGTATATATATATATATATATATATATATATATATATATATATATATATATATATATATATAATTTTAATTATATTAACATTGTAACCATATACATGTCTTATATATACAATTAAAAAGTGTAAACATATCAAAATAAATTGGTTGAGGGGCGCTAACCCCGAACCTCTATGAAATTATTTATAAACTTATAATATTTTAACCTTACTAAATAAAAAATTTAGCTTTGTCGTTGAATCCAAGTTTATGCTTCGCTTAGATCTTTGAAAGAGTTCATGATTAACCGCCAAGACATAGGCCAGATGATAGCATCGCCACTTCGCATAGCAAAAGGTGTAGGATCAAACCCCTCTCCCCCAAATGTTGTAATGAATCAATGGTAAAAAAAAAAGAAGTAAATAAATAAATATTCATGATTAAAATGTAAAAGGGGAAAAATGGAATTAAAGAACCATAAAACCATTAACAAAGATATTTACTAGATCTAAGCATTAGAAATGGTATATATTTGTACTGGATTTAAGCAATGCATGGGATATGATTATTTTTGTTAATTTAATATTTTAAGCACTATTTTATTCCATTATTTGTTCTAACTTTATTTAATCTCATCAATTATTTGTTATCAATTCTAAGGTTATTTTATAGCTCAAATTAAGGAGGAGTTATAGGGATTATTGTTCACCATCAAATGATCTTAAAAATAATGATAAATAAAATTAAAAACGAGATTAAATAAATAACTAATTATGAGATAAAATAAATTTTAAAAATATCAGATAAATAATCATATCCCATGCACAATTTTTACAAACAAACAGAATCTAATTATTTAAGTGCAAAAAGGTAATTCAATCAAAGCTAGAGGGCCATTCAAAAATGTTAAAAGGGGCAAACTAGAGTGGGCCAATTGTGCCATTTCGCAAACCACAAGGGCAATAAGTGAAAGTTTTACAATACTTCTATCATATAAATGTAAAATGGTTGATACGGTGATACCTTCTCTTATTATTGGACAGACAGACAGGATTAGTTGTAAGCGTAGTGGTTTAGAAGTGCAGGTGTAGGGCCCATAAAAGGAAAGAATACTTATTAAGAAAATGATAATCCATCATTAGAGATCATTAAAGTGGAAATTACTTAAACATTAAATATACGGAGAGGTCTAGAGAGAGTACTTCATTAAATACAGCAAAAGTTTTTCAACGTAGCTAATTAATCCCCTTGTACCCACGATGATGCGTGTACGTACTCAACAATAATATTTTATTTTTATTGCATTCAAAAAAAAAATTATTAATAATAAGTGGACTTGGAGAGAACACAGTCCAAAAAATCTTGATAGAAATATGTTATTTCGTACATAAAAATTAAAAACAATGTTTCTTCCTCCTTTATCGACCGAAGAATAAAATAAATTTTTAATTTTGTTTTAAAATATAAAATTATTATAAAAATTATTTTTAAATATTTTTAAATTTAAAATTAAAAAAATATATAAAAAATAAAAATCTTATACTGAATAGTAATTTTTAAATAATTTATCATATTTATAGTTAAATAGATTAAAATTAAATAAATATATCTCAATTTTGAAATCAAACTATCTTATATAAGAAACAAAAAGCTTGCAAAAAATTAAAAATATAAATTAATACAATTGGTGAGAATCAACAGCCCCACGTTCAGGCAACAAGACGAACCAAAATCCCCCCCCCCCCCCCCCCCCCCCCCCCCCCAAAAAAAATAAAAAAATAAATCAGTCTTTGTAAACCCCCCCACCCCCCAAAAAAAAAAAAATAATAATCCCCGCACTTTATCTACAGCGGACCTTATGCATTAAACTCTATATATTTATCGATTTAACCAATAATTCTATAATTATATTAGTCGAATTGGTCTTATTTTAGACTATACATTAAAATTTTCTCTTAACTTTGTTCCTTGATTTCAGTCTCATTATTTATATAAGTATCAACTTGTATTTCATCCGTATAAATGGATAATACTATATATAACGGTCTAATTTTAACCTTAAGATTTAAATATTTTATAACTTTACATATTCCAAGATTCACGACATTAAATCATTAGGACGGCTATTGGGAGCAGAGAATCTCGCAATGAATGTTTGTATCACCATCCGTGATAAATGTTTACATCTTTATCCGTGACAAATGGTTGTATCTTTGTTTGGTGAAAAATTCTCTTTTCGTACAGAACATTACCCAACTAGTTAAAATCCTCACTCGAAACATATTTGGTTATAGTAATATCTCTTCATATCAATAATCCTACTTATCTGACATTCAGAATAGTAATAAGGAGTTATACCTAGGTCTGAGGAACCTTAACGATGGATTTGACCAGTCAACATCGCTTAGTCCTGTCTCGGATGTACAACACTCACAAGTTATTTATCGATCCTCATCTAGATAAATAAATCATTATCAATACTATTTTAAATTTTAACAATTCTAAGTTATATCAAAATAAAGACATAACAACATTCTGATGATAATAATTTATATCATTCATTTAATATTCGGCTACATGTTTGTTTATTCGTATTATAACAATCATTATGACTTATACAAATACAAGTAATAAACATGAAAACCTAATCTATGCTTCATCTTTACGTTCATGATCTTCTTAACGTTCATCTTTAATCTGTAAATAAAGTTTTATTCACAAGAATGAGCACGACGGCTCAGCAAGTCTAACATATAGCACATACGCAATTTATGCTTTCATATAAACTTTAACATGCCTTGACGGAATATAATTCTCCATTTAATATCACATATAACTCACATTCCAATAATTTATATCACACTGACACAAAGTATATAAATCTTGTTCATAACTTTTAAACATAACACATAATAGTTAGAAGGCTTACAAACATCAGTTAAAGACTTCACATAACATATATCACATAAAAATATGACATTATATATCACATTTATCATTGTAATAATACTACACAAGTAGCACATAGCAAGAATTAGAAGACTTGCACAAATAACATATAAAAGGTTTAGAACTTACCTTGAAACCATTTTAGGGTTTCCCGAAAAATCGTTAAACACCTACAAAAAGGGTTATGAATCCCCGACCGTTAGTTTATCTAATTTTTACTTTTAAAAAAGTCTTAGGATAGCTTAACTAGACTATTTTCATTAGTATAATCATTTGGTTAAGTGGCTAACTCAAAATAAAATTTTTTTGTACTTGAACCCGAATGGTCCCTTAAATTTTTTAGCTTCGACCTATTTTATTGTGACTGACATAATTTTGCCATACGAAAATATTTTGAGGTGATTCTTGAGTCTAAACTACTTAGAATTTCATGATCTACAACTTTCATTTATATTGCTAAGGCAGATTCAGAATTTAAGTTTTCTAAAAATGACAAAACAGACAGTGAGCATACTTTGCTCAACAGTTTTAGGGTTAACCGTGTGAGACATGTCTCAGTTAGCTTTAATTGCTTAAGATGTCATGTTATAAGACTCAATAACATTTCATAACATAAAAATAATAAATCATAAACTTTATCATAGAAAGATTCATGACTTTTGTTCAAGAACATATGAAGAATACAAAGTATGAAAAATTGTACATGGTAAAGACTTATAGTTTTGAGCTTTTGAATTTCATACTTGAAATTATTTGATCATTATAACTGCTTAAATAAGTGATTATTATACTTTATAATTGACAAAATTTGGTCATTATAGCGGCTTGCATAATTGATTATAATAATTTCTCAAGAATATACGAAGAACGACAATCGTACATGGCTACGACGTACGTTGTTGAGCTTTAAACTATGAAATAAAATCTGATAGTATAACTACTATAAAATGAAGAAAGGCTCAAGAACACGTGAAGAACACGGAGAGCAACAATCGTACATGGCTACGACTCGCGTTCTTGAGCTTTTTGAAAATTAAAGACGAAAGAAAAATATTGAACATTACAACAACTAAGGATCGTACCTTTTGTAATTGCAAGCTTTAACAATTTCTTTGTAATTTTCTTGAATTATAACTATGTAGAATATATATATATATATATATATATATATATATAGTATTTATGCTCTTGAACTTCTTCTTGAATGGTAAGAATTTATGAATGGTGGAGTTTCCTATTTATAGAAAAATATAGTTTCACTAATTGCACGTTAAGGGTCTGACTTATTACACTTTAGTACTTAAAGTAATTGTACTTTAATCCCTAAACTTTTCTTACTTTTTCTCCACCAAGCGACATCATGATGACATCATCTTTGCGCTTCTTTGAGGATGATATCATGCTTACATCATATTTGCATCATCCTTTCATGTGATTGGCCGAAAAATGTTCACCTGGATTGCAAGTTTGGTTTCCTTGGTTCTGATTGGTCCATTTTGATTTCTAGTTTCTCTAATCGTGCTAGTTTTTTCCAATTTAGTTACTCTAACTTGGTTTTGTCTGGCTTGACTCTAATTGGTCAATAATTAATCATATCTGAATGTGATTGGTCGAAAACTTTTCACTTAGATTCCCAGTTATAATCTAGTTTGTTTTCAACTAACTAGTTAAATAGTATAATACATAAGTCTTTAATACGAATTCTTTCGTATAATACTCGTATTCTACTTGTATTATACCTCGTATTAATCTTCTATTAATCTCGTATAATTTTTTGGTATAATTCTCATATTATACATTACAGTATACTTTTATTATTCTTCATATTCCTTTCGTATTCGCTACGTATTCATTCCGTATACGTGAATAGTAATCTCTAAAAATTATTTTGGGTAAAAATTTTATTGGTTATAATGCATCTATTGTCAATAAAAACGCTATTCAAGAATGTGAATTTTCAAAATTTGGAAGAAAGTTTTCAAATGAATAGTATTTTACGCATTTTTCGAGAAAAACTTTTATTAGCTAAATAGCATTTATACTTCATCTAAACGTTATTTTGTGAAATACAATTATGTGAAAACATCGAAAAGAATAGTCAAAAAGACAATAAATATTTTCTCGTAAATTGTGTCATTTTTGTTTTTTTTTCTGAAATTTTTTTATTAGTTCCCTGACATCTAAAACTCATATTAACACTATGTTGTAAAATATAAGAAGTCTTATAGATGAAAGGAACTATCAAACAAATGAAAAGCGTTTTCTCATGAATAGTATTTTTATACGTTTTTCGAGAAAAAACTTTTATTGACTGTTACATGTTTTCAAAGTGTGGGAAGGTTGAATCTTGAAACGGAATGTTAATTTGACCTACACGTTCTGCTCGATGGCCTAAGTTATTTTCTAGGGTTTACACCCTAGGGTTTAAGGTTTAGGTTTTAACTTTTTTCTCAATTTAGGTTTTTGCCTTAAATTGACTTCTAATTTTTAATAAGTGTTAAGATTAACTACTCAAACCAAAACACAAAATCCTACACATAGATAAATCACATAACACATTTAAAGGCTCAATTCAAGCTTTACTATTCACATAACACAAATTAGGTTAAAGATTTTTAATCTCTCAATTGTGTACGATCGTATTTTTGAATCGTATATATTCTTTAAGATAGTTCAAGGTATACTTGAGAAATCGTTTTCTAGATTTTGAATAGATAATTTTAATTAGATCTTGTCAGATCACTTTTGAAATATTTGGGATATTACAGTCTTAACCTGTTGGGAAGAAATAGAGAAAAAATTATTCAATGTTTCAAAAGTAAATGAAGAGTATATTTTTTCTCTCACATAATAGTGAGGTTTATAAGTAGTCGGACTCTTGTGGATACTGCTGTTATGTGAGAAGGGGAGCATACTGTTTATTTCTTCTTGAAACACCAAATAATTTCTTGAAAAAGAGACGCACATTAAGTATGGATATGCAAAGTATTAATACATGTTTAAATTTTAAATTAATTTTAAATTTTAAATTAATTTAAAAAACTTAAGTATTAAATTTTCAAACTTATTTATTTATATTAATATCGCACTCTTTTAATTCTTCTCTAACGTATAACATTGACTCACTTACAAATTTTTAAAATAACAATCACCATATGACTTGATTAACTTTTTAATATATTACTTGTATCTATTGTTATATATAACAAAGCAAATAGTGATTTTATTTAAATTAATCGAGTTAATTTAGTTGGTTATCAAGTTAATACTGAGTTAATCTGAGTTCATTTCTATTAATATAATTGTTGACGTGTGATTTGTTCACCCGTTAAAAGCACCAAACAGCAAGTTACCTGTACTCAAGAGCAACCGTTAAACACTCCACATATCAGGCAACGGCTTAGGTCATCCGGGGATGCTCTGGTATAAGAATAAGTACATATTAAAAAGCATCACAATAGAGCACCAAGTAATGCTGGAATGATGAATGATATTTGATATTCTAACTGTGTTTTTTGGCATTACCTGGTTTTCTTGTTGTAGCCTTATTTATACTCTTCCATCAACCGCATAGATTCCCCGCAACCCTTTAAATAGGAAAAAAATATATTTTCTAAATATCTCAAGTCGCCTTTTAAAAGAACACTTGAATGGGCTGACTCACGATCCAAGCCCATCATAGTGTGTAAAATAACCCGGCTCATCTCCAAATATAAAATAATCTTTGGCCCATACCAAATCTGGAGTCCAATAAATTATATCCCGACATCGCCCCACACTCTCCTATTTCTAAAGTTTAAAAAATAGGAGAGTATCCAAATAAACTACCCGTCACATTAATTAAATATTACTGCAATTATTATAATCGCCAAAATACTTCACACTTTACCACATACATTGCACATTATCCCCTTAAGCTATCTCACATCATCTACTTGCAACCTCACACGCCCATTAATTACAGTCGCCCTAATTTACTGCGCCCATCATTACCATTACCTTTCCCAAGATTCACCTAGCCATTTCACCTTTTCATTGTTAAGCCTTATCGTCTCCCCTCCCTTCCATTCTCTCTATAAAAAGAAATTATGGCCAAAATCTCCATTTTTCCCAATAATTAACCACAATCATCCGATTATCATGGCCCAAAAACCAGATTCCCCACCTTTCTTCAAAGAACCCAATAAGCCCTATCACTGAAGACCTTGAAAGCCGCATCCTCATAGAGGCTGAGAAGGCCGAAAAAGTCATACGAGACCAATATAGCTCTATTAAGGTATATGAACATGACAACACCATCTCCTCCATCATACCAGAAAACATAAAATCCCTCATAAATGAATTCAAAATTCCTCTGCAATATGAACTATTTGCCCCCTACCAAATTGGCAAAATGTACTTTAAGGCTAACATGAAATACATTTCCATCCACACCTAAGCCCTAAGGTATGGACTTTGATTCCCCCTTCATGACTTTATTAACACATTTTTCACCCTCACGACATAGCTTTATCATAACTCCTTCCCAACTCCTACATCCACATCATCTGTTTCATCGCCTTCTGTAATAAAGTCGGGGTTACACCTTCTGTTGACTTCTTTTTCTCAATCTTCACACTGAACAATGCCATTGTCTCAGGATTCTGTTACCAAGGCAATATCCCTGGACGCCGAGCCTAGATGCAAACCCCATCGACCAACAAATGATGACACTCAAGCTGGTTCTACATCTATAGCAACGAGGTATACCAGTTATAAAGTTGGGGCTCTCTGAAACTTACCCTAGGATACGAACACATGTACTCCGAGCACAAGAAGGAATTCCACAACTTATGCAAGAAGATTCCATCCGAGTTATGGAGTCTGATTCTTCTATCCGGTGAAGAATGGTTATTCACCCATGGGTGTAAGTTCTCGACCTCCTCCTCAGTCAATTCTTCACATACACGTATACATATATTTAATACTACCCTCCCTGACTTCCTCCTTTCTTTTTCATTGAGATTTGTCTGAAATTTTTACAACTGAATAATCCTTTCAACTATATTAGCCAACTTAAAACAAAAAAGCAACCAAAACTTCCAACTACTGATAATACATTCTCAGCCGACTAACATGTCAAGTCTTCCTTAACTCGACCCCATCCATATTCCTAAGCTGATAAGTGTGACACCCCCAAATCTGGGTTCTCTAAACCCTTGGTTCGGTGCTCACGGTATAACATCCAACACACAACTATTGATAGAGTTAAATTATATGATATTTTTATGCCATAATACTTAGTTTTTATATTTATTGTATGCTTAAATGTTTAATTATTTAGCTTATTTTGGTTTTAATAGGTTTTATAGGATTTTAGTTAATTTAGGTAATTTTATAGTATTTTTATATATTTTTTTATTTATATGTTTTTATTTATTTTTAGTGTTTTATTAATCATTATGTGTTTTTATTATTTTTATATTATTTTTATTTATTTTTAATTAATTTATATTTATTTTTGCAGGAAAAATAAGTTTTGGGGGCAAATCTGTAAATTCTGCAAAGATCAGGGGCAATTCTGTAAATTCCGGAAAAGAGGCCTACCGCGCCATGCGCGCAAAAAGCGGATCTGCGATGAAACGACGTCGTTTTCCAATTACTGGACAGAACAAGCCGCGCAATGCGCAAACGTTTGGCGGAGGAATTGGCGCGTGAGAAACACGCGGTAATGGTAACAAGTCTGGCGCGTGTATTACACGCGCTGCGCGTCAGAGAAGAGAGAGAAAGAGGCGGCTGGCAGCTTTGTTCCTTTTCCTTCCTTATTTTGGGATTTCCTACACTGCAATACAACAAATTTGTAGAATAAAAATCCGATTTTAATTTGAAAAAGGAAGCAATAATTCTTTATTTTATTTTTAGTATTTTATTTAGACTTCCAATTAGGGTTAGGATAATAATTATTTTTTTTTCTTTTATTTTTAATTGTAAATCCTATTAGGGTTTGGACAATTTAGGAGGTTTATGGAGCCTATGAATAGAGGGCTTGAGACACATTGTAAAAAACACAACTTTTCTTAGAATAAAAATTATCTCTTCTATTATTTAGTATTCTTTATAATAATGAGTAGTTAATTTATTTTTCTTGGTTTAAGTGATTGAAGCCATCAAGATTTATACACTGTGAGATCTAATTTATTTTAATTGTTCAATTTATATTTTGAGTATTGAATATTTTTCTGTGTTTAATTTTATGATTAATTCGTTTAATTGCTAGGATGCATACTAGTTTATTATTCGTTGAAATCTAGTGCTAAATTAAATATCAAATCCGTAATTGTTTGGTCACTTTAATTTGCGAAGCAACTAAGGTTAATAATTATTTTGCTTATCAAAATATTATTTTATCTTAGAAAAAATATTCATCTAAATTAAATGCAGACGTTTGGATTGTGTTGTTTAGTTCAACGATCTCTCTATTTCTTTATGCTGCTACTAGGTTAAATCTTTAGCGCTTATCTGAGATTATTTAGTAGTAAGGGTTATTTAGATCGCTTGTTTCTGCTTAACTAAAATTAAAGAGAGATAGGAAAATTATTCGAATGGGAGTAATTATTCCACGTTGAATATTTAAAATATGAATTGATTTATTCTTGCATCAGTGATCAATTGTAAATTCTTGATGGTGGATGTTAACTTAAACCAAGGCTTTTTATTCTTATTTATTTCTTGCATATTTATTTTAGTTAATTTTATTTAAATTATTTTTTTAATTAAAACCCCCCCAATTTTAGTTTACAAAAACATAAAATTAAATTAATCATTCTCTGTGGGATCGACTCTTACTTGCATTACTACATATTTATTTTTTCAAAGTAAGATTTTATTTTTGGGTGCTTACGACATCACACCAAATTTTTCACCCAAATTTTCTACCCATTCAATCATTAAATACAATGTTAAATACATTATTCATTTTAACAAAACATAATATCCCAGGTTAACTAACCTTTATTATAAAACGTGACATCATAATAAAAAGTCTTAGTAACATAATTTAAAATTTAAACGGAACAATAATAATGCTACTCCTTGGCTTTTCCTTTACTATTGTCCTTCTTGGAACCTTCCAAGATCTCAGGTTTAGCTGAAAGGTTTAGTTTTAAGCAAGTGTGAGCAGCGAATGACTCAACAAGTATATATAATAGTTTATAGCATTATAATCAGGAATAACGATAATGTTTCTGATAACTTTGACAATTGAACCTCAATTGAGGGTAAAAGATGCATAGACATTTACTTTATATTTCAAAATTTGAACAATTTGCATGCTGATGGTCAAGTGACCTTGAACTTCGTTAAGATTATTGATATTTATATAAAGGATGGCAATAACCAATAGTCATAAAACTGATATTGTTAAGATTATTAACAATATATATAGCAATTAATAATAACCAAAGATGTGTACTTTGGGGAGATTAGTCTATCGTACGAATACATTGTGCACAATATAGAATATCTAGCGACGCAACTTCACCATATAAGAATTATATCCAAATTTGAAAATTTAAGCCCCTACTATGAGGATTATTCACTTCAGCTTTAATAGATACCGCACTAATATAATATAGTTTGATTTAGCATTAAGAATTATAGAATTCAAATTATCATGACATTATTGATCTAGCCGAACAATGGCTTATACTCATATTTCATAACAGTTTATGCATATGGAATTTAAAACTTAAAGTCAATTCAATAATTGGATGACGTTTGAAATGCACGTAAATGTGATCATGGCATAACAGATATTTGAACCTTGAATAATGTGTTCGCATAGGGGTACTTGAAATCAAAACATTTGCACGGAATAGTAAAGTGTGCATCAATAAAGGAAACTTGCCTCAGTTGTCGTTTACGCTTAACGTTAACACTCCGTCACGTCTATTGCCTACATGGTTAACAATGTCGGCCCACTAATTAGTTTGAGATCATAAACTTTAATTTGATCATTTATCTTAGATATATGCTTGTTTTAACGCACTAGTTTGATTCACACTTAGCACATAACCTTACTATCGAGCATACCTATACCCGTTATAAACCACATAGTACATAGCATTTAACTTTTAACTTAAGCATACTAGTTTATATTGCTAGTATCCTTACACATACGTGATTACACATAACACGTATCATATAGGTTAAGCATTCATGATATAGGTCTAAACATCTTAGCTCAAGACATGACATTTTGTTTTAAAAAGATCACCCCAAAATAGGTTTATTATGTCATTTCCTTTTATCATAGGTTCAATCTACATGTTACAACAATCATGTAGGTCAACTAGCTTACGTATAGGCATGCATGACAACCACATAACAAAAAGATAAAAAATCACACATCTTGAAAACAGCAGGGTCGAGCACAACTGTGCTGGACCCAAGCGCAGCTGCGCTGGTTCACCGCAGGTGCACTCTAGTACAAAATTCGACAGAAAGCTCGAGCGCAGCTTTGCTCAGCCCAAAATTTTCAAATTCAGCAATTTTTTTTCTGATTTTTTATGTTTTAAAGCATACAAGCAAATCTTAAACATCATGCACTTCATACACACTTATTTCCAGAATTATGGCATGCAATGGTTTCCTAGTTCATAAATTTTATTTGCAAGGAAATAACATTTGGTTCTTTTACAAAATCATGTTTTATTTCAAGACAAACACTTATGATTCATGCATTTCCTAACTTATACATATGTGACTCCTTGGTTTTGGAAAGCATGCATTTGAATGGTAAAACATTGAAACTTGCTTCAGTAAGAAACTTGCTTCAGTAAGAACCTTCATCAAACCTACATGCATAAACTCCTAGTTAAACATATAAGCACATATGTAAATATATACCTCCTTGACATGAATCATCATCAATACCTCAATAATACACTAGTAATATCATATATATATATATATCATAGGTTCAAACATGGTTCTTACAATACAAAGAAATCCCTTTTTGGTTCCAAATCAACTTTTTGAATATCAAAACTTAGTAAAACGTTTTGTTGAGGACTTTGATCAAACACATAGCATGCATATATTAGTTTATAGCAAATCACACATGCATACCTAAATAGAGCATATAAACTCCAGCCATATCATACACCTTATATCAACCGGATCTTTTATGACCCCCAAATTCACAGCAACAAATTAACTCCCAAAATCCCATAACACGTACATAACTAATGGACCTTATAAAATTAACACAAGGAATTAGGACTATAGGATATAATCACGTTTAACCTAAAGTGTGAATATCTCTTAGTTATTTTAATGAATGTGAAAGGATGCTGAACTTCTTTTCTTCTTTCACTGGATGCACCCCCTTTTCTCTCTATAGAACTCCTTTAGTTTTTCTCAATTACTCAAAGCAAACATGGTGGAGGTTTGAAAGACTAAGGTTGATAATCTATAGGAGCAAATCTTCCATTTCAACTAAATAATTACTACCTAGAGTCCCCTAGGTTCAACCTCCCTATTAACACTCCACAACTGCAACATAGAGCAACCAAAATGCTTTGCCCATGGCTCTTCTTGACTGTCAAAAATGACACCCTAGGCATGCAAACTACCATACACATCTGCTCTCTTGGGTGCTACAAAAGGTGACTGAAGAGAAATGATCATTCACGTGCTTCTTGATTGCTGATTTCTCTCTTTGGTTTTATCCCGAAATGAGTGACTCAGAACACTTAAACGCTCAATTCTAATTCAGCATATGGGCTACTAAATTCCCCTCTTATTAGGTCAAAGATTTGGGTTTAATAGTTTAAAACATTGCTTATAAGTGGAGAAATAAGATTGGGTTGCTCCAACATCAAGTTTGGGCTTACACATCTAATGATACTCCAATTCCCTTAATTTACTAACTTGGGTCAAATTAATTATTGGATATTTCTCCCATAATCCTAATTAATCAATTTAATTAGTTAATTAGTTGCTATTATAACACATCCAATCAAGTTCAATATTCGAGTTAGTTAATTAAATCATAACCAATGTAAATATATATATATATATATATATATATATATATATATATATATATATATATATACACACACACCACATAATTGCATAAAATAAGTTTGCATAATTTTATTTCAAAAAAAAAAAATTACAGCGAATTTCTTGGTCATTACAATAAGTCCTTGCCTTTACCACCTCTATGACTTCATAGGGACCCTCTCAATTAGGCATTAACTTGTTTGTATTTTGTGGAGTCGAGGCCTCGACTTCTTGAAGCACAAAATCTCCCACCTCAAATCATTTAACCCGAACTCTGGGATTGTAATGTCTGGCCACCCTTTGCTGATAGGTTGCCAATCTTATCCCGAGCCTTATCCAACAAATCCAAGTTAAGCCAAAGTCCATCTTTATTATATAATTCCTTGAAATTAGACACTTTGCATGAGGTAGATTCGATCTCTACGGGAATTAATGCATCAGTCTCATACGCCAATTTGAAAGGTGAATCCCCTGTAGTCGTCTGTAGTGTTGTCAGATAAGCCCATAGGACAATCTATAATTCTTCTGGCCACTTCCCTAGCTATAATTTTCTGACGCTCTGGTGTAAATATTATCTGCTTCTAGTGAATCGGCTTCTTGCTTGGATAAAATGACAATCAACGACTAGCCACGTCCTCAGCTATCCCAGGAATATCCCAAGGTGTCCAGGCAAAAATATCAGAATATGTCTGCAACAACTGTATCAACCCAAACTTGACCTCACCTAGCAGCATGGCCCCTATCCTTATCAACTTTGTCGTGTTGTTGGGTACTAACTCCACTTCCTCGGTCTCTTCTGCGGGCAGCGCCAACAGTTCAGTAGCTTATTTAATATATGACTCAATATCAACAGTCATGGTTTGCCTCTGCCTACTAACCCCAACCACAGATGACGTCAAAGTATGGCAGTAACATCTCTGAGCAATATTAAGATCTCCCTTCACTTCGTCGACTTCCCCCGACGTTGGAAACTTAATCTTGAAGTGAAGGATAGATGTAACGACATGTAGTGCAGATAATGGCGTTCCACCTAAGATGGCATTATAGTCCAAATCGACCTAAACAACAAAAAACTTCACTGGTACCTTCATTTGCTGAGGAGCCATCCCAAACACTACCGAAAGTTCCACGGTTCCGACCACATGTGTAGCTTCATTACCAAATCCATACAAAGGTACCCTACAAACTTCTAACTTTACACCCTGAAGATCCATCATTTGATAAGCATGGCTATAAAGTACGTCCACCGAAGACCCGTTATCGATCATAATCCTTTTCATATCTACTGGGTCGACCTACGCAGTGATAACCACATCTCCTTCATACGGCTCAACTGCATCAGAGGGATAATCCTCGTCCGAGAACGAGATCATCGTGTTGGGAAAGGGCTGCTCTACCTTGGACATCTTCTCTGATAAGGCCAGGATGATATCTGAAGGGGATCAACATTTTCTCCCAATTTGCCTCTACACTGATCCACCTATGATGACATCAACCACCCTTCGAGGTCGATCTTCCTGCTTCGCCCTTCTTTATACAACAGGTTCCGGATTAGGAGCCTGCCCTTCCAGTAACGACCTCAAATTCAGGCCCACAAGACCCAAACTTGAGTCGTCAAAATACACAACAACTATTACAATATAACGTACCATAATACAATATTCAAATAATACACAACTAAGTCTTCATTATTATTGTCACACTATTTTACAACTTATGAAGATTAATACAGCTACAACTCAGACCTTCACTCCATTCCCCGACTAGACCCAACTACTCTCTCATCTCCTGTTAAAGAATAATTGAACAAAAAGGAAAATGTGAGCTCAAATAGCCAGTAAAGAATAGCATGACTAAGATAATGATGAATAAATTAGCCTTCAATAGTTAAGTTCTTGATAGAATATAATAAGTAACAAGTTTTAAATCAACAACTATTGTTAAATTCTTGAACAATGTTTAGATCAACAACTGCAGAGTAATAACAATTATTAGGAAAAATCATATAGACTATGATCTCCACTCGCTTCTCTTTTTAAGAAAAACATCATCAACTCTTATCATCTGAAATACAATTGGTCATGATCATGCCAAACAATAGTTCTTCTTTGCTTCAAGCCAAAGAGAACATTCACCACATACCCTAAAAGACACACAACAATTATATCGTCTTTATCCTATCATCTATGTCACAGGCCACAGATATTTATAACAACATGATTATGAGGATTAGAACAAATAGTAGTGATATAAATGATGAATAGAAGAAAGAGGTTAATAGGATAAACAATATATATCGAAAGTTAACAATTTTACTTTGTGCAGATTCAAATAATATTCAAATTATCAACATGATATGGACTCAAATTCAAGAATGATATTCAAGATCCATAATTCAAAAGAACAATTAAAGTTCAATAGAAAGGTTCGAGTAAATAGGAAGGTTCAATTAAAATGATATTAAATGAAGCGCAGACTATTAAGAAAATTATAATCGTTTTAGAAGTTTTACCGAACAATACTTATCATAATAAGTTTAAGAGTATAAAAGAAATGATATCCTATATATTTAAATGTAGTTGAAAATAATCTACTTAAATGTAGTTAATCAACCTATATATTTATAATATAATTAGTAATTACCACATATAAACTTCAGGGTGTATGATAACTTGTATATTATGAACTATCAAAAGTGTTTATATAATATAATTTTTTGTAGTGTAAAGAATAAAATATAATAACTTCAAAAATAGTTTTTGAAATAATATTTAAAATAAATCTTTCAAATGAAACTTTTCAAAACAAATCTTCTTAGAGAAGAGTCCTCTAAAGGAAGATTTGTGAATACTGTGTAAAATAGGTATTTGTGCAATTACTACTCTTTAAATAAAATACTTATTTGAGAAATTCTTGCATTCATTTTGGTTTACTAACACTCAAAATAACCTTACTATTCTTAGATAAATACTCACAAAATACTTGTAGAAAAACTTTATGTTTTAGGTGTGATTTTTCTATTCGGTTGAGCAACTTATTTATAGAAAAAGAAAGTGCACTGTGTGTGGTAGGTGAGCTGCTGGCATGTTACATGCCAACCTGAATTTTTAAAAGTGACAGCGCAGCCTGACTGCCATTCTTCACCAACTTCCCCAACAAAAACTCATTTTCCATTTTCATTCCTTATGTGGCACCCACAGAGGGTCCACATGTTTCTTTACTATTCATATACAATAATAAAAATACCCACTAATAATACAATAATTAAAGTAATGTTACAACAGTAATAGCAATAATTCAACAATAATATAAAAAATACGTTACTAATAATTGTTAATTTAATAATATAATTTACTGTGTATTTGTTACTATGACAATCATTTGGTTCAATAATTTTAAAATACAGCGCAATAACAATTATTGACTCAATGATATAAAATATAGTGTAATGACAATTATTGAATCAATAATGTAAAATACTGTGTATCAACAATTATTGATAAATAATATGCAATAACCACGTTATCAGATCAATAATATGATACATTGTACAATACCGTGTGCTATTATGTAATATCTTGTGCTACTGTAGAATACTGTATGCTACAGTAAAATACCATAAAATATTGTATGTTACTATGCTTTTATCATCGGTATTTTAATAGTTAAAAGTGATAACACCGTTGACTATTTTTATTTAAAAAAGTTACTTCTGTTGTTTTCTATATCCGACAATATTCCGTTGTAGGGTCCACCAATGATTGGTTATTTCGGTGTCGTCGTACGATTCCAATATTCCCCGACAAAACGTATATTGTCCGACATAATAAAATTTGCACATAACATCCTTAACTTTTAATTTTGTCAATTTAACAATTTACTGTTTTAGGAAAAATATATATGAAGAAAAATTAAATTTTTATATTTTATAAAATTCGGGGTCTTACATTTCCCGTCCTACCACATACGGAATTAATTCACCGTTTTGGACTTTCGCCTCAATCATATCCTTTAACCTGGCACATGTCTCTATCTCGTGTCCAACCTGGCAGTGATACTAATAGTATAAATTCAATCTAGCTTGTCTCGATCCTGACAGTCTCGGCACAGTTTTTGGTCCTTTCCTTATCACCTCTAATATCTTGACCCGATTTATGTTCAGAGGGGTATACACCTTGCTCTCTGTCCGAGGTTGAAAAGGTGATTTGTTTGAGATCGATTGTCCTACCTTCGGCCCCATCAAGTCAAAAATGTTTGATCTACCATCTCCGATTTTACTACCGCCATAAGTTTTATCATTCCCCTTACTCCTCGGCATCAAACTGTCCATATCCTGCTCGATCCCAATGAATTTTTTAGCTCGTTCATATGTGTTTAAGAGGTCCTTCGAAGGATTAAATATTACATCATTCATCATCTTTCTATTTCAAGTGATGTCCATCCCCATGGTAAAAAATCCCAGCACGTATATCATATTCAGATCGGTGATTGTTCTTACTACATCCCGAAACCTCTATAAGTACTGGCTCAACACCTCCCCAAGCTTCTACTTGATCTGCATCAAGGACGTAGTCACTTTACCCCTTCTCTTATTACTTCCAAATCGCTCATAAAATCTTCCACATAACTCTTTCCACGAACTGATACAATTTGGAGGCAATGACATCATCCACTACTTAGCTCCTTTTTTAAGTGTCGTCACGAAGTTCTAACACATCCCAGCCTCTGAATGATTATAGTATTTCATCACCTGTTCATATGAATTAGTATGATCGTACGGGTCGCCCGAGCCATCATAAATTTCTGGAGGTGAAAACTTATTCTTTGGGTCGGCTTTCTCCTAGTCGATAGCTAATGAACATAGAGGTTTTGGCAGATGCCATTAGTTCCACCCTTGTTGTTAGTCTTGCCTTCGTTATTGCTAACCTCATTTCCAACTCTGCTATCCTTTCAATGACAGGATTGAGAATTGACATATAAGGAATTATCTGTTACTATTCTCGACCTGGCTCCGTCCTTATACCATCATAACCCCTTCTTTCAATGAGAGATCGACCCCGTCTCCGGGAATGCTACTCGAAGAATTAGGCTTACCTTATTTCTTTTGTCGGATCTTGACTAATCCGGCTAGGTTGCCTCATATGACCCTGAGGTTGGTACCGATCACTAAGTTTCGATAGCCTTATCCATCCTTGTTTCGACAGAGATTGACTCTGTGGGGTCTTCGCACGCTCTCTGCCATCAATAATAGTTGACGGACCCTTTTCTCTTCATAGCTCAAACAGGTGGGCACTCCACTCTTGGCGCCAACGTCACAGTCCCTCTAACTCCGCTTCTGCTTCTCTAATCTTATGTCGTCTGACTTTTTTTCGTATGATCATGTCGTGAAATATTTCCCAAAGGGGTCACCACATATTCCAGGTCTCCCCTTCGCAAGTCAAAATCTAGTGTGATCGATAGTGAAAACAAACGCCTCTAAACAGGGGCTAAATGGTCTTGCACCGGTCTATGCCTCTACTGATTAGGCCCAAGTATGTCCTTCATTGAGCCTCTAACATTCCGTGTGAACGGTTCAGTAGAGGATCCCTGCTTGTACTCCCTTTTTTCCCCCATAACAACAATCTTCAAGCTAAACTAAGCTGGTGATTTGCGGATCAAATATCAAACTAGGTCATCCTTCTAGCGCCAATGTTGGCGCATGATTTGTTCACCCATTGAAATCATCATACATCGAGTTACCTGCACTCAAAAACAATCCTTAAACACCCCACAGGCCAGACAACGATTTGTGTCATCCGAAAATTGTCCGTTGTAAGAATAAATACAAATTAAAAAGTGTTATAATAGAGAACCAAAGTAATATTAGAATGATGAATGATATTTGATATTGTAACTGTGTTTTTCGACATTACCTGGTTCACTTATTGTAACTTTATTTATACTCTTTCGTCAACTGTTTGGATTCCCCGTAACTATTTTAGATATGAAAAAATATCTTTGCTAAATATCCCAAATTGCCTTTAAAAAGAACACTTGAATGAGTTAATTCACGATCAAAACCCATCATATTGTGTAAAATAACCTGGCCCACCTTTAAATATAAAATAATCTTTGGCCCACACCAAATGCAGGTCCATTAAATTATATCCCAACAATAATATATGTCATATTCATAATATATTAAGTTTTTCATATTTTTTTGTTGTATTTTTTAATGGTCATGTATGTATTAAAATATATATACAATAATTTTAATATACATATAATTCTTCAATACTATTTACATTAATATTACTTACACTTAAATTATAATATAATATAATACATATTATAATTTTAAATTATATTATTATTTATACCGACATGTGGCTTACCCGACTTATCACTCTCGTTATTATCAATAACAACTTCAAACAATTTTATATAGAATTATGTGCTTGTTAAATGCATTATTGGACGAGTGGAATTATTATATTACGGAATAAGTGAAGGCGGTCGGTTAGCTGTGGATGTTTGACAGTGTTGACGTTGGCATTGACTTTAAATCTATTCAATTTAATTTTTCAATCTTCTATCTTATCTCTTATTTTATTTTCTGTGTCATGTTATTGTTGTCTCCTAATTTCTATGCCATATATTTGCTCATCTAATTAGAGTTGGCAAACGAATCGGGTCAATGACGAGTTGAGCCATGATTGAGTCGGCCTAAAATAAATCAGGTTTTTTTGGGCAAAAAATATACAACCCGTGATTCGGATGGGTCGAGTCTAATTGACCCGCAAGTTATTTCATTATTTAATTATTATCATTATTATTATTTTTATAATTATGATACATAACATGATATTTTAATTTTAGTCTATTGAATATAGTACGCAATTTGTTTTATTCAATAAAAATGTATTTATTAACAAAAAATATTAAAAAATTTATATTTAATTAAGAAATAATTTTAACTTTATAAACTATTGTGAGCATTGCTTATTTGAATAAATATGTAAAACTAATAATTGTAATTAAATACCAAATGACTAATTTTAAAAAAAATGCTAAAACAATACTACAAACACATTACACATGTATGTATTATATAGTGACAATTATTTGATTGTACATGTAATGTATTATGCTATGTGCAAGTATATAGAAATATAATTAATTAATTATTATTTTTTATTAACATTTGATAATTAATAATATTTTAAATTTTACCTTATTTAAGTTCTTTTATATCTAATAGTTATATGTTTGGAGATAATAGTACTGTGAACAAATGAATAGAAGTTTTGTTCCATAAATTGATCTAAACTATTAATGAATTAAGTTATTTTCAATATTTTTTTTATGTATTGATGCTTTTATTTTTTTTAAAAATAAAAATAAAAATTTGGCCAAGGGTCGAGCTGGGCCAAAATGACCCACTTTTATTTTACTGAAAAATGTAAACCCGTAGCTCACTTTTTTTTGGGCGAGTCGGACCGAACCGTAGGCTTAGACCATTTTAGCCAAGTCTACATCTAATATTATTTGGTATAATCTAAATTATTTATCTATGACAAGTATAATATTTAAATTATTAAAATAACTATATATTTAAAAATAATTTATACTTGTTTTAGTAGCATTTCAAACTTTAAGCGTTTTGTTTTGATAACATAATTATTATTCTAATATTATTTATATGTAAATCCTATTTACATTTAAAATTGGCAATTGATATTGTGAAAATAATAAAATTATTATTAAGATAATAAGTATCATTTAAAATATTAAGTGTCCCTAAAATAACTAAAAAATTATTGTTAAATCATATATGCTCTGACTGATTCTAAACTTGACAAAATTGGCTTGGGCTCGCAGGGCGGCCAGGCCTGTCCTTCAAAAAGTGGGTTTTGGGTTGTCAAAATATAACCCGATAAAAGTTGGGCCTTTTTGGCTGGGCCTGTTTTGGCAAGGCCCGCAAGCTAATTTTTATTTATTTATTATTATTGTTTGATTTTGTTGACAAATAAAATATTAACTTAAAAAATGAATCGAGTAGTGAATTATGAAGAATATAAAAATAAATTCTAACATGTGATTTTGAATAATAATACAAAAAAATATTATGAATATAATATAAATATCACCTTTAGTCTTTCTTTTACTCTCTTATCTTTAATATTGATATTATATATATTTATAAATTAATTAATCACAAAATTAGTTACATTTTAATATATATAGTACAAAATATCTATAAAATTATTGATTATTTTATTTTTTTTACTAATAATATTAAATGATTATGTAGAAATTATGTGTCATCATTGTAAATAATTAGAGATAGTATTTATTTCAAATTATATATTATAGTTGTAAATATATTATAAAAAATAAAATAAAATAAATTATAAAATACTAACATGATCCGCGAGCCGACTCGACTCGACTCGACCTGGGCGGGTCACAGACTTCACTTTTTCAACTCGTAAAAAGCTGGGCCGTTTGGCCCGACCCGTTTGCCACCTCTAATTGCTTCAAACAAAATCAACCGTCTCAATTTTTTGAATAAATAATTATTATTTGACATTAATACATACTTCCTCTATTTCAAAATTAAAAATATAAATTTTTTTGACAGTTAAAAAATTAAGAATACATTTTTATTTTAAGAGTATAAAAAAATAACATGATATTTTTAATTTATTATTATTATTTTATTATTATTATTTTAATATCACATTGTTATTACTAGAACTAAATTTCTTATTAATATTAAAATTATATTTAATAATATAAAATCTATAATATAAAATAGAGCCGCTCAAATCTCAATACTTCAACATCTAACGGCCTCAAATCTATTTAGGTTTCAACATCTAATGGCCTCAAATCAATTTAGTCTTCAACATCCAACGGTCACTAATCTATCTCTCATTTTTTCACCCAATTCAAAAAAATTAAAAATCTATCTACTCACATTTTCCACTCATATCAAATTCACCACTACACTATAATAATAATAATAATAATAATAAAAAAAAAAAAAAAATAGTAATAGTAGTAGTAGTAGTAGTAGTAGTAGTAGCAGCAACAACAACAATAGTAGTAGTAGTAATAACAACAATAACAACAACAATAATAATAATTATAATATTAGTAATAATAATAATAATAATAATTATAATTATTATAATTATAATTATAAAAAAAATTGCACGTAAAAAACATGAGTCACCCTTTTAACATTGACCCAATTTTCTTATTTTTCGGGTATTGCGGTCATTATGTTTTCACATGTAAATTGATTTGAGCGGGAAATCACAAGGACGGTTCAGATTCATTCTAATTTATTTGTAAGTTATTTTAGGTTACAATGAGTTTAAGTAATAGAATATTTTTAGAATTTTAATCTACGTCGTGCCTTCAGGCACGGGCAATTACGTGTTATCTCTTTTGGTATTTATGCTGGCTATATCGAGAGCAACTACTGTAGTAGGCTCTGAGTAATGGTATGAGAATCTTTTGTCCAATTTCAAAAAAAAAAGATGTATATATATATATATATATATATATATATATATATATAGAGAGAGAGAGAGAGAGAGAGAGAGAGAGAGAGAGAAATGTTATAGTGTTGCGATTTAGTTGGTGTTATGATAATATTTTTTTGTTTGGATTTAGATGGCTCATTTTATACTTTTGAGTATATATACAAAAATCTTTCTTTTGAATTTTTACATTTTTCCTCCTCATTGGACCCCACTAAATGACTTGCAGTATTGTCTTTTTTTCATAGAAAATACTGTTCATGGATCATATTGATCGATGGTTAAAGTTATTGTAGGCAAATAAATGTTGCCAAACTTCTAATTCCGTTTTGTTAATAAAGAAAATGTATATGGGATACACGAAAACACTATATTATACAAATTTGAGCCCGCTATCATCAATCAATTAATTGCTCAAACCCGCCAAGAACTAATTTTAAGTTGGGAATGAGTAGCACACTAATGTTTGTTTAAAAAAAAAACTATGACTAGATTGAGTATCAATCTTTTTGTATTAATGGTTGCACTCTCAGTTTTATTATGAAACTGAGAGTTCACAACAGTTTTTAATTTTTCAATTTAGAAATATTAGATACAATACTCAACTGTTATATTAATTATACCGCGCCTTCAGACACAGGTTATCCCTAATTATTTTTAAAAATCATAATTTTATAAATATATATTTAATAAGGGGTATAATAATACGTACATCAATGAAACTGAAGCGGAATAGCAGATCTGAATTTCTCTCTCTTCATATATATATATATATATATATATATATATATATATACCATTACATTCATTCACATTGTCATCGCCTTGTCCTCATTTTCCTTCCTTCTCCAGCTTCTAGTCTTAAATCTCTCTCTTCCTCTTTCCGTCTGCTTTCTTTCTTTTTTTTTTTTTTAATTTTTTGTTTTTCTAAACACACACGCACATTCACACATTCCAGATTCGAACCCAACTTTTCTTTCCGTCTGCTTTCTTTTCTTGTGAAGTTTCATGTTATTATTTTCTGTTAATCAATCCCATTAATAAGCTCAGTCTAATCTGAAACTGGATCAGTCCAGTCATCGTAATCTCCCCCGTCTTTGTTTCTAATCCTCCAATCCAAAAAATAAATAAATAAATCTTCTTCTTAAAAAAATTTCATAGCTCATTTATCCATCCTAGTTTTGAAGCTTGAAATTTCCAAAATTTCTGTTCCTTGATCCCACATTTATAAAAGTCACCAAATTATGTAATCCAAATCCAATCCATCTTTTTCCCCTCTAAAAACACCAAAAAATAAATAAAAATAATAATAATAATTTACTTTGATAAACGGAGTACGAGTAACATTTATCCCAAAAAAAAAAAAAAAACCCAAAAAAGTTATTTTTTATTTTTATTTTTATATAGTAAATGGCGGAATCGGAGGTGGGTACACCGACAATGCCGGCGACACCAGGGACGCCGGGAACGCCGGGAGCACCGTTGTTCACTGGTATCCGAGTTGACTCACTGAGTTATGAGCGGAGTGATAGGAAGTCGATGCCTCGATGCATGTGCTTCCCAGTAGACGCACCCACATGGGGTGAACCGCATACTTGCTTCACTGGAATTTCTGTACCAGATGTTTCCCTAACTAGGAAGGTATTTATCGGATAAATACCTTATTATATATTCCATTCTTTTTATTACACAATTCGTTTAAGATATGGTCGTATATATTAATTGTTTTATTAATATTAATTTAAAATTTAATTATTATTTATGCATTAATTAATTATTTTTTATCTTTTTTTTTTAATTATTCTTTTTTTAAGAATAAAATAAAAAATAATTAATTTTTTTTCTAAATATATCTAAAATGACTTATATTTTTTTTTAAAACGACTTATATAATAAATAAAAAATATAATTATTAATTTTATCACCTTTCTTTAATTCGGTTCAATATCTTGTTTTGCGTCCCTCGTCAGTTATAGCTTCGTTAGGTTATCTCTAATAGATGGATTATCCTATGGACTATATTTAGTCCATATGACATCAGCAAATGTCCTTTAGTCTTGCATCATTTCAGCAGATGGACTATCCCATGGACTATGATATAAAAAGATTAAAATATCAAATAAATTCAACAAAACTCCTATCATCTTTCTACTTTTCTATTTAAATATTAGTAAATTTATAGTTCATGGACTATCTCATTCATAGATATAGTCTTTTGAGGATATCAAATATAGTCATGGACTATATTTAGTCCATCTGCTGGAGCAGAAAAATAAATCTTAGACTAAATATAGTCTAGAAAGCCATTGCTATATTATGAAGTATTTTGTTATCCCCATGTTTTTAAAATAAAAATAAACATAAAATAATTTATCGAGCCAAAAACTAAAATAATGAAAATTGTACGGCTAGCTTCTTTATTTTTCATTTATTTAACCAAAAAAAAAAAAAAAAAAACTTCATTTCTGTCCTATTAATCAGGATTACAATTCATATGTCTGCTCAATTGTTAAAATAATTGTTTAAAGAATTTTTTGTTACTTGCATCGAGTCATCAATTTGTCAATATTATACAAAAGAAACTCTATAGCTTAGTTATTAGGTGTCAGCTATAATGAACCAAGAGGAATAATAAATTTTGTGCACATAGTTCTATTTTGTAAAGTTTTAATAATAATTTTTTAATTTAATAATTTTATTCTTATATTTCGTTATTTTGTTTTATTTTTTTGTGTAACTAATACGGAGGCCTAATTTTGGAAGTATCCACTTGGATATGACAGGCCTTGCTTGGACTTTTATGTTATGTTGATTGAATAAAAGTTCAGGACCTTTAATAATTTGCCATGCAATAATAGAAAAGATATTTTCATCCAGATTAAAATATTTAATTTATAAATGTTAAAATATTAAAATATTAAAATATAATTGTAAAAATTACATAATTCTCCTTGTTGAACCTCAATACAAACGTTGTATATTGTATTAGTATTTACAGGGTGTATTTAGTTACGTAGTACTTGAGTTTGATGGAAATTACGTGATCATCATTTCAAGAGAAAAGTAGACTTTAGTTATACCTATTATCATAACTAAGAAATAATAAAGTATTTTTTAATAAAAAAAGAAATTAGAAATAGTAAATCAGTAGAATTCCCATATCAAATTAGTATTCCATTCCTACTGGTTTATTTATTTATTTTTATTTTTACCAAGAAAGTAGGAATTATTTTATAATATGGAAAAAGTCGAAATTCAAGTTTTCTTTCTTCTTCTTCTTCTTAATTTTTTATTTTATTTTATTAAATATAAGCATATTTTCGTACATGTCTAGTAAGGTAATATTTTCAATAGTTTTTTAGATATAAAATTATTTATATTTTTTTCTTGAAAATATAATCATAGGATTAAATAAAATGGGTAACGTGACAACTTGACTGCTGGAATAGAAATAGTGAACCAGTCCCAAAATTCTGGGCTCACCGGTCCATAGGAATAACTGTAAGCCCAAGTAAAGTTCGGTCCATACATAAGTAAAGATGTCTGGAAAGAGAAGTGGGCAATCCTTGTGGTGAAGCCCTCAAGGTGGTCCAATCAATGGGTTTAGAATTCACTAAACTCCCTTGTTATTTAGGCTTTTTAATATCCCTAAGTTTCAAACCAGAAATTCTAATTTACAAAATTTAGAAATATATTTTTGTTCTATATTTAACTAACCCTAAAACTACTAAGATACTAGTTAATAGTTGTAGCATGATAATAAACTTGAGAACATTATGTCACTTTATATTAATATATAAAAAGAAATAGAAAAAAGAGAGGATTATGTTTGTGAAATGATTTTTTTTTAGTCCAATCTGGCCGAGATTATTCTTATTTTAAGCTCAACTTGTTCATAAAACAAGTCTAAAATTTTTATACTCCCTCAATTTCACAAAAAGAATTTCATTACCAAATTAGGTTAAATGTACTTCATTTTTTCCTCCATTTGCATTCACAGTAAATTTAAACGAAGTAAATTTTGTTTAAATAATGTGGATTGCACTTGTTGTTTACATTAGGAATATTAAAATGACCTCCTATACTCTTACATACTTTTTTCCGAACAACAAAAGATGTCTGAAGTATACAATTTAAATTTAAAATATTATTCGTACAAAGACTATTTAACCGTCAAAACTTCCATTCCTTTTGGAAAAATAGAAAGAAAGCAATACGTAATTACATGAGGTTCATTGAGGGGGTGTATAAAATTGGAACTTATTAAAATTTTCTCCTATACTTTAATTTTTCTTGTGCGAAAGATGTACTTACGACATTTTTTTATGGTATAGAGGGAGTAATAATTTTGTGATTTGAGTGCAGCTTGGAGCAGAGTTCGTTGGCACATTCATCCTAATATTCGTTGCAACAGCAGGACCAATTGTGAACCAAAAATACAACGGTGCCGAAACCCTAATAGGAAATGCTGCATGTGCTGGGCTGGCTGTTATGGTAGTAATTCTCTCCACTGGCCATATATCTGGAGCTCATCTTAATCCATCCCTCACCATCGCCTTTGCTGCGTTACGCCATTTTCCCTGGGTTCAAGTTCCAGCTTACATTGCAGCGCAAGTTTCGGCTTCCATTTGTGCTTCATTTGCACTCAAGGGTGTTTTTCATCCCTTCATGTCTGGTGGCGTTACGGTGCCTTCCATAGGCGATGGCCAAGCCTTCGCCCTCGAGTTCCTAATTACGTTTAATCTCCTCTTTGTTGTTACTGCAGTGGCCACAGATACTCGGGCGGTAAACCATTTTTCTACAACACCTACTCTTATCTATATCTATTTAAGAATCTTGATATTGTCAGAACAAAAATTATAATATGAGAGAGGCTATACATTTAATGTCACTTTTCATAACCCCACGAGATATGGTTAATACACTATAATTTAAGAAAGAGTCTCAGTGGTAAAATATATAAAATTTAAAAATATATTTTTGTTTCATGTGTAACATAATATAATGGTGTTTAGTAACAGTGATCTGATAGCAAAATTGGAAACAAGACTTGGAAACAATATAGTTTACATTTTGAAATGGTGGGGGTAATATCTTAAATTATGGTATTTGTATAATGCTTTATATCTCTCTGATTGCATAGCTTTGTGACAGGTGGGAGAACTGGCAGGGATTGCAGTAGGAGCTGTTGTAATGGTTAACATTCTTATTGCCGGGTAAGTAATCTTCCTCTGCCTACCAGTTATCCTCATTGCACCTTTCTTATATAAGAAAGAGTTGCATTTGTACGAGTTAAGGATGTGTTTTTATTTCACTGTTAATTTTAAAAATTAAAAATTATTAATTTAATAGTGGTGACATAATATAAAAAATTATGACTAAATCACATTGCAGATTATAGTTTTAAACTTATAATTGATTTTCACCCAAAATTCTATTTTTGATTAAAAACACCCTAAACTTTTGTTGTCGAAACAATTTCTACCCTCCATGCTAAATTTTAGGGTTCAAATTATTTTGATGCAGATAGTGCAAATTGTTTAAGCACTCAAAGTTTAGAGTGCTTTTAATAGAAATTAAAGTTAGAAGAAAATCGACTATAAGGTCCAATATGTGATTTAGTCTAATTAAAATTATAGCGATAATTAACAAACTTGAGAATATTCTGTTATTTTATCCTAATCTAAGTAAAAGTAACTCTTTACGTGTGCAAAAATGGTAAATGTGATATTTTTTTTTGTGGGACATGAGAAGTGATAATCAAATTTTGTTCATGACTTAGGCCGTCGAGTGGTGGTTCCATGAATCCTGTGCGGACGCTTGGACCGGCTGTTGCAGCAGGGAATTACAAGGGAATTTGGATTTACATGATGGCGCCAACGCTCGGCGCTCTGGCAGGGGCAGCCATCTACACGTCCGTCAAGCTTCGAGATGATGAAGTTCAACCCTCACGATCGGTGAGGAGCTTCCGTCGCTAGGTCACGGGATTGAACGGTGCCATTTTGATTCCTGTTGATGATATGAAAGTTAAGTGTGCGAGAACAACAGTGTATAGGACACAATATAGAAGATGTGACTTCAAGTCCACCCCCTTATAAAGTTGCGTGAGATATGATGAACTACCAAGTGTGTGCCATAAGTTTCACTTTCAAACATTATATCATTCACATTTGGTGGATGAAGTATTTTGGTTTTGTCATTGTTGTTTTCTTTTTCCTGTATAATTGAACAGACAGCCCGTTTGGATGTATTATTGTGTTGTAATAATGTTTGCTTATAAAAAGCCTTATAGCTATCTAAATTATTGCCCTTACATATTACATTACATGCATTTCTTCTTGAGAAATAGGAGTCCCTATAATTTGGGACAACTATTTGTTAGTGGGAAACATTTTTACGTCAACTATTTGTAGGTTCTACAAGAACCTGCTAATCTACGCCCGTGGTCCTCATGATTGCTATTCATGAGTGTAATTGATCCATACTGACAAGCCTTATATAGCAATTGATCAAATATTCAAGTAAAAAAAAAACCTTGTGTATATCACAAAAATTTGTATTTTCCTTCATTTTTTTTGAATTGTTAAAGTTGAGATGCACTTATGTGCTATAAAATCGTAACTTTTTACTATATTGAACCTCAGCAAATTGACTATGGGATATTTGATAAAAACTGAATGAAATAGTTCTGAATTCTTAAGTAACCTGAATGAGCTGAATGAAGTAGATTTCTGAATACTGAATGAAAAAAGTTATTTGGTAAGTGACATGTCTGAAACATCTAAATAACATATTTTTACTATTTTATCTCTTTAAAAAAATTCAAAATTATTGTAAATTTATTTAATATTACTTAATATAATATTTAATATTATTTTTTAATTTTTTTTTTACTTTATTCAGTTGAGACTTAACCATTCAGCCAAAAAAAATTAAACTTAGTCATTCAGTCCAAAAATCTGACCGATTTAACCATTCAGTCCTAAACAAATGCGCTGAATGACTGACCGATTCAGATGCATTAAGTTCTAAACAAATACCCCCTATGTGCTAACTTCACTGAATCTGAAAACCCTCTTCATTAACCTTGTCCCTTTTTATTTAGCAAGTGCTATTTAATAATCAAATTTTGTGCCTCTCCAAGGGGGGCTTTCCCTCGAGGGGTATTGACAAGTTTGCTATTGTTTAAAATATTGAGATATTTTCAAAGTAAAAAAATGGTAAGAATTAATTTAATTTTGAATAATATAATTAAGAAAATTATAAACTATTCAAATAGTACTACTAATCACAATGATTGTTTTTAAAAGTCAACTATTACAAGGAAAATAGAAAATTATGAAAGAATTAATCTATAAAAATTAATTCTATCTATAGACATAGATAGTAGAATAACACCTATAATATATAGAAATAATAATATTGTGTACCTTGTTTGGAATTCATGAACATAGCAAAAGAACAAGGTACTACTCCCTTGATGCCTTAGATGTTGACTTGATGAGAAATCCTCAATATACTTACAGTATTATGAAATTCTTATACTTGTAAAATCAAGGGAGATGACCTACTTCCTTATTTATATTATTCCTGATTAGTAATCCAGTGAGCATACTCATCACAAGTCCAAAAGTTTACTTAAATAATCTACGCTAGCCAGTCCCTATTTGACTTAATTAGAGTCCTTATGTTACACTTAATTAGACCGATCAATTAACCAGGTTTATATAAATACAATTAATATTATCCCATAAAATATTCTTACATTCTTCCATTTGGGATATTGATTAATTGAAAAATAATTTTATATAAAAAAAATAAATCACAGACTAATCAAAAAATTTAAAACTTTATGCACAATTTTGATAAAATCATTAGTTTAATAAATACTATAAAAGTCAATCCGGTCCTATAGAACTTTAAAATCATGGAGGTAACAACATTTTTTAACCGACACTAACCTAATTATGGTCACAAAAATTCTTAACTCTACTAACATAGATTTAATATGGTAGTGTGGTGACTTGATAACACCCAAATTGAATCTTCATTGGTTATCTCATCGTCAATCATCATTTTATGGTTCAACAAATCTTCTCTGTCTTAACTTTATTATCGCAAAATATATTAATGTGTCATAAGACATACCTAAAAGACTAAACTGAATGTCTAAACTTTATTTAAGGTTGAGGTATACCTTGATAATTTATATAATAATATGTGTAACGCTCCCAAAATTCTCGTACTTGTTATAACGAACTTTATGCGTTAAACTTCATATCATTTATCAACTTAATCAAAGATCCCGTAATCATATTGGTTGAATTAATTTATTTTAGACTATACATTAAAATTTTATTTAACTTAGTCTCTAAATCTTAACTTGATCTCGATCTCATCATTTTTACAAGTATCAACTTGTAGTTCATTCGTATACATAAATAACACCATATATACCGGTCAAATTTTAACCTTAACATTTAGACATTCTATGCGTCAATATATCCAAGTTTCACAGTATTAATAATATGATGTTTCTTGGAATAGAAGAATCTTGTGATAAATGTTTGTATCTGGTGTGATGTCGCAAGCACCCAAAAATAAAATCTTACTTTGGAAAAATATTAATATAGTAGTGCAAGTAAGAGTCGATCCTACAGAGAATGATTAATTTAATCTTATGTTTTCGTAAACTAAAATTGGGGGGTTTTTGAATTAAAGAAATAATTTAAATAAAATTAAAATAAATATGCAAGAAATAAAAAAAAAGAAAAAGCATTGGTTTAAGTTAATATCCACCATAAAAAATTTACAACTGATCACTGATGCAAGAATAAATCAATTAATATTTTGAAGATTCACCGTAGAAAGAACTACTCGCAGGTGGAATAATTTTTCTCCTTCCTCCTTAATTTTAGATAAGTAGAGCCACGTGGTCTAAATACCCTTACTATTAAACAACCCCCGACACGTGCTAAAGATTTAATTTAATAGCAGCATAAAGAATTAGAGAGATCGTTGAACTAAACAACACAAGCCACGTGTTTGCATTTAATTTAGATGAATATTCTTCCTAAGATAAAATAATCTTTTGATCTGCAAAACAATTATTAAACTTAGTTACTTCACAAATAACAGTAGATTAATATGAATAATAGACTAGTAGTACTCCTAGCAATTAAACAAACCAATCATAAAATTAAGCATAGAAGAATATTCAATAATCAAAATATAAATTGAACAATTAAAATAAATTAGATCCCACAGTGTATAAATCTTGATGGCTTCAATCACTTAAACCAAGAAAAAAAAATTAACTACTCATAATTATAAAGAATACTAAATAATAGAAGAGAGAATTATTTATTCTAATGAGGGTTGTTTCTTACATTGTTTCTCAAACCCTCTATTTATAGGCTCCAAAATCCTCCTAACCCTAATAGGAAGTACATTTTCCAAACCCTAATAGGATTTAAAATACAAATAAAAATAAAAGAAAAAGAAAAATAATTATTATTCTAACCCTAGTTAGAATTAAAATCCAATTTGGAATCAAAAAGTAGCAAAATTCGCGAATAATCTCGTTTCTGGAATTAACGCGCAAACCAAACAAGCCCTTCGCTACAGTAGACGCCAACGTCAGCCGCCCGTGCGTATTGCGCGCGTCCTTCAATGAAACGACGTCGTATTGCTCCACCGTGCTGACCACTCCAGTCCCGCGCCTTGCGCGGATGATGCTGTCCACAGCCAAAATGACGTCGTTTGGTTTTCTGTTGGCTATTCCGCATAGCGCGTATTGCGCGATCGCTCCAATTTGTTAGTATTTACGATTCTGCCATTGAGCGATTTATTTACCAAATTGCCATCTGACTTTGCAGAATTTACAAAAATGCCCCCAAAGCTTATTTTTCCTACAAAATAAAATATAAAATAATTGGAAATAAATAAAAATAATATAAAAATACTAAAAATACTAAAAATGCATAATGATTAATAAAATACATAAAATACTAAAAATAAATAAAAACACATAAATAAAAAGAAATATAAAAATACTATAAAATTACCTAAAGTAACATAAATTAACTAAAATCCTATAAAAACTATTAAAACCAAAATGAGCTAAATAATTAAGCATTTAAGCATGCAATAAATATAAAAACTAAGTATTAGGGATTAAAAATAGCATATAATTTAACCCTATCAGTATCTTTATCCGTGACAAGATTCCTTTTCTTACAGAACATACCATATTATTCAATACCCTCACTTGAATACACATCTTTATAGAGATATCTCTTTATATCGATATTTTCTCATTCAGTCTTGTTTGACATTCCGTGTTTTGTACTGTGTTAGGTAGCACTGATGCAACTTAACAATGAAGTGACTCTGCGTCCTGAAGTAGCTCAACAATCTTAAGTAACTCAGTGATATGATGATATTCAATGCAGTTCCATTTTACAATCCTGAGCATTTTGACTTATTTTAGACTTATGAGATTTTTGTCTTTACTCTACGACCAGAGCCTTTTGTGTTTTCTCTACAGTGTTGAACTGCTTGACTAAACTCTATGAACTCTCTATGTTTGTGTTGATCTTGTCGGATGACCTTTACTCTTCTTCCTGTTTATTCTCCTACCTTGAAGTAAGTCTGATCTCCCCTATTTTGTACTTGAGCATTCTTCTTTAATGGTTTAATGCTTAGCACATAGTCTTTTTCGGTCTTTTTTCCTTACCTTTGCAGCTCTGTTTTGTTCTCTTCTATGCACTCGACGATTCTGCTATACTCAATGATCCGCTCTGTTCTGCACTCACCAATTATGAGATCGTAGATTTAAGCTTTTGGTATCTCACTTAACGATCCAAACTTAATCTATGATTTTTGTTGATCTACTATTTACTCTACGAACTCCCAGTGCGTTGCTCTGACTCTGTTGCTTCTCTATTCTTCTTTTCAGCCTAGTCTATTACAAAATTGGATCAACCTGACAAATTTGATCCCTAACTAGTCTATCTTTGTCATTTGGATCAACCTAACAAATTTGATCCCTATATCCTTGTTCAATGATTGTTCTTTTAAAGACTGTACAATATTGTCTGCTTTTCTTTTACACTTATACATTGATTATTCAATTTATCCAATATTGAAATTAAACATTAACATAAATAACTTATTGATTATCATACATTGAAAGTTATATTATTAAAAGTTATATTGCAAAGATAAGTACATGATTAAGTCATCATCAAATCCAAATAGTAGATATCAACATAAATACACTAATAAATATATTCAAACTTGATCAAGTTTGTTAGCAAATTTATGTATTTGCCCTTTTGGATTTAATGATGACGAAACAATACTGAATTACTTAATATGATTATTCTATCATGTGGATGTTGAATTTTTATGTTTAATTTTGCCTATATAATATTGTGAGATATATGATTACATTATTGTTTTTAATATATGTAAGAAAAGAAAGTTCAAAAAAGTGTGAATTTGTAAACACTTGTTACAATCTTTGTATAGCCCTTAAAAAGAACAATTATTATAAAATGACTTAGAGATCAAGAATGTTAGATTGGTCTAAAATTGAAAAGTTAGATTAGGCTATGAATCAAATTTGTTAGGTTGATCCAAAAGATAAACTCTATATTGTCCTAAAGAAAATATTGTTATAAAAGGACACTAAGGATCAAATTTGTTAGGTTGAATCCATATACAGAGTATTATCCTAAATGTAATAGAATAGGTTGAAGGCATGGACAACTCGAAGGAGGAAGCAAAACAAGAGAACTCACAAATCGCAGGGCCAAGGAACAAAACTGCAGAAATCGTAAAGTAAGCAAACTCTATGATAAAGAATTCTGAGAAAAAGAAAAATAGAGTGATCAGTATCATTGCGCAAGATAAGCTGAATGATGTACACTGCGATTGAAGAATAATCAGTTAAAGATCGTAGAAGTCAAATAAAGATCGCAGAGTCTACTCAAGTATTTGCCCAAAGAATCAGAAAAATTAGTAGAGTAAGCCAGAATGATCAAGGGAGGAATTTGAAGCTTAACTCTGCGACTAACAAGCTCTTAGATCGTTGAGTAAAAAGCAGATTAATCAGGAGAAGTACAGAAGACAAGATCGTCAAGTAATAAGAAGATCGTTGAGAGAAGAGCAATGAAAAGAAGATTTGGTACAAAGTCAGAGCCACTAAGAATAATGTTGAACAAATCAAAAGAAGAAAATAAGAGATTCTGTGCTAAGTAAAATGAAGAAAGATGAGAATGCTTAGGCATAAGATTGGATAAATCAGACATACTTCGCAAGGACAAAGAATCAAAAAGAGCAATCCATTCCATAAGATCAACACAGAAGGAAAGTTCGTAGAACTCTATCAAGCAGACTCATCACAACATAGCAAAGATAAATAACTCTAACAAAAGAAGTAGAAAGGGAAACTCAGGTGCTAAACAAGTCAAAGTACTCAAGATCGTAGAATGAAGCTGAACAGAATATCCTCAGATCGTTGAGTTACTAATATCGTTGAGCAACTTTGAAATACAGAGCTACTACATTGATGAGCTAACTCAGTACCATATAGAGAACTTAATGTCCAAGGCACTAAGAGACAAATTCACTACGACAAAAGATTGAAATGATCTTAGCAAAGAGCTCTTTAGCAAAGAAGTAGTCTGAGGAAAGCTAGCTAGAGATAAGGAGTAGAGTATGAATCAACTCCAACTAGCTTACCAGAAGAAGAAGAAGAAGAAAAAGACATGACCTCTACTATAACAGGAGTGTGCTAACAAAAGATTAAGTAGAGATCATAATCCTACAAATGACAATTGATTAATTGAGGGGGAGTTGCTCAAATAAGATTAAGAAGAAGAAACAAATTGCACAATTCCAACAAACAGTAAATGCTCAAGTGAGAGGGAGCTGATCAAGAAAGAATGGAATGTGCTGAAGAAGAATTGAAGATCAAATTATGCTTCTCAGGAAATCAACCAATACTGTATAACGAACTCTGAAATTGGAAGATGTAGACTGAAGCACAATTGCAGAAGAGAATATAAGAGAATCATAGAGCCTACAAAATGGAAGAACAAACACGATTGAAAAGCTTACAGGTTGTAATGCAGATCGTAAAGCTCTAAGTTTGTAAGATTTATCACAGAGTGAAAGGATCGTAAAGTCTGTAAATCATAAAGTTGAAAAAAACAATGAAGATCGTAGAGTAAAATGAGGAGCTAATCGAAGGATAAGCTAAAAACTAAGATAAAGAAGATAGAAGATAGATTAATCAGATGCAAGGATGGATTGACACTTAAAAATTCTATGAATGAAAGATCAAATGGATATTGCTTTGTATTTAAAGCTTGACCTAAACATCACTGAAGAAATGTTCAACTGCTATTTGACTAAGATGACGTTGTCCACGTGACCATTGTTACTAAAGACTGATATGACATAACAAAGTAGAAAGCTAACTGATATGTCAGAGGAGAAATAAGGCTGGTATACCAAAAATAAGATAACATGAATTAAGTTGACATTTCTCAAATATCAACATTAGAGATCCTCAATATCAAAGCATTTAAAAAGTAACAGCTATCTTCCAACGGACAAAAGCTCCAACAAACAAAAGTATCAATGATCAACTCTCCAAGGAAAAAATTACAGAACTCTCTTTATATAAAGATCATCATCAGAAACTAAGGAAGAAAGAAAGAGAGAGAGAGGGTAGCAGTAGATAAGAGAGAAGAGGGAGATGAAAAGATTGGTGGTGTAAAGAAGAAGTTGAATATAGAAGAACCCACCGACAAAGAGAAAATGTAGAGTCAACTCGATCAGAGTTGAATGAAGAAGATTGATTCATACACTAAAGGAGTATAATAAGAAAAGGATCAATCTATAAGAGACCGAAAGGGGGATCGATCATTTTCATGAATATCCTTAACCCAAAGCTACTCTACGCTTTGGAGATCGATCAAGAATGATTCCAGAGAATGAGTCGATCAAATAAACGTCATGGCTCTAGAAATAATTCCATCTCTACTAAGCTCTTTTAATTGAGCTTAATGTTAGCTTGGCAGCACCACCCCAACAACTCCAAACAAAACAATAAGTCGTGACTTAGTGATCTGCCAGATTCAGAGGAATCTGCCCCTGTTGAAGGAAGAGGACTGAGTGTCCATGGAGGAAATCGGGTTAGGCCCATCTGATTCTTAGTGACACTACAAAAAAATGGACATTTGACAATAATTTTTCAGGCAACGATTTATAAAATCGTTGCCCAAAATGCATGTTTAGCAACAAAATTTGTCATTCGTTATAGTTTGTGAAATGCTTTCATTTTTCATAACGAATTTCATAGGTCTTTGCAAAATTTTGTTGCCAATTCGTTGGTGGAAAAAAAATCCCCACCTATTTATCTCTTTCGTTGCCAATTTGTTATCAATTCTTGATGGACATTCGACAACCATTTTTGTCATTACCAAAAATGCATATTTAACAACGAAATTTGTCATTCATTATAGTTTGTGAAAGGTTTTCATTTTTCGTAATGAATTTTATAGGTTGTTGCAACATTTTGTTGCCAATTCATTGCAAAATTTTGTTGATAATTCATTGGCAAATTGTGATTCATTATACGACTTACTTAGGATGTGATTAGAGTAAATATTTTGGAAATAAATTATTAATTGGACCTGTTACCCTACTGTGAACATAATTATTTTTTGTAGGATGCCTCAGCGTAAGAAAATGGAGCCGCAAATCCTGCATCACTTGATATTTATAAGCCCTCATGTGTTGTTGAACCTCCTGATTATAAAATTATCACCGCAGTATCACACACTGACAATACAGGTATGCCATGAAACTTTCATTTTTTTTTTTGCTAAATAAATAAATGTACGCCAGAATTTAAAATAATACTTATCTCCCAACAAAACCCAAAAGAAGAAAGAGGGCATAAATACCATTAATGAGTTTTTTAGACAAATCATATTAGAAGTGTAATGGCGTGGAATTTGTAAATATTGTAAATGTTATAATTAATTAATGAAATTAAAATTTTAAAGCGTGCCAAGTATTCTGGGACAAGCTATTTGTGCATTATTCAATTAAAGAATAAAATTCAAGCCTAATGAAATAAATTTAGATAAAAAAGGACTTGCTTTGAATAAGAAATTAGCAATGTATGATTTATTAGAAATTAATTCTCTAGATTTTATGAGAAAAGACCATGTTGCCCTTAACAACTTAAGAAATGGCAATTGTATCTTAGAATGGTTTAATGTCCATTGTATCCTTGTTTAGTAATGGAAATTGACATAAATGACGTCGACCATACATGAGTTAAGCTTAACTAGGCATGGTTAGTTGTTAGAAAAATACATACAAAATATGTATGTATATATTTCTTAAGTATAGATAGATATTAACATATCTTATATTCATTTCATCTTCTAAGTTGCTAAACAAGAGTTCATAAGAGAGAAAAAGAACTAGGGTTTGCTAGAGAAGTGATTAAGCCAACAAAGTGGATCATCTAACTCTAGCAAGCATTGTAGCTAGAAGGAGAAGAGCATAAAGAAGGTATAAGAGTGTTCGTGCTTTAAAATCCTCTCTTTATGTGTTTAAATTCAAGAACATGCATAGTCGTGCATGTATCTATGGATATAAGTGTTGATTATGTGAGTTATGTGCTATATGGTTGAAATATGAAGAAACCTTAAGCTTAAAAGTTGTACTACAAAGGTGGTGAACTATTCATGCTTGAATTTATGGCTAAGAAGCATGATTTGTGAAAGATCATGTGTTATTTGTTAGATGTCTTGGTAAAAACCTAGTTGGAAGTGTTGAACATGTTTGATACATGTAAAATTCCTTACTAGATAGCATACTAGATGCCTTAATGGTTGAAAAATATGACTTGTGAAGGAAAAATAGAATATTAGGCTATATTTTGCATGTAAACTAAATCATAATCTGTAAAGTGCTTTAGATGGTGCGTATAGATGTTATGTAGGCATACAAAGTTGCTAAATAAGCATGTGTTAGTGTATGTGGTGTATGAAATTTAAGAACTTAAGCATGAGCTTAAATGTGAGTTTTGTTAAGTTAACAAAATTCCACACAAGTGTGATTTTTGGCTATTTTGTGTAATTAAAGGTAAAAATGAGCCAAATAACTAAGTTTTATGTAAATACATGTGTCCGTGTCGATTTGGAAGTCATTTGGTATTTATGACGATAAAGGTGCATTTTAAACATTTAAAAATGTTTGTCAACACCTAAAATTGAGTTTTCAAAAAAATAGGATCATTTGAAGACTTTTAATATTTTTAAAGGCCTAGACAAGTCATATATATGTTATATGTGTTAAATTAGGTGTTGGAATCAAGTTTTGTATAAAAGGGCCAAAAATAACATGCAAAAATAAAATAAAATGATAACTTGTATGTCAAGGTAAAGCATGTAAATACTTATAACTAATGTATGGACCAATATTTTGATTGTGTGGGTCAAAAATGGGATAATATATTAACAGTAAGCGTAAATGAAGAAGAAGATAAGTGTTCTTTTCGAACCCTCTTTTTGTAGTTATTTGAATAATGATACATGATATGCATTCATATAAATCAGTTTGAAGCTCATTTGTTATTGAACTATATTTTTGAGAAAAGTCAATGCCAATCTTGATCCGGCTAGACATATGTGATGATTCATGTTAATCAAATATTTATTGTTATATCCTCCAATCCATATTGTTGTGGTGAGGAATCTATGAAATGTTGTAATCGAACAACCCTGATAAAAAGGGGAATAAATGTAAAAGGAAATGTAAATTTTATGACGTGGTTGCGTCGTTAGATGTTTATGTTGTGCACAATATAAAAGTACGATAGGCTGATCACATTGAGTACACATCTGTAATGAAATGCAGTGTTACTACTGAACTGGGCAATATCAGTTCTTTTTATGATTGGTATTGTTCTTAACGAGTTCGTGGTCTTGTGACCATATAGCTAGCATAATCTATGTTTCAAGTTATTCATGCAAAGATTCATGTTATATTCTCAATTTATTCATAAAACCCTTTATTGGTTCAACCCTATTGTATCAGATTTTTCATTCATTATTTTGATATATCATGTCATTATTTGTTTATGTATTTGCTGAGCTATTTTATGCGCATTCTTGTTTTAAGATGATATTTCAGCTAAGCCCAAGCAGACCGAGGGGTCAGGAGTGGATAAAGGAAAGGGAAAGGCTAGTAAGCAGTGATTGTATAGCTATGGAGTCATTATAAATGTAATATGTTATAATAGAACGAATTATATGTGACGCCCCCAAATCACTATACTTACTATAGATGACTTGGTGTTCACTAGAAATGCTAAATCAATAGGTTTATAGATGATTTCATTTATTCTCAAACAAAGTTCTTATCTTAATTCCCAAAGATCTTTCATTATCGATAATTGGATTTTATTCCTATTTATTAGATATTTTTAGGCTTAATTATTCGTTAGTATTTTAATTGATTTTATGTAATTTATTTAATTGTATGTGTTTTTATTACTTTTAGTATTTTTATATTATTTTTATTTATTTTATATTTTATTTTGTAGGAAATAAAGAAGGAATGACAAATCTGTAAAATCTGCAATACCCTGATGGCAAAAGTGTAATTTTGCAAGAAATCGGTGGCAAAATCGTAACAAAGCAGATTCTGGGGCCCTTATTGTAAATATCCAGTGCGGTGGCATTTTCGTAAATAAAGCATCCGGACTTCCGCGCCATGCGCGCATGTAGGTTAAGGAGACCGGACGTGGGACGACGTCGTTTTCATGTGCTAGGAAAGAATTAAGCTTCGCGCCATGTGTGGGAGGCTGAGGTTAGCATGCAAGGCTCCATATGGCGTCGTCTCGAGGATGCTGAGCAGTCAAAGAAAGGGCGCGCCATGCGCGCGGCTGGTTGAGCGCGCGTTGAGTTGGTCAACGACGCGTTTGGCAAAGCGCGGAATTGCTGAAAAAATGGATTATTCGCGATTTATTGCTTCAATTTGATTCCAAATTGGATTTCTTTTTCACAATAGCTTAGGATTATTATTGTACTCCTATAAATACACAATGTAACTTTTATTTTCAACATAATATATTAGGTTAGAATAGAATATATTATATTAGAGTAATTTAGAAGTATTTTTAGGGGCAAATATTCAACGCGAATGATTCAATAATTAAAGGCGGAGCTTGGGAATTGGAGATTGTGATTCGAGTGACAGACGAATATCAACACATATTTGATTTCTTTTCTTTCTCTTTTATTTTTGTAATTTTGAGATGTTGAATTATTTGTGGTTAATTAATTATTTAATTATGAGTTAATTTTTATTTGATATTGCAATTGAACCCAATGTGTAGCTTAATTTAATTTATTTTCTTAATTATTAATGATTATATATAAGTTGTTTATCATATTTAGTGCGTTCGTGTATAATTATTTGCACAATACTTAATTGTGATATCTTAAAAGGAATTGTAAAAGGAATTCTAGGATTAGATCCGGATATGATAACATGTCAAATTATTGATTCTTTCTAGGAAGAGTAACATAATAGTGTGTAGGATGAAGATACATATATGCCACATGTAACTTTATTGAGAGTTGGATCTTAATGAGTTTATTTCAAATTATTTTGCATAGCAATATAGCAACTTAATTGGAATAAATCTTTTTATTAATTCTTGTAAAAGATTAGTAAATAGTTAAGAAATCTCAGTTAACAATTCTATATAGTTAATTAATTAAAAAGAGAGTAAAGAGATTTAAATGAAGCATTGGGGGAAATTGTGATCTTAACTATTTTAATTTGATTTAATCATTCTTATTAGTTTAATTTAGTTAGTAATTTTAATTAGTTTATTTTATAATTAAATTGAGATTGTTTAAATATAATTAATTTGATATTAATTTAGTGTTTGATATTAATTATTTTTAATTCCCTGTGAGTTCGACACTCTATTTTATCACTTTATTACTTGTTGACCGTGTATACTTGCACGCATATATTCATATAGAAAATACCCAACAACTATTTTATATTAAGTCCTTGTAATCGATACAAGAGACTTAATACCCAAACATAACATTTTATCCTTAATATTTAGATATTTTATAACTTTACATGTTTCAACATCAACGGCATTAAATCATTAGGACGGCTCTTGGGAACAGAAAATCTCGCGGTGAGTGTTTGTATCTTCACCCGTGATAAATGTTTGCATCTTTATCCGTGACAAATGGTTGTATCTTTGTCCGGTGCAAAATTCTCTTTCCGTACAAACATTACCCAAATAGTTAAAACCCTCATTCGAAACATATTTGGTTATAGTGATATCTCTTTATATTAACAATCCTACTTATCCGTCATTCAGAATAGTAATAACGAGTTATACCTGGGTCAAAGGAACCGTAACGATGGATTTGACCAGTCAACATTGCTTAGTCCTGTCTCGGATGTACTACACTCATAAATTATTTACTGATCTTCATCCAGATAAATAGATCATTATTAATACTATTTTAAGTTTTAACAATTCTAGGTTTAATCAAAGTAAAGACGTAACAAGAGAATGTGATAAAACTTGATAATATTTATATAATATTCGGTTATATGTGTGGAACTTGTTTTTATTACAAAATGTCATTATGACTACAGTTAAGAACAATTAAGAAAAGTAGTAAACTAGTCTACGCATTTTTTCTTTCCTTTTTTCTTTGAGCTGGAGCTCTCGGGTTTGTCTACAAATTAGGTTTATATGCAAGGGTGAGCTAAAATGCTCAACAAGTCTTAAACACATAACATATAAGTGAACTCACACCGATATGGACTGTAAGGATTCATGACACAACAATTGATATTTACAAATGTTTTAATATAGCAAGACTGAGTGGTGGTTAGACCTTGAACTGTTCTTTGTCTTTTGACTTAGAACCTTTTACAATGGATATAGAAAGGGGATCAACTTAACGACATCCTATGTTATGCATAACATACTATACAACTAATTACGAACAGTGAAATATACTTGTTCCTCTTAGTTTACTTAACATGTCAGGATCACCCTAAGATAACTTGATTTGATATAATAAAGCATAATTCAAATAATATCACGAATAAGCATTTCATTTTGCAAGTTATGCCGAAACAAGAAGCAATAACTCTCGTATCAAATATTTATAACACGTTGAATGAACAAAATGTATAAATCACATAGAAAGCAAGTAAACGAAGGTTAAGGATAGAAAACTTACCTTTAGCACAAATTAGGGTTTCCTGGTAATCGTTTAAAGCGCCTATACAAAGGGTTTTGCGTACTGAAATGTTAGTTCATCGAATTTTCTTGTTCTATACGTGTTTTTATAACTAAAATAGACTATTTTCATTGGCAGAATGTTTAGGAGGCTTGGCTAACTCAAAACCTTAAATTTGGGTGTTTCCATCCGAGGGTTACCCTAAATTTTCAACTTTGACATCCTTTCTGGTAATTGTCATAACCTTTTCATACGAAAATATTTTGAAGTGATTCTTGAGTCTAAATTGCTTAGAATTTCATGATATACAACTTTAATTTATATTGTTAAGGCAGATTCGGATTTTAAGATTTCAAAAAATGGCAAAAAACAGACAGTAAACATGCTTTGACCAATATTTTTAGGGTTAACCATGTGAAACATGGTACCGCTTGATTTAACTCTTTAAGAAATCATGTTGTAAGACTCAATATCACTTTATAACATAAAAATAACAAATCACAAACCTTCTCATAGAAAGATTCATGACTTTTGCTCAAGAACACACGAAGAACACGAAGAACTGAAAAACCGTACATGGTAACGACTATGTTCTTGAGCTTTTGGTTTTCGTACTTGAAATAATTTGAGCATTATAACTACTTACATAAGTGATTATTACACTTTATAATCGACAAAATTTGGTCATTATAACGTCTTGCATACTTGATTAAAATAATTTATAAAAATGCTTAAGGACATATGAAGACGCAGAGAACGGATAAATCGTACATGACCACTACGTATGTTCATTGAGCTTTAAACTATGAATTGAAATTCGACATTATAACTACTACAAAATGTAGAAAGGCTTAAGAACACGTGAAGAATACAAAGAACGACAATCGTACATGGCTACGACTCACGTTCTTGAGCTTTTGAAAATTAAAGACGAAAGAAAAATCGAACATAAAAATTATTAGAGATTGTACCTTTGGTGTTTGCAAGCTTTAACTATTTCTTTGCAATATCCAAGGTAGCAACTCAATGGAACTCTCTCTCAATATATGTATAGCTTTGATACTTAAATTTTAGCTTTGGAAATGAATGAGAAAATAAGTGCACAAGGCTTGCTATTTATAGGCCAACCAAAGCTAGGGTATAAAGGTCATTAGTACAAGACTTCTAAGCTAAGCTAAGCTAAGTGCATCACCCTTTATCCCACTTGTAATTGCCGGCAATGTACTCCATTTAAGTCCATTTAATGTTTGCAATGATCATGTTTAATGACATCATCATCTCCTAAATCAATGGCCAAGATCAAGCCTACCAAAGGAATAGTATTAGGCCTTGTTTGGTTGGTGAAATAACCAATTAAATGAGGGGTAGTCAAGGTCTTTTACCAAGCTTGATTAAGGTTAGATTAGTCCTTTTTGATAATCTAGCTTAATCAAGGTTAGGTTAATTAGCAATAACCTAGGTTAATTAGGTTTATTAATTCACCGATTAGTTTAAAAATATAGATTAGGTTAATCTTTAACTTAATTAACCTTAATCCTAGTTAGGTTTAGTTTAATTCCATCATAGTTAGGTTAAATGGTAATCTAGTTACCCTAACCTAGTTCAATCCCAACCAGATTAGTACTAATCATCTAGTTAGATTAATTAGTTAGATAATTTAATTATTCTGTAACTAGGTTTAACTATAGATTAGGGTTCCTAATCCAGTTATCTCTAACCTAGTTCATTTCTAAGTATTCAAGTTGAATTGATCTTTACTAATTTAAAAGTCAGATATTACAGAGTTTTGTTCCGAATAAACACTATTCTATAAAACGAAAAGTCAAAAAGACGTTGCACGTTTTTTGGTGAATAGTGTTTTTGATTTCTATTTCTCAAAAAATGGTTAGACGATCAAAAAGACGAAAAAAAATATTTTCGTCTTTTCCCTATTTCGTCCTATTCTTGACGCATTTTTTGAAAAAAACTTTTATCGGCTATAACGTATTTTCAAAGAGCGGAAAATAAGAATCCTGAAACAGAATGTCATTTCAACGTACACGTTTTTCTCGGGGGCCTAGGTTAGATTTCCTAGGGTTTAAACCCAAGGGTTTAGGGTTTAGGTTTTATCTTTTTTTCAGTTTTAAAAAAAAAACTTTTATTCTCCTTTTACGTGCTAAGGTTGGATACTCGAACCGAAACAGAAAAATAAATAATAATGAAGATTTTATAACACATATAAGATGTAATTTAAGCTTTATTTATTCACATAAAGTCGGATTACAACTCTCTCGAAAGTTCGGAATATTACATTATATATGTTTTGTAATATTTAAAGGTCTGTAAACTTGGGATAGTTATGTAATATTATAAATTAGGTTATTTAATTCATAAATGAATAAATGTGATGATAGGGTAGAATAGTATTGTAAGCACCAAATCTGTGGTTCGAGGGACCCAGATTTGAGGGCGTCACGGGTTGGTATCAGAGCTGATAGGTTATAAATCTTAGGTGGAAAAAACCTTAGGAATATGACCGTAAGAAAAATAGTAAGACTCATTTAGAGTTTTAGGAGGCGAATGGTGGAAATTGTTAAAGTAAAATTTTCATATTATGTGTTATGTGCTATGTGTATTAGAAGTAAGAAAAATTGCGTTGAACTAAATAATTGTTCTTATGATTTTATATTATGCGAGAGATTGGATTATCCAGTTGGTCAATAGAGGAAGAACGGCGAGACATTCAAGTGGTTGTAGTTACTGCGGTATCAATCACTGCAATAGTATCAGCAGAGGACAGTGGGTATGAATAAGACCAGACGATCTAGAAGGAGAATCAGATGGGACATTGCCTGATAATGTGTCATCCAAGCAAAGGAGGCCGACCGAGAATGGGTGACTGGCCTAATTCAGCAGAATAGTGAATTTGTAGATAGAATCCTAGAATTGGAAACGCAGGCAGAGGAACGAAAAACAACTGTTGAACAAAATGAGATGGTAGTACAAGTGTTAGTTAATAGGAATATAGAGCTGGGGAATAAACTGAGGCAAGAAGAACAGAAGGTTCAAGAGTTGAGGAATGATAAAGAAGCCTTGGAGGCTAAGCTGAAGGAGACAACGGCTGAGATTGCCATGTACGAACATACTGGGGCTAAAGCAATAAGGAGAGTATATCTAGTAGAGGAAGAAGTAAGGGCTAAAAAAGCCAAAATAGATAGTATGGGTGTAAAAATGGACAATATGAGCTATGCTTTTCGCACAGCTTTCGGAAGGGCACAAGATAGTTTGTACTATTATCCTGTGGAATATGACCAAACCAGTAACACCTTGAGTAAGTGGAAGATGACAGCTATAATGGATGAAGAGTATGAAGACGCGGTCGGCATGGAATGCTTTCATAAGACGTTGTAGTAGGTGTATATAATGTATATGTCTATGTGTGTATGTAATGTAAATCACTAATTTTTGTTATAGAAGGGATAGAAAGTGTTATGTAACCTCTTTATTATAAGGAGGGAAGTTCTAGTCGTTGTATATAGATATGAAATTGTAAATCCTGACTTTTGAAATCAAAAAGGATTAGAACGGTTTATGGTAATATGTTAAATGTGATATAAGGTGTTAGACATTAGTCAAATTGCATGTGAATGAATATAAACTCAAGAACATATGCTAAGAATGCTAAGTGTGAAATAGACTTTTAAAAAATAAAATTTTTTGGGCCGAGCGCACCTGTGCTTAGTGCGACCGCAGCTACGCCCGAGGTCTCTATTTTGAAATTGCAAAGGAGCGCACCTGCGCTTGGAATGAGCGCACCTACGCCCAAGTACTCTGTCTTGAAAATTCTGGAGCAGCGCACCTGTGCTTGGTGTGACTGCAACTGCACTCGAGGACTCTGTTTAGAATTTGTGAGGGAGCGCACCTGCGGCTCAGGGAAGCACACCTGCACCGGGACTAGCACAGCTGAGCTGGGTCCGAGCGCAGCTGTGCCTAACCCTACTATTTTTAGGATGCATTTTTGCTTATGTAATGGAATTGGGTTGTCTACAGTGGGTCATTTACACCTAAACACATGCTAATTGACATACATAGATGTTGTGTCATGTAAATATGAACCTAAGTTGGTAAAAAAAAAGATAGAGTATAATGAACCCAATGCGATACGTGTGTGAAGTGAATTAACAAATTAAAGCTGCGTGATGAGTTAAGTGGCGTAGACCAATACCAAGGTTATTTAACCAATGTGCAATATGCTATATGTATGTATTTATACATTTGAAAGGGCTATGTGTTTAAATGAATATAAGAATGTGGTATGTGAATGATAAAAATAATAATCTTTACATAAATTGTTAAATAGAAATGTCACCTAGGCGAAGACATAATGTTCAACCCCTACTAGAGGAGTCTATGAATGCTCCAGAGGAGCCAGTTAATCCCATGCAGCAATTTGTTGATTTGTTAAGGGGATGTTCCAGAACAGGAACCCTAATCCCACGAGTGATTAAGATGTAGCTACCCGTATTGCTACATTTAAATATTTCAAAGCTGTAGGACCCCTAGAGTTCAAGGGGACTATGAATCCGATAGAGGCCCAGAATTAGATAATCAAAATGGAAAAAGTGTTTGATGTAGCTAACGTAGCGAAGGACAGAAAACTGCTTTTGTTACCTTCATGTTAAAAGGAGAAGCTAATTATTGGTGGGAAAATAACAATGGAAGATTGGGAACAAGAATGACACCATGGGAGAGATTTAAAGAAATATTCTTCGAGGCTTACTTTCCTCCGGTAACTAAAGATATGATGGAAGTGCAATTCTTGAAATTAAAGCAAGGGAATATGACTATGGCCGAGTATGCGGCTAAGTTCAATGAGTCAACAAGATTTAATTCACATCAAGTGGACACGGAATAGAGAAAAACAAAATGTTTTGAACACGGATTGAAGCCGTGGATTTACGACAAGGTTTCAATGTTTCAGATTGGGACCTTTATTAGGGTAATGGAGAAAGCTATTCTAGCTGAAGGAGACAATGAAGCCTTAACCAAGTATTAACAAAAGCAACGAGGCAAGAAAGGAAATAGAGTAAATAGAGAGGGAAGCAGTGGGGCAAGTAATTTCAACAAATGAAAATGGAACAGGAACAACACCAACACTTCTAGAAGTAAGCAAGGAGAACTAAAGAAGAAAATGGAACTGTGTGCCACTTGTGGAAATGGACACTCAGGAGTATGTTTGAAAGGGAAGAATGTATATTTCAGATGCAGTCAAGAAGGACACATTGCACCTAACTATCCAATCCCAAAGCCAAGCAAATGATATTTTAATTGCGGAGAAATGGGGCATCAAATTAAAGATTGTGCAAAGAAGAAAGTTGATGGGGAAAGTGGAAGTAAAGGGAATATCAATAGGAAGTTGACAATTGGAGAACCTACTCAACTGGGGAGATCGACAGCACGTACCTTCAATATTATTGTGTAAGATGTAGTGGCATCAAAAGACGTGGTGTCAGGTATCATTCCTATCAATAATATAAATGCTTATGTATTATTTGATTCGGGTGCTACCTGCTCCTTTGTGTCTGATGAATTTGCTAAGAGATTGAAGTTACCCCAAGCAAAGTTAGAACATGTGTTAAATATAAAAGTAGCGAAAAAGGAAGTAATTCAGGTGAAAAATATTCATCGAGATTGCTGTTTATCAATAAGAGGGCATAAGCTAACAATGTATTTAATTTCTATTCAATTAGGAAAGTTTGATGTGATACTGGGAATGGATTGGTTGCATAACCATGAGACAGTGATTGACTGCCAAAAGAAATGTGTGAACCTTCAAACTCTTTTCAAGTCTAAGGTAGTATTCTATAGTAGCAAATCGCCATGACAATCTTGTTGTCCGATGATGATGCAGGCTTAAAAGTTGTTAAGGAAAGGGTGTATGAGATATTTGGCTCATGTGGTTGATACACAAAGAGTGGAATCAGAAATAGGTTAGATACCAGTAGTAAATGAGTATACAGATGTATTTTCAGATGAATTGTTGGGACTTCCACCAGACAAGGAGATCGAATTTGTGATAGACCTTGTAATAGGAACGTCGCCAGTTTCAAAGGCACCATACAGAATGGCTCCAGTTAAGTTGAAAGAATTGATGGTTCCACTACAGGAATTGTTGGACAAGAAGTATATCCAACCAAGTGTTTCTTCTTGGGGAGCACCAGTATTATTTGTAAAGAAGAAGGATGGATCCCTAAGGCTTTATATAGACTACAAGGAATTGAACAAGGTGACACTTAAGAATAAGTACCCGTTACCAAGGATCGATGATTTATTTGATCAACTACGGGGAGCAAAGTATTTCTCAAAGATTAACTTGAGAAGTGGTTATCACCAGTTGAAGGTAAGGCCTGAGGATGTACCTAAGACAATATTAAGGACTCGTTATGGTCATTACGACTTTCTGATGATGTCTTTTGGTTTGACGAATGCACCAACTGCATTTATGGATTTGATGAATAAAATATTCAAGCCGTATTTAGATAAGTTAGTGGTGGTGTTCATCGATGACATTCTAATTTTTTCAAAGACTCAGGAGGATCATGCTGAACATTTGAGAATAGTATTGGAAAAATTGAGAGAAGCAAAGTGGCTAGAAAGGGTGCAATTTCTGGAACACGTGATTGACCAACAAGGGATATCGATGGACCCAACAAAAGTAGAGTTAGTAATAAATTGGGAACAACCGAAGACACCAACAGAGGTGTGGAGTTTTTTGGGTTTAGCAGGATACTACAGAAGATTTATTAAAGATTTCTCAAAGTTGTCAGGATATCTGACTAATTTGATGAGGAAAGTTGTGAAGTTTGTATGGTCAAAGAAATATGAAGATAGTTTTTTAGAACTTAAGAAGAGGTTAAGTGAAGCGCATGTATTATCATTGCCTGATAATATAAGAGAATTTGTATTATATAGTGACGCATCGCATAAGGGACTTGGTTGTGTGTTGATACAGCACGACAAGGTTTATGAAAAAGGGTATCCTACTCATGACTTAGAATTGGCAGCAGTGATTTTTGCCTTGAAGATATGGAGACATTATTTGTATGAAGAGAAGTGTGAAATATACACAGACCACGAAAGTCTGAAGTATATTTTCACTCACAAGAATTTGAATATGAGGCAGAGGAAATGGTTAGAATTAATTAAGGATTACGACTGTGAAATTCTATACCATTTAGGAAAAGTTAATGTTGTGGCTGACGCTTTAAGTAGGAAGGGTCGGGAAAGATTGTAAATGATAACTGCTCAAGTAGAGTTAATCAAAGAGATGGAAATGATGGAAATAGAAGTGACATATCCGATGAAGTTTGAAAAGAAATTATATATAGTTAAAGCTCATCCAACGTTATTGGATAAAGTGAAATAAGATCAAATACAAGATCAAGAATGTGGCAGAATTAGAAGACGAATGTCTAATGGTCAAGAGATTAAGTTCAAACTGGATGAAAATGGATTACTCAGATTTGAAGGAAGAGTATGGGTGCCGATGGTATCCGAATTAAAAGAAGAGATTTTATAAAAAATACATTGTTCGAGGTATTTAATTCATCCGAAAAGTACGAAGATGTATCAAGATCTTCGACAATATTTTTGGTGGCCCAACATAAAAAAAGACGTGGCAAAATACGTGAGTAAATGCCTAACTTGTCAAAGAGTTAAAGAGGAGCATCAAAAGCCTACTAGACTGCTACAACCGCTAGAGATTCCAAAATGGAAGTGGGAGCATATTACAATGAATTTCGTAGTAGGACTTCCAACTACGCAGAAAGGTTACGATGCAATATAGGTGATAGTGGATCGACTAACGAAGTCAGCACACTTCTTACCGATCAAGATCAAATTCAAATTGGACTAACTAGCAAAGCTTTATTTGAAGGAGATTATGTTTAGACATGGAGTTCCAGTATCAATTGTTTCAGATCGAGATCCGCGATTTACATCAAATTTTTGGAAGAGTTTTTAAGAATGTATGGGCACACAGTTGAGATTGAGCACAGCGTATCATCCTCAAACTGATGGGCAAAATGAACGAATAGTTCAAACACTAGAAGATATGTTGAGGGCATGCGTTATGGATTTCAAGGGTAACTGGGACGACCATTTACCCTTAGCTGAATTCGCGTATAATAATAGTTACCATGCGAGTATCGGTATGCCGCCTTATGAGACATTGTATGAAAGGAAGTGCAGAACACGTCTTTGTTGGGATGAGGTAGGAGAGCGTAAATTATTGGGATCGAAAATAGTGCACCAGACGGCAGAGATAGTCAAAGTGATACGATCAAGGCTCGTAGCAGCACAAGACAGACAGAAAAAGTATGCAGATTTGCATCGACAGAAGAGATATTTTGAAGTAGGGTCCTATGTATTTCTAAAAGTATTTCCCTGGAAGGGAATAATCAGATTTGGAAAGAAGGGAAAGCTAAGTCCAAAATTCATTGAACCTTTTGAAGTGCTGAAAAGGATAGGAGAGATAGCTTACGCTATGACATTACCTCCAGATTTAGAGTATGTACACAATGTGTTTCACATATCAGTTTTAAGGCCATATAAGCTAGACTACAAGTATGTGATCGAATATGAACCTATCCAGATAGAGAAAGACTTAAAGTACAAGGAGATTTCGGTTTAAATTATTGACAGGAAAAAGAAAATTTTAAGGAATAAAGTAATACATTATGTAAAGGTAGTATGTAGGAACCACAATGTTGAAGAAGTAATTTGGGAGCTAGAAGAAAGAATGAAAAAGGATTATTCGAACTTGTTTGTGTAACCTTATAATAGTGATTTTGGGGACGAAATCCCTATAAGGAGGGAATAATGTAATGGCGTGGAATTTATAAATATTGTAAATGTTATAATTAATTAATGAAATTAAAATTTTGGAATATGACAAGTGTTATGGGACAAGCTATTTATGGATTATTTAATTAAAGAATAAAATTCAACCCTAATAAAATAAATTTGGATAAAAAAAAATGACTTGAATTGGATAAGAAATAAGCAATGTGTGTTTTATTAGAAATTAATTCTCTAGATTTTGTGAGAAAAGACCATGTTGCCCTTGACTACCTAAGAAATAGCAATTGTATCCTAGCATGGTTCAATGTCCATTGAATCCTTGTTTAGTAATGGGAATTGACATAAATGACCTTGACTATACATAAGTTAAGCTTAACTAGGCATGGTTAGTTGCTAGGAAAATACATACAAAATATGTATGTATATATTTCTTAAGTATAGATAGATATTAACATATCTTATATTCATTTCATCTTGTAAGTTGCTAAACAAGAGTTCATAAGAGAGAAAAGAGAAAAGTTACTAGGGTTTACTAGAGAAGTGATCAAGAGAAGTGCTTAAGCCAAGAAAATGGATTATCCAACTCTAGCAAGCTTTGTAGCTAGAAGGAGAAGAGCACAAAGAAAGTATAAGAGTGTTCTTGCTTTAAAATCCTCTCTTTATGTGTTTAAAATAAAGAAGATGCATAGCCATGCATGTATCTATGGATATAAGCATTGATTATGTGAGTTATGTGCTATATGGTTGAAATATGAAGAAACCCTAAGCTTCAAAATTGTACTACAAAGGTGGTGAACTATTCATGCTTGAATTTATGGCTAAGAAGCATGATTTGTGAAAGATCATGTTTATTGTTAGATGTCTTGGTGAAAACCTAGTTGAAGTGTTGAACATGTTTGATACATGTAAAATTCCTTACTAGATAGTATACTAGATGCCTTAATGGTTGAAAATATGACTTATGAAGGAAAAGTAGAATATTAGGCTATATTTTGCATGTAAACCAAATCATAATCTGTAAAATGCTTTAGATGGTCCGTATAGATGTCATGTAGGCATACAAAGTTGCTAAATAAGCATGTGTTAGTTTATGTGGTGTATGGAGTTTAAGAACTAAAGCATGAGCTTAAGTGTGAATTTTGTTATGTTGACAAAATTCCACACAAGTGTGATTTTTGGCCATTTTGTGTAATTAAAGGTAAAAATGAGCCAAATAACTAAGTTTTATGTAAATAAATGTGTCTGTGTCGATTTGGAAGTCATTTGGTGTTTATGACGATAAAGGTGCATTTTAAACATTTAAGAACGGTCGTCAACACCTAAAATTGAGTTTTTTGAAAAAATAGGGTCATTTGAAGACTTTTAACGTTTTTAAAGGCCTAGACAAGTCATATTTATGTTATATGTGTTAAATTAGGTGTTGGAATCAAGTTTTGTATAAAAGGGCCAAAAATAGCATGTAAAGTAAAATGATAACTTGTATGTCAAGGTAAATCATGTAAATGCTTATAACTAATGTATGAACCAATATTATGATTGTGTAGGTCATAAATGGGATAATATATTAACAGTAAGCGTAAACGAAGAAGAAGATAAGTGTTCTTTTCGAACCCTCTTTTGTAGTTCTTTGAACATTGATATATGTTATGCATTCATATAAATCACTTTGAAGTTCATTTGTTATTGAACTATGTTTTTGAGAAAAGTCAATGTTAATCTTGATCCGGCTAGACATATGTAATGATTCATGTGATTCAGATATTTATTGTTATATCCTCTAATCCATGTTGTTGTGGTGAGGAATCTATGAAATGCTATAACCGAACAACCTTGATAAAAAGGGGAATAAATGTAAAAGGAAATGTAAATTTTATGGCGTGGTTGCATCGTTAGATGTTTATGTTGTGTATAATATAAAAGTACGATAGATTGATCACCTAGAGTACACATCTGTAATGAAATGCAATCTTACGACTAAACCGGGAAGTATTAGTTCTTTTTATGATTGATATTATTTTAACGAGTTCGTGGTCTTGTGACCATACAACTAGCATAATGTATGTTTCAAGTTATTTATGCAAAGATTCATCTTAGATTCTCAAGTTATTCATAGAACCCCTTATTGGTTCAACCCTATTATATCAGATTTTTCATTCATTATTCTGAGATATCATGTCATTATTTGTTTATGTATTTGCTGAGCTATTTTATGCTTATTCTTGCTTTAACATGATATTTCAGCTAAGCCCGAACAAGCCGAGGGGTTAGGATCAGATAAAAGAAAGGTAAAGGCTAGGAAGCAGTGATTGTATAGCTATGGAGTCATTGTAAATATAATATGTTGTAATAGAACAGATTATATATGTTTTGTAATATTTAAAGGTTTGTAAACTTGGGATAGTTATGTAATATTGTAATTAAGTTATTTTATTCAGAAATGTATGGATGTGATGACAGGGTAGAATAATATCATGAGCACCAAATCTGTGGTTCGAGGGACTCGAATTTATGGGCTTGACAAGAAGTACATTAATGATGCTAAAAGTCACGTTATTTCTCAAAAATGGATCTAATATCAAATTATTTTGTTATAGAATTTACAAATTTCCCTTTGTTAGCTGAAGGAACTGGAAAAGAATGGAAAGATATTGGTTTATACCAATCAAGCAGTCATAATCTTGATGCTACTGGGTAAGATGAAGAGTCTCTCAAAGGTCTTGTTAATCTTTAAAAATTCCCCGCCAACTCTCCCCCATTGGTTCGAATTTGCTTCAACGATTTGGAAACAATCTCTCCGCCTGTATATTCCAACATATTTCTTGAAATATGAACTCCAGATACATCATTTCTATTAAAAAGAAATAAAATATAATATAATTTAGATAATATAATTTTTAAGGAATGGTAGCTGCACTAATAAACACCATTAAAGCATAGTATGATTTAATAAAATTTGGGCAAATACGTTCCAAAATAAACCAACTCAATGCTCAGTTGCATCCTCTATAATTTGAGTACCACATTTAAGAACTACCATAACTATATTTGTAAATTTTTCACCTCTAAGACCTATAATTTTGCAATTCCTAATTTATAGGGTATACCGCAATTCACAAACCTTTATAATGACGCCTTTTATCTCCATCAGTAACTTGCATTGCTTAAAACCTTGCCTACAAAGACAATGAAATCATGAGAAACAAAACAAGCAAGCCAGAGAAAAACTAATTTCATCATACATATTTTAATATCACATGCCCTGTGACGCTTTGGGGATCCCTTTACTGGCCACAGCCCACAGGCGACCCCGGGTTGTTAACGTACAACTTTCTCTTTACCAACCATAATATTATATAATAATATGTTGCTAAAAAGTCAATAAATTTAAACTTTTATTATATTTCATTGAACTTTATCTCAGAATCGAAATCTTTACACTGATCTTACAACTCAGATCATTTATAAATCATGACCTAGTGTATTACAAATATTTTGAGTATACAAAAGCTCATATTACAACAATAAGTCGCTATGACTATCTGTCAACTCCTCTTAACTAACCGAGTTCACAATTATTAGCAATCATTTTAATATATAACTGCCTTTCACTACTATTACAAGGTCTTAACTCAAGAATAATACAAAGTTCTAATTATCCCAATAGATTTAAACAATTATAACAACAAGATTTTATAACCCAAAAATAACTTCAATCATTTCCTTTGCGTTTATCGGGATCTTTAAATTCCTTGCACCTCGCTGAAAATATTTGATTATAACAAAAGTGAGCACGATGGCTCATCAAGTCTAATAGTTATCACATAACACGTAGTTCACATTTAAATCACACTTTATGCTCCATGCTGCGTATTTTATAAAGACATTATGCTTCTTATGCTTTGCATTTATTTCAATTATTTCATGCTTAAAATGCATCTCAATATTTACAAGTTATATAATTCATATAACATACCGAATTTTATAGTATCAACTGAATATTAACTATTCACACCATATGCCTATACAAAGGCATATTTAAAATCAATTCACACCTACTATAAGTACATGCATAACAGTTTATACATATAGCAATAGGTTCGCAAGAACATCACATAGTACTGAAAAACTTGCCTGATATGTGTATTGTCTTACGTTACTACTCGGCACCTGCGTCCATCATTAACGCTCACACAATTCACATTACTTCATTTGAAAGACCTAATTTTTAAATAAGTTTATCTTTCAATTAGTAAAACATATAGGGATTCCTATATCAATCTAAAATGAATTGACACTTAAGCACAAAATTCCCTATTTACAAACATATAAATTATAATACAATATTATCACACTTGGATAATATTTTAGTTACCAACTCGTATTATTATACACTTATTAACACCTCAACCATTTACAATTGTTATTAAGTATGTAATAACATCTTAATTGATTATAAATATTATTAATTCTTTAATAATATTTAAACCTTACAATTATCATTAATTATTTAATAATAATTTAATCATTTAGTAATATTTAAAGAGTTAAACAATTAAATGTAAATTGTTTAATCACTTTATTATTTTCTTAATTCCTTCACTTTATTTATTAGTTAATTAAATAATTAATTTAATTAACTTTACCTGATATTTATCATTAAATAAACAATTATCTTTTTAACCTTATTTCTCTTTAATTATTATTTAAAATCTTTAAATAATAATAATTTATTTATTTGTCCTCATTTATTATTTCATATTAATTAAATAATAAATAATTATTTTATTAATTTTATCTCTGTGACGACCCCAAATCCGGGTTCCATAACATTGGGTTTGGTTCTCAGTGTACAATATTTTACTAACAATTAAATACATAATTTGCATTTAAAATTCACGAAATAATACATAAAGGTTCCTTACAAAAAGGTTACAATCTCAGGGTCTATCAACCATAACATAAACAGTTCATATATTAAGGAATTACACAAGATTTACCAACAGTAAATACATATTAAACATTTAATTAACATGCATAATTTAATTTATCTCTGGCTTTCCCGTTTCCCTTATCTTTCTTGGAGCAGTCAGGGCTAGCTGAAAATGGTTCATGATATAGCAAGGGTGAGCAACTACTTTGCTCCGCAAGTTTAAGAATAATCATAGACATTTAATATATATCATGAATGAATGAAAAATAACATCAAGTGTTTCAACAATAGATATAACAATTGTGAAATAAACAAGACTCAAATTTCAATGAACAGGAATATTTGAATCTTAAGATGCTGAGTGGTCACCAAGGACCCTGAACTAACGAGGGTATAACAGAGTTTCCTCTGACCCTTTCAATAGTTTGGTTTTCAAGGGGATCAGCCTATTTAACCCGCTGTATATGTATTACATTTAGTCTTCTGGCGCCAAAGTCGGTTTCCCGACATAAAATCCCCTTTATCTAGGGTTGTTCAATTCTCAGACTTATTATAAGAATCTGCACCAAGCAATGGTTTGGATAAGCTCTTAAAGGTACTCAATTTAAATAACACATTGGACTTACATTAATTATTCTAGGTTACATTTAATTAAATCAAGCATTGGGCTTGTTTAATTAATTACATGGACTAGTAATTAAATTAATTACATGGGCTACTAGGTTAATATCTTTGACCTAGGTTAATACCCTATTTGGATTAAAAATATAATCCAGTTAGACTTGCTTTAATTAATTATACACCTTGCTTTAATTCTTTAAATAAATATACACATACACAAGTACATTTATTTAATTATCTAATGCACAATTAATTATTACAAAAATTTTAAATTCATTGCTAATTATTTATTAATTATAATTATAATGACTAATGAAATTCGTGGTCATTACATTCTCCCTCCTTATAAGAATTCTGTTCTCGAAATTATAGTAAAACTACTCAAAAAGATTCGGATAATTAGCCCTCATCTTTTCTTCAAACTCCCACGTAGCTTCCTCTGCGTTGTGGTTCCTCTAGAGGACTTTGACAGAATGTATTACCTTATTGCGTAATTTCTACTCTTTCCTATCTAGTATCTGGACAGGAACTTTCTCATACGATAAGTCTTTCTCGACTTGTTTCGACTCATAGGATATGATATGTTTGTAGTCTGGCTTGTATGGTCGCAACACTGACACATGAAACACACTGTGAATATGCTCCAATTCAGGAGGTAAAGCTACTTCATATGCCACTTCTCCCACTCTCTTTAATATCTCGAAAGGTCCTATGAATCTCGGACTCAGCTTCCCTTTCTTTCCAAATCGGATCTTCTCCTTCCAAGGAGATACCTTCATGAACACAAAACTCCCCACTTCGAAGTCTCGCTTATGTCGATGTACATCGGCGTATTTCTTCTGACGGTCTTTAGCTGCTTCTAGTCGAGCTCTTATTACCTTGATAATTACTACAGTCTGTTGAACCAATTCCGGTCCCAACAGTCGGCGTTCTCCTACCTCATCCCAACATAGAGGTGTTCTACATTTTCTTCCATATAAAGCTTCGTAGGGCGGCATGCCTATGCTTGCATGATAACTGTTATTGTATACAAACTCAACTAGTGGTAGATGATCTTCCCAACTGCCCTTGAATTCCATCACACAGGCCATGAGCATATTTTTCAATGTTTGAATCGTTCTTAGTTTTCCCATCAGTCTGCGGATGATACGCTGTACCCATTCTCAATTGTGTCCCCAATCTCTCCTGAAGATTTCTCCAAAATTTTGACGTGAAGCGCTGATCTCTGTCTGACACAATCGATACCGGCACCCCATGTCTCGAAACTATCTCCTTGATGTACAGTTTAGCCAACTGATCCAAATTGAACTTAATCTTGATCGGCAAAAAGTGTGCTGACTTTGTTAGTCGATCCACAATCACCCATATTGCATTGTATCCCTTCTGTGTTGCTGGAAGTCCTACCACAAAATCCATTGTGATGTGCTCCCATTTCCACTCAGGAATTTCTAACGGCTGTAATAATCCACTTGGTCTCTGATGTTCGGCCTTTACCCTCTTATAAGTTAGGCATCGGCTGACACATTCTGCAACCTCCCTTTTTCATATTCGGCCACGAAAAATGCTGTCGTAGATCTTGATACATCTTCGTGATACTCGGATGTATCGAGTATCTCGTACTGTGAGCCTCTTACAAAATCTCCTCTTGTAATTCCGGCACTAGTGGTACCCAAACACGGTTTTCAAATCTCAGCAATCTCATGCTATCAATTTTAAATTTGACCTATTCCCCATCGGTCATCCTCTTTCTGATTCTGTCACATTCCTCATCTTTGTCTTGAGCCGCTTTCACCTTATCTAACAAGGTTGGGCTTGCTTCCACTTATATTGTCTCATTTGGATTTTTCACCTCCAACTTCATTCGAGCCATCTCTTGAACCAATTGTTCCTGTTCTGTCAACATGAACAACTTCTCCCTGCTCTTTCTACTTAGAGCATCTACTACTACGTTAGCTTTGCCGGGATGGTATATAATTTCACAATCATAGTCTTTGATCAATTCTAACCATCTCCGTTGCCTCATATTTAACTCCTTATATGTGAAGATATACTTCAGACTCTTATGGTCTGTGAATATCTCACATTGCTCTCCATATAAATAATATTTCCATATCTTCAGGACAAATACTACCGCTGTCAGCTCCAAGTCGTGGGTAGGGTATCACTTCTCATAATCCTTTAATTGTCTTGACGCATATGCAACGACCTTGACGTTTTAAGCACACAACCTAGTCCCTTGTGCGATGCATCACTATAGACCGTAAAACCTCCTGTATCGTCTGGTAAAGGCAACACAGGTGCTTCACTAAGTCTCTTCTTTAACTCTTAAAAAATTTCCTCACACTTCTCCGTCCATACATATTTCACCGTTTTTCTCGTCAAATTGGTTAACGACGTTGCTATCTTCGAAAAGTCTTTGATGAATCTCTGATAGTAACCCGCTAAACCTAAGAAACTTCTAACCTCCGTTGGCGTCCTTGGTTGTTCCCAATTAATCACCGCTTCTACCTTTGCTAGATCTACAGAAACTCCCTCCTTGTCAATAACATGACCTAAAAATTGAACTCTCTCCAACCAGAATTCACACTTCGAAAAATTTAGCATACAACTGCTCCTTCCGTAAAATCTCCAATACTAATCTTAGATGTTCAACATGCTCCTCCTCCGTTTTGGACTAAACCAAAATATCGTCAATGAAAACGACTACAAATTTATCCAAGTACTGTTTAAATATTCTATTCATCATGTCCATAAATGCGGCTGGCGCATTCGTTAGTCCAAACGACATCACCAGAAACTCATAATGCCTATATCGAGTTCTGAATGACGTCTTGGGTACATCTTCCTTCCTGACTTTCAACTGATGATAACCAGTCTTCAAGTCAATCTTTGAAAAGTACTTCGCCCCTTTTAACTGATCAAAAAGATCGTCAATTCTTGGTAATGAGTATTTGTTCTTAATTGTCACCTTATTCAATTCTCTATAATCCATACACAGTCTCATCGATCCATCCTTCTTCTTTACAAACAACACAGGTGCTCCCCATGGAGAAACACTAGGTTGAATGTACTTCCTATCCAACAACTCCTGCAATTGAACCAGCAACTCCTTCATTTCTACCGAAGCCATCCTATATGGTGCCTTTGATATTGGTGCTGTCCCCAGTACTAAATCGATCACAAACTCTATCTCTCTATCTAGCGGTAGACCTGACAGTTCATCTGGAAAGACATCCATGAACTCCTTAACTACTGGTATTTGTTCCATCTTAAGATTCACCATTTGAGTATCCACCACATGAGCCAAATACCCTACACAACTGTTAGTTCCCAGAGGCACACAACTGATCTAGAAGGGGGGGGGGGGGGGGTTGAATAGATCTTTTGGAAATTTTTACTTTAAGAATTCATTACCAAGTAATTCATTTACTCGAGATTTGTTTGCACAGCGGAATATTAGTTTGAAAACACCCCTTAAAGATTTGTAAAACTTCTCCGTTGAGTTAAGACTATATTGGAGAAAGCCACTTGTTAGGTAAATCAATTAACAGTCATATGTATATATATATATATATATATATATATATATATATATATATATAAGACAGAATGTAATTGACTGAAAGTAAATAACACCCGAGAGTTTTAAGTGGTTCGGAGACTGAATAACTCCTACTCCACTCTTCTACTACAACGAGTAGGAAATTCACTAAGGATGGTTCATACGGAACTCTTCAAGCTCATTAGCCTGGAAACTCTGGTTCACTAAGAACCCTTCAAACCCAGCAGGTTTGGTTAGTTTAGTCACAAAGACAAGGACATTACTGCCCTCTTCAAGCCCAGCAGACTTGGCTCCTTTAGTCAATATGACAAGGACAGTACTGCCCTCTTCAAGTCCAACAGACTTGGCCCCCTGCTTGTTGATAGATAATGGAGTTGCTACTGAGTTTGTACTTTAAGTCCCATTGTTTCTAAACACTCAGTAGCATGGTGTGATCATTCCTGGAATAATATTGAGTTTGGCAATGATGCTTGACTTCTTTATATGATCAATATCTTCTTGTGATCACCCATTGTGCTGCTAGGCTTTTACACTTCAGCTCCTGTGGTACTTGATAACTTGTTCGAGATGAACTCCTGAGATGACTATAAAGCTTCTTCCTTTTGGTACTCAGTTGTTCCTTCTTATCATAGACAGTTTTAACGCTTCTCGAGATGGGCTTCTGAGATGACTGTGATGCTCCTTCCTTTTGGTACTCAGTTGCTACCATGTATGTATCAAGTTGGCGTTAAGCTTTTCTCTACCATGTGTCTAGCAGCTCTGAACACTTTTTCTTGTAATAGAGTCATTTATCTCTATATTTCTCTCAATTAAGTGTTAGTGTTCTTATGGATCGTAGAGTCCTTCAGCATATTCATTTTCTGTTTCACTCTACGATCAGTTGTTCTCTACCATCATCTCACTTGTATATTTAACAACACGCTTTTCTGTTTGTTATGTAAGCCTTTATATCTCTGAGCATATTTTACCGTTGAAAGAAATCCCGTTGGTTTCCTTTGGCTTTGTGCAGATCTTTAATATCTTCGATGTTGACTTTCTTGCCGCTTGTGTCAGTGCTTTTCTCTTTTCTGACATGTTCTGATATATTGACCTGTAACTCAACTTTCTCTGAATTTATAGCCGTTGCACTCCCAGAGTTGTTCAGCAAGGATTATTATTTCCTTTGTTAACTAATCTTCTGATTCATCAATAAATACCTTCATTGACTTTTAGAACCAACTGTTCTGATGCATTCAGAGATGTCCCATTGGTCTGACTTTATTCACCATCTTCCTGAGCAGTGGGTCCTGACTTATAGTCGTTTAGGCACAAAGTCTTCTGTGACTCTGACATGCATCTGATTTCTCAAGAGCACTTACTCTTTCTTGAATCTGGGCGGGGAGTATTCTCTTTTCTCTCACACTATATTGCAGTTATGATTCTTTGCTGCTTATTGATATCGTAGAGTGATAGTCTGCTCATTTGAACTCTACGAATCCATCTCCATTCGTTATTTGAAGTATGCCGGGTAAATGGTGGAAATGGAGCGTACTTCTCTTTTACTCTGCGATCTTGCTTTTGTGATCAGATCGTAGAGTTTGTGAACTGCCGTGCTTTTTAGTAAAATCGTTGAGTTGTTGTCTTTGTTGGCACATTGTTTAATTCTACTCAACGATTGTTCCATGTGTGGAGCACTTTTCTGTAATGTCTTGTCATCCTGTATTACTTCACGATTTCTATTATTTGCTCAAATCGTATAGATCTCGTATGCTTGCTCTTTACGTTTACTCTACGATCTTGCTAGAACGTGTATATCGTAGAGTACATTTCTTCTCTAGTTCAGCGTTAACTGCAGGTTTGCTTAGCTGTCCGTTCAACGATCGTAGAGTTAAGCTCTACGATTTGTACTTGATCAGTTCTTTAACTTTGCTTGTAAATTCAGTAGACTTCTTGCACATCTGACTCTCTTTGATGATCGTAGAGTTATCCTGGTAAGGAGTCGTAGAGTTCACTCTACGATCTATTCAGAAACGTTGAGTCTTCTTTGTAAGGAATCGTAGTGTCCGTTCTACGATCGTATAAACTGATCAGATCAAACATAAGATCAACCTAACAGATTTGATCTTTTCTAACTAAGTCCTTTCGTACATTATTACATCATTATGTATTGAAAGGACTCTACAGACTTTGTCAAACACAAAGACAACAATGATTCATTCTTATGCTACTCTGCTTATATCATACATCTTTTATGCAGAGTGACTTCTATTGAAAGATCAACCTAACATTTCTGATCTTTAAAATCTAAGTCCTTTGTACACATATATATTTTAAAAGGACTTTACAACATTTGAATCTCCAACCTTCATTTTCTTTTATGAGACAAGATAGTTTTCAGCAAAATCATATTTATGCTAAACAAGTATGTAGATTTACAGTATTTAGACATAGGTAACTTATTCCATACATACATGATCAGGTAGACACATAATTTGATTAACATATAATTACTTTGTCAATTAAGCACATAATCAATTAAGCACATAAGCACATTAACACATATACACTTTGTCAGATACACATTGACAATCAACCATGACAATCAACCATGTAAGCACATAAGCACTTTCAGAGTATCTAAGCACATAATCAATTAAGCACATAAGCACATTAACACATATGCACTTTGTCAGATACACATTGACAATCAACCAAGTAAACACATTTACCACAATCCGTTTTGCCCAACAGTCATCATTATCAAATTAAACAACCTTCAACAACAACATTTCTTCAACAATTTCTTGGCCTGCATTATCGTTAGACAAGAGGATTGTCTTGACGACTTACTACCATAAAATATAACCTTAGACTTGTTTGGTGTCTTAAGGTGTATACACTTCTTCTGACAATCAATTACTGCTCCATGGTTAAACAACCAATCCATTCCGAGTATAACATCGAACTCCCCCAAATGTATCGGAATTAAATTCACACTCAACTTCTGACCCCTGATTTTAGCACAACAATTTCTATGTATATACTCTACAGGGATTACTTCTTTATTTGCAACTTCTATATTCATGGGGTTTTCTAACTTTTCTCTAAGCAATTCTAACCGTCTAGCGAAATCATCAGACACAAATGAACAGGTAGCATCCGAATCAAATAATACATATGCATTTATATCATTGATCGGAATAATACCTGACACCACATCTTTTGACTCCACATCGTCTTGCACCGTCATATTGAAAGTCTGTGCTATCAGCTTATTCTGTGGTACCGATATTGCCCTTATAGTCGCTTCCCCCATCATTCTTTCTTTTAGGACAATCTTTTATCATGTGGTCAGAAGCTCCGCAGGAAAAACATCTTACCTTCTTTGGGAGGGGACAATTTGGAGAAATATGCCCCACTTGCTCGCAGTTGTAACACGTATTCTTGCCTTTCTTGCATTCCCCAAAATGATTTTTTCCGCATATACTGCATATCGTCTTCTTCTGAACCTTTCCTTGTTGATTTCCTGAGTTCCTATCATTGTTGCTGTTGTCCCACTTATGCTTATTGTTGCTATTGTTATTACCCCCACTATTACTGTTCTTGCTTCCCCCTTCACTTCTCTTCTTATTCCTCGCTTGATTATACTTGGTTAACGCATCGCTTCCTCCTTCCGCTATGATTGACTTCTCCAACAAAGTTGAGAATGAGTTGTTGACCTAGTCACACTTCATCTTTTAGTTTTGATGATGACACTATGTTTATAAGCAAAGCTTTTGTGAATCTTGTGCAACAGGTTTGAAATGTCCATATCACGTGCACATCAAAAAGCTACTGGAATGTGGAAATCAAGATTTCTGGTCTTTAGGTTTTATGTAAGATCTTTGCTTTAAATATATTTCAATCAAAGCTCTAGGATGCATTTGCATAATTGCATTATAATAATAATAATAATAATAATAATAATAATAATAATAATAATAATTGCATTATAATAGTAAGTAATAATCAAAACATAAAGTCAATTATGTTTTCATAATAATCAAAAGAATATTTTTTAAAGGTAATTATCTTGTCTCCATATAACATGAGAAATTTCAAGAGATGATTTTAAAACCCCAGCCGAAATCATGGAGTCAAAAGTGTCAAGATTATTTGATGGGATAAGCAACTGGGTATCAATATTAAAGGAGTCACGGTCACAGGATAATAGGTGATGAAACTTTCCATGCATGTATCAAATGAAGTATTATATTATATCACACAAGGAAACCTTCCATGCATACATGCTTCACGTGGCTAAGACAAATGGTGTATTATATCATATAAGGAAAACACGTATCAAAACAGCAATTGAGTCTAACGACAAGACTGAAGATATTTTGCAACGGTACCTTAATGCCTTAATCCAGGCTGTTAAATAGACTGCTTAGTTCACGCTACTGGTCATTACCTTTTTACTCTCTAAACACGTTAACCACGGCCAATTATCTACAACGGTTAAGTCATTCACAGCATATAAACATATGATATAGCTTCTGTTGAGAGACACGCAAAACATATACACAGAACCTAAGAAAGCTTATCTTGACAGTCATTCTCTCGGCCAAAAAGAATTCTGCAGAAAAGCTACTGGACAAACCATTATTCAGAATTCTTGCTTCGTTGGTTGATATTGGTGACATCTTATCCTTTGATCATTGCATGTAGTGAGCTTTGAATTGTTTTATATTAATAGCCTTGATCATAGTATTTATTTTGTAATCAGTTTTGTTCTCTTGTAAGAGTATTGATAGACTAGGTTTGTGGTCTATCGAGTTTCTTATTCAAAACTGTGCTAAAGGGCTGTCATTACAAGGTTGTGAAAGCATAGGTGCTTGGGGTGCATAAGTGCACAAGGGGAGCAAAAGTGCTCAAGTGAGCAAAAGTGCTCAAGTGAGTATAAGTACTCAAAGGGTGCATAAGTGCACAAGATAAATTGTACAACTTGTCTTGTAACAGCGGTTGAAAAATTAATAAAGTGAGTATCCAATATCAATTGATATTGGACGTGGAGTAGGCCACTGGAATAGAGTGTAGGGGCCGAACCACGTAAAAAATTCGTTGTGTTCCTTTTATTGCTTGTTCATCTTGTTTGGGTTATTGTTTTGGCGATATTCAAAAGTGAATAATTATTTATAAAATATTGATTAGTTACAAATTATTCATTACCAGTTAGATCATTAAAATACTGCAACAAAGTCGTTTTTCAAAGTAACAAATAACAAAACAGCTTTTCTGTCAAAAACAGTAAATCAGTTTTATAACAGACTGCATTTCTAGAAACAGTAGACTGTATACTCAGCAGATTTTTCAAAAGTACAAAAATTGGATATTGTTTGTTTCACACTTATTCAACCCCCCTTCTAAGTGTGCCTATATAAATTTCATTTGGTATCAGAGCAAGGCTCTACTTATCTTGGTCTTAAAAGTGACTTGTAGGTAAAGATTCTGAAATGGCACAATTCGGAAGTATTACTCAAGAAGGGCAATCAACCAATCGACCACCATTACTACTCGGAGCTGAGAATTATAACTTCTGGAAGTTTAGAATGAGGATCTACTTAAAAAGAGATCCTTGGGAATGGTGGGTTGTGGAAAACGGACCGGTTATTCCAAGAAAAAATGATGGTACACCAAAGACGTTATTAGAAATGGATTCAACCGAAGTGTATATGACATCTTATGATTCCAAGGCTATGAATACTCTTCTTAGCGGAATGGTGCAATCTGAGATCGACAAAGTATCCTCATGCAACAATGCAAAGGAAATATGGGACACATTGAAAATTAGTCATGAGGGAACCGCAAAAGTTAGAGAAGTAAAACTTAGCACGCTCATGCATGACTATGAGATGTTCAAACTTGGAAAAGATGAGAATATCAAGGAAACACAAGAAAGGTTCTTAACTCTCATAAATTCCTTGAAGCTTCTTGACAAATCCATTCCACAAAGCGAGATCAATCGTAAGTTTCTCCGGGCTATGCCCAAAAGGTTTACTTCTAAAGTAACAACTCTTCAAGATTCGTCAAGTATTTCTATTATGGATACACTAACTCTGTTTGGTGAATTAGAAGAATATGAGCATCAATTAAAAATATATGATGATGAGGAGGAAACTCCTAGAAAAAAAGTATTAGCTCTTAATGCAGGAAATGAAAAAGATTCAAGCGATGATTCAGATGAGGAAATAGCCATGATAACAAGAAAGCTTAAAGGGCTACTACAAAGGAAAAACAAACGAAGGAATACCATGTTGCCAAACAAGTACAAAGGAAAGCAAAATGAAGACGCGTATTTTGAATGTGGACGTCCAGGTCATTTCAAGAAAGATTGCTTCCAACTGAAGAATAAAGGAAAATCAAACTTCAAGGACATGAAAAGAGCAAGGCACTTGTAACTTGGAGTGATGATGATTCCGATGTGGAAGTGGATCAAAATGACGAAATAGCCCAAATATGCTTTATGGGACTTGAAGCCGAATCTAGTGAGGTAACCAAGCTAACTCTCTTGGAACAAGAAAATGAGAAATTAAAGGAAAAAAATATGTATTTAAAAGATCTAATAAACACTTTAATGAATGAGGTAGATACATTAATTGAAGAAAAGAAGGAAATCGAAACACCCTCTCAAGATGAAAGAATATTAATGAGTAAAATTGACTATTTAGAAAATTATAACAAAATTTTATACAATAAGGTAAACTATTTAAATGGTGAGATTGAGAAATTAAATAATGAAATAAAAATGAGAGATATTTGTATTGATGCGTTTAATGACAATTCACCTACTAAAGAAGATACAAATAACAGTGAATTATAAGAGGAAATAAAGTCATTAAAATTGACATTAGCCAAGTTTACTCAAGGAGAGGAAAATTTAAATATTATATTGGGAAAACAAAAACCTAGCTATAATAAACAAGGAATTGGCTTTAATCCAACATATAAAAAGAAAGAGGTAAAAATGTTGAAACCAAAACTCAACTTTAACCTGAAATATTGTTTTCCATTTACTACCTGTAATAATTGTGGCATTAAAGGACATCTAAACTGCAAAAATAAAACTAAACGGGCATGGGTAAGAAAAGGTGAGTCATGTGCTACTAACACAAGAGGACCCAAAAAGATATGGGTACCAAAAAGATAAACTCTATTTTTGTTGTAGGTATGCTTTAAAGCCAAAGTTCATTCTCAAAAATGGGTTTTAGATAGAGGTTGTTCACGACACATGACGGGCGACAAGTCAAAATTTTTGGAGCTATCCCGCAACAAGAAAAATGGTACGGTGACCTTTGGAGACAACAAAACTTGTGAGATAATCGGTAAAGGTAAAATAGGTAATGGCACAATTTGTATTAATAATGTTCATCTCGTTAAAGGTCTAGAATTTAATCTCATTAGTGTGAGTCAATTAATGGATAGTTGACATCAAGTAAAATTTGAAAAGGATAAATGCTCTATTTTTCATTGTACTAATAATGCTATTCTTGTTGCTCAAAGAGAAGGAAATATATATACTCTTGATTTCGAGCAACAGGATAAAGAAATATGTCTTACAGCTGTACATGATGAAGCTAATTTATGGCACAAAAGATTGGGACATGTTCACATGGAATTAATAAAGAAACTTTCCACAAAGAATCTTGTAAAAGGGCTACCAAAGATAAATTATGAAAAGAAGGAAATGTGTACTTCATGTCAACTAGGTAAACAAGTTAGAACTTCATTCATTGCAAAGAATCAGATATCAACTTCTTCACCTTTACAACTTTTACATCTTGATCTTTTTGGACCTGAAAGGCATGCTAGTTTAAATGGTAAATTTTATGCCTTTGTTATAGTAGATGACTATTCTAGATATACTTGGGTAATGTTTCTTAAATCTAAAGATGAAGCTTTTAGAGATTTTGAAAGCCTTATAAGGAACTTGGAGACAAAACACAACCTCAAGCTGATACGGATTAGGAGTGATCATGGCGGCGAATTTCAAAAAGACTTCATACCATTCTGTGATAAAAAGGGGATTACTCATGAATTTTCGGCACCTAGAATGCCTCAACAAAATGGGGTGGTGGAATGAAAGAATAGAACATTACAAGAAACTACCCGTACAATATTACAAGAAAGCAAGCTTCCAAAGAAATTTTGGGCAGAAGCGGTAAACACTTCATGTTATGTTCTTAATAGAGTACTTGTTCGTCCTATTCTCTTAAAAACACCATATGAACTGTTAAATAACCGAATTCCTAATATAAGTTATTTCAAAGTTTTTGGTGCAAAATGTTTTATCTTAAACACAAGTGGAAATTTAGGAAAATTTGATGCTAGATCACATGAAGGATTTTTTCTTGGTTATTCTACTCATAGTAAAGCATACCGTGTCTTTAATATTGATAAAACATGTGTAGAAGAGTCTGTTCATGTAAGATTTAATGAGACTAACAGTGATCTACCAAAAGAAAGAGATGAGGATGCAGGTAACCTAAAAACTGCTGCAGTTCCAGTAAGGCAAACAGTGACGAACAGTATACTGGATACAGACAAACAGCAGACTAGATACACTAAACAGAATAAATAAGAACCAGAATCAGTAGAAAATAATGAAGAAACTGCAGATTCCAGCCCAACTCAATATGAGGAGTAGATTGCAAGAACATCAATGCCAAAAACAGCTAGATATATCAAAAATCACCCTCCAGAAAATATAATTGGTGATGTTAATCGAGGTATTACAACAAGAAGAGGAGCACAAAATCTTTGTGCGTTTTCAGCCTTCCTATCACAAATTGAGCCACAGAATGCAAAAGAAGCAATTAACGATGAGAATTAGCTGCTAGCCATGCAAGAAGAACTACAACAATTTCAAAGATGTCAAGTTTGGGAATTGGTTCCTCCACCCAAAGAGATTTCAATTATAGGAACAAAGTGGGTGTACAAGAATAAACTTAATGAGCATGGAACCATAACCCGCAACAAAGCAAGGCTTGTAGCTCAAGGATATAATCAACAAGAGGGAATTGACTACGAAGAAACTTTTGCCCCCGTAGCACGGTTAGAGTCCATCCGAATCTTACTAGCTTTTTCATCATTCAAGCAATTCAAGTTACATCAAATGGATGTAAAGAGCGCGTTCCTTAACGGGTATATAAGTGAAGAAGTATACGTGAAACAGCCTCCTGGATTTGAGCATGAGAAATACCCTAATCATGTATACAAGCTAAAGAAAGCTCTATATGGACTAAAGCAAGCTCCGAGGGCTTGGTACGAAAGGTTAAGTAAATATCTTCTATCAAATGGTTTCACGAGAGGTAAAATTGATTCTACCTTATTTATCAAACACGAAAATAAAGATATTATTATTGTTCAGATATATGTAGACGATATTATTTTTGGTGCTACTAATGACAATCTGTGCAAGTGGTTTTCAAAATGTATGCATAAGGAGTTTGATATGAGCTTAATGGGTGAACTCAATTATTTCTTGGGGCTCCAAGTAAAGCAAGGAAAAGATGGTATCTACATACATCAAACCAAATACACTAAAGAGTTGCTCAAAAGATTTGGGTTTGACAAATCAAAGTCAAAGACAACACCAATGAGTACGTCTATCAAGCTCACATCCGATGATGAAGGTACTGATGTAGATATAACTAAATATCGAGGTATGATAGGAAGTTTACTATATTTAATTGCTTCAAGACCTGATATAATGTATAGTGTGTGTCTATGTGCTCGTTTTCAAGCAAAACCGAAAGAATCACATTTAAATGCGGTTAAAAGAATCTTTAAATATCTTTGTGGAACAATAAATTTTGGTTTATATTATCCCATATGCAGTAACTTTGATTTAATAGGCTACTCAGATGCAGACTATGCCGGTTGTCAAATTGACAGAAAAAGCACCAGTGGTGTTTGTACATTCTTGGGTCAAAGTCTAGTATCTTGGCATAGTAAAAAGCAGACGTCGGTAGCTCTATCTACAACTGAGGGAGAATACTTAGCTGTAGGGAGTTGTTGTTCTCAGATTTTATGGATGCGTCAAACTTTATGTGATTTTGACATTATGTGCAATAACGTGCCAATTTACTGTGATAACACTAGCACAATTGATATATCTAAAAATCCTATGTTGCACTCACGTACAAAACACATAGAAGTAAGACATCATTTTTTACGGGATAATGTGGCTAAAGGATTAATTAAGTTAATATTTATTCCCACCGAGCATCAATTAGCTGACATATTTACTAAGCCATTAAGTGAAGAGAGATTTTGCACATTAAGAAGAGAGCTTGGAATGTGCATTATATGATTGACTGAGCAATACATATGTGATTTATTGGAATATAAATTATATGCAAAACTACCTCACAGGGACGAATTCTGAGTATTTGTTGTGCAATTAAATTTTTTTTTGACCTGTAATTCCTAACTAAATGTGTTTGATAAGTGTAATTTATGGCAAGGGTAAATTGGAACACAGACTTCCTTCAAAAATTCATATTGCCTAATAACTAAAAATTAACCGGGCAGGGTTTTAAATTTGGGCAGTGAGAAGGGAAGTTACCTTATCTCTCCTACTTTACCAATCCCTTAAAAACCGTTCATCTTCTTCACCTTCATACCATACTTTGTCTCTCCAAGCTCTGTACCTTCAAACCAAAATGCACACTCGCCAAGCAAAACAGCTTAGAGACTTTTTTGAATCCGACGACGACTTGACCTTTGTTCTAGCCATGGAAGAAGACGATCGAACTGTGAAGGGAGCCATCGAAACCCAGCCCAAGTCCTCTGCTCCATCATGATCATGTCTACTCAAGAAAAAGAGGTCACGGGTAAGGCCAAAATCCAAACTACAGATCCGGTCGATCACTCCGTCGCTCAGGACACAGACAAAATTACTCCAACAGAAACGGTGGGTTATGAAACACCATCCCAGCCCCCTGTTTTGTCCAATCCCACTTCTTTCCAGAAAAAGACATCCAAAGGGAAAGCCAAAGTATCTACCCAGACCCCTCAATCGGTAAAACCCTCACTTTCTTCTCCATCTGAAAATTTCTTTCGAGGGTTAAACTTTGAATCTAGGTTCAAAACCTCTATTGTCTCTAAGACTATTGTTTATGAAAAGTCCTTTGATGCTATTTATTATCATAACTCTCCATTGAAAGCATGCTTTGAGTCATCCGGTATAGCCTCAATGCTATTTCCCCCATCCACTGCTTACCCTAAACTGATCCAACAGTTTTATACTAACTTTGAGCATCGAGGAGATGTGTACACGAGTTTTGTTCAAGGAAAATCCATTAAGTTCACTGTCACTGATTTGGGCTCTATATTATCTATTCCTGTCACTGGTGTTTGTCCTTTTACTCTGAAGGGTGCCACGTATCATCCTCTATCCCTATTAGAACAGTTAAGAATTGTTAGGGATGATCAGTCTTTAGATGTTGTTCTTTTACCCAAAACTGTTGACGTCTCTCCCCTTGCATGCGTAATTCATAAAGTGCTTCGTTATAATCTGTTACCACGTCATGGTGGTGGGGTTGATTTTACTTATCAAGATTTGGGTTTAATTGCTGTTCTCCTACGTGGAATTCCATTCAATTTTGCATCCATGATGGTAAAACACATGGTTAGTTGTATTCAACAGGTTAAAAAGTGCTTACCATATGGAAGATTTCTAACTCGTGTGTTTCAACACTTTGACATTTCTTTAACAAATGAGCCATCTATTTCTCTTACTGAGTCTATTGACTCTGATAATTTGAAAATTTCCCATCTGGCTTTCATTGACAGTAACTTTGTTCGAATCACCAAAGAAGTTCCCCTTACTTCCATCCCTCCTAATTCTGATTCCACTACTCCATCCCCTAAGATTCTGTCCTTACTTACTCAAATCTTGGCCAATCAAACTGCTATTAAGACTGACTTGCTTGACATGAGGACTGAATTGGTGGATATTAAGCAGAGGCTAAGTACTATTGAAAAAGGAAAATTGTCCATGATTTCTCCTACTTCTGCTGCACTTTACAGAGACATAGAGTCTGAATTTATTGATCTTCAAGAAGGGTTTAAGGTTCAAACTACTGCCATGGTGGCAGCTCTAGAAAGAAAGATCAATCGGAATGCATGTCAATTGAGTCAAGAACTCAAGTTTGTGAGTAATCAGGTGGGAACCTTAGGCAACTTCGTGGCTCTTCGATTTAATGATATTGGACCTTACATCAATTCACTGCATATTCGTCAAGTTCATTCTCCTGTTCCGGAATGGCCTCAATGTTTTTGGCTTGCAGCGTTTCGTGGTGATTTTCTGGGATTGGATCTTCCACAGCCAACTGATATTCCTCGCCCTCCCCGGTTTGCTAATGAAATGTCCCTAGCTGAACGTGTTGCTCGTGCTCTGCATCGCCCCTACTTCACCACTCGTAATCCATCCACTGCCCAAATTGATGAACTCGATTAATTTAGAAGCTGGTTTTCTATTTTGGAACTACCATGTTTGAATAATTTTTTATTTTTGTGGTACTCTGCTTTGCATGGCTTATTCTGTGAGACCACACATCTATGGTCATATTTGTTCCTAACGATTTATCTAATATGCTTAGTTATTTTTTTTGCATGATGTCAAAGGGGGAGACAAGGTTGGGTTATATTATGCTTGCACAAATTCAGGGGGAGTTAGATTACATAGACTAAGGGGGAGAATTAAACTATTGGTTGTCATCATCAAAAAGGGGGAGAATGCTGACCTAGTCACACTTCATCTTTTAGTTTTGATGATGACACTATGTTTATTAGCTAAGCTTTTGTGAATCTTGTGCAACAGGTTTGAAATGTCCATATCACGTGCACATCAAAAAGCTACTGGAATGTGGAAATCAAGATTTTTGGTCTTTAGGTTTTATGTAAGATCTTTGCTTTAAATATATTTCAATCAAAGCTCTAGGATGCATTTGCATAATTGCATTATAATAATAATAATAATAATAATAATAATAATAATAATAATAATAATAATAATAATAATAATAATAATAATAATCAAAACATAAAGTCAATTATGTTTTCATAATAATCAAAGAATATTTTTTAAAGGTAATTATCTTCTCTCCATATAACATGAGAAATTTCAAGAGATGATTTTAAAACCCCAGCCAAAATCATGGAGTCAAAAGTGTCAAGATTATTTGATGGGATAAGCAACTGGGTATCAATATTAAAGGAGTCACGGTCACAGGATAATAGGTGATGAAACTTTCCATGCATGTATCAAATGAAGTATTATATTATATCACACAAGGAAACCTTCCATGCATGCATGCTTCACGTTGCTAAGACAAATGGTGTATTATATCATATAAGGAAAACACGTATCAAAACAGCAATTGAGTCTAACGGCAAGACTGAAGATATTTTGCAACGGTACCTTAATGCCTTAATCCAGGCTGCGAGACAGACTGTTTAGTTCACGCTACTAGTCATTACCTTTTTACTCTCTAAACACGTTAACCACGGCCAATTATCTACAACGGTCAAGTCCTTCGCAGCATATAAACATATGATATAGCTTCTGTTGAGAGACACGAAAAACATATACACAGAACCTGAGAAAGCTTATATTGACAGTCATTCTCTCGGCCAAAAAGAATTCTGCAGAAAAGCTACTGGACAAACCATTATTCAGAATTCTTGCTTCGTTGGTTGATATTGGTGACATCTTATCCTTTGATCATTGCATGTAGTGAGCTTTGAATTGTTTTATATTAATAGCCTTGATCATAGTATTTATTTTGTAATCAGTTTTGTTCTCCTGTAAGAGTATTGATAGACTAGGTTTGTGGTCTATCGGGTTTCTTATTCAAAACTGTGCTAAAGGGCTGTCATTACAAGGTTGTGAAAGCATAGGTGCTTGGGGTGCATAAGTGCACAAGGGGAGCAAAAGTGCTCAAGTGAGTATAAGTACTCAAAGGGTGCATAAGTGCACAAGGTAAATTGTACAACTTGTCTTGTAACAGCGGTTGAAAAATTAATAAAGTGAGTATCCAATATCAATTGATATTGGACGTGGAGTAGGCCACTAGAATAGAGTGTAGGGGTCAAACCACGTAAAAAATTCGTTGTGTTCCTTTTATTGCTTGTTCATCTTGTTTGGGTTATTGTTTTGGCGATATTCAAAAGTGAATAATTATTTATAAAATATTGATTAGTTACAAATTATTCATTACCAGTTAGATCATTAAAATACTGCAACAAAGTCATTTTTCAAAGTAACAAATAACGAAACAGCTTTTCTGTCAAAAATAGTAAATCAGTTTTATAACAGACTGCATTTCTAGAAATAGTAGACTGCATACTCAGCAGATTTTTCAAAAGTACAAAAATTGGATATTGTTTGTTTCACACTTATTCAACCCCCCCCCCCCCTTCTAAGTGTGCCTATATAAATTTCATGAGTCAATCTGTAGCACTGCCACTTTGTTGAATACCCATGGTCTCAACCCATTCTCAAATCTTCGGGCCATACGTTCTTCAGTGTCCACCTGATGTGGAGTGAACCTGGCCAACTCATTAAATTTTGCCGCGTACTCGAGTACCGACATATTCTCCTGCTTCAGCTCTAAAAATTTAACTTCAATTATACTCTTCATACTTTTCGAGAAATAATTCTTGTCGAATATTTCCTTAAATCTCGTCCATGGCACCACACCATCACCAACCTTATTCTAATTGGCTTCCCACCAGAAATTGGCTTCTCCCTTCATCATATAGGTAGCAAAGATCGTCTTTTGCTCCTCCGCCACTCTTGAAATCATGAATGCCTTCTCTATCTCTGTTATCCATGACTGGGCCTCGATCGGGTCTGCCACCCTTTAAAACTCTGGCGGTCCTACTGCCTTGAAGTCTTTAAAATTTGCCAACTGATTCGGCGGTGGTGGCTGATTTGCGACTACTGGGTGCCTATTATGCATTGCTTCAGCTAGCATGTCGACGAAGTTCTGCATTGGGTCTACGTCGTGTCCCCCTTCGTCGTTGTTAACTGATTCTTCTACCCCTTGGTTTCTTGGTGGTTGTCTACGTGGCGGCATTTTCTGTTACAAGCAAAAATTTACATTATTATACTTGTTTCATCTTTTCGCCTCTTTGTTTTGTATCTTAGGCAATCTTTAGCTAAAATACAAGTAATTATCTCAACACACATATAAACATAAACTTGACTACATTTATATTCATATGCTAAAACAGTAGTGTATAGCATTTTACATCGTAAGCATACTGCTATAAATGCTTCTATCCCTGAGAAGCTACAAAAGATGGGATCTTTACTAACATATCCTACAACTTCCTAGAGTTGGGATTTACTAACATATTAACTCTCTAACCACACAAAAGTTGGGTTTTACTGCATCTATATACATACATCATCAGAAAACAACTAATACTACTGACTGCGCATCACCCTACGGATCTCATCGTCATACTCCTCATCCCCGATGGCCATCACCACGTTCCTGCTGATGATGTGCATAGACTGACCCTCCTCAGCTGGGTAGTAGTGCACCTTGCTCTGAAATTTACCGAATGATGATCGATAGACATAGCTAAGCCTATCCATCCTCACCCACTTTTCACGAACCTCTTCCTCCAGCTCTAGCATCTGGCCATGTGCGGCATCCCACTGAGTCTCCATCTCTATCCTTTTCAATATCGCCTCCTGCCAATGAGCATGGATGGCATCCTTCTCTGCCTGAACTTGCTGAACCTTCAGCTCAGCTGCTGCTAGTCTAGCCTCTATCACTGCCATCTTCTTCTTTAGCTCTGTGTTCTTGCCAAAAAACTGATAAGTTGCATCTCTATACTGGTTCTCCGTATGCTGATGGGTATGATTCTGCTCCTCTAAATACTGAACCCTAACCTTCAGCTCCTTGTTCCTCGTAGTCAGAGAGTCGATGATGTCACTGGCAGTAGTGCCCATGCCATCAGCGTACTCAGCTGGCTCTTCATCTTCAGACTCCTCATACTCGGCCTCATCCTCACTGTATGGCCTCATAACTCCGCCCCAGACGGGCTCCTCACGGTCTCCTTCCTCTGGATCAGACTCAGGCTCCTCTATCGGTGTAGCCACCAGCGGTGGTGCAATATCCATATGGATATCAGTGAAAACCACCTCCTCAGCAACAGTGTGACTCAACTGTCCTATCTCAGGCATCCTACAATATAAAAACAGCATATGTTAGTACAACAATAACATATATTCATTGATGAAATGAAGTGATATTTTATCATGTACCTCTCGGCTCGATGGATTTTCTCAATCCACCTCCAAAAAATACACAACATGATGAATCTCCCCGATTCATCACCTAACGTACTCGATATGAGTTTAGTACTAAGGTCATAACTTAGGTTTCGCAATCCTAATGTTTATAACCTACGCCTTTGAAACCAACCTGTGACGACCCCAAATCCGGGTTCCATAACCTCGGGTTTGGTTCTCACTGTACAATACTTTACTAACAATTAAATACATAATTTGTATTTAAACTTCGCGAAATAATACATAAAGGTTCCTTACAGAAAGGTTACAATCCCAGGGTCTATCAACCATAACATAAACAGTTCCTATATTAAGGAATTACAAAAGATTTACCAACAGTAAATACATATTAAACATTTAATTAACATGCATAATTTAATTTAATCTCTGGCTTTCCCTTTTCCCTTATCCTTCTTGGACCAGTCAGGGCTAGCTGAAAATGGTTCATGATATAGCAAGGGTGAGCAACTAGTTTGCTCCGCAAGTTTAAGAACAATCATAGAGATTTAATATATATCATGAATGAATGAGAAAATAACATCAAGTGTTTCAACAATAGATATAACAATTGTGAAATAAACAAGACTCAAATTTTAATGAACAGGAATATTTGAATCTTAAGATGCTGAGTGGTCACCAAGGACCCTGAACTAACGAGGGTATATCAGAGTTTCCTCTGACCCTTTCAATAATTTGGTTTTCAAGGGGATCAGCCTATTCAACCCGCTGTATATGCATTACATTTAGTCTTCTGGCGCCAAAGTTGGTTTCCCGACATAAAATCCCCTTTATCTAGGGTTGTTCAATTCTCAGACTTATTATAAGAATCCGCACCAAGCAATGGTTTGGATAAGCTCTTAAAGGTATTCAAGTTATTGAATTTATAAACGCAATGTCTAGCTGAACAATTAGCTTAGCCATTTTTAATACAGTTCATGAAACAAGAACTATTAAGTTTCAAATGCACCATGTGCAATTTTATAAACAATATGGATGTGGAATAATTTTAAATAATTACACCACTTCAAGCTCTGGAAATAAATACAAGTATAGAAACTTGTTCAACAATAATTGAGTAGGGTTATTGAAGTTGCCTCGTGCGTCGTCTACTGCTAACCAACTTAATTTAATAATCCTTGTACGGACCTAATAATTAAATCAGTTTGATCTTAAATTAGTATCATACACCTGTAAGTATAATGACTTTTATAACTCTTGCGAACCACATAATTGAATAATTTCGGGTACATAAATACTTAGAAAATATTATCATTACTTGATAATATTTCAAACACAAATAACCTATATTAACTATTTAACATAGTTCAAACAATTATCTAATATTATTAACAATTTAATAATATTTTATTAGCCTTGTGGTATTATTCATCATTTAATAATACCTTATAAATCTTCTAAGCTTAACTAATATTATTAATCATTTAATAATATTTTATTAATTATCCAATATTATTAATCACTTAATAATATTTTATTAGTTGTCTAATATTATTAATCATTTAATAATATTTTACTCCCTTATTAATATAATTATTCATTTAATAATATTTTATTGACCTTATAATATCATTGTACTTTTAATAATATTTTAATAATTTTCTAATATTATTGTTTATTTAATAATATTTTATTAACTTAATTTATATTATTAAATCTTTAATAATATTTATCCTCTTTTACTTATTAATTCAACTATCCTTAATTTTAAAAATGCTCTTGTTGAGTCTAAAAATAATAAAATATTTTTTGGAACATTTTTATTTTCTGACCCGGACCGACCCGACCCGGCCAAAATCGACCCAACCCGACCCCGCAAACTGGGAATCCAGCCCAGCGCCGCCGGCGCTCGGAATGAACTGATTTCAGCGCTGCCGGCGCTCAGTTTTGAACTAAGGTAGCGCCTCCGGCGCTCGGATTTCGTGTCCAGAATTTGGTAAATTCTAACTTCAGTTATTTTGATTAAAACTTGTATTAAATGAAATCTACACATCCAAATAACACAAAATCAGTGTTGATGTGTTCCTAACTTCTTGTTTTACAATATTTCATAGTTCGATCACATCTTTGAAAACTTTTTACACAAAATTTACGGATCGAACCACCTAGGGTTTAAAAATGACATCTTTTGCGGTAAAAGTTGTAACTTCTTTGTTTTTCAATATTTTTGAAAGCTTCAAGTTGGTTTTTCTTTAAAACTCATATATGTAACTTTCAAGCCATAAAAATCCAATTTTTAACTTGTACATTTCAAACTACAGCATTAAACATCACATGCTCAACTAGGGTTTCACTGGTAAAGTATGTTATGAATATTTCTACTAATTTTATGCTTTACACACATACCAAATCATGATATAAACACATCAAACTATGAATATACATATATTACATAGTTAAATACTTCTATACCATCAAAATGAGTTTTGATCGATTAAAAATAGATTTTAACCATTCAAATTTGTTCTAGACTACAAAAATGAAATAAAGAGAAGTTATAGCACTTTTAAACCTTGTGGTCTTAGATGCTCTTCTTCTTCTCCTACCAAAATATGTTGTGAAGCTAGTGGACATTTACCAAGCTCCTTCTCTAGCTTTTTCACTCAACGCCTAAGTGTATCTCTCAAATGCTCACAAATGCACTCACTTTCTTTTCTCTAGGATACTTGCAAATGACTAACAAACATTTCAAGTATGTGGAGCACTCTATATATAGTCTCCTTAACCATCATCAACCCTTCCTAATCAACCTATGTTGGTGAATTAACAAACTAATTAAACTTACTATAGCTTGAATGACCATATGATAGACAATGTGATTGACTAGGGTTGGTTTACCTACTATGAAATGGAGTGATTTAGGAGCAACATAAAAATCAAGCAACCCCTTGTGGGTCCCACAAGTGGCCGCCCAACATGGCCATTTTTGGCCATGTTTTTAATTTATTTTTCTAACTTTAATGTGCATATATATATATATATATATATATATATATACATGTGTTCAATTGTTGACTAATTTTGACTTCCTATTGGGCTCCATATTGGACTCTAGGATTAAATATATTGGGCTCCTCCATTGACTTGGTTTGGGCTCAATTTAAATAACACATTGAACTTACATTAATTATTCTAGGTTACATTTAATTAAATCAAGCATTAAGCTTGTTTAATTAATTACATGGACTAGTAATTAAATTAATTACATGGGCTACTAGGTTAACATCTTTGACCTAGTTTAATACCCTATTTGGATTAAAAATATAATCCAATTAGACTTGATTTAATTAATTATACACCTTGCTTTAATTCTTTAAATAAATATACACATACACAAGTACATTTATTTAATTATCTAATGCACAATTAATTAGTACAAAAATTTTAAATTCATTGCTAATTATTTATTAATTATAATTACAATGACTAATGAAATTCATGGTCATTACATTCTCCCCCCTTATAAGAATTTTGTAATTGGAATTATAATAAAACTACTCAAAAAGATTTCGGATAATTAGCCCTCATCTTTTCTTCAAGCTCCCACGTAGATTCCTCAGCGTTGTGGTTCCTCCAGAGGACTTTGATAGAATGTATAACCTTATTGCGTAATTTTTGCTCTTTCGTATCTAGTATCTGGACAGGAATTTTCTCATACGATAAGTCTTTCTCGACTTGTTTCGGCTCATAGGATATGACATGTTTGTAGTCTGGCTTGTATGGTCGCAGCACTGACACATGAAACACATTGTGAATATGCTCTAGTTCAGGAGGTAAAGCTACCTCGTACGCCACTTCACCCACTCTCTTTAATATCTCGAAAGGTCCTATGAACCTCGGACTCAGCTTCCCTTTCTTTTCAAATCGGATCTTCCTTTTTCAGGGAGATACCTTCATGAACACAAAACTCCCCACTTCGAAGTCTCGCTTATGTCGATGTAAATCGGCGTATTTCTTCTGACGGTCTTTAGCTGCTTCTAGTCGAGCTCTTATTACCTTGATAATTACTACAGTCTGTTGAACCAATTCTGGCCCCAACAGTCGGCATTCTCCTACCTCATCCCAACATAGAGGTGTTCTGCATTTTTTGCCATATAAAGCTTCGTAGGGTAGCATGTCTATGCTTGCATGATAACTGTTGTTGTATGCAAACTCAACTAGTGGTAGATGATCTTCCCAACTGTCCTAAAAATCCATCACGCAGGCCCTGAGCATATCTTCCAAAGTTTGAATCGTTCTCTCATGTTGCCCATCAGTCTGCGGATGATACGCTATACTTATTCTCAACTATGTCCCCAATATCTCCTGAAGACTTCTCCAAAATTTTGACGTGAAGGCGGATCTCTGTCTGACACAATCGATACTGACACCCCATGTCTCGAAACTATCTCCTTGATGTACAGTTTAGCCCCAAATTGAACTTAATCTTGATCGACAAAAAGTGCACTGACTTTGTTAGTCGATCCACAATCACTCATATTGCATCATATCCCTTCTGTGTTGTTGGAAGTCTTACCACAAAATCCATTATGATATGCTCCAATTTCCTCTCAGAAATTTCTAACAGCTGTAATAATCCACTTTGTCATTGATGTTCGGCATTTACCCTATGACAAGTTAGGCATCGGCTGACACATTCTGCAACCTCCTTTTTCATATTCGGTCACCAAAAATGCTGATGTAGATCTTTATTTGGAATATGCATGTGAATGTTATTTCTCTATTATAAGATTTGATGATGTGTTTTAAAAGATAAATGAATCAATATACAAATATGTATGCATTAATGAAAGATGTAAAGTCCTTAATAGTTAATAAACAATATGTTCTAAGGACTTAGATTGACGAGGTCAAATTTGTTAAGTTGATCTCATATGAGTTAATATCATTGTACAGTCCTTCAAAAGATCACTATGTACAAGGACTATATATATAGAAAGATCAAACTTGTTAGGTTGATCTTAAATTGTAATAGATAGGCCTGATCGACCGAAAAGAACAACAGTCTGGCAAGAGAGTTAAAGCAAGAATCGCAGACTACACTCACGATCGTAGAGTCTGCAAGCCATCATCATAGCCAGTCATACGCTCACATTTCCAAAGCAGAATCATAGAGTGTCTACTTAAAGATCATCAGTATGAAGACCCTGAATGACCGGTAAGCAAACTGAAGATCCAAGCACCAACTCCATCAGCAAAGACTGATTGAGAAGTAAAGTGTCATTCAGATAGAAGTCTTATGAAATCACTCAAAGGAAGATTGTAGAGTCTTTTAGGAAGATCGTAGAGTCTGCCTGGTTAACGCAGAATAAGGCTCGGAAAATTGAAGAGTCCTCTCGGCAGATCGTAGAGTTGTCTCAGCATCGTAGGGCTAACTCTCAGGATCGTAGAGTCCATATAGACAGTCACTCTACGATTCTCCTAATCTTGTCTACGAACCAAGCAGACTCAAAGAGCAACCTCTACATGAGTATTCAGAATCATGACAGCAATCCTCATAAGGATTATTCAGTAGACCGTCCTTGAGCTGTTAAACAAACTGAATGAAGATCTCGTACATCTACAGCATCTAGTCTGAACTGAGATCGTATAGCAGTTCAAATCATAACTCTACGATTGCACTACGACTTACACCACAACTCAGATCGAAATTTTGCAAAGCTAAGTCGTAAAATGATAAAGCAAGTTCAGATGTACAACGTTCAAAGCAATCAAGCTGAAGATATTCAAATGCTACCTGTCATAAACAACCTTTGATTATACAGCAGAGAATGCAACTAAAAGTTCGTAGAGCGGTCCTCTACAATAAAGATCTGGCACCTGAAGGTTCATAGAGTAGTCCTCAATGACATATAGAACCAAGCAGTTCGAGCAAGCCTGAAGTTCATAGAGCAATCCTCTATGATAAGAAATCATCTGTAAAAGCTTAAACCAGATCATAGACTTATGCTCTAAATACATAAAGCACAATGAAGATCACGAAGCATGAAAAGCATATCGTCAGGACCGCAAGGTTCGGATAAAATCGTAGAGTTAGTAAAGTCAATCACTCTCTGATCTACACAGGAACCTACGACAGACAAGTTCGTAGAGCTACATAGCAGAACCAGCATATGACTCAACGATCAGGAGTCTACGACAGACAAGATCGTAGAGCTACATAGCAGAACCAGCAAATAACTCAACGATCAGAAGCAAGAAGCTACAACTGGATTGATCGTCAAGTACTTAAGTGCCAACTAGGATTGAAGACATCTAAACACTAAAGTCAGTCATCTCAATATGAGTTGTTAATTACTTCAGAAACATCCACGTCAATACTTCTATGGCATCTGCTATAGAAGAAGTCAGAAATGTCAGAATACTGACTTATGCGTGCTGAGTGTCAGAGTAAAGACTTCTAGTATCATGCATCAGGCTCAAGAAATCAGCAGACTATGTCTCAACGATCATATTCTACCAAAAGACCTGTCCACTCTATGAAGATTGGGAAGAACCCAAGACTGACATCTCTCTCCAGGGTTAAAGAAGACAAGTCAACAAGTCAGAATCTGCAGAGCACTAACACTCTGACTAAATGAATAAAGTATTCATAAAGAAGTCTGAAACTAAACATGCTTCAACGGAAGGATTTGCTACAGAAAGATCTGCTACAGGAAGATTTGTATCAGGGAGAGCTGCAACGGAAAGATAATTCAAAGATCTACAAAAGAGCAAATCTGGAAAAAGAAAAAGTGTAGTGAATAAGCAAGAACAATATATACACGACCGAATCGGTTGAGAAGCTTAACCAAGAAAAACGGAAAATGCCGAAGGGCTAGCATATGAGCTAAGAATCGAAGGATCAAAGAAGCCAAGAACACTTTGAGAAAAGAAGAGTACAAAATGGAATTCTGTGTGAATTACAAGCTAAGTGTTCAACACAACTGCTGAGCAAAAAGCTTATTGAAAGAACTCAGCAGTACATTTCGGGTGATCATGGGTAGTTGCTGAATACAGAAAGAAGAAGAACATTAACGACAATATCAGCAGTATTCAAAGGTTGATCACAAGCACCTGCTAAGTACCTAAAGATGAAGAAGAGCAAATGTTCTACTTAGCAGCACAACCCAACAAACAAACAACTCAAGTATGCTGGACTTAATGAGGGTCATAGTTTCTCGTCATAGAGAACTAAAGAAATCAAGTCTGCTGGACTTGTTGAGTACCAAAGGGTACAAGAGATTCTAAGTCTGCTTGGCTTAGTCTACAGTCCCAAAGCTGCAGGCTTTGATGAGGGCAAGAGTGTCCTAGTCTTAATGTGACTAAAGAAACCAAGTCTGTTGGATTTGATGAGGGCAAGAGTGTCCTAGTCCGGAGGACTAAACCTTAATGGATTTCCTACTTGTCAAAGTAGAAGAGTGGAGTAGGAGTTGTTCAGTCTCCGAACCCCTTAAATCTCTTGTGTCATTTACTTTATGTCTTTTACACTTTTGCACTATAACTGCTAAATCTGTTATCACCCATACTGTAGATTAACACACTAAATTGAAATGACTCATATATCTTTAAGGGGTTTTTAAAAGTATAATTCGTTGTGCTTGAATTGATCCCATCATTTAACTAATATGCTTTCTTTATAAATGTAAAAAAGTTTTAATGATCCATTCAACCCCCCCCCCCTTCTAGATCATTATTGTGTCCACGGGAACTAACAATCTTGATACATCTTCGTGCTACCCGGATGTATCGAGTATCTTGTACTGTGGTCATTACAATCTCCCTTTAATTATTATTTAATATCGTTTAAATAATAATTAATTGACTAATATAACTCACGACTACGCTCTCATTTTCTGAACAATTGAACAAAAAGAAAAGTGTGAGGTCAAATAGCCCAGTAAGGAATACCATGACTAAGATAATAAAAAATAAATTATTCTTAGCCTTCGACAGTTGAGTTCTTAATTGAATATAATAGACAATAGGTTTTAAATCAACAGTTGTAGTTGAGTTATTAATAGAGTAATATAATCAGCAGGATTTAAATCGATAACAGTTAAGTTCTTGAACAAAGTTCAACTGTAGTAAAATAACTACCACTAAGAGAATCAAGTAGATCATGATGTCTACTAGCTTCTCTTTTTAAGAAAATCATCATCAACTTTTATCATCTGAAACACTACTGGTCATGATAATGCCAAACAACAGTTCTTCTTTGCCTTGGCCAAAGAGAACATTCATCACGTGTCCTTGTCATCCGACCAAAAACACCCAACAATTATATTGCCTTTATCCAATATTTCTTTTAACCTATATCGTCTTTAACTTATCATTTGTGTCTCAGGCCTCAGATATTCAGAACAACTTGATTCTTGATGATTGAAATAACAACAGAGATATGAATAATGAACAAAAGAAATAGGATAAATAATAACATTAGGAGTTAGCAAATTTTACTTTGTCTAGATTCAAATAATGTCCAAATTATCAACATGATGTAAAGAAAAAGGTGTTCAAGTCCAAGAGTAATGTCCAAGATCCACATGGAAGAAGTTAAACGGTAAGATTTACGATACAAGGAATTAGTCTAAAATATTCACAGTTCAAATAAATGTCCACCGTTCAAAAATTCAATGTCCATAAATTCACAGTTCAAATAAAACGATGGAAATTTAATAGGAATGTTATTGTCAAAGGGTATAAGATGAAGTGCAAACTATTAAAAAAATATTAATAAATTATTAATTCAAAAATTTTCACCGTTTAATAATATTAGAGGTACAAATGATATACTTTCTTACTGTAGTAAGTTTAAGTGATAGAAGATGAAAAAGATGGTATCATTTACCTTATCTCGTGACTAAATACAACTTTTATAGGGTTGATCAACCTATATGTATATTCATAATTTAATTAGTAAGTAACACATACCAATTATATATATATATAATCATTAAAGTGATTATATAGTATAAATATACTTCAAAATAATTTTTAAAGAAAATAATTTTTCAAAGTAAAATCTTTTAAATGAAAATTTTCAAAATAAATCTTCTAATAGAAGAGTCTTCTAAAGGAAAAGTTATAACCTGATGTGTTAAGTAGGTTTTTATATCTATTTATTAGGTATTTCATGCTTAATTATTTGTGGCTTTTTAAGTATTTTTAGTGTTTTAGGTAATTTATTTAATTTAAATTATTATTATTATTTTTAGTATTTTTTTATTGTTTTTATTTCTTTTATTTTGCAGGAAATTAAAGCTTGGGGCATAATCGTGAATTTCTACAAAACTGGATGGCTTTTTAGTAATTTCAGCATGGCGCGTTGGCAGCATGATTCTTTCCAATTTTCAAGGCTAGGTCCCAAGCGAAATTCTTTCCTCAGTAGCGTTTGGTTTGTTTCGTGTGTAACTCTTGGCAAATGGATTGAAAGGAAATTAATAATTCCATATTAGTTTCGGAAAAGGGAAATAAATAGGATTTTATATTTTATTATTATGCATTTTAAATCCTATTAGGGTTTGAAAATTATAATTCCTATTAGGGTTAGGAGGATTATGTAGCATATAAATAGAGGGCTTGAGATACAATTGAATATACAACTTTTACTAGAAAAAATTATCTCTTTTATTCTTTGGTAGTTTTTATGGCTATGTGTAGCTAAATTATTTTTCTTGATTTAAGTTATTGAAGTCTTCAAGATTTATACACTGTGAGATCTAATTTATTTTAATTGTTCAGTTTATATTTTGAGTATTGAAAATTCTTCTATGCTTAATTTTATGATTGGTTTGTTTAATTACTATGAGCGTTATTAGTTTATTATTCACATTAATCTACTGTTGTTGGTGAAGCAACTAAGTTTAATAATTGTTTTGCAGATCAAAAGATTATTTTATCTTAGGAAGAATGTTCATCTAAAATAAATGCAAACGCGTGGCTTGTGTTGTTTAGTTCAACGATCTCTCTAATTCTTAAAGCTGCTATTAAATTAAATCTTTAGCATGTGCCAAAGGTTGTTTAGTAGTAAGGGTAATTTAGAAAACGTATGTCTACTTAACTAAAATTAAGGAGAGAGTAGAAAAATTATTCCACATGCGAGTAGTTCTTTTTACGGTGAATGTTCAAAATATTAATTGATTTACTCTTGCATCAATGATCAATTGTAAATTCTTGATGGTGGATATTAATTTAAACCAAGGCTTTTTCTTCTTATTTATTTCATTAAATTACTTGCATATTTATTGATTTTAGTTAATTTAAATTATTTCTTTAAAAAAACCCCAATTTTGGTTTACAAAACATACAATTAAATTAATCATTCTTTGTTGGGATCGACTCTTACTTGTACTACTACATACAAATTTTGGTGTCGTTGTCAGGGACTGGTTTTATTTATTTTTGTGCTTTCGTAAATTTTATATTAATTTAGTAATTTATTTATTTATTTATTTATATTTTTCTAGTTTTCATATTTTATTTGAGTTGTACAGGTTAAGGATGGAAATCATAGCTAGAAATCGAACTTTAAATGAGCTTGCGGCCCCTGATTTGAACCATTAACCTTTAAGCATAACTTTTTCTAATTTAGATGCTAACACTTCCTTTGAATTAAAATCTAGTCTAATACATCTATTGTCCAATTTTCATGGCCTTACAGGTGAAGATCCTCACAAACATTTAAAAAAATTTCATATGGTCTGTACAAGTCTGAAACCTTCTGGAGTGACTGAAGAGCAAATCAATCTAAGAGCTTTTCCATTTTCCTTGAAAGATCTGGCTAAGGATTGGCTCTACTACCTACCATCCGGAAGCATCACCACATGGGAAGAGATGAAAAGACTATTCTTGGAAAAATATTTCCCCGCTTCACGGGCAACCAATATCAGAAAAGACATTTGTGATGTGAGACAGAACCATGGAGAATCCCTATATCAGTATTGGGAAGGATTTAAGAAATTATGTGAAAATTGTCCCCACCATCAAATCAGCAAGCAACTCCTTATTCAATATTTTTATGAAGGACTTATATCTACCGATAGGAGCATGATCGATGCTGCTAATGGGGGAGCTTCGGTGGACAAAACTCTCGAAGCTGCAAGGAACTTAATTGCAAACATGACTGCTAATTCCCAATAATTTGGCATTAGGCTTGATTTTTCATCCAATAATGTTAATGAGGTAAATATTTCTTTATTTGAGCAACGAATTGATAGTCTAACCTCTTTTGTTAGTCAAATGGTTGTAGGTAATATACAACAAGTGAAAGCTTGTGGGATTTGTGCGGTCCGGCGGATATGTGTCCCACTCTTCAAGAGGAGTCCTATGAACAAGTGAATGCAGCAGGTGGTTTCCCTTATCAACCACAAAGGAGATATGATCCTTCCTCGAACACGTACAACTCAGGTTGGAGAGATCATCCTAATTTCGGCTATGGAAATCACCAAGTGAATCTGTCTGCGACTCAAAATTTCTCAAGCTGCCAACAATACAAGCAGTCGTATCCTAACAAACAACAAGGCCAATCATCTCATTCTAATATGTCTTTAGAGGATATAGTTAAACAACTTAGCACTAAAACTTTGCAATTTCAATAGAAAACGAAGGCAAATATGCAGAATTTGGAAATACAGATGGGACAAATGGCAACTGCAATCAATAGATTGGAGGCACAAAATTTTGGAAAATTACCCTCTCAAACGGTGATAAATCCAAAAGTAAATGTTAGTGCAATCACGTTGAAAAGCGGTAAAGAGATAGAAATTCTGAAAAAGACATATTCTGCACCAAAAGAGCAAAACAAACTAGAAGTGGACAATACAAAAGCAGGCGACAGTAAAGAGGAAGACAATATTCTAGGTGACAATGGTACCCTTAAGCATAAATTTTCACTTCTTTCTGACTATAAACCGGTACCTCCTTTTTCTCTTGCTTTAATCGAAAAAAGAAAATATGAAAAAGATTCATATTTTTATGAAACTTTCCGTAAATGCGAGGTAAATATTCCATTACTAGATGCTATTAAACAAGTACCTCATTTTGCTAGATTTCTGAAAGAAATGTGTACACATAAGAGAAAACAAACACTTAAAAGATATAAAAAGGTACAAGTAGGAAAGAATGTGTCAGCAATAATTCAAAGAAAACTCCTTACTAAGTGTCAAGATCCAGGAATGTTATCCAAGATAGGTAACACTAGATTTGAAAAAGTCATGTTAGACTTAGGAGCATCTATTAATGTTATGTCATATTCTATATATGCTTCTTTGAAACTTGAACCTTTGAATAGAACTGGTACTATGACTCAGTTGGCTAATAGATCTAACGCTTATCCTAAGGGTATAGTAGAGGATGTTCTTGTGCAAGTAAATAATTTAATTTTTCATGCTGATTTTTATGTGCTTGATATGGAGAATGGTGATCAAAATGCTCCTATTTTGTTAGGAAGACCTTTCTTAAAGACATCAAAATTAAGATCGATGTTCATAGTGGTACACTGACAATGGAGTTTGATGGCGAAATCGTTAAAGTTTAATATTTTTGATGCCATGAAATGTCCTAATTCTGTTTACTCTGTTTGTGTGATTGATTCTTTAGCGGAAAAAAAAAATCTGAAACTGATGGAAAGGGTGAATTAAAAATGACATTTAGTCATAGTTTTGGGAAAGAGAATGAGGAGTTAGTCTTGAGTGCTGATTTGAAGAAAACTGTTACGGCTGTGAATGGTTCTCCGAAAGCAGGTAATTATCCATATTTTGACTTACCAGTTCCTAACGAGAAGTCTTTACCTTCTGTTTTGCAGGATTCCATTTCAGATTTGAAACTTCTCCTTAATCATCTTAAATGTCAATTCATTGAAAAGGGAGTAAAACCTTCATATCCACTGCAAGGGAGTGTGAACAAGTCCATGATAAATGAAGCAAAGATGGATGCGATTGTCAAAATTCATGAAGGATGAGTGACGTATGGTTAAGCATGTTGTCAAGCCAATGACAATAAACAAATGCGTTGCTTTGGAGGCAACCCAAGGAGAGTATAATTTTCTTTCTTTTTAATTTTGTATTTTTGTTTTAGTTATTTGTGTTTTTTCTTTGCATTTTATTTTACATTAGGGACAATGTAAATTTTAAGTGTGGGGGAAGGAATTTAGGATTTTTGTTATTTTTAGGTCATATTTAAAAAAAAATTAAGGAATTTTAAAAATTTTAAAATTTTGAATTTTGTGGGTAAATTCACTACAAACCCTCACGAGACAAAACTCGTCCACTTAGGGTAACCTTGAGGTTTAAAGACTTGTTATACATGCTAAGTATAACCATGTTTTCTACGAAAATGAGGTAGTTTTCTACGAAAATGAGGTAATTTTCTATTTTTAGGATGTGTCACTTGAGCAATGAATTAATTAGAATTAAAATTTTTAGCCAATGATAAAAAAAATGTTAATTTTTATTTAATAATTTTTTGAAAAGGATAAAAAATTTCTTAGTCTTAATTTTGACTTATTATTGGTTATTACTTTGTTTGAGATCCTTAATTTTTATGCACTTATATCCATTTGTTTGAGCTAGTTTTAATTTAGAGAAAGTTTATATGGATAAATACTTATGGAAGATATTTTTGAGTTATATATCTTATTTGATCATTATTTAAAGTGAAATATAAGGCAAAATATAATTTAGAGAAGATGATTTAGGTAATTTTTATAGGATTGTTAAATTGGAAAAAGAAATTATGTGGTGGTTTGAAATGGAGCGTAAAACGCACTCACTCATAAACACATGAAAAAGTGAGATGAGGCATAAAATGCACTCACTAAAGAAGAAAAAAAGAGAAAGAAAGAGAAAAAAATATGATGGAGCATAAAATACACCCATTAAAAGGGGAAAAAATGAAAAAATATTTGAAAAATTGATATTAATAATCCTGATGTGGCCAATTGTTTGAAACCTTTTGATCTTCTGATTTATATTTGTCTATATTAGCAAAGAGTAATGTGAAAAATAAGTATATTGAGTTTTGTTGTATGTCTTTTATAAGGTAATTAATGACCGAAGCTTATCTGAGTTTTGATTAATTTGATACATTTGGATTCATACACACACAAAAGGTCTTAAATAGAGTAAGATTAATAAATATGTTAAAGTTCTAAATTTTGCATGATTTTAAAATTTCCAAGAGTTATTATTTTTGAAATTATTGAGGCTAATGTTGAATTCATATTCATTTGTTGCTCAGGTATATCAGTAAGGTTAATTGATTTATTTAACAGAGTTTTTATTTTTAGAGTTTTTATTCTTGTTTTGCTTGAGGACAAACAAAGAATTAAGTGTGGGGGTATTTGATAAGTAGGCTTTTATATCTATTTATTAGATATTTTATGCTTAATTATTTGTGATTTTTTAAGTATTTTTAGTGTTTTAGGTAATTTATTTAATTTAAATTATTATAATTATTTTTCGTATTTTAATATTATTTTTATTTCTTTTATTTTGTAGGAAATTAAAGCTTGGGGGAATAATCGTGATTTTCTGCAAAACTGGATGGCTTTTTAGTAATTTCAGCATGATGCGTTAGCAGCATGATTCTTTCCAATTTTCAAGGTTGGGTCCCAGGCGCAATTCTTTCCTCAACAGCTTTTGGTTTGTTTCGTGTGTAACTCTTGGCGAATGGATTGAAAGGAAATTAATAATTCCATATTAGTTTCGAAAAAGGGAAATAAATAGGATTTTATATTTTATTATTATGCATTTTAAATCCTATTAGGTTTGGAAATTATAATTCCTATTAGGGTTAGGAGAATTATGTAGCCTATAAATAGAGGGCTTGAGATACAATTGAATATACAACTTTTACTATAAAAAATTCTCTATTTTATTCTTTGGTATTTTTTATGGCTATGTATAGCTAAATTATTATTTTTTGTTTAAGTGATTGAAGTCATCAAGATTTATACACTGTGAGATCTAATTTATTTTAATTGTTCAGTTTATATTTTGAGTATTGAATATTTTTCTATGCTTAATTTTATGATTGGTTTGTTTAATTGCTATGAGCGTTATTAGTTTATTATTCGCATTAATCTACTGATATTGGTGAAGTAACTAAGTTTAATAATTATTTTACAGATCAAAAGATTATTTTATCTTAGGAAGAATGTTCAAATAAATTAACTGCAAACGCGTGGCTTGTGTTGTTTAGTTCAACGATCTCTCTAATTCTTAAAACTGCTATTAAATTAAATCTTTAGTACGTGCCGGAGGTTGTTTAATAGTAAGGGTAATTTAGAAAGCACGTGTCTATTTAACTAAAATTAAGGAAAGAGAAAAAAATTTATTCCACTTATGAGTAGTTCTTTCTACGGTGAATATTCAAAATATTAATTGATATATTCTTGCAACAATGATCAGTTGTAAATTTTTGATGGTGGATGTTAACTTAAACCAAGGCTTTTTCTTCTTATTTATTTCATTAAATTACTTGCATATTTATTGATTTAGTTAATTTAAATTATTTCTTTAAACCCCCCCCCCCCCCAATTTTGGTTTACAAAACATAAAATTAAATTAATTATTCTCTGTGGAATCGACTCTTACTTGTACTACTACATATTTATTTTTTAAAATAAGATTTTATTTTTGGGTGTCCGCGACAGCACACCATGATATGTGTGTGAGTGTTTATATAACTTTTATAAAAAACTTACTTGAACAATACTCGTATCCTTCCAAATCTTCAACGCTCTAGATAATTTTAATACACTGAGAAAGACACTTCTACTAAGAAATATTTAGAGAGTGAAAAGAAAATTGAGTGAGGAATGTATAAAACTCCTTATGCTAAGCCTCCTATTTATAGCCAGAGCCTAACTAACTTTTTCACACACACGTTACACATTTTAATCTCATCTTTTAATCTAAATCATTTATCAACCAACACACGTTTCACATTTTAATCTGTGTCGTTCGCTGTCTAACACACGTTTCACGCCTACACACATTAGACATTTACATACGTTACATACTTACGCGTGTTACACACTTACACATTATTTTATTGATTTAATATCCCAATTATTAAATATACAGTATTTTTCAAATAATAAATCTGTCTAATTGTTTAATACCCGTGACTACTACCTTAACAATTATTGGCCCAATAATGCAAGATGTTGTACATTATAACAATTATTGATTCAATAATATGGAACACTGTGCGATTAATAATATAAAATATTGTGTAATGACAATTATTGATTCAATAATATAAAATGTTGTGTAATGACATTTATTAATGAAATACTGTGCAATAGTCACTTTATCAATTCAATAATTTAAGCATTGTGTAATACCGTGTGCTGTTATAAAATACCATATGCTACCAAACTTTTATCACTGGGTATTTTAACAGTTAAAAGTGATAACACAGTTGACCATTTTTATTTATAAATGCTACTACTATCGTTTTTTATATCTGACAATATTTCGTTGTGAGGTCCACCAATAATTGAATATTTTGGCGCCATCGTATGAATATTCCCCGACCAATCAAATATTGTCCGACATAAAAATTTTGCATATAACATCCTTAACATTGATTTTTATTAATTTAACACCTTACTGTTAGGGATAAAATTATGAGAAAATTTTTAAATCTATTTATTAAAATTCGGGGTCTTAAATCCTCCACTCCTAATGAAATTTCTTCCCCGAAATTTACATACCTGGCATTTCGAAGAGATCGTGATACTTAGCTCTAATTTCAGATTTTAACTCCCAGGTTATTTCCTTAGTATCTTGATTTTTTCATAAAATCTTGACTTGAGGTATAATCTTTGAGCTTAGGATCTGCTCCTTCCTATCCAAGATCATGACAAGTAACTCCTCATACGTTAAATCTTCCGCTATCTCATCTGGCTCCAACTCAATAATGTGATTTGAGTCCTTCATATATTTACGTAACATAGATATGTGAAAAACGTTATGAATGCGGGACATATTTAGTAGTAGAGCTAGTTTGTAGGCCACAGTTCCTATTCGATCAAGGATTTCAAATGAGCCAATAAATTGAGGATTAAGTTTTGCTCTCTTTCCAAACCTTGTAATTCCTTTCCATGGAGAAACATGTAAGAATACATGATCTCTAACGTTGAAACTTTTGTCCTTTCGATGAAGATCAGCATAACTCTTTTGTTGTTCTTGTGCAGCTTGTATTCGTCATCTGATCATTTGGATCTTTTTCGTTGTCATGCACACCAGCTCAGGTCGCAACAATTTTGCTTCTCTTACCTCATTCCAACATACTGGAGAGCGACACTTTCGTCTATACAAAGCCTCAAATGGAGTCATTCCTATACTTGCTTGATAACTGTTGTTGTAGGAGAATTCAATCAATGGTAAATACTTGTCCCAACTTCCTTTGAAGTCTAGCACACAAAGCCTCAATAAATCTTCAAGAGTCTGAATTGTCCTTTCCGATTATCCATTTGTTTGGGGATGATAAGCAGAACTAAATCGTTGTTCAATGCCCATAACTTTTTATAAACTGATCCAAAATCGTGAAGTGAATTTAGGGTCCCGATCAGAAACTATGGATTATAGCATGCCATGCATTCTCACAATCTTACTTATGTACATATTAGCTAGATGCTCAAGTGAATAGTTTTCTCGTATAAGCAAGAAATGAGCGACTTGGTCAATCTATCTACAATGACCCAAATCGCATCCAAACCTTGAGAAACTTTGGGAAGACCCGTCACAAAATTCATCTTGATATGTTCCCACTTCCATTCGAGAACCTCAAGTTATTGCAATAGTCCCTTAGGCACTTGATGTTCTGCCTTGACACATTGACACATCAAACACCTCGAGACAAACTCAGCAATATCATTCATATTGCTCTACCAAAATGTATGTCGAATGTCACGATACATTTTTGTGCTTCCAAGATGAATTACAAACGGCATATTGTGTGCCTCTATCATGATTTTATACTTCAATTCAGGGTCGTTAGGAATACAGAGTCGATAGTTGACTCGAAGTATCCATTTCTTATCAATTTTTGCTTCTAGAAAAGCACATTCTCGTACTTTCCTCATCATATTCATCAGTTCAGGATCAGTAACTTGTGTAGCTTTGACTTTATCGATTAAAGTTGGTTCTACTCATATGTGCGCGATCCTCATATGGGTCCCTGGTGACTTTTGCTCTATCTCCATTTTTTGTAAATCGTACAAAATGCGCCTTTACGTTGTTAGTATTACATTCGTACTCGCATATGCATCAGCCATCACATTCGTCTTTCCTGGGTGGTACTAGATATTATGGTCATAATCCTTTAAAAGCTCAAGCCAACGTCGCTGTCGCATGTTGAGTTTCTTCTGGGTGAAGAAATACTTGAGACTTTTATGATCTGTAAAGATCTCCACCTTTTTCCCGTACAAGTAGTGTCTACAGATTTTCAATGTGAAAATGACCGCTGCTAACTCTAGATCATGAGTAGGGTAATTTTTCTCATAATCTTTGAGTTATCGAGAGGCGTAAGCTATAACTTTTTCGTCAGAACAGGGGCTGAAACGAGTCTCCTCTTGAGTTCTTGAAAGCTTTTCTGGCATTCCTTACTCTTTTCGAATTTTGTGTTTTTCCGAGTCAGCTGAGTTAGTGGAGTGGCAATTCGAGAAAAACCTTCTACAAATCTCTGATAATAACCAGCTAGACCTAAAAAACTTTATACTTCGGTTACTGTTTTAGGTTGTTCCCAGTTTAAAATTGCTTCAATTTTCGCGGGATCAACCGATATTCCTTGTTTAGAAATTACATGCCCAAGGAATGTTACTTCCTCAAGCCAGAACTCCCATTTCTTTAACTTAGCATATAATTTTCTTTCACGTAGCTTTAGGAGTATCAATCGCAAGTGTCGTTCATGATCATCACGACTCTTGGAGTATATGAGGATGTCATCAATAAAGACAATCACAAAATAATTCAAATATTCTTTGAATATTCGATTCATCATGTTTATGAAGGCTACAGGAGCATTAGTTAGTCTAAAAGGCATGAATAAGAACTCGTAATGCCCATAGCGAGTTCTGAAGGCAGTCTTTGGAACGTCATTAGCTTTAACCTCAACTGATGATAACTAGATCGAAGATCGATCTTTAAAAAATACTGAGCACCTTGTAATTGATCAAATAAGTCATCAATTCGAGGTAACGAATACTTATTCTTGATGGTGACATGATTCACCTCTCGATAGTCAATGTGTAATCTCGTACTCTCATCCTTCTTCTTTACAAATAAAACAAGGGCACCCCAAGGTGATGTACTTGGTCATATAAAATCGGTATCTAGGAGTTCCTCAAGTTGGACTTTCAGCTCTTGAAGTTCTATGGGAGCCATTCGGTATGGGGCTTTAGAAAAAATTTTAGTACCAGGTTCAAGGTCAATACAGAATTCAATTTTGGGATCTAAGGGTAGGCCAAGAAGTTCTTCGAAAAACACATCAGGGAATTCATTAACAATAGAAATATTATTCAAGTTTATTGAGTTATTATTTAGATCAGTGATATGAGCTAGGAAGGCTTGACATCCATTTTTTAATAAACGAATGGCTTTATGGCTAGAAATAACAGTTACAGATTTCAAAGGTTTGGTTGCTTGAATTTGCATAATAGGTTGGTTAAGAATATGAAAGCTAATGAGCTTATGGAAGCAATCAATTTTAGCATGTTGGTTACTCAACCAATCAATTCCTAAAATCACATCAAACTCATGCATTTTCAAATAGATAAGGTCAACGGGTAGTGTAAGGTTATTGGTTTGAACCAAATAAGATTTATAAACAGTAGATGTAACGGCTATTTTCCCCTAATGGAGTTTCAACACATAAGTCAAAGTCTAAATTTTCAAGAATAAAATTTAAACGTTGAGCACATGCAGGTGAGATAAAAGAGTGGGTAGAATCAGTATCTAATAGGGCATAGACTTCACAAGAGTTTATGAATAACTTATTGGTTATCACCTCGTTCAGGTTCCGTGCCTTCTGAGACGTTATACCAAAAGCTCTCCCATAAACTACAGATTTTTCCTTGTTTGTACTAGCCTTTGGAGCCATCATATTTGCTGGACTTGATTTTGTAACAGGACAAAATCAAGTAATATGACATTTTTCCAACAATTATAACAAGACTTGGATTGCCGAGTACAGTTTGGACTGATGTTACCCTCCTGACCACACATGTAGCATTTTACGGGTGGTCAATCTCCTCCCCTTAAAACTATTACCGGTGCTAATGTTGGTGTTGGTGCCTTTCCGTGATCATTGTGGGATCTCTTTCTCTAAAAATTGTGCCCACTTGTTTCCCCCCTTCTGTTATCTAGCCGGAATTACCACCGAAGTGGTTACTATTTCCGAAATGGTGATTGTCGCCTCTACAGTTCTCATTCCGATAATTGTTATCATTTTTTCTTCCTCTTTGTTGGTCATTGACTTTTGGTTGTAATATTTCATCTTCTTGCTTGACTCTTTGAGCCCTATCCACCACATCCGAATATAAACAAAGTTTGTGTCAGTGAATTTAGGGTCTCAAGCCTCGTAAGAACATACGAGTCATTCAGGCTTCATCGTCCACCAAATGAGGCACAAATTGGGATAACTCCGCAAACTTGGCTTCGTATTGAGAAACAGTCATGTTCCCTTGTTTTAGTTTAATAAATTCCACCTCTTTCATATGGCGGACACTTTCTGAAAAATACTTCTCATTAAAAAAATCCCGAAACTCCGTCTAGGACATCTCAAGTGCTGAATGATGGATGCGTTTTATCAATTCCCACCAATGGTTTGCTTCTCCTCTTAGCATGAAGGTAGCAAATGGAACCTTCTGATCATCAATACATCGCAGAACATCAAATATCTTTGTCATCTGCTTCAACCATACTTCTATCTTAAGTGGGTCCGGCTTCCTAAAAAATTCGGATGGTCCCAACTCCTTAAACTGTTTCGCAGTGATCATTCTCGAATTACAAGCATTTCCACCGGTGGGAGTTCCCCTCGCTTGATTTTTGCATGAATTGCATAAAGTTTCTAAATAAACCATCATAATTCTCATGGCCACCTGTGTTATTTTCTGAAGCTATAAGAGGATTATTTGTAGCCTCCTGGTTTTCTGCGACATAATTCATCCATTGGTTTTCATATGCCATTCTGAAATGTGGTCACAAAATAAAGGTTAGTTTAAACAAACTGACTTGCACTTTTTGTCGCTTCATTCAAGCCAACTAGCAAAATTTAACTTCAGGTAGGACACACTAGCGAAAAATTATAATCGTCTCTCACCTCTTAGTTCTAATCCCAGATCTTTATGTAAGATCATATTTCTAAGCTTGATACCAACAATTACGCCCCCAAATCGGGTCCACACCACCTAATTTGAGTCGTCAAAAGATTACAACAAAATTATTATAATACACTGTACAGTACCTAATAATACACAACTAAGTTTTCACAATTATTACCATTCTATAATACAGTGAAGACTACTATAGCAACTATCACGGATAACTACTCATTCCCCTTTCCTTCCCGCTAGTCTCAGCTACGCTCTCATTTTCTGAACAATTGAACAAAAATGAAAGGGTGAGCTAAAATAGCCCAGTAAGGAATATCATGACTAAGATAATGAAAAATAAATTATTCTTAGCCTTCAACAGTTTAGTTCTTGATTGAATATAATAGACAACAAGTTCTTTGTTAATAGAGTAATATAAACAGCAAGATTTAAATTAATAACAACAGTTAAGTTCTTGAACAAAGTTTAACTGTAGTAAAATAACCACCACTAAAAGAATCAAGTTGATCATAATGTCTACTAGCTTCTCTTTTTAAGAAAATCATCATCAATTTTTATCATCTGAAACACCACTGGTCATAATCATGCCAAACAACAGTTCTTCTTTGTCGCGACCAAAGAGAACATTCATCACGTGTCTTTGTCATTCGACCAAAGACACCCAACAATTATATCACATTTATCATATATCGTCTTTAACCTATATCCCCTTTAACTTATCATTTGTGCCCTAGGCCTCAGATATTCAGAACAACCTAATTCTTGATAATTGAAATAACAACAGAGATATAAATAATGAACAGAAGAAAAATGATAAACAATAACATTAGGAGTTAGCAAATTTTACTTTGTCTAAATTCAAATAATATCCAAACTGTCAACATGATATAGAGAAAAATGTGTTCAAATTCAAGAGTAATGTCCAAGATCTATAGGGAAGTAGTTCAATGATAAGGTTTACAGTACAAGGAATTAATCCAAAATGTTCACAATTCAAATAAATGTCCACAGTTCAAAAGTTCAAGGTCCATAAGTTCATAGTTCAAATATAACGATGAAAATTTAATAAGAATGTTCTTATCAAATGGTATTGGATGAGGTGCAAACTATTAAGGGAATATTAATGAATTATTAATTCAAGAATTTTCATCGTTTAATAATATTAGTGGTACAAATAAGATACTTTCTTACCGTAGTAAGTTTAAGTTAAAGAATATGAAAAAGACGATATCCCTTACCTTATCTCGTGACTAAATATAGTTTTTATGAGGTTGATCGACCTATATGTATATTCATAATTTAATTAGTAAGTAACACATACCAATTTTATGTATATAAAATCATCAAAGTGACTATATAGTATAAATATATTTCAAAATAGTTTTTAAAGAAAATAATTTTTCAAAGTAAAATCTTTCAAAAAATTTCAAAATAAATCTTCTAATAGAAAAGTCTTCTAATAAAAGAGTTGTAAACTAATGTGTGTGTGAGTATTTAAAATAATTTTTCAAAGTAAAATCTTTCAAAAAATTTCAAAATAAATCTTCTAATAGAAAAGTCTTCTAATAAAAGAGTTGTAAACTAATGTGTGTGTGAGTATTTATATAACTTTTATAAATAAAACAAAACTTACTTGAACAATACTCGTACCCTCCCAGATTTTCAGCGCTTAAGATAATTTTAATACATTTAGAAAAACACTTATACTAAGAAATACTTAAAGAGTAGAAAGAAGATTGAGTGAGAAATGTATGAAGCTCCATATGTTAAGCCCCTTATTTATAGCTAGAGCTTAACCAACTTTTTCACACACATGTTACACATTTTAATCTCATTTTTTAATTTAAATCATTCATCAACCAACACACGTTTCACACTTTAATCTGCACTGTTCGTTGACTAACACGCATTTCACACCTATACGCGTTACATATTTACACACGTTACACATTTACGCGTGTTACACATTTATGCGTGTTACGCACTTATATATTATTTTATTGTTTTAATATCTCAATTATTAAACATACAATATTTTTAAAATAATAAATCTATTTAACTATTTAATACCCGTGACTAGTACCGTAACAATTATTGGCCCAATAATGCAAGATGCTATGCATTATGACAATTATTAATTCAATAATATGGAACACTATGCAATTAATAATGTAAAATATTGTATAATCACAATTATTGATTCAATAATATAAAATACTGTGTAATGACAATTATTGATGAAATACTGTGCAATAGCTACTTTATCAGTTCAATAATTTAAACATTGTGTAATACCGTGTGTTATAAAAAATCATATACTACCATACTTTTATCACTGAGTATTTTAACAGTTAAAAGTAATAATACCGTTGACTATTTTTATTTAGAAAGGCTACTGCTATCGTTTTTTATATCCAACAATATTTCATTGTAGGGTCCACTTATAACTGAATATTTCGACGCCGTCGTACGAATATTTTCCGACAGAACGAATATTTCCCGACCAATCGAATATTGTCGTAATAAAAATTTTGCACATAACATTTTAACTTTAATTTTTATTAATTTAACACCTTACTGTTAGGCATAAAATTATAAAAAATTAAATAAAATTAAATCTATTTATTAAAATTCGGGATCTTACAACTTAAATCTCAATTAAGTAATAAGTAACTAGTTTATTAATTTTAACCCTTCTTAATTATTATTTAATTAAATAATAAATAATTTATTATCTTTACTTATTATTTAATGTTAGTTAAATAATAAATAATTAGATTATTAACTTTATCCTTCTTTAATTATTATTTAATATCAATTAAATAATAATTTATTAATTATTACCCTTATTTATTATTTAATATTAATTAAATAATAAATAATTATTTTATTAATTTTATTCAACAATTAAATATTAATTGATGAACTCAATAGTTTTATTTATTATTTAATAATAAATAATTAATTTAATTACTTTTAATTCAAAACAAATTACTCTTAATTTCCTTTATTTATTATTTAATAACAATTAAATAGTAAATAATTAATTACTCTTAATTCCATTTATTTATTATTTAATAATAATTAAATAATAAATAATTAATCATTGTTAATTATTATTTTATTTAAATAATAATTAATTTCCACAAATATTCTTAGTTTACATTATTTATTATTTAAAGTTTATTTAAATAATAAATAATTATTTTATTCGGGTCCCATATTAATTATATTAGTATTTAAAACATTACACGACCCGTTTAATTAATTAAAACCGACCTGAACCGACCCGAAACTGAAATGGACCATCACAGGGCGCCTACTCCAGCACCTAGGCGCTTGCCTTCTAGATTTTCTTGCAGTGTGCAATTTGGTTTTTTGATTTTATCTCTTTGTTTTCCTGATTTTATCTTCTTTGCATAAACTTGAATAAAATGAAATCTATAAATCCAAATGACCTCAAATTAGTATTGTTAGATTCATATCTTCTTGAACTACAAGATTCCATTATTGAAACATATTTTTAGACATGTTTTGGTTACGAAAAATGGGCTTAAAGTGGACTATTGTGTTTAGAGTTTTGAAAATGAACTCCTTTGGTTCCAACTAGCTTTTGACATGATTTCAACTAGCTTTGACTCTTAACTTACATACCCAGCATGTGGTTTTCAAAATGTAGAGCTTCGAATCACACGTTCGATAAGGGTTCCGTTGGTAGAAATTATTTTCAAGCTTTTTGCTAAACTTTATATAATAAATATACACAAATACACATGTTAAATACATTGAGCCTTAGATTTACAATTCTAGTATGGATATAAATATATAGAGCTTTGAAAATAGTTTTTCACCATGAAAATCACTTATAGTATAAAGGAAAGCACAAAAGCTAGGGTTTTGGGTATTTTATACCTTTTGCTCTTGATAGCTCTTCTCCTAACTTTTACAAAGTATCTAATGGTGCAAGATGACATACAAGAACACCTTCAAGTTACCGTGCACTACCTCTCCTTCAAGCCTTCTTAGTGTTTTATCTCTTATAAAATCTCAAGAACACTAAGTGTTTTTCTCATTTTCTCTTTAACCTCTCTCTTTTGCTCTCTAAGAAAGAACTCAAATGAACCAATTCTAGCAAACATGGAATAAGGCTTTTATTTATAGGAAATGGCTAAATACACTTAAGTTCCACTAATTCACCAACAATAGTTGTTTAACGCTAATTAAGTAATCAAACACACTTCCATAATTTGAGGGGATTTGATGGGCTTTGGAGTGATTTGTGGGATGTTGTTTTCCATGAAGATTTTTAGCATTGCACCCTCCTAAGGCCCTTCCCCAATTTGGTCAGCAACTTCATCCATTTACCTTCCAATTTTGCTTTAATTTTAATTGTCAACTTGCACATTTATACATATATACATATATATATATAACACGATCATATGCTTGCAATTTATCTAGATCATCAATTGGGCTACCAAACAATTAAATCATTGGGCCACTTATATGGATTTTCTTATTCACAAAAGTTAGGCCAATTAAATTATCTCATGACCAATTTACAAGTCCACTAGCAATTAAATTAAATTGAACTTGTTTAATAATTAAATTAGACTAGTTCACTATTAATAAATTCTTAGTGAAACTATAAATTATTATTATTAATATTTTACATATTAACATTAATTAATAACCACATTAATTAATTTACATAATTTAATTAGATTTTCTAGGAATCAAGTTAATTGAATCATTACATAACTTAATAATAATATCAAGGTTTTGATATTAAATACCCTAAGTTGATCCATTAATTTAAATAACTCATTAAGTAGACCTTCATTTAATTATTTACCACATAAGAAAGTAAATTAGATTATCACACAATAATTTAATTTAATAACACATAAAATTTAATTCATCAATAATTAATTTCATTAATATCGATTAAAATATTCACGATCGTTACATGCCCCTTGGAATAAAGTTGAGACAACTGAACTGTATTCGTATCACGTATTCATATTGATGCTTCACAGAAACTCACCCTTTGTAGAGTTCCTATCCTTTATAGAATATGTATTACTACATTATCGAGATTTTCTCCTTTATTTTTTTTAACGTGCTAGTTGTTTTGTCAGAATCTTTTAACAATTGTACACCAATTATTTGAAGCGATTTTGTAGCTTCAACTTCCTTGTCCTTAACCCGGTCACCTGCTTGGCTTTCAGTTTGCTCTGCTTCCTCCTCCTCTTCATCTGCCTCATCATCTTCAACCTATTTTATGACACCTTCAACCCCATTTACATCATCTAATACATCAAGAGGTTCTGACTATATTACATCCATTGATTTTCCATGATCACCGTTTAAACCTTCTTTAAGAAATCGATATCTCCAGAATTCTGTATTACCTTCTTCCAGCTTAATTCGTGAAATTAATTCATCAACCTCTTCATTTATCTGTACATAGAATCATATTCCAATTAATATTAAATAGCATATATACATAGTCTTTCCCGATCTTAATTTTGTTTAATAAGGCATTCTTAATTATATTTCTTTAACATTTAAAAAATGTCATCCCATAATAGTAAAAGTTAAATGGATACACTTTAAAAGGTGTCCAAGTACTGCATACATGTTTCAAATGAAATTTATTTTCAAAATCTTGAACACGTTGAAAAATATAAGATAAAGTATTCTAGAGTATTCAAGTATGTTGGTATCCACCCAGTATTTTGTAATTATTAAGTCATATGTAATGCGACCCAGATGTGATGCTAAATCACATATCCTACTATCTTATACACTGAAGTTTAACAACTAAACTTAACAACGATTATATAACATTGCCATAAAGATATATGAACATTTACAAACCACATAAAGCAACTCACAAGATTAACTCTTCTCCAAAGTGCCTTCTGGCTAATGTTACCAGATGATGCAGGTATGCTTTATCATCTCCATATGAACCAAATTCATTTTCAATCTGTCATTTATATATGGTAATGCATAAAGAAAATCTACAAACATATGCATTTAAAAAGAACTTGTCATTTGTATATGGTAATAATCTTAAAAAAATATTTCCAGAAAATCAATTTGCTTGATATAATTTATGTGCAGTTTACTTATGAATTAAATAAATGAACACTCTTATTATCGAAGTAAATGGCTCTAAATGTAAACCCACAAAAAATGGAGATGGAGAGACTGTACCATGCTCCAATGTTCTAAAAATCTTCATCTAGGTCCGATTAATCCCCGCCTAGGCGCTAGGCCTCCCTGACACCCCGCCTAGGTGTTAGGCCCCCTTGGTGCTCCGCCTAAACGCTGCCCCCTGGGGCATCGCCTAGGCCTAAGGAAGAAAAAAAATTCCTCCAAAAAATTAGACGGGACTAGGCGGGCAGTACGGAGAAATTAGGTGGGACCTAGGCGGAGAATTTAGGGTTGCAATTTTTATTTTTTTTTAATAACTAAGATATAAAACGACGTCGTGAGAGTGAATGATGAAGTTGAGGGCTGTTCGGGCCTTACTTGGGAGGCAGTTGATGAAGTATTCAGAGCATATAGCGTGCTAAAGTCTAGAAGAAGTAATAAAAATATTAGAGTAAGAACTCCATGAAAAATATTTTTTGTCTGACAATGACACAAAAGAAGAAGGAGATGAGGAGTATGAGTGTGAGTCCGATGGGAACATTATCTTGGAGGGATATGGAGAAGAAGAGTTAAAGATATAGAGGGATATGGAGATGAGGACTATTAGTTTGTATTTTTTATTATTTATTTGTATTTAAACTTTGAACAATTACATGTTTATGTTTGAACTTTGACATTGACAATATGGATATGTGTTTGATCATTAAGCAAAGGCCTTTATTATCTTTATTATAGATTATTTTGTTTTATATTATTGTTTTGTTTGGATATAAATGTAAGATCAAATATTAAAATTGGCTTAAAATAAAAAAAAAATCTTGCCTAGCCACCCCCCCCCCCCCACCCCCCCAGCTGTCCACCGCCTTTTTGAACATTGTTGTGCTCATGGCCGACCTCCACTTAATGGATTTGCACTTGGTGTGACACTTTATTCGCTTTCAGATCGTCAACAGATATTAAATTAGCCAAAACATACCAGAACAGAAACAAACCATAAGTCACCATTGTTGAGGGACAAGCCCAATTAACACAATAGAGTGTTTATTAGTGGAATACCTAAAAAATTAGTTGGGAAAATAAGTGATGGCATATGCAGTTATCACTGACAGTAAAATTTTAAGCAGGAATGTCACATAAATATGTTATTATCTCTCCTTAACAAATGCATTTGTTCTCATAAGTTATTTCTATCTTGGATGAGAGTACTACATTACCTCTTCTAGTTTGCTTTTTTTAGTAGTAATTTCTAGCTCCTTTTTTTCGATATGAACTTATTTATCTTCTCCTCAAACTCTTAAAAGCAAGGTTTAAGTTCTAGTTTAGCAAACTTCTTTGCCTTTTTGAGAATGTTGTAAACATATTAACAAGAAAATACAAAATATAATAACTACTACTAATTAGGCCACTAAACTTGTAACAAGTTTACTGATTAACAAGCAGTACCTTGTTGATTATATTTTTAAAATGAACCATCACAGAATCCTCGGATAGGACATGCGCATATGTCTTAAATGAGTCCATCAGCTTTTTCATGCCCTTATCAGTAGAACATAGCTGAGAGGGGCAGTAAGATATATATTCCCATTGCTTAATATCTGCACCAAAGAACAAAAGCCACAATTAGCACCTAGGCTTATCATCCTATAACTGACAATATAACTAATACAACAAATAAAGTACAAATTGAGACCTAAAATATTAAAATTCAGAAAATAATGATATGCAGAATTCAAAAATAATGATATGCGAAATAAATATAATTAACTTTGTTTCTGCAAGTTAATATACCGAATCAAATGTTTAAAAATGGGAAGGCAAAAATGAAATATAACTACGTCTTTAGATAATGACTTAAGCTTCATTACATCACATTTATGTGAGAAAATAATCTTTAAAGAGGATATACTATACTGATGGCAAAAAAAGTAAGAATTTCATGCTTAGACTAGCATGTATCTGACTGGTTACTCTCTTGAATGGCACAACTAGTAATTACAGAACAAGCATATATTAACGCTCACTTAATCTTTTTAAATAGTACCAAAAAAATGCAAACCAATAACGTTTTGCTTCTTCCGACTGATCCATAAATCAAACCAGTAACCAAGATACAAAATGTAATTAACTTTCAACTCCAACTCGTGAAGTACAAAACATATAGACAATTCAAGATAATTGAAGCTTTCTAATAAGGGGAATGACCGTCCCAGTTGCAATAGCTGGGATATATGTCTGTAGAAGACATTTGCTTTCTTTAAATATGGATTTGCAGTGTCTGCAAAAGCTTTCTCTAATGCTTGCAATATCATGTATTAATACCTCCAATAAAGATCCAATGCAACACACAAAATAAATAGTTCCCATTTAGCATATAAATAAGACTAATGTACCTTTCATGGTCATCTCTTAGCCGAAGTGAAGATATGATGACTTTGACAGATGCATCACCAAAGTAGATGTCCTGCCAAAATGGATTGCATGAAATCATACATATTATAAAAAAAACATATTATATCACCCAAACAATAGTTTCAAAATATTTATTTAGAGGTAGTGCAGTCAGGACACACAGGGAAAACATAATTCACTTCCATATCAACAAAAAACTTGAAAATGAGCAAGCTAAAACCTTTTCAGGATACCACACAAATGTACCATATCCCCTCAAGCTAAACCTAAATTGATGGGGGATTGAAGGGGGGAAAATATTCCATTCACCTTATACCTTTATAAGAGTAAATATTAAATTCCAACTTTAATTGACTAATCAAACCTCTATATCAACACCCCCCCCCCCCCCCCCTCCAAAATAAAAAAAACACACATACACACACATTATGATCGTAACTGGACCCTAAATCCTACTCCATTAACTTCTGGCGTCACGGAAACCTACTCATAAGCAGGCCAGATAAAAACCCCTCATGTCTAATTTGTGGTTGCTCCTTGGTTAACAAGCTCCAATTGACATATGAAGGTTCAATAATATCATAAACAGAATAAACTCTGAATCCTCTACACGAAACATAACCAAACATAACTATAAACCAAACAAATAAACTTGACTTTATGGGGCACTGCAGCAGGATACATCTAAGTTCCTTAGAAACTCGAACTAGATATTTTTTCTTTAGATCCGGGTTTTTTTTAATCTTTTAAACAAACTCATTAAGACTAAAAGGGTTTTAATTCACAACTGAGGAATACCACCACTTTGACACTTACATATATACGTATATACATAGATATGTAAATACATAAATCTTTTAAATAATAGTTTCATGCAGTCATCCAATCAAACTTCATACCCCTAAAAACTAAGAACAATGGTTACCTGCTTATTTGATCTGTTTATCCGCGATCTTCAACACGAGCTTAGCCTTTACAACAATCAGTTGAAAAATCAACAAAACACCCTTACCTTATACCTTGAAGTATCCGTATGAAATTGGGTGTATGAAATTGGGGATTAAAGTTTTAGGATTGAAAGCCCCTCCGTGATTCAAGCAATGGGACACTGAAAATTTTGACAGAAATTTAGGCAGGCATAATATACTTTAGAGCGAAAATTATAGCGGGAGAGGGAAACTGGATGAGAATAAATCTAGAAGTTGGAGAGTTCTTATCTTCTGGGCGATTTTGTTCATGCTTTTTTAACGAGAGTGTTTTTTTTCCTCTTTGTTTTACGAAATGATGTAGTTTCAAAGGTCAATTGGGCCTTCTTCTTTTTTTCTTTCTTTTGGTTTGCTAAGCAAACAGGTTAACATTACCCTTTCTTCTTGTGTTATTTAATGTTGTGATCTCAAAATGTGACAAATTTGATTGTTTGTCACATTATAAAATATTAAAATTTAAAATATTGTTATCTTCACTTTGATAATCTTGTATTATTTAATTTTTTTTTCTCAAAATCTTGTGTTATTATTTTAATTATGCAGTATGAGAATATTTTAAGGCAACTCGTAATTCTTTTGTTAGTTATTCATTTTTTCACACATACTGTGTTGACTTATAGTCATAAGAGAGAGAATATGTACATGTCATACTTATGTCAAAAAAATATACCATGTTGTAAAAAAAAGTAATTACTTAAAATTACTAATAACAATTGAAAGTTAAATATCAAAAGAACTAACTAACAGAAATAAATAAATAACCATCTGTTTTCATAAATCAATCTATATTTTTGCCTTCATTTTCTTTTTCTCCAAGTTAAAAATTAAAAAAGAAAAAAATCATCTTCTTCAATTGAACAACCACATAAAACTAAACCATCAGCCATAAATTCAACTATTATGGCTTCGGTTACCAAGGAATGCAACAAAAATCTCAAACCCAACATCATCGAAGATGACCTCGAAAAAGCCTTTTATGCTTATTGTGTCGTACTCGAACACGATCGATGCCTCCCAAAAAAGTTTGACTAGGGCTTGTTCTACCTGAATTGATAAGGGTGTCAATGTCATGGGTCTAGTTATTTCCAATCACTTCTTCATTCATCTATAATTTGATAAAAGTTGTACTTCTTATTCAGAATATTACTTAACTTTTAATATATCACGTTATCAATAATATAATTTATTAATTATATTATACTATATATATATATATATATATATATATATATATAAGGAAATTTGAATAATATTTAATATTCAACATATCAATTAGTAGGATTTATTATTTTGGCTTCCCTACACTAATAATAGCTTCATTAATGGTGTAGTATATATCTATCATTATCTATTTAATTTATTAATTATTGTTTTTATTTACTACATTCACACTCATAACTTCATTTATTAATGTTTTACATCATTACACAATTATCACTACTAAGAAAATAAGAATGTTCTAGCGATGGAATAATGAAAAGAAAAAAAATCAATGATAATATATTTATTAGCTAAAGAAACATTATTCACAATTTATTTTCAAATTTAGCAAAATTGAGGCGGTAGAAAAATAGTTGTCGCTGTCATTTTACAGTGAAATTTTACAAAGAAAAATATTATTTACAAAAAATTATTACTTGCTATATAGTATTATTGAGTTTTTTTTTTTGCGAGAGATTGCAGAAAATAAATTTCTTATAATTAATTGTGAAAAATATTTACTTTATAAATACTAAAATATTACTCATTTATTTTTCAAAAAGAATTTTATTGTGTTTGTTATTTGTTAATTTATGACATCCTAAATTATAAATACAATATTTAATTTAATGAAACTATCGTAGAATTTTTTTTTAATTATTTTAACAATTAATTAAATATAAAAAATTATTAGCCAAATAATATAGTATTGGTCGAATCTAATTTTCTTACGAAGATTTTCTACCTCAATATTAATTTATAAAATTTTAAAATCTAAATCAATAAAAATAAATCTAATAGAATTTATTTATTTTTATGAAATGAAGAGAGTGTTATTTTTATTAAAAATTAAAAAGAGAGGGAAGTTGAGAAAAAAATAGCGACAACATTTTGGACAAGGCGGTAGACAAAAAGTTATTTTCCCCAATTTCTTTTTCTCCTTCGTTCAATATGCCTTAAATTCTTCTATTTTTTACCCAAATTATTTTTCTCCTTCATCCAACCAACCATGAACCTTTCCCCTGCCATGGAAGAATAATTTGTACCCCTTTTTTACCATATTGGTAATCCCCTCTCACAAATGGTTGCTTATGTATTAGAGTGTGAAGGCTCACAACTATTAGCATTCCTCTTCCAGTAATTTCAAGAGATCATTTCAATCTTGGGTTTTTTTTTTTTCATTTCATAAACTAATTAAAGTGTTCCACTCCTTTTACATACACATAGTTACAGTTAGCTTGGATTTCTCTCCAAGGGCGACTCGTCGGCACCAAAGAAGCCACTCGACTAGAACTATAGGTGGTGGGTTGAGCCCCAAAAAAAGTCATAGCTTGGGATCTATTTAGCCGCACTCAACAGGTTCTTGTTGTTGCCGTTATTATTGTTTCCACCGAAAATTCAAAAAAAAAAGCAAATTTTGGAGCTTTAGAAATCTATGGAATTAAGCAAATTTTTGGAGCTTTAGCAAATTTTAATGTTTTTTTTATAGTAATCGTTGTTATTGCAATTAATGGGTATGATGTAGATTTCAATTTTGTTATTAATTGATGCAAGCAAGGGTGTTGAGTTTAATGGTTACTTTTCAGTTTGTTTGATTTATTTTTGGTTAGTAATTAGGGCTTGTTTATTAATGGATTTCTATATCCTAAGAGGAGTTGTAGCAATGACAAAGTTTCTTGAGTGAAGTTATGATTTTGGTACTTTTTTTTATAGATTTAGTTTGTTTTTGTTCAAGTTGTACTGATGAAATTCCTTATTTTCCAACAACGTGGTTACTATCCTATTTAAATGATGGCCCTTTCACTATACACTAATGCAGATTGTGTGATGCAATTTCAATCCTTAATTATGACACATACAAAGTTAGTCCACACATGAAATTTCAATCCTAAATTATGATACATATAAAACACCTTTGGGAAATGTACAACTATTTCTCCATGGTCATGTGGCTATACAGTTCATGCATCTGATTGTCTATGTATTCTGCATATTTTGCTCGGTTCACAAAATAAGTTCTATTGTCTATCATATGTGTTGCACATTAGTGGGACTCTTCTAACCATTTTGTCGTGTAATTGATTAGTTATCCCTCTTTTGTAGACATAGAAAATATTGTCGAACCACGTAAGTTAGGCCTCTCATCTGTTGCGATATTTTCCAAAATATAGGGATTACGTGTTTGTATCATTACCCGTTCATTTCATGTTTTATTGCTTCTTTCGACCAATTCCAAATTGTTAATTTTCTTAAGGTGATAACTTCTAAATGATTCATGGGAATTACAATAGGAGCAATGTAGGAGGAGATATAAGGATTATATAAGCAACACCATCAATCATGCTTCTTTTATCTCTCTAGTGAAGTTATAAAGGTATGCGTTTTTACTGATAAAAAAAATACAGGTATACCTATTCTGTTTATAGGTTTAAGATTCTCTTTATTTATATAAAGAGTAATTGGTGGATATTGTTTGCAGATATTTGTGTCTGGTCCATCTTGTTCAAATATTATACTATTCCATCTCAATATCACCCCCCCCCCCCCCTTTTGCAATAATATATGACATTACTTATATGTGTTACAATTTTCTTGTATGGGTTTGAATACACATTAAAATTGATGTTGTACTGTTTTAAGGTGGTCTTTTCTTATTGTACTGAATATGGAGTTTTGGTTTCAGACATTTGATGCGCCTGTATTTGAGCATCCAGGGGTAGACCCAAAAACAGTAGCTTCAATCATTCTGGGTGGAGGTGCTGTGACTTGATTCTTTCCTCCCACTAGCACAAGAGCTAAACCTACTTCAAGTGAAAACCCATATATTTTCTCTACAATACTGATAATTATAAATTATGTCATTTGAGTTAGGATGAATGTGCTTTTAATTGATAATTGTATTTGAGTTGTCTGACTTGGGATGAATGTGCTCGACTTAAGATGGAACAAGATTTTTTTAATGTAATATGTAACAGAATAGCTAGCTTGAAAATCATTTTTATTAGTAACGTGAGAGAGATTATAAAAAGCAAACCATATCAGAAATTGCAAATAGTGATCCTGTTTGCATATAAACATCTAACTTTATATAGTAATATTACAATGTTAGTATTATGTAGACTGAACATAGCAAATCATTTTAATTTTTTGTTTTGCAATATGACAGATGAGAGTATTTTTTATTACTTTTGGACCTAGCTAACATAGAACCTTCATAAATTTTGAACTATCAAAGATAATTGATGCCCAGGAAGCAGTTGGCCACCAAGGTAGTTTATAGCATGTTGTTGAATATATATATATGTGTGTGTGTGTGTGTGTGTGTGTGTGTGTGTGATAAAAGCATGTTGCTAAATGAGGATCACAGAATATGCCCTGCTCATAATGCAAAATAAGCTCTAAGTTTTCAAGGCAAAATATATTTCGTAGAGCAAAAGGATTGTAAAGCACGAAAGTCGCAAAACAAATCGTAGAGCTCATAGTTCATAGAGTACTATCGCGCCAAGGAACACTACGATCATGAAAATTGTAAAGTATGACAAGTTTGACAATTGTCTGACATCTAGATGATTTGAAGGGTGAAAACTTCAAGAAGGTTGTTGATCGTCTCATGTTCAAAATGAATGATAGAAAGGTTTAAGTCTAATGGCTAGTCTGATCTAGTGACACCAAATACAAGATTGTCATTATTAGTAAACTGATGTGAAGGCAGAGCCGAAAGCAAGCTGACACAGTTTCTTGACGTATATGTCAAACATCTTTAAGAATCAAGGCATTAAATGAACAACAACTATTTATCAACAGAAAAACCTACAAGCCTTCTATAAAAGGACATCAGAAATCAATTCAAAGGAGCAAAACAAGGAGGAACAAATAAAAAGCCAAATTTCTATCAAAATCTAAAGTGCTCTAATCTACGATCAAGAACAATTTGTTTAGCTTTTAAGTCATTACTCATTGGTCGTAAAGCCATTTAACAGCAACTCAAATCACTCATCCTACTTGTGATTACTGGTCATAGTGACCTCAGTGGTGCCAATAAGTCTGCGGGACTTGAAGAGTTCTTAGTGAACTGGTGGTGCCAAGTTTACTAGGCTTAAAGAGTTATTAATGAACTAGTGGTGCCAAGTTTGCGGGACTTGAAGAGCTCTTAGTGAACTGGTGGTGCCAAGTCTGAGTGACTTGAAGGAATCTTAGTGATTCATTATTATAACGTTTCTTAGTGAACCTTACTCGTGGTGACCCTACCAGAAGTGCAGAAAAGTGGACTAGGAGATCTTTGTACTCTGAACCACTTAAAATTTATGTATCTTTTTTACATTTATGAACTTTACATTCTGCTATATTTTTATTTGTGTGACTGATTTTCGTAAGATCAACTAAATCCAGAACTGAGTATTTCATTAAATCTTTGAAAGGAATTTTCAAACCAATATTCCGTTGTGCTTACATAAATTAACTTGCTTAATTCATAACCTGATAATATTTATTTAAAACAAAAGTTTTCAAAATAATCTATTCAACCCCATCTTCTAGATCTCTTTATGCCTCTGGGAAATAACAAATGCCATGTTAAGAAAAAATTATACTCCATCCGCTTCAAAATAAAAACTCATTATTGGCTTTTTATAATTATTAAGACATTTTCACACTCAAAATTGACATATATTACATTAATTTAATTTTAGTCAATACAATAACAATTATTAACTATATAAAAAAGTACTACTCATTGTAAGATTTTTAGTTTTATAATTGTTTATTCTTCATCTCAGTTTTGAGTTTAAAAATAACTCAAATTGATTTTTAAAAGTCAAAAGTGATCTTATAGTTTAAAATGGATGAAGTATAATCAATTCCTTTTGGCTATTGCTCCGGCTTTATAATGCTTTATAATTGAAATAAGAGTATGATTTGTGAATTAAAACAATGTATTGGTGCTCTATATGTTGAGTTTTGTTATATATTGAGATAGATTTGTGTTGAATTATAATTACAAAATATATTAATAAATTAAATTAGTTAATATATATATATATATATATATATATATATATATATATACTAATACTTATCGACGTAACTAACGATTAAAAAGTCGAACTAAAAAAGTTAAATTGAGTCGGTTAAGACAATGGATAAGATTAACACTCACGGGCAGGGCAAAGGATGAAAAAGGGTTGCATGTAGTATGTGTTGTCCTTATTATAAATATGGAATTCACACGCAAGTATACTCAGTCAATCAAGTAATATAATGATAAGAAGGATGTTGAATCCACAAGAAATAAGTAATAATAACTATTTTAACTATCAACTTATATATTAATTCAATCGTATTTAAACTAAATCAAATTTGGATTATGGAATACTTAAAATTAAAACTAAGATTACGCTAAATAACAAGGATAAATTTCCAGATAATAAAAAGGGCTTCAAGATTACAACTTTCCCAATTGCATCACAATAATATCATCATCTTAATTCCAATTACTTCCCCATATGGATTGTTAATTGAGATCACTTATCTATTTACTAATCTCTATCGATAACTAATAAAAAGATCCATTCCAATTTATAATGCGATAATTCTATGCAAAATACATTGAAACAGATTCATTAAGATTAAACTCTCAATAGGTTACGTGTGGCATATAGGTATTCTCATCCTATACACTATCATGATATTCTTCTTAGAAAGAATAAACAAAGTCACATGTTATTATACTCAGATCTATTCCTAGATTTCCTTTTTCAATTCCATCTATGAAATCAAATAACTGTTGATCAAACAATTATAATTCACGCACAAGATATAACAAACAATCCAACAACTAATCGAATAATTGAAACTAAGATGAATTAATTAAAGTTCAAACAACGATTCCATTGTAATCTCGAAGAAGAATTTAGTTACACATCATAATGAAAACTATCATCATATTAATATTGGAAAACATTCAAAGTTCAGAAGATAAAAGTACAGGAAATAGAATAAAACTCTGTTGAATCCAATCCGTCTCCTTAGCTTTCACTTCTAGCTTCAAAGCTCTTCCGATCAATCTTCACACTAGCTCCAAATCGTGCTCTTTATTCCTCTCCTTCTACATTTTTGTCTCCTCTAATATTCCTTAAAATCCCTTTTAAATAATTGCAGCCTCAAACTTCCTAACTGGACTCGGATTCTGCAACGTAGCAACTACCAACTAAAGTCGCCGGAATGCGCCCCAGTGCCGTCTTCATGTAATAACATTGCGCCCCGGCGCCGTCTACAGTTCCTTAATTACAAATTGCCACTGCGTCTCTATTTTCCCGTTTTGACCTTCCAAAGCCGTTTTCTGCAAAATGATTAAATAAACAAGTAAAATAAAACTAAAAACACTTAAAGATAGCAAATAATTACGCCTAAAAATACCCAATTCGTAGGTATGAAATCCACTCATCAAATACCCCCAAACTCAAAACTTTGCGTGTCCTCAAGCAAAAACATTATCAGTGAAATAAAGAAAACTAACCACTCTAACTACATGAATACAAATGCATAACAACTAATGTCTCGAGCACAAATTAACATAATTCATAATCATCAAGCCTCAAGATGTTACATAATAATTCAGCCAGACTTCAAATTCACGCCTAATCCAAAATCCAACATATCACCAATTTCATTTTACCCTTGACCATTTTGTGTGTGTATGAATTCAGTATATCAAGCCAACCTTTATTCTAACACAACTTATGAATATCAGTGCTCAAATAAAGATAGTTACTTATATATAGCATTTTATTACCCCTCTATACACTTGTTTTTACATTTTTCTATTCATTTTTTTATGTAACGAGTGCGTTTTACGCTCCATCTCGTATATGACTAACTCAGCATGTGCAATGTCCATTTTCCTTAGGCTTTTCAAAATTACTCATGTAGTGAACTTTCCACCAATGACTCCCAAACCAAATAGCTCTAGGGCACTAAGTGTAGATACACTCATAAGGGCTTACTTGTTCGAGTAATAGAGGCTACGAAAATAGACTAGCTAAGTGTTGCTCATATCTGTCTATTCTTCATTCAACTCTTCTTTTTACTTTTTTTTTATAAGACAGACATCGAAGCAAACGATCATTTCTTTTCATATGATTTATGTTTCAACAAGTGATAGAGGATAACTAAATCTTTAACAAGCACCTAAATTCACAAAATTTGAATCAAAACTCAACTAACTTAATACATTGAATATGTGCAATTAAGATCCAAAGGTCTCAATCTCAACAATATCAGCAAATACGTAACACTTCGAACTTTAACGATCCTTATCCGTTTTGCTAAAATTATTAAATAATGAATCACAGTTTTATCATTGGTCGTCATTAAATTTCATATATTAATTCAATGCTCAAATGTTCCTACATGCAATAATATACGATCTTATATGAAAATATTTTTGTATTTTCAATTTTTTTTATAATTAAAATGCAACAACCTAAATGCAATAAACTAAACTAACAGAAAATATTCAAAACAAACATGAATGAAACTATATGCATGCATGAATGAAACTATGCAACTATACCCCCAAACTCAATTTGAACAATGTCCTCATTGAATAATAAAACAAGAACAAGAAAACTCCCCTAGTAAATCAATTATCGTGATCAGACGAGCCCTCCTCTTCTGCAGAATCTGAGTTTGGACGTGGATACTCTGGCAGCATCGGTGGAGGTGGAATTGAGAATGCGGGCGCATTGGGATTTAGCTGTGACAACATAGCTGCCAAGGCTGTAGTGCAAGTATATGTGTAAGCGTGCATAGCATCCTGACGCTTCGCAAGTCGCTCATGCTGATGAAACACCTCTTCAAATTGGAGATTCGTCCTCCTTTGTAACCTTCGTATGGCTCGGCTGGACCCTATCTCAGCATCATCATGTTCGGGACTCTTAGGCGCATCATCGGCATGAGGTGGCGACTGAGGTGGCAAAATAAATCCCAATCCACGTGGGTGAGACTCTCTCCCTTCCCAAACTTTATAGCGTGCAATCAAATTATGATCGAGGAGGGTCGTTGGTGGTTGCATTGGCTCAGCTGCCCCCCCACCGTACTCCAAATTGTTGACATAATGCGGTTATGAGGGACGGATGTGGTAATCCTCCTGACGTCGACCCTTTCAATTGCTTTTTGATCGATGATACAATCACACTCCCGACATCAATCGATAACTCGATGACAATCGCATATAATAGCACAGCTCGGTCCCTCGTCACGTAACTCACATGCGTACATGGCATTAATTTAGCACACAAGAATGCATACCAAATCTTACCGTATCGACTTAAAGCGTTGAACAGAAACGTTGATAATTTGCCCGTATATTTATTGATTTTTCACTCTGTGCCCGGTCGACAAAGGTCGCGGATAATTTGTCCATAATTTGGGGTCCCCATTGCAGCGTATTGACAAATCTCCGGAGCTCGCAAGTTGTAATACTCATTAATTCTTCCCTTGCTGAACGACACCAACTGACCTCGAACTATCACCTCACAGTCTGGTGTATCTAGAGCATTGACATTTAGAGCATTGGCATAAAATTCCTTAACAACAGTCGTTACCGTTGAATTCAGGTGTTCTGTAAACACTAGCCAACCACGCCCCACAAGCATCTCCCTCATCTCACCATCTTACAATATGTCCGGTCGCAGCCCCCTTTCTGGAATCAATGTTAATCCTGCTAAAACATGATTAAATTTGTCCTCCACCTCTGCACTAATAAACTTTTTCCAATTGAACGACCGAGGTGTAATTGAAGACCCTTCTCCCCGTTGGCGTTTCGGAACCATCTAAGCACAATTGGTGTCGATGTCCTACAAAGCCTCCTTTTCAATTCCAAAACAGTTTCTCAACTGGTCTCTTTGAAATGCACACCGAATGATTCCCTCTTTGCAGCAAATTATCAAACAAGTGGTGTGCAGCCTTATTTTCCCCCAAACTCAAGTTGCCTTGGCAATTGATAGTAACCTCCCAACTGATAATCCGTTCAAAAAGACCTTAACTCCGATCACTCCACCCACACCACCTTTTCTCCTCCAGTGGCCAACATAAACCACTGGATAAACCCAAAACAAATAATCAAAGCACAAATAACAACCACTGAACTCGGACTGAATGTAATGAATTTCTAGTGTAAGTTACAATAGTTGTTACCTCTGGTTGAATGATTGAAAGCCCAACTCACATTATCACCCGCATTCCCAAGTTTTGGAGATGAATCGTGACCGCTACTAATCCGTTGGCGAAGTGGGGTGATGAAATTATAAGGTTTGACAGTTGAGGAAGATGGTATAGCCGATTGGGGCGAGGAATAGGGTGTAGAAGTGATGAAGAGAGCAAGCAGGGCTGGCGAGAGAGAGAATGGGTGAAGTGAGGGTTTATTTGAGATATGTGAGTTATGTTTCGATCAGGCGTGTAGGTGTTTTTAAAAACAGAAATTCGACAATCTCGTCGGGGCGTAGTGATTTAGCTTTGAAATCGTGCCGGGCACAGTAAGACTGAGGACATTCCGTTGGGGTCGTCGTCTGATTCCGCCGAGGCACTATCAATCTGCACACTTTTCGCTAGGGACGTCGTCTGATTCTACCGGGGCACCTTTATTCAGTGTAAACTCCTCGTCGGGGCGCAGTTGCTGAATTCTGGAAAAAATTTACTACTGCAATTTTCTGACTTCTGAGCTCCATAATCATTGTTTTTAGCTGCAATGAGATAAACTACATAAGAGTTAGTGAAGCTAATATAAAGAATTCGTTTCTAAGCTAGAAATTTAATAAATCCTAAAAATTGAATAAATTAAACAAAAAAAAACATTAAACTATGGCTGGGTGGCCTCCTAATAAGCGCTTGATTTAGAGTCTTTCAGTCTGACTATCTCATGTTGCTTAAACAAGATCTGCAAGGGTTACTAAGGTTTGCTGACAATCTACGTTGTCGCCTTAATAATGCTTTAGCCTTTGCCCATTATCTTTGAACATTTGCTGAGAACGTGGGTCAATAACTTTGATCGCTCCATATGGGAAGACATTGGTTATTATAAATAGTCCGGACCATCTGGATTTCATTTTTTCCGGAAAAAGCTTAAGCTTTGAATTGAATAATAACACAGACTGGCATGGTTCGAATGTCCGCTTAACAATTCGCTTATCATGCCATTTTTTGACTTTCTCCTTATACATTTTGGCATTTTCATAAGCACTCATTCTAAATTCGTCCATTTCATTCAATTGTAAGAGCCTCTTTTCTCCTACTGCGTGGGACTCAAAATTTAGCTTATTTATCGCCCAATATGCATTATGCTCCAATTCTACTGGGAGATGGCATGCTTTCCCATAGACGATTTTATATTGAGACATGCTTATTGGAGTCTTGTAAGCAATGTGACATGCCCAAAGAGCCTCGTCAAGCTTGCTGGACCTATCTTTTCTGTTCGGATTGACAATCTTTTCCAGAACGTTTGACCTCTCTGTTGGTAATCTCAGCCTGTCCACTTGTCTGTGGGTGATATGCCGTTGCAACTTTATGTCGTACTCCATACTTGGTGAGAAGAGCTTCAAAATATTTGTTGCAAAAATGGGAACCCCCATCACTGATTATAGCTCTTGGTGTTCCGAATCTTGTAAAAATGTTCTTGCATAAGAAACTGAGAACAACCTTGGCATTATTAGTAGGTAAAGTCGCTGCTTCCACCCATTTGGAGACGTAGTCCACCCCCATTAAGATATATTTGTTATTAAATGACGATTGGAATGACCCTATGAAGTCAATCCCCCACACGTCGAATATTTCCACTTCCAATATTGAATTCAAAGGCATCTCCTGCCGACTTGATATGTTGTCAACCCGTTAACAACGATCACACATTTTCCCGAATTCGTGAGCATCTTTGAAAATTGTAGGCCAATAAAATCCCGATTGGAGAATCTTTACAGTTGTTCTATCACCTCTATAGTGACCTCCATATAAAGATGAGTGGTAGTGTTGTAGAATATTTTCGATTTCCTCCCTAGCCACACATCGTTTTAACATCTGGTCAGCATATTGTCGGAAAAGAAAAGGTTCATCCTACCAATATTGCTTGACATCATGTAGGAACCTCTTTTTCTGCTGATAACTCAAGTCATAAGGAAGTATACCACTGACGATATAATTGACGTAATCCGCATACCAAGGAACTTCCTTTGCTACATAGAATAACTGTTCGTCGGGGAAGGACTCATTTATCACCACTCCATCTCCTTTGTTTTGCTGTGAATTTTCTAGTCTAGAGAGATGATCCGCTACTTGGTTTTCGGACCCCTTTCTATCCCGAATCTCAAGATCAAATTCCTGAAGTAGAAGAATCCAACGGATCAACCTTGGCTTGACATCCTTCTTAGAGATGAGATACTTTATCGCCGAGTAGTCTGTAAACACGATAACCTTTAACCCAATCAAATATGCCCGAAATTTGTCGAAGACAAAGACCACTGCAAGTAATTCCTTCTACGTCGTGGTATAATTTAATTGTGCATCTGTCAGAGTTTTGCTAGCATAGTAAATTGCGTGAAATACATTTTCCTTGCGCTGGCCTAAAACTACCTCAACTGCATAGTCGCTAGCATCACACATGAGCTCGAACGGTAAACTCCAATCTAGTGCGACTATTATTGGTGCAGTTATTAACTTCGTCTTTAAATTCTGAAATGCCTCATGACACGTTGTAGTGAACTTAAAGGGAACATCTTTTTCTAATAAAGCACACAACGACTTTGTTATCTTGGAGAAATCCTTGATAAACCGTCGATAAAATCCTGAATGTCCCAAGAAACTACGAACTCCTTTCACAGAAGTTGGTGGTGGCAGATTTTCAATCGTCTCGATTTTTGCATTGTCCACTTCTATTCCACTAACAGACACCTTATGTCCCAAAATGATTCCTTCTTGCACCATAAAGTGACACTTCTCCTAATTAAGCACCAAATTTGTTTCAACACACCTTTTAAGAACCAATATCATATTTGCTAAGCATAGATCAAAGTTATCACCAAAGACTGAGAAATCGTCCATAAAAATTTCCAAATTCTGCTCCACCATATAAGAAAAGATTGTCATCATACATCTCTGAAATGTCGTAGGTGCATTACAAAGCCCGAAAGACATCCTCCGGAAGGCAAATGTTCCATATGGGCACGTGAATGTCGTTTTTTCTTGATCTTCGGGGGCTATGACAATTTGATTGTAGCCCGAATAGCCATCCAACAAACAGTAAAATGGATGCCCTACCAATCTATCTAGCATCTGATCAATAAAGGGCAACGGAAAATGATCTTTGCGAGTTGCTTTGTTTAATTTACGATAATCCATGCATACTCGTCAACCTATCACCGTCCTTGTCGGAATTAGTTCGTTGTTCTCATTGGCTACTACTATCATGCCTCCTTTCTTTGGTACACATTGCACCGGACTGACCCACGAATTATCTGATATGGGATAGATAATACCCGCATCCAACCACTTGATAATTTCCTTTTTTATGACTTCCTTCATGATTGGATTTAGTCTTCGTTGTTGCTCTACAACTGGTTTGGCATCCTCTTCAAGTAGAATTTTGTGCATACATAGTGATGGGCTAATTCCTTTTATATCTGCTATGGTCCAACCAATGGAAGTTTTGAATTCCCGCAATACTCTTAACAATTTTTTTTCTTGTAACTCATCAAGTGAAGCGGAAATAATCACCGGTAGTGTAGAAGAATCCCCCGAGTAAGAATACCTCAAATGGTTTGGCAACTGTTTCAACTCCAAAACGGGTGGTTCTTCGATGGATGTCTTTTCATGGGTCTTTGATTTATTGGAATGTTCTAATGGCTCATATTGCTTCCCCATCTGTATGAGTGGTGTAGATGCATTCAATAACTGCACAAACTCAAGTGGGGCCTAAAAATCTACAGCTCTAGGATTAACTAAGGCCATTGCAAGTGGATCTGCATGATAGTTAATTTCAGAAACTTTGTCCACTGCTACCTCTAACCAATCAATTCTGAAACACTCTTCCGCCTCCTTTAGGAATTTCATAGCTTTGAACACATTAAATGTGACCTCTTGATCATGCACCCTCATCTTCAGCTCTCCTTTTTGCACGTCAATCAAGGTTCTACCCGTAGCTAAGAACGGACGCCCCAGTATAATCGAAATTTCTTTGTCCTCTTCAAAGTCCAATACTATGAAATCTGCCGGAAAGATGAACTTATCAACTTTCACCAATATATCCTCCACTATTCCTCTTGGATGCGTCAATGACCTGTCTACCAGCTGTAGAGTAACATTGGTCGGCTTTACTTCTTTTAGGCCCAATTGCTGATAAATAGACAACAACATTAGATTAATACTGGCCCCTAGACCACACAAGGCTTTCCCAAAGAACTTGTCACCAATAATACATGGTATTGTGAAACTGTCTGGATCTCTTAGTTTGGGTGGCAGTTTATTCTGTAGAATGGCGCTACATTCCTCTGTCAGTGCAACTGTCTCAAAATCTTCCAATTTCCTTTTTCTTGACAGAATCTCCTTCATGAATTTGACATAGTTTGGCATTTATTCTAGAGCATCCGCAAAGGGTATATTGATCTGAAGTTTCTTAAACACCTCTAGAAACTTTAAAAATTATTTGTCTGCCTTAGCCTTTTGGAGTCGCTGTGGGAATGGCACAGGAGGAACATAGGAATTCAGCTTGACTCCTTCAGATTTTTCCACGGGCTTCTCCGTTTTCTTTGTAAAATTCTCATCTTCACTTGTCTTCTGTTCAACTTTTTGATCGTCATCTCGTGAGTTCTTCCTGACTGTTTCAGATAATTATGTCCCACTTCTCAAGGTAATCGCCTTACAATGCGCATTACCCTCTCCTTTTGGGTTCTTCTCTATATCACTTGGTAAAGATCCTTGAGGTCGGTTGTTTAAAGCACTGTGGATTTGTCCCATCTGAGTTTCAAGATTCCTTATTTAAGCTGCTTGATTCTTCGAAGTTACTTCAAATTGATTTGCCATTCTTGCTAGTAGCTCTTCCACTTGTGATAGCTTATCGGGTTGTTGGGGTTGTTGATGTTGCTGATTCTGGAATCCAGGTGGGTATGAATGCTTTAGAGCTTGAGCTTGGGGTTGTGCCTGATTATTGCTCCAAGAAAAGTTTGTGTGGTTCCTCCACCCCGGATTGTAGTTATTTGCATTGTTGCCATATTGTTGCTGCCTGTTTTGATTCCTAATAAACTGCACGGATTCCGCATTGATTGCACATTGCTCTGTCAAGTGATCTCATGCACAAAGCTCACATACTGTCTCTATGTGATTCTTTTGCATTCCCATAACATCTATTTTCTTTGACATGGCAGAAAGTTGTGATGTCACTTGTGCCGACAAAGCTGTCATAGCATCCACTTCATAAATATCTGCTGCCCTTGGCTGATGAGTTCTAGCTGTAGGCCATTGATAGTTATTCGTTGCCATATTTTCCAGCAAGTTGTATGCTTCTTCACAGTTTTTGCCTATCAATGCTCCACCAGCTGCTGCATCTATGCTCGTCCTAATTTGGCTGAACAAACCATTGTAGAAAGTTTAGACTTGCAACCACTTAGGAATTCCATGATGGGGGCATCCTCGTAGCAAATCTTTGAATCGTTCCCAAGCTTCGTACAATGACTCTGAGTCGTGCTGAATGAAAGAAGTGATATCGTTCCGCATCTTTGCCATTTTAGTTGGTGGAAAGAATTTGGCAAGGAATTTTTGTGCCAAATCATTCCAAGTTGTAATGGACCCTGCAGGCAAGGAGTGTAACCGGCTCTTGGTTTTATCTCTCAATGTAAATGGGAATAGCCTTAGTCTAATAGCATCCTCCGTCACCCCATTATATTTAAACGTGTCGCAAATCTCCAAGAAATCGACAATATGGTCATTGGGGTCATCATTTGGTAAACCCCCAAACTGAACCGAGTTCTGGATCATCTGAATAGTTCCGAGTTTGATCTCAAAACTAGCTGCTGTGATGGCAGGCCTTGTGATGCTGGTCTGAATTTCTGTCACTTATGTCATGGCATAGTCCCGTAGTGTTTTCTATTCTTCCTCAGCCATTCTGTCTTGGTTTTCTAAAGCAGTCTGAATATAATTGCGAATTCTACGGAACTTTCGTTCTATGTCGTCTTCGTAAGGCTCTAGTTCCGGGTTTTTAGATCTCGTGTGCATACACAAAATACTAAGATCACTTCCTTGCAAAAAGCACGGGCAGACTCAAACCAATGGAAGCCTGCAAAAGCAAAGGTAAAGTAAAAGATTAAAACTTTTTAAATTAAAATTAAACTAACAAAAAGTAATAATAAAATAATTATTAAAACCGTTCCCCAGCAACTGCGCCAAAAACTTGTTGTCCTTATTATAAATATGGAATTCACACGTAAGTATACGCAGTCAATCAAGTAATATAATGATAAGAATGATGTCGAATCCACAAGGAACAAGTAATAATAACTATTTTAACTATCAACTTATATATTAATTCAATCATATTTAAACTGAATCAAATTTGGATTATGGAATACTTAAAATTAAAACTAAGATTAAGCTAAATAACAGGGATAAATTCCAGATAATAAAAAGGGCTTCAAGATTACAACTTCCCCAATTGCATCACAATAATATCATCATCTTAATTCCAATTACTTCCCCATATGGATTGTTAACTGAGATCACTTATCTATTTACTAATCTCTATCGATAACTAATAAAAAGATCCATTCCAATTTATAATGCGATAATTCTATGCAAAATACATTGAAACAGATTCATTAAGATTAAACTCTCAATAGGTTATGTGTGGCATATAAGTATTTTCATCTTATACACTATCATGATATTCTTCTTAGAAAGAATAAACAAAGTCACGTGTTATTATACCTAGATCTATTCCTAGATTTCCTTTTTCAATTCCATCTACGAAATCAAATAACTGCTGATCAGACAATTATAATTCAGGCACAAGATATAACAAACAATCCAACAACTGATCAAATAATTGAAACTAAGATGAATTAATTAAAGTTCAAACAACGGTTCCATTGTAATCTCGAAGAAGAATTTAGTTACACATTATAATGAAAACTATCATCATATTAATATTGGAAAACATTCAAAGTTCAAAAGATAAAAGTATAGGAAATAGAATAAAACTCTGTTGAATCCAATCCGTCTCCTTAGCCTTCACTTCTAGCTTCAAAGCTCTTCCGATCAATCTTCATGCTAGCTCCAAATCGTGCTCTCTATTCCTCTCCTTCTACGTTTCTGTCTCCTCTAATATTCCTTAAAATCCCTTTTAAATAATTGCAGCCTCAAACTTCCTAACTGGACTCGGATTATGCAAAGTCGTCGGACTACGCCCCGACGCCGTCTTCATGTAATAACATTGCGCCTCGACGCCGTTTATTGTTCCTTAATTACAAATTGCCACTACGTCTCTATCTTCCCGTTTTGACCTCCCAAAGCCGTTTTTTGCAAAATGATCAAATAAACAAATAAAATAAAACTAAAAACACTTAAAGATAGCAAATAATTAAGCCTAAAAATATCCAATTCGTAGGTATAAAACTCACTCATCAGTATGTACCCATTCTCCTCCCCTCATTTAATCACTAAGGCACAATATATACTTGAGCCTATAAATAATATGTTTTTCACAAATCATGACATCAGTTCCAACTCTTAGGGCACTCCGATATTTCATTGCCCAAGCTAAATGGTAAGAGATGGATATTAAAATGCAATTAATATGTTTGGCTACTCAAATTCCAAGTTTCGGAATTCGGATTGAGTTTCAATTCTATGGAAATGCATGCGTTTACAATACCAATTCCAATTTGGGAATACTATAGCCAAATAGAGTAGGTATAGTAAAAATCAAATATTACTAATGTACAAAATCTACAGATATTAATATTACTAATGTACAAAATTTACAGATATTGTGTTGGAATGCGTATCAATTACATCAATAAGTAGCCCATAAAAAACCAAATACATTTCAGTAATTAGACCAAAAGTGACAGCCTAACGATATAGAGGCATTTTTTTTTATCCTTGTAAGGTCAAAAGTTTAAATTAATCAAAGCCGTACATGAAAAAGGAAAATTTTTCTTAAATTTTCTCCTAATTACCTCTCTTACCCCCTTTCTCAGGCTCTCTCTTAGATCCCTACGATGAAATATATCCCTAAAATAAAATAGTAATAGAATAAGTTCTTAAATAAATTTAATCTCACTAAATCATATCCCAAATCTTTACTCAACTCAAATCTCGAGAATTAGTTGCAGCAAGATGAGAATTTTGAATACCAAATGATATTCAAGTAAAAAAATACCACCACTGGATCTTTGGAAATCTAAAGGGAATCACCATTAAACTTTCCAATTGAAAACAAATCTGCATAACTGATTTGAACACGTCTCGTTGCAGGTTCATATCATCGTGACATACCTAACAAAAATAAAAATAAAAAAACAATGTGAAGTCGTCTTTTCATAATTTAATTCGGGGAAAAGCAATACCTCCATTGAAAAAGCTTAAAACTTCTTTAATAATAATTCTCATATATTTTATTATCTTACTAAACTTTTCTTTAAATAGAGACACGTTTGATAATCCGTGCAAGTAAATAATAATAATAATAATAATATAAATTTTCAATACTGTTTCAAATCATATAAAATGTAGAATGTGTGACGCCCCCAAATCTGGGCCCACACAGTCCAAACTTGAGTCGTCAAAAGACTACAACAAAAGTATTACAACAAAGCAAAACGTACAACAATACAGTGTATAATAATACACAACTAAGTCTTCACTATTATTGTCACACTACTTTACAAAACGTGAAGACTATGATAACTATTCCTCGGACCCTCACTCCATCCCCCGGCTAGACCTTGTTATGTTTTCATCTCCTGTTGAAAAACAATGGAACAAAAGAAAAGGTGAGCTCAAATAGTCCAGTAAGAAATATCATGACTAAGATAATGACGAATAAATTATCATTAGCCTTCAACAGTTGAGTTCTTGATAGAATACAATAGACTACAAGGTTTATATCAAAAACTGCAGTTAAATTCTTGAACAATGTTTAGATTAATAATAGCAGCGGAATGAGCAATCTATTAGAAGAATAATGCAGACTATAATGTCCACTTGCTTCTCTTTTTCGTAAAAACATCATCAACTTTTATCATCTGAAATACCATTAGTCATGATAATATAATTTCACAGTTCCTGATCATAATCATGCACATCAACAGTTCATTTTTGCACTACAGGCCAAAGATATTCAATATAGCACCAACGGTCATGATTATACCAGATTCAGCCTTTGGTCATAATCATACCAAACAACAGTTCATCTTTGCACTACGGGCCAAAGAGAACATTCACCACGTGCCATAAAAGATACCGAACAGATGTATCGCCTTTAACCTATTATATCGCCTTTAACCTATCATCTGTTCAACAAATATATCACATCTGTGCCCCCGGCCACAGATATTCACAACAGCTTGATTCTTGATGATTAGTACAAATAACAGTGATACAAATGATGAACAGAAGAAACAGGATAAACAATAAGTATCAGAAGTTTACTTTGTGCAGATTCAAATAATGTCCAAATTGTCAACATGATGCGGAGTGAAATTTAAAAATGATATTCAAGATCCACAATTCAGAATAACGGTTACAGTTCAATAGAAAGGTTCACGTAAATAGGAAGGTTCAGTTGAAATAATGAAATTCATTTATTATGGAATATATAATATTTTCAGGAATTATAGAAGCAATAGTTCCATAATAAATATCGATTTAGGAGTATGAAAGAAAATAATAACCCTTACCGTAGCAGGTTTGATTAACAAAAGGTGAAGGAAATTAATACAAAGGGTTATTCACCAACAGGCGATAATCTGCGCCGTAAGTTAGTCCCACAATTTAATAGAATTTGAGTACAAAGAGTTATTCACCAAACAGGCGATAATCCGCGCCGTAAGGTTATTCTCAGAGATTAATAATGAATGAATACGAAAGGTTATTCACCAACAGGCGATAATCCACGCCGTAAGGTTATTCCCATAATTTAATACATGAAAATAAATACGAAAGGTTATTCATCAACAGGCGATAATCTGCGCCGTAAGGTTATTCCCACAATTTAATACATGGAAATAAATGGCACATCTTATGAGTAAGAAAGAAACGATATTATTTTTGAGAATCAAATAATGATAATCCCTTACCTTAACACGTGACTGGATATTGATTTAAATGAGGTTGATTAACTTGAACAGTACACGTACACTTATAAATCTTCACAAATACTCAAGATGACTTAAGCACACTTAGAGAAAACTTTCACAAGAAGTATTTAGAGAGAGAAAGAAAGAACAAGTAAGAAAGTTTATGAAAAATCCTTAAGTTAAGGCCTCTATTTATAGCCAAAAATCTTATCATAACCAAGATTTCCTAATTTAATCCAAACCGTTCATTTCAAGATAATGTTTAATCCATACCATTCATTTCATCTTTTAAGATAAACCATTCATTTAAATATCATCTTTTAATCTACATCATCCATTTCAAATTCTATATTATCTTTAATCTATACCATTCATTTCATCTTTTAAGATTTCCTTAATCTAAACCATTCATTTAAAGATTATCTTTTAATCTACACCATCCATTTTAAATTCTATATTATCTTTAATCTATACCATTCATTTTATATCACCTAACTTTATATTATAAACAAATAACTTTATCAATTCAATTATTCAACAATAATTCACACTAATTCATTATTATGACTAATTGTTATAAATACAGTGTAGTTAGCTTTCTGAGTTAAATACCAAATCAATTAATAATGAAATACAACAGTTTAATCGACATCATAATAGAGATAACAATAATGCAGAAAGTATGCAAAAGAAAGATTACGTTACTGTGTCATGACAATTATTGATTCAATAATGTGAATTACTGTGCATATGCTACTGTGACAATTATCGATTTAATAATATGAATTATTGTGCATGTGACAATAAAGTCAAATATTGTACGATAACCACTTTATCAGTTTAATAATACGAAACACTGTGCAATGCCGTGTGCTACTGTGCAATACCGTGTGCTACTGTGCAATACCGTATGTTACTTGTAATACCGTATATTACTATTCTTTTACCACCGGATATTTTAACAATTAAAAGTAATAGTATTTTAAAAATTGTTTATGTCATTTTCTATATCCGACAATTATTCTTTGTGGGGTCCACCAATGATTAGTTCGTACGGCGCCGTCGTACTAATATTCCCCGACAGAACGAATATTCCCCGACCAAAAGAATATTGTCCGACATAATATAATTTATACATAACATCCTTAACTTTTAACTTTATCAATTTAACCACTTACTGTATCATGAAAATATATATGAAGAAAAAATAAATTTTTATATTTCATAAAATTCGGGGTCTTACAACCTCCCCTCCTTATGAAATTTCGTCCCCGAAATTGACGTACCTGGCATATCGAAGAGGTAAGGATACTTAGATTTCATCTCAGATTCTAGCTCCCAAGTCATTTCCTCAGTATCTTGGTTCCTCCATAAAACCTTTAACTTGAGGTATAACCTTTGAGCGTAGGATCTGCTCATTCTTATCTAGAATCTTAACAGGTACCTCCTCGTACGTTAAATCCTCTGTTATAACGTCTGGTTCTAACTCAATGACGTGGTTTGGGTCGTTCACATATTTACGTAACATAGATATGTGAAAAAACGTTATGGATTCAAGACATACTTGGTGGTAGGGCTAGTATGTAGGCTACGATTCCTATTCGATCGAGGATTTCAAATGGGCCAATAAATCGAGGGTTGAACTTTCCTCTCTTTCCGAATCTCGTAACCCCTTTCCATGGAGAAACACGTAAGAATACATGATCTCCGACGTTGAAACTTTCGTCTCTCCGATGAAGATCAACATAACTCTTTTGTCGTTCTTGTGCGGTCTGTATTCGTTGTCGGATCATTTGGATCTTTTCTGTTGTCAAGCGTACCAACTCGGGTCCCAACAATTTTGCTTCTCCTACCTCATTCCAACATACTGGAGAGCGGTACTTCCTTCCATACAAAGCCTCGAATGGAGTCATGCCTATGCTTGCTTGGTAACTGTTGTTGTAAGAAAATTCCACCAATGGCAAGTACTTATCCCAACTTCCTTTGAAGTCTAGTACGCAAAGTCTCAAAAGATCTTCGAGGGTCTGGATCATCCTTTCCGTTTGTCCGTCCGTTTGAGGATGGTATGCAGAACTAAAACGTAGTTCAGTGCCCATAGCTTTTTGTAGACTGATCAAAAAGCGTGAAGTGAATCTAGGATCTCGATCAGATACTATGGAAACTGGCATGTCATGCAATCTCACGATCTCATTTATGTACATACCGGCAAGACGTTCAAGTGAAAAGTTTTCTCGTATAGGCAAGAAATGAGCGGATTTGGTCAATCTATCTACGATGACCCAAATTGCATCTAAGCCTTGAGAAACTTTGGGAAGACCCGTCACGAAATTCATATTGATGTGTTCCCACTTCCATTCGGGAACCTCAAGTGGTTGTAATGGACCCTTAGGTACCTGATGCTCTGCCTTGACACGTTGACAAGTTAGGCACCTTGAGATAAATTCTGCAATCTCCCTTTTCATATTGTTCCACCAAAATGTATGTCGAAGATCTCGATACATCTTGGTACTCCCTGGGTGGATTGCAAACGGCGTGTTATGTGCCTCCATTATGATTTTATACTTCAATTCAGGATCGTTAGGAACACAGAGTCGAGAGTTAACTCGAAGTATTCCTTTCTCGTCGATTCTTGTCTCAGGAATAGCACCTTCTTGTACTTTCTTCATCATATTCATCAACTCCGGATCAGTAGCTTGAGCAGCTTTAATTTTATCGATTAAAGCTGGTTCTACTCGTACGTGCGCAATCTTCAAGTGGGTCATATGTGTTTTTAGCTCTATCCCCATCTTTTGCAAGTCGTACAAAATACGCTTCTGTTTTGTCAGCAGTGCACTTGTACTCGTATAAGATCTTCTGCTCAAAGCGTCAGCTACAACGTTCGCCTTTCCCGGGTGATATTAGATCGTGTGGTCGTAATCCTTCAATAGCACAAGCCAACGTCGTTGTCGCATGTTGAGTTCCTTCTAGGTGAAGAAATACTTGAGACTTTTATGATCCGTATAGATATCCACTTTTTCTCCGTACAAATAGTGTCTCCAGATTTTCAACGCGAAAACGACTGCTGCCAACTCTAGATCACGAGTAGGGTAATTTTTCTCATAATTTTTCTCACATTTCCATGTTGCATAAGGACACAGCCTAGACCTTTGTCTGAAGCATCGCTATATATGACGAATTCTCCCGATCCCGATGGTATGGTCAGAACAGGAGCTGAAACAAGTTTCCTCTTGAGTTCTTGAAAACTCTTCTTGCATTCCTCGCTCGATATAAGTTTTGTACTAGAACGAATGATACCAATATCTAATAATTAAACTTTCAACTCTTGGCGTTCTATAGGAGCCATTCGGTATGGGGATTTGGAAATGGGCTTGGTACCAAGTTCAAGATCAATATAGAATTTAATTTCTCGGTTTGGGGGTAAGCCATGAAGTTTTTCAGGAAAAACGTCAGGAAACTCATTAACAATGGGAATATCATTCAAGTTTGACGTATTTTTGTTCAAATCAGTGACATGAGCTAAAAAGGCTTGACATCCGTTTTTCAATAAACGAATGTCTTTATGACTAGAAATAACAGTTATAGATTTCAATGGTTTAGTTGCTTGAACTTGCATGACAGGTTGATTAGGAATATGAAAACTAATAATCTTATGAAAACAATCAATTTTTTGCATGATGGGTAGTCAACCAATCAATTCCTAAAATCACATCAAATTCATGCATCTCCAAAGAAATAAGGTCAACAGGTAATGTGAGGTTGTTGATTTGAACTAGGCAAGATTTATAGATAGTAAATGTAATAGATATTTCTCCCAATGAGGTTTCAACTGATAAGTCAAAGTCAAAGTTTTCAGAAGTCAAATTTAAACGTTGAGCACACGTATGTGAGATAAAAGAATGGGTAGAGCAAGTATCTAACATGGCATAAACTTCACAAGAATTTATAAATAGCTTACCGGTTATCACTTCATTTGGTTCTTGACTGTTATCGTTAAATCGAATCCCGAGTACTTCATTCGGATCTTCACGTATTTCAACCATAGGAATACCACTAAATAATTCTCTAACGAACTGTTTCTCGGATTCCTCAACTTCATCAGTAGTAACGTACCAATGATTTTTATAAGAATAGTATTTTCGATAGACTGCAGTTTCCATGATAGCGACTAACTTAACCTGAATTCCTCTAAATTGTAATGCCCAAAAGTATAGAAACATCATTTTTAAATAATCTTGAAAATCATAGCTGGAACACCATAAATCCCAAAGACTGATATGAAAAGTCCATATATTTTGATCATTTGTTATCGAGCATAACCAAGTGATATGATCCTTCCAATTAGTGAGCAGATTAAAGGCAATAATTTCTGCAAGCTCATTACATCCTTTAATTGCTTCTAAGAAAGGATCTGGAACGACTTCAGTAGAGCTTTCACCTTCATCCTTACTGGATAGAACACGCATAAATTTTCCCTTAGGCAAAAGATTCAATTCTGAATTTGTAGGAGAATTGTTTGTAGCCTCTTGATTCTCGGTTACATTGGCTTCAGGTACTTCATAGTTAACTTCCTGATTTTCAGATGCCATATTCAACTGTAGTCACAAAATAATTGTTAGTTTAAACAAACTGACTCATCACTTCTTGTTCCTACATTCAAATCGATTCATTAGATAACAAAATCTAATTTATGTAGGACACACTAGTGATTGATTCTATTCGTCTTTCCCCTCCTAGTTCTAACCCCAGATCTCCATTAAAGATCATATCCCTAAGCTCTGATGCCAACTGTGACACCCCCAAATTTAGGCCCACACAGCCCAAACTTGAGTCGTCAAAAGACTACAACAAAAGTATTACAACAAAGCAAAACGTACAACAATACAGTGTATAATAATACACAACTAAGTCTTCACTATTATTGCCACACTACTTTACAAAACGTGAAGACTATGATAACTATTCCTCGGACCCTCACTCCATCCCCCGGCTAGACCTTGTTATGTTTTCATCTCCTGTTGAAAAACAATGGAACAAAAGAAAAGGTGAGTTCAAATAGCCCAGTAAGAAATATCATGACTAAGATAATGACGAATAAATTATCATTAGCCTTCAACAGTTGAGTTCTTGATAGAATACAATAGACTACAAGGTTTATATCAAAAACTGCAGTTAAATTCTTGAACAATGTTTAGATTAATAATAGCAGCGGAATGAGCAATCTATTAGAAGAATAATGCAGACTATAATGTCCACTTGCTTCTCTTTTTTCGTAAAAACATCATCAACTTTTATCATCTGAAATACCATTAGTCATGATAATATAATTTCACAGTTCCTGATCATAATCATGCACATCAACAGTTCATCTTTGCACTACAGGCCAAAGATATTCAATATAGCACCAACGGTCATGATTATACCAGATTCAGCCTTTGGTCATAATCATACCAAACAACAGTTCATCTTTGCACTACGGGCCAAAGAGAACATTCACCACGTGCCATAAAAGATACCGAACAGATGTATCGCCTTTAATCTATTATATCGCCTTTAACCTATCATCTGTTCAACAAATATATCACATCTGTGCCCCGGCCACAAATATTCACAACAACTTGATTCTTGATGATTAGTACAAATAACAGTGATACAAATGATGAACAGAAGAAACAGGATAAACAATAAGTATCAGAAGTTTACTTTGTGCAGATTCAAATAATGTCCAAATTGTCAACATGATGCGGAGTGAAATTTAAAAATGATATTCAAGATCCACAATTCAGAATAACGGTTACAGTTCAATAGAAAGGTTCACGTAAATAGGAAGGTTCAGTTGAAATAATGAAGTTCATTTATTATGGAACATATAATATTTTCAGAAATTATAGAAGCAATAGTTCCATAATAAATATCGATTTAGGAGTATGAAAGAAAATAATAACCCTTACCGTAGCAGGTTTGATTAACAAAAGGTGAAGAAAATTAATACAAATGGTTATTCACCAACAGACGATAATCCGCGCCGTAAGTTATTCCCACAATTTAATAGAATTTGAGTACAAAGAGTTATTCACCAAACAGACGATAATCTGCGCCGTAAAGTTATTCTCAGAGATTAATAATGAATGAATACGAAAGGTTATTCACCAACAGGCGATAATCCGCGCCGTAAGGTTATTCCCATAATTTAATACATGAAAATAAATACGAAAGGTTATTCACCAACAGGCGATAATCCGCGCCGTAAAGTTATTCCCACAATTTAATACATGGAAATAAATGGCACATCTTATGAGTAAGAAAGAAACGATATTATTTTTGAGAATCAAGTAATGATAATCCCTTACCTTAACACGTGACTGGATATTGATTTAAATGAGATTGATTAACTTGAACAGTACACGTACACTTATAAATCTTCACAAATACTCAAGATGACTTGAGCACACTTAGAGAAAACTTTCACAAGAAGTATTTAGAGAGAGAAAGAAAGAACAAGTAAGAAAGTTTATGAAAAATCCTTAAGTTAAGGCCTCTATTTATAGCCAAAAATCTTATCATAACCAAGATTTCCTAATTTAATCCAAACCGTTCATTTCAAGATAATGTTTAATCCATACCATTCATTTCATCTTTTAAGATAAATCATTCATTTAAATATCATCTTTTAATCTACATCATCCATTTCAAATTCTATATTATCTTTAATCTATACCATTCATTTCATCTTTTAAGATTTCCTTAATCTAAACCATTCATTTAAAGATTATCTTTTAATCTACACCATCCATTTTAAATTCTATATTATCTTTAATCTATACCATTCATTTTATATCACCTAACTTTATATTATAAACAAATAACTTTATCAATTCAATTATTCAACAATAATTCACACTAATTCATTATTATGACTAATTGTTATAAATACAGTGCAGTTAGCTTTCTGAGTTAAATACCAAATCAATTAATAATGAAATACAACAGTTTAATCGACATCATAATAGAGATAACAATAATGCAGAAAGTATACAAAAGAAATATTACGTTACTGTGTCATGACAATTATTGATTCAATAATGTGAATTACTGTGCATATGCTACTGTGACAATTATCGATTTAATAACATGAATTATTGTGCATGTGACAATAAAGTCAAATATTGTACGATAACCACTTTATCAGTTTAATAATACGAAACACTGTGCAATGCCATGTGCTACTGTGCAATACCGTGTGCTACTGTGCAATACCGTATGTTACTTGTAATACCGTATATTACTATTCTTTTACCACCGGATATTTTAACAATTAAAAGTAATAGTATTTTAAAAATTGTTTATGTCATTTTCTATATCCGACAATTATTCTTTGTGGGGTCCACCAATGATTAGTTCGTACGGCGCCGTCGTACGAATATTCCCCGACAGAACGAATATTCCCCGACCAAAAGAATATTGTCCGATATAATATAATTTACACATAACATCCTTAACTTTTAACTTTATCAATTTAACCACTTACTGTATCATGAAAATATATATGAAGAAAAAATAAATTTTTATATTTCAAAAAATTCGGGGTCTTACAGAATGTATTAGTGAGTAAATGATAGTACAAAAAAAAGCTTAAATATTACCTAAGAATACATGAATATTTTGAGAATGAATAAGTGAAAGGATTGTAAAGTATATATAAACATGCTACGAGGATTAAAACCAGTCACCGGAATAAGAAAAATAGGAAACAATGCACTTAATTTACGAGTTTGCAAAGTAATAAATCTGATAGGTGCAAAAAGAGGAGAATCAAAAAAAAATCTTTAGACTTCTAACTCAATGAAAAATAAGAAAAAATAGGATACAATATATTTGATTTATGAATTTAAAAAGTCATTATATATATATATATATATATATATATATATATATATATTATATAAAACAGAGCGGCTCTAATCCCAATACTTCAATATCCAACGATCTCAAATCAATTTAGGCTTCAACATCCAACGGTCTAAAATCTTTTAAGGCTTCAACATCCAACGGTCACTAATCTATCTCTAATTTCCCCCCCAATTCAAATTCTAACTTTCAAAAATTTACCCACTCACACCTCCCACTCAAATCAAATTCAAAACTATAATATAATAATAATAATAATAATAATAATAATAATTAAGTAATAATAACTAGGATAATAATAGTAATTAATATAATAATAGTAATAATAATAATAATAGTAATAATAATAATAATAATAATAATAATAATAATAATAATAATAATAATAATAATAATAAAGTAATAATAATAATAATAATAATAATAAAAATATTAATAAGTAATATAATAATAGTAATAATAATCATAATAATAATAATAATAATAATAATAATAATAATAATAATAATAATAATAATATAATAGTAGTAATAATAATAATAATAATGATAATAATAACAATAATAATAACAATAATAATAATGATAATAATAATAATAATAGTAACAACAATAATAATAATAATAATAATAGTAATAATATAATAGTAGTAGTAGTAATAATAATAATAATAATAATAATAATAATAATAATAATAATAATAATAATAATTAATATAATAATAATAATAATAATAATAATAATAATAATAGTAATAATAGTAGTAATAATAATAATAGTAATGATAATAATAATAATAATAATAATAATAATAATAATAATAATAATAATAATAATAATAATAATAATAATAATAACAAATATAATAATAATAATAATAATAATAGTAAAAGTAATAATAATAGTAATAATAATAATAATAATAATAATAATAATAAGAAGAAGAAGAAGAAGAAGAAGAAGAAGAACAGTAATAAAAATAGTAATAGTAATAATAATAATAATAATAATAATAATAATAGTAATAATAATAACAATAACAATAACAATAATAATAATAATTATTGTTATTATTATTACTATTATTATAATAATAGTAGTAGTAGTAATAATAATAATTATTATTATAATTATTATAATAATAATAAATAAATAAAATTGCACGTAAACAACATGAGTCACCCTTTTAGCATTGATGTCATTTTTCTGTTTGTCGGGTATTGCGGTCGTTATATTTACACATGCAAATTAATTTGGGCAGAAAATCACGGGGATGGTTCAGATTCATTCTAATTGATTTGTAAGTTATTTTATGTTGCAAAGAGTCTTTAGGTAATAGAGTATTTTTGAAATTTTAATTTACACCATGCCTTTAGGCACGGATAATTACGTATCATCTCTTTGGTGTTTTTGCGGGATATATCGAAAGTAACTATTGTAGTAAGTTCTAACTCATGTTATGAAAATCTTTTGTCCAATTTCAAAAAAAAATATAGAGAAAAAAAATGTTATGGTGATGCGATTTAATTGGTGTTATGACAATATTTTTTTATTTGGACTTAGAGAGTTCATTTTATACTTTTGGGTATATATGCAAAAATATTTCTTTTGAATTTTTACATCTTTTTTTTTTCCTTATTAGATCTTACGAAATGGCTTGCAGTACTACCATTTTTCCAAAGAAAATATTGTTCATGGATCATATTGATCGATAGTTAGATATACTAGAAGCAAATAAATACTGTCAAACTTCTCATTCTGTTTTGTCATTAAAGGAAAGGTGTGTAATATACTCGAAAATATTATATTACACAAATTTGAGTTCGCTATCGTCAATCAATTAATTGCTTAAACATGTTAAGAACTAATTTTAAGTTGGGAATAAATAGTACACTAATGTTTGTCTCAAAAAGAAACTATGACTGGATTGAGTACTAATATTTTTATATTAATGGTTAGCCACAACAGTTTTAGATTTTTTAATTTAAAAATATTAAATACAACACTCAACTGTTATATTAATTACACCGTGCCTTCAGGCACGGGTTATCCCTAGTATATATATATATCACGCAAAATAAAAAATTCAAAAAACAAACCTTTGGACTGTTTGTCACTACAAATAAGTTAATAAATCGACTCGAGACCAAAAAGACACGAACCTATGTTTGTCCTCTTACGACTCTGTATTTATCTTGTTATATTTTATTACTAATTACAAGATCACAAGTAGCAAGTATATAGGAAATTTAACTACTAATGACTAAGTTACTAACCCACTGTTCCACTTATATTTTCTACCACTGCAGCCACTCTAACCTAAGACTAGGACTCTATAATCTACGAATTAAATACATAAATAAACTTGCAATCCAAATATTTAAATTAATCAAAATAGAATATACACGTAACATACCCGCACTATCATTCCTATTTTATTCAGAGTTGCACACCGACGTGACCAAGCAGCTTTCCTGTTTTATAGGCCGTCTGAAACTTATGAAATGATGCATCATCCACTAGGTCCTAATATTTTATGGATTTTCTTAATATGTGTTGTAAAGACACATGTTAAACGCAAAAAATAAGATATACAATTTACTAAATATTATTTATTTATGTATTTACACTGAATTTAATGTATAAAAAATATATATACTAGTGGACCTCATGTATTGAATTCAATACAAATATATAAATAAATAATATTTAGTAGTTATCATCTCTTGTTTTCCGTACTTAACATGTGCCTTTAGGGCACATGTTAAGAGGACTCATATTTTATATGCATGAAGAAATAATTTTTTTGTGGGGCGGGGGTAAGAAAGAAGACAAAGTACAACACAATTAGAAGTTAGACAAACACTAAAATAAAAGTATGATGCACTAATAACACTGGTATTGTGCTGATAAAAGGGGTTGTCCAATAACTATAATACACTAACGACACTGGTACCGTGCTGATAAAATAGGTTGCCCATTATGAATTGGACAGGAGTAGACTAGACAGCAGAAGCAGGATAATATTTCTGCCTTTATTTCTTTTGTTTTTCCGATCATGTACATAAGAAGTATCAAGGTTTATTTACACTGTTTGCAAAAATAAAATAACTAATAATAATAATAATAATGATAATAAAAAAAGGTTTATTTACACGATTATAGGTAGCAAGGGTGTTATTAAATTAAACAGTTTCCCTTAGTCCCTTGGGGCTAATTTGCAGATCCATGTACTTGTCAATATCTGTATATATACACACAAATGTGTCATTGTTATTACAGGAAGGCAACTTAGTAGATAAACACGTAAATAAAGGGGTCACCTTCCAGGCATTCTGCTTTGAATTCCCCAGCAGCTTGCATCTACCTCTGCCGACACTTATTATATTCATATATTTCATAATCACCCAAAAAAAAAAACTAATAAGTTATCTTATGAGCTGTAATAAAAAAAAACACCAATAAGATAAGATCTTTCAACAATCCTCCAATTAATGAGTAATTGGCATAAGATCCAGACTAAAGGATAGAAGCTATCAGTGATTTCTAGAGCTGCGTCTTCTTCCAACCTGCACCCGTTACAACCCATATCAAAAATGCAGACCAATTTATCTAATTCTTCAAACATAACCTCTTTTCACCCTCTTACTGTTCACCAGAACTCTCCACGATGCCCTGTTTGATTCCCATCTTCTTTACTTGCAAACTAATTACATCCCTCTTGCAACACCTTGATCCAAGTACTAAACTGTTTACTTGCTGTGGCCCGAAAAATCAGCAGAAATTAAAAAAATAATATATATATATATATATATATATATATATATATATATATATCAGAAGTTGATAACCTATTTTCCTGCTTCTTACTCCAGTGAGGGCTGTCGCCTGCATTGATTGGAAGGCTTTTGGTGCTGTTTCAGGGCATCCTTTGTATTATCTTTTCTTTCCTACTGCAGAGATAACCTTTTTTTGTTATATAAGAGAAACACTACAGAGATTTCTTACCTGCATGTTCTTCTCTTTCTCATCTAAAAGATATTAATTTCTTACTGGAAATACTTTATTAGCGAGCTTTTTTCCGTAAACAATACCTCTACATCATTACACAGATCAATTCTCCATTCAGTGTCAAATGCAAGATTAAGATTACAAAAGCTTTTTACGGCAAAGATAAGTATATATACAGCAAAGATATTTGTAAGAAAATAAGTACTACGTTAAGGATATAAACAATGAAGGTATTGGAGCGGCAAGCTGCATAAGACAGCAGACATAATAGCAAAAAAAATGATGCCAGTATCACAGTAATCATCATGATATAAGTAATTGCTCTAGAATATAAATGGCCCCTCTTTGACAAAACAAAGCCATACTTAAGTAGGAAATACCAAACTGTTCCATTGTTTAATACCAAGCTGTTCCCGTGTTGTGGATATGGAATCAACTGCTCAACATATCAGTAAGTTCCTGAAGTAATTCAGAACAGATAATTTTTAGGAAGGAATGCTACTAGTGGAAAGCAATAAAGCTTAACAATCAATTAAGAAACAGTGTAGTAAGAGAGGAAGAGGAATAGGGGGAAAGGACTCTGGTCCATGGGTTGGTTGATGTGCTGAAAATTGTAATCTTCTCAAATGGTGTTGGTTGATGGGAAAAATGGAGGTTGTTTGTAGACTAGAGAATGGATAGATTTTTCTATGATTTATAACTTTTATGAAACTAAAAGGACCTTTATGGTAATTGGTGCAGTAAATGTCTTCAACCTTTGAGCCGGTAACACAGCCATCATACAAAAGGTTTGAGAATATTAGTGACATGACAGGGGTCTTGAGTGTCTAATCGCCAAAACTTATCAGATGTAAGCAGAATTCTCTTTAAAATATTTTCCATAGCCACCTTTTCTGATTTAATTTCAGTACTCTTACTCAGTTGCACAAATAAATGCTAAGAAAATAGTAATAGCAGTTGTGTATAATATAAACCAAAAATTGTTCCTATTATGTAAAATATGCAGAGCTATTTAAACACCATAGCATCTATCTGTAGAAGTTTCATACATCAGAAAGCCACACAAAAACAAGAAAAATGAAGCAAAAGAAAAAAGAACATTTAATGTTTAATACAAGTTATGAAGTATGAGCTCACAAGAAGTAGACCTTATATTAAAAGCACAAGAACATTTAACATTTTAATACATAAGCTGGTACCAAGGAATATTACACAAGGTAAATAATTTAGAGATAGGCTTTGTAGTCCCTCCAGAGTCCAGACACAATGGCATGTGTATAAATAATTACAACTTTTGGGGTTGTGTTTTTTATGTTCTAGGATTTAAAGCAGCATAGCATTACTCAACAAGCAAATCAATGTTTATAAACAAAGCTAACCTGAACCAGAACAAAAAAGGGTTATTCCTGACTTGCATGGTAACAATGAAGGGAAACTTCAAAAATTCATATGAAAAGAATTTAGGACCTAGCGGAATGACATGATCATGAGACTAACTTCAACATTATCTTATATTATCCTGCATCTTTTAATTATGTTTTGTGAATCATAGGTAGACCTCACAAGTAATGGAATATATATGGTTGTGAGTGGAGGGGTGCGGGCGCATTCTGAAGCAAGGCAGTTAGAAGTCCTAGTCTATAATTGAAAGTTAGTGGAGGAGCGCATTCTGAGGTGTATAGAAGAACAGACACACCTAACAACTCCCTATTATCAACTAGGACTCCTACACATCATTAGCAGTATTAGGCAGTAAGGTAGCTAAGTGTGGAAACTTCAAATGGACTATGGACAGGGTAGAGTTTGAACCAGAATGAATCCATTCTTTGGAAGGAAGTAAGGCAGTATTAGTATTAGAAGTCCAATGGCTGTCAACTGTCAATATGAGGAATCAAGGTTATGTTAAGGGCCAACGGTAGCCATCCTTTGGATCCTTTATTTCTGATTCTATTGTACGGTGATGGGATGAGAGAAGCAATGGTTTTATGTGAAATTCTGTAATGAACAGGAACAGCTCGAGGAAGGGAAAGTAAAGTTTTGAAAGTTTTTATGAATGGCCTTTGATCTGGGAAGATATGAAAATAAGGGGAAGAGAACCTTAATATTCAGCAAATTCATGAAGACGTGGGTTTTCTAGAGGGGAAAAGATTGCAACGATCAGGCTAGTTAAGAATTAAGTAGCTAGTTAGTCGGTAAAGAAGGGTAATTTTGTAATTGTATGTTTCTTTTAGATGATAGTCCTAGTCTAGAATAGGAAGGGTAGCTTTGTATTGATGTATGTTGAATGATAATTAAATACGACTCTCTCTTATCTGAAGCCTCTTCCCTCCAATTTTTCTCTCTAAATCTTCTGATTCTTAATCTTCTAATCTCTTATCTAATCTCTTTGAATCTCCTTCTATCTTCTAATCTCTCTCTCTCACTCTCTCTCTTTTTGTCTCTGATTCTCTCTTCTGACCTCCTACTTCTCTAAATATTATCAAATCAGGTAGAGAACTTAATACACAAACTGAGATTGTGGACAGGGCGTGGGTGGGTTTGTTTTAATTTAATTTATTTCCAACTTACCATCTACTTCTATTGTTACTCTTACATAAGGGATCATTTTCACCCTACCTGCACTACTAATTAGGAAAGAGGCACACAGTCCAGTTGAGTTTCTTATATCACAGGTGTAAACAGAATTTTAGTATTTTCATCAATTCCTGAACAACGGCAATGATTCTGGTCCACATAATTAATACTCCCTTCATTTCAAATTATAAGATTATTATTAACTTTTAAAAATCAATTTAATACATTTTAAAGTCAAAATTTCATTGATTCATTAAAAATTACGAAATAATAAATATCACAATGAGTAATATATTTTAGATAGTTTACAATATTCATCATTGTATTGACTAAAACTAAAAAAACTCATGTCAATTTTAAATTTAAAAATGTCTCAAGTTGTCTTAAAAGTCAATAATGGACTTATATTTTGGGAACGGAGAGAGTAATTTACCTTCTTAAGCTAACAACCTTATATGCTATTAGTAACCCAAAAGAACAACACTAAATCCATCCATTTAGCCAAACTACACCACAAAAGAGTCCATATTTTCCCAGTTATCAACATATGCGCCATTTAGAGTCCAGAACAACCTGAGGCCAAGGATGTTCCAGGATTTGAGTCCAAAATTTTCCCATAACACTAAATTTGTAAAATGATAATTGAATATATATATATATATATATATATATATCGCTTATGGTGATAATTTTTTTGGACTATGGCGACGGTTAAACCGTCGTCATAGAATAAAAATATCTATGGCGACGGTTGAACCGTCGCCGTAGCCCAAAAAAAACCGTCGCTATAAACGACCATGCACTATGCTGTGCATATACATTTTCTCCGTATATACATACATACATATACATACATATACATATATATATATATATATATATATATATATCACAAGTCACAACTTTCAAATTTGCTAGCATGCACAAAAATCTAATCAAACACATATTTATATGTTAATTTAGCATTGAAAGGCATTACCTGAGTAGATCAGCCCAAAGCATCACTTTTCAGAGAGACAAAGCTCCAAAAAGATCTTGGAATAACCCAATCAGAAACTAAGTAGGGAAAATTAGAGAATCCAGCCATTTTATTCAGCGGGAGCATCTGAACTTCCGGGCCTAACTTTTCCCACCCTTATGGATATTTGAGCCATTAATCAGCTCTTGGATACCCTCCAAATTTAAAAAGTACAAAAAAAAAAATCCTAAATATGACCCAACATTCATACTAACCATAGGCAATAAAAAAAACCCCAGGGGCAATAAAAAAAAACCCAGAAATTAGCAGGCATAAACGAAAATCAAAGCTAATACACAATCCAACTACATAACATAAAATCAAGATGTCATGTCATAATAACAACATAAAATCTAGATGCCATGTCACAAGATTATATTAGCACAATCATAACAACCTGGATTGAAAATTATTGTGAATAACACTAATGTATTATATAATTATGATATCTGATGATAGAATATTTCACTTCTTGAGGCTGCCACGAACTCCGGGGCGAGGAAGGGACGATTCCGCCTGAAGATTAGAGTGAAGATCGTTGATCTTTGATTCATCAAAGGGGATCTTTGGGTGCTTAGAATCGTGATGAATCTGCATCGATTTCACGTCCGGCGCCGTAATCTTACAGTGCGGACACTCGAACTTCGCGTGCCCACCCTTTACCTTTCCCGTCCGGTCCGCCTGCCCCGCCTTGCCGCCGCCCCTGTTTGTCGTTGCCGCGTCCAATTTTGCGGCGATTTCCTTCGCTGTGTGCTTCTTTGGCTTCGCTTTTCCTGTCATGATTATCTCTTTCAAAACTTTTCTTCTCTTTCTCTGTGATTTCTAGCGTTTGAGTCTATGAGAGAGAAGATGAAAGAAACGGATTCATTGGATAGAACGGTGGAGAGTGATAAGAAGAAAACCCTAGATTTTTATATTATATATTGGGTAAAGTATTGCATTCATTGGCCTATGGTTTAGTCCAATTTTTAAGTTGGGTCACTCTTGATATAACTTTTTTGATTGAGTAATTTAAGTTCGAAAAGAACAAAAATCATCATCATTCATCAATTTTTTTTGTTTTTATTTTTGTTAATTTGTGTTGCATCTTAATTGGCATTTTTAATAAAAAGAATCATACAGTAATATATAGAATTAAAATTTGGCTCATCATCAGTGTAAAATTTTTGACAAGTCCTTTTTTACAACTTTTTAATCAATTGTTTGGTTAAATTTACTTCTTTTTTTAAAATTGTAAAACTTTTTTTTATTCACTTTTTTCTTTTGTTGTTAATCCACTGATAAAGATTGCAGTAACTATGGATGATGGAGAGGTACAATAACTCTAGTATTGGTATGTTTTATTAAATCGTTATTCATTAGATAAATCAATTACTATATATAAAAAGTCAAAACACAATTGGTTTGAACTATCCAACCGAATTAACTCACTTTAATTTAAAAACTCACTAAATTAATTCAACCGAGTTAACTCGGTTTAATTTAAAAACCCACCAAATTAACTTTTTAACAAATCAAATGGAGTTACAGATAGAATAGAGTAATATAAATCAAATGGAGTTACAAATAGAAAAGAGTTATATATCTATTAATACAAATAGAAGAGAGTTATATAAATCAAATGGAGTTACAACTAGAAGGGAGTTATATATCTATTAATAAGTCATTCCCTTACATTACAAAACCCACCAAATTAGTTTTCTAACAAATCAAATGGAGTTACAAATAGAAGAGAGAGCAAAAAATATAAAGAACATAGATGAAGAGTTGTAGAAAACTTTAAATCATAAAAAATACAGTTATTTTTTTTTTTCATTCTAATATTTGTTGATGAAAGACAAAGAGTAGGAATGCTTCGCGGTGAGCCCAATATCGAAAGAGGATGCTTGCAGAAACTGAGGAGGAACAAACTGTAAGGACGTTTAAACGTCGATTGCAATATCATCAAAAGACGATGGTTGTATAAACTAAGGAGGAGGGAACTGTAAGGAAGGCTAAACGTCGATTGCAATATCGACATAACATCATAGACTCCATGTGTAATGGTTCGTAAAAACATGTATTCTGATTAGCTATTATCATTGTTGTTTGACATCGTGGATAATCTTGATTTCATTTTCTCACTTCATAGACAATCTTGCTTCTAAAGCTGCAACAAATGCGCAATCGGAATTGTCGCATCTTGCACAACATAAATATTAGTATAACAAACAATTCCTATGTAACTTATGTAACAATTCCTATGCATACATATTCGATAAGCTAATTAAATATTCTGTAGTCTATCAAATCCAGTCAAATGCAGATAGATAGAATATAAACTTAGCATTGGGTTTGTTTAATATTTATGTAAACTTCTTAACTTATCAATGACTTATTGGTAAGCTTTAATTAAACAGATATCATGTTGTATGATGTACCTGTAGAAACCAACCTTCAATTGATTAGTACTGAAGCAATCAGAATCGTTGTATCCTGGACAACATAAATATTAGTATAACAAACAATTCCTATGTAACTTATGTAACAATTCCTATGCATACATATTCGATAAGCTAATTAAATATTATGTAGTCTATCAAATCCAGTCAAATGCAGATAGATAGAATATAAACTTAGCATTGGGTTTGTTTAATATTTATGTAAACTTCTTAACTTATCAATAACTGATTGGTAAGCTTTAATTAAACAGATATCATGTTATATGATGTACCTGTAGAAATCGACCTTCAATTGATTAGTATTGAACGGACTTGGCATCCAATTTTCGTTGATACGAGTCCTCCACGTCAAAGTTTATCACAACTACCACATTATGAAGGTAATAATATTGTATTAGACATACATGTAAATTATGATTTTGTCTCATTATGAAGGTAAGAATATTGTATTAGACATTTTGCCAAAATACAGGTAAATTATGAATTTGTCAGAATGTCTCTAAAATCTGAATACTATTTTGCATATGCAATAGATTTGATGCTTCATGATATACCTGTGAAAATGCACTCTACATTCAGTGAGAGGAACAACCACAAGGAAATGCAAAATATTGTCAATGTGGTTCCGGTAGATACTTCATCACATGAGATACATGATAACGGTGAACATATTTTGATATTAACCCAATAAATCTTTGCAATATTAGACTTGTAGCATAATACATAAATTTAAACGTATGCAATAGAAATCTAATTATGAAATTGCATCTAAAGATGATGATGTTGTACATGTCTGTAATCCCATATTTGAAAATCACAAGAATAGTTCTCAGGCCAATCAAAGAAAGTGTGCCCCACGTGAGTTTATATTCATTCTTCACATAGTGCATACATATTCGATGATGTGACAGCCCCAAAATCCGTCTTCAATAACCCCGGATCTGGTCCGTCAAAAGTAACCTCAATCCTGAGTTTAAGTCGTTACACGAACAACCTTCTCCTTATTATACACAACATTACATAAAAGATAAAATTTAATGCTGTTAAAACTCAATATATTAATTGAGAAACTTAATTAACTTTCAAAAGTCTTTCATTCCCAAAATTGTAATCTTTACATTGCTCTTTTATAACTCTAGATCATATACGTTATAATTTAATATATAATCTTTACCTCTATAAGTTATTCTTTATAATCCAGTAAGCTAAATATATGATTCATCAAACTAGATTATCAAAACAGCAAGCTGTAAGATACGCGAATATTGTTTGTGAAGTCACTCTACGATCGTCTGGCTTGGCAGTCTACGCTCGCAGAAAAACTTGGACAGTGGAATTTCACTCTACGATCTCACAGTGAAGTTACTCAACGATTTGTTACTTTACGACCAAGCACTCTACGATCAGCTGAGACTCACTCTACGATTGCTGAGGCTCATTCTACGATCGCTGAGGCTCACTTTACGATTGCTGAGGCTCACTCTACGATCATGACCACAGATCAATAAAGCCAATGCAACAAATTGTTTCCCATTACAGCAACCTGAGTTTCCTATTCAACATACCGTATACCCAACGCCTTCAAGAATTTCTTCATTTACTTCGCTGAAAATGTTAATTTAAAGCAAGAATGAGCACGAAGGCTCAACAAGTCTAACAGCTAACACATAACACGTAGGTTACATTTAATTTATGTTTTATGCTCCATGCTTGGCATTTACATAGGCATCGTGCTTATCATGCATTGCATTTATAAAATCTACACATGCTTACCATGCATGTCAATGTTACCATGTTATATAACTCATATAACACATTTGATTCATAGCATTAATTATATATATAACAACTATTAACAACATATGATTGTACACATACATTTACAATCAGTTAGCACATAACATGAGTGCACATTTACTAGTTTATGCATATGACACGTAACACTGAAAAACTTGCAGGAATAACACAGATCACTGAAAGACTTGCCTGGATTGCAACACCAGTTTACGCTAACCTTTCGCGTTCCTTGCACCACCTATACAACATGAGAGATCAACGGTGCATTATATTAGTCAAAGTTTAACTCAATATTTAATCATATTCTTAGGATGTCTACTTCCTTTTATCGTCCCATTTATTCACTAGGGTTGATTCATTAGTTTAGTCTATTGTGGATTCATCACAATGTTTCACATAAACACCGTAAACCTTCTATACTTAACTTTGTATATCCGACATTCCTTAATGCCATAACATTATCATTTGGTCCTCATAATTATTTAGGTCAATCTACCAATTAGTCACTACTAGACTTTACTAGGTTTAATTCTATAATTACCTCATCAAGTTGTCATAATATTACCTGCCTCAGACAATATTTAAAACACTTACTAATCCCAATTAGTATTACTTCAATTAATCTCTAGGGTTATTAAATTGCTAAATAACACTTTACACAGCGTTTCGACGTTTATACGCCACACGACTATCCCGCCTCATATGCACACGTTTAGTATGCTCATACACTTATCTAATTAATCGTTGATTAATGATAGACATCATTATAAATCATAATATTCATGCTTTATACAAAGAAAAGTATAACTTAGTGTCGAAAACATTGCACGTTGCACACGGGCATGCCCGTCGCCCTCCGATTGCCTCCAATTACACCTCATACCTCAAGATGGTCAATTTATACTCTGTTACAGACCTCAAATCAAAAAATTTAAAGAATAAAAGTTATAGTTCTATCTCTTAGATTTCCAAAACATCTTGAATCATATTAATCCGAATCCGTATACAAAAGTTATACTCATTTTACTATAAGAGGTCAAAACAGTCCCAAAAATGGTCAATTTCGACCTTGCTACAAACATCAAATCGAAATTCGTAAAGAATGAAAGTTGTAGGTATATCTATTAGCTTTCCAAAACATCTTGAATCACCTCAATCCGAGTTTGTATGAGAAAGTTATGCTTATATTACTAACTAACGTTGAAGTTGTCCAGACTCTACGATTTTCACCTTCACTCTACGTTTTGCACTTTTCACTCTACGATTTTCACTCTACGTTTTTCACTCAACATTTTGCACTTTACTACCAACACTTTACTACCAGAGCACTCTACTACCAGCACTTTACTACCAGAGCACTCTACTACCAGCACTCTACTAACAGCAGCAACACTCTACTACCAACAACACTCTACTATCAGTAATAATACTCTACTACCAGCAGCACTCTACTACCAGAAACACTCTACTACCAGCAACACTCTACTATCAGCAGCAGCACTCTACTACCAACAACACTCTACTATCAGCAACATCACTCTACTATCAGCAGCACTCTACTACCAGCATCAGCACTCTACTATCAGCAACATTACTCTACTATCAACCGCACTCTACTACCAGCAACACTCTACTGTAAGCACTCTACTACCAGAGCACTCTACTATTCTTTCTCCAACTAAGGAAAATTTCCAGATTTACAATAACTTCAACAACATACCAGAACTCATTCTAACCTTTCTGGTTTACCCTTTAGACTAACCCAACGTCTAACACATTATTTAAAAAGGTTCTGATTTGAAAATAGATCCTTGGACAGAAGGTTTAACCACCTTAGTTTTCTTAGACATTTAGTCAAACACTCGATGAGCATATGAGAATATCTTCATAAACTGATTATTTACAGTAAACAAATACTCTTCCACACCTACTCTAACCTTGTATCGCCTGAACCCTTCATGGTCCTTAATACAGATTTCTCCTAACAGAGAACAACATCTAAACCAAATAATAAGCCAATACACCAGTCCATTCTAAAGTTTTATGAACATGAACATTGAGTACATACCAACTGTGATTCAGACTCACAATGTTGACTATGTAAAATAACCGAAACCACTATTCTAGTTCTAATTCAATCATTAACTAGTTTCAACAACATTTGACTACCGAGTTCACATTACTCTCATTTAAACACCTCATATGCAACTCTAGCATATTTTGTTTCCTTAATCCAACATAAGATAAAACTAGCTAAATAAATAAGGATAATATCAAAATAACCAGATAATACCTTCAATCTTTGACAGATGATTTACATTCAGATTCTGCCTTCTCCGAACAGCATGAACTCCTCTGAAGTTTGCATTTACTTCTCAAGCTCAATATCTCTCTTAGCCTAAATGTATGGGAAGGGGAAATGAGGGAATGACTGAGGTTATACAATACTCTCTCAGCCTTAGACAACTCTGAGGAGTTGGACCCTATAGCCGCCCCTATGCCTGACTTGTTCCTTCTTTTCTCAGCACTGAGTCCTTGAGTTTTGCACAAACTGCGTGTGCTCTGCTTTTTCTGAGGTTTTGTCCCTAAAGGAGTGACACTCTTACTTTTTCCACCGGGTTATGTTATTACTCTTTGGCTGAGCCGCTATTTGTTTTGTTAATTAAACAATTGGTGGCCCAATTGTTACTTATATTGCAACTAAGCTTTGGGTTGCCCAAATTAAATTCCTAGTGGAAATATAAAATATTAATACCCCACTATCAATAACTTTTCCAATAGAAATAAATATAACATTATTAATGTTTACGAAATCTCATTATTTAATAACCATATTAATTAATTTACACATCCAACTTAACTTGCTAGCTATTTAATTAAATATCACATAGCTCATTTACCCTATCAAACTTTTATACTATACAACCTAGGTTGGTCCATTAATTTAATTAACCCATTAATTGAACTTTCCTTAAATTCCTTTAATTATTTCAACACATAATTAAATAAACCAAGCCATCATATAATGATTTAATTTAATCCTCTAGAAATTTACAATTACAGCAAATAATTCCATTTCTCTATATTAAAATATTTCGGGTCGCTATAGATGAGCTAGGTAGAAATTTTGTAGCTTATCAAAATAGGCAAATGAATTCACTTTATTGTTACTTGATACATTTCATAATTGATTTTGAAATAACTTTGTACTAATTTGGCTTTTGTGTATTGTACTGGGTAACAAGTGCAAGTCTAGAAGTATGCATAACATTATAAACAAAAATAAAATATTGTTCAATACGTATATGAAATTATCAACTCACTATCACATAAATACCAAGTAAAGTTTTGTTAATGTTGATATTAATTTGTTAACTACATAGTGCATGTGCAATATAAAAAGTGTCCATGCTTGCATGTCAGGCATCTGAAATTCTAAACATAGGAGAGCCGAACCGTTGCTGTGAAAATTGTAAATCTGTCATGTGGACGTATGAACAATCAATAAAACAACAACAGGAGCAATGTTCTACATTCACATTGTGCTGCAATAAGGGAAAAGTACAGCTACCTTTACTACAACCAAGTCCAATGGAATTACAACATTTAATGGATGGGACAGAACAAGAATGTGTTGAATTTCAACGTCATATACGTTTATATAACATGTTTGCATTTACTTCTTTGGGAGGCAAAGTAGACACAAGTTGCAATAATGGAGGAGGTCTATATGTGTTCAGATTGAATGGTCAATCTTACCATCGAATAGGTTCCTTATTGCCTTCAGTGGGAAAAAGTGCTTAAGATGGAGTTATATATCATTTTTGCCTTCCCACTTTTAAACATTTGATTCGATATATAAACTTGCAAATACAAAGTTAATTATATTTATTTTGCATATCATTATTTCTGAATTCTGGATATCATTATTTTCTGAATTTCAATATTTCAAGTCTCAATTTGTACTTTATTTGTTATATTTAGTTATATTGTCAGTTGGAGGATGATAAGCCTAGGTGCTAATTGTGGCTTTTGTTCACTAGTAACATTAGCAAGAGGGAATTTTGGAGAAGTGTTAATCTTGTAAGTTGCTTTATGTGCTTTGTAAATGTTCATATATCTTTGTGACAATGTTGTATAATCATTATTAAGTTTAGTTGTTAAACTTCAATGTATAAGATATTAGGATCTGTGATTTGGCATCACAATTGGGTGGCATTACATATGACTTAACAATTACAAAATACTCGATGGATACCTACATACTTGGATACTCTAGGATACTTTATCTGACATTTTTCAATGTGTTCAAGATTTTGAAAATAAATTTCTTTTGAAACATGTATGCGGTACTTGGACACTTTTTAAAGTGTATCCATTTAACTTTTACTATTATAGGATTACATTTTTTAAATGTTCAAGAAATATAATTAAGAATGCCATATTAAACAAAATTAAGATCAGGAAAGACATTTGTATGTATATATGCTATGTAGTACCTAGGAATCATTCTATTGAAAAATGAAACAATAACAGTTGTATCTTTTTAAACGGACAAACATCTCAAATTTATTCTCATTGTTGACTGTTTCCTCTGCTTGATAAAAATATTATATATTTTTACCTGGAGCTTTGCACACTTTGTTTTCTTTTACTCTTTCTATTTCTTGTGCTGACCTGATCTATCATTCTGATGTGTTCTTATCATGACATGTTGATCCTGGTGATATAACTCAATTAGATTGTGAAGTAGTTCAGTAAATGAAGAGACTTCACTGAGCATCTGAGTTTTTTGTTATAGTTTCAACTCTTACTCCCGACCAAGTCCAAGTTACTTGACAAACCACAAATGTATTAATCATCTACTAAGAAACACCTTGAAAGAAACTATACGAAATCTATCCACCATGTGTACCTTAATGCATCTGTTTAAGGTCATGAATCATCAAAGTAGGGTCATCGGCATTATCATGGATACCATATTGACTATCACTGATATTCCAATTTTTCTGAATCATATAGCACACAGTTCATATTTAGATAAAGCTTTAAAAGCCATCCATTCATGCTACTCTTTTGCGGTTTATTATTTTTCTATGAATGGTCTTAGTTTTTTATATTACTTAAGTATTGCATTTTTCATTGGTTCTTGGAGTTTCATCTTTGAATTTTGTTGCTAAAGAGTAATGGGAAGCTGTCGCAAGCAACCAAAAATAAAATCTTACTTTGAAAAAAATATTAATGTAGTAGTGAAAGTAAGAGTCGAACCCACAGAGAGTGAATTGTTTTAATAAATCTAATGTTTTCAAAAATATCTAATTAAATGGGGGATTTGGAATTAATTATTAACTAATTAAAATTCAAATAAACAAATAAAACTAAATAATAAATAATAAATATGAGAAAAATCAATTAAAACAAACTTCAGTTCCTTAGTTCGGTATCCCCTTCTTTTAATCAACAAATTAATCAAGTTATTATTATCTCTTCCTTCAATTGAAATTAATAATCCTAGATAACCGACAATCGCCAAGCTACCCGAAATCCTCCTTAAATTATAAATCTAATGCAGCAATCGCTCACAAAAGACCCTAACTATCATACAACCTAGAACTATCAGTCTAGATTTAATATAACAGCTGTATTAAAAATTAGAGAATTAGATTATTCCAAGCAACAATCTCAACATCGCGGACCATTTAACTTGCCATCTTGATAATCATAATAATATTCAAAAGTTTGTCCACAATCAAATATTATTAATTGCTACTTATGATCAGATAAAATATCGTTTGCTTAATATCAAATCTTAATCTAGCATATGATAAATTATTGATTAACCTAACAGGCCATTATCAAATTAATCAAGCAAATATCATAAAATAATTAAAACAGACCATCAAGAATAAATCTCATGCATGAAGGAATAAATAATAAAACTCAATTAAAACATTAATTAAAAATAAGGTTCAACGTCCCTTTGGAACTGAAAAATAAAATTAATCAAACATAATAAAAATAATACCTACTAGTTGAAAAACTCTCTCTAAGAAATTAGGAGAAAGAACTCCCAAAAGCTTACTATGAATAATGAGAGAGCTTGGCCCTCTATTTATAGGCCTCTAATTTGTCCAAACCCTAATAGGATTTACAATTAAAAATAAAAGAAAAAGAAAAATAATTATTATCCCAACCCTAGTTGGAATAAAAATCCAATTTTGGAATCAAAAAGTAGCAAAAATCCCGAAAAATCTGATTTCCCAGCAATAATGCGCAACCAAACAAGCCTTTGACCCGGTCAACCCTCGTAACAGGCGTTGACAACTGGCTTCTTTCTTTTCCCGCTGGCGCGTGAAGGCCACGCGCCTATACCAAATTTACATAGCCGCGCATTGCGCGGCCGTCGGTTTCTGTCCAATCGCCAAAACGGCGTCGTTTCCAATTCCGCGTATTTTTTTTCCTTGAGCGCGCATTGCGCGGACGCATATTCCGGAAATTACCATCCTGTCCCTCCGCGTCTTTTCTCACTTATTTACGCTTTTGCCATTAGTGCTAGTTAATTACCAAAAGGCCATTAAACTTTTGCGGATTTTTCAGATTTGCCCCCAAACTTTATTTTTCCTACAAAATAAAATATAAAAATAAATAAAAATAATATAAAAATACTAAAAATCCTAAAAACACATAATAATAAATAAAACACCTAAAATACTAAAAATACATAAAAACATATAAATAAAAATAAATATAAAAATACTATAAAATTACCTAAATTAACATAAATTAACTAAAATCCTATAAAACCTATTAAAACCAAAATAAGCTAAATAATTAAACATTTAAGCACAAAATAAATATAAAAACTAAGTATTAGGGCATAAAAATATCGTATAATTTAGTCCTATCATGTAATTAAAATTTAGATAGTAATTTGAATTTGGATTCTAATTTGATTTTCCATAAAATCAATAGCAAAGATAACACTTAATTGCTATATCTAATTTATTGAAAGATATTTGTAACCTGGCGTTATGTTAAAGAGCTCATCAGTTTGCATAAGTCATGTTGCATATCTCTAGTTATACATCTTTAACATTATATACATCGGGTGAACTTGAATGGTGCATAACTTGTTTGTTTAAATGCCAAAAAGAGGGTAGACACATTTTAACAAGTGTAGTAAATTTTTTAGTTTTATTTCTTCATAAACTCTAATTTTCTCATTAGCCTATCTGCAGTGGATAATGCTTAGTTATTTATTTTGTTCATTTATCCTTAATTTTTATTTTAAGTTGTAGTTGGACAAATTAAGGCCAGAATTTCAATCTGGTATAGATGCTTTGACAAGGTTCATTTTTTAGGGAACTAGGCCCAAACAAGTAGAAGCTACAATAATGACTGGACCCATTTTTGCTCGCATAGCTCAATCCTACCTAGATGCACTTAATAAAGGTGTGCTGCCCACAATAACATCCTTATGGCAAGTTAGTGTTGTTTCTACTTGGTTGGAAATATACATGTGCTCTTCAATTCAAAACGTGGTGACAATAAGCTAGGTCAGGTATTGATTGTCCTATTATGTGTGATATAGAAGATATACTATTATGACTTGTTAGATATCTTTTGTTTATTTTATTTGTTGGGTATCTAAAATTCTTAATAGATGTATGGAAGTTTAGTATAGTACATTGATGATTAAGAAAGAGCCCAAGTGTATTGCTCTTCTTTACCTTTTAGCTTAACCGGAACTTCCGACATTCTCATACGTTGCCTGAAAATGTCAATTTATAGCAAGAGTGAGCACAAAGGATCATCAAGTCTAACAGATAACACCTTTCATACTTGCAGTTCATATACATGCATACATTCCTTACTTTACTATGATGTGCATAAATGTCACGTATTACATTTAACGGTTAAAACATATAGTTGCACGAAGTGCACATTTCAAATCAATCAATACCATATAGTCTATCATATAGTTTGTGACACCCCAGGATTTTACAGAAATTTTAAATAAGGATTATGAATAATTAAGTGAAGGTTATAAAACAAAACCTAGTTAAAATGATTAAATGAGATTAGTATGTGATTAAGTTGATTTAGTAAGTGATAAATTTAATGAATGTGACCTATGTGGTCGAATATAGAGAGATGAATTAAGCCAGAGAATTAGGAAAATGAGAAATTATAAAGAAAATGAATTTTGATGGTTATGTAATGGATTTGAGCTAAATGAGTTATTGTAATACCTATAATAAGGTAATTTGAGAAGAATTATTGTAAGACACGATGTTATGTGTCAAAAGATAATAGAGTGATTATGTGTTTATGTATATGTGTGAATATGTATGTATTTGAATCGGTAAAGATAGAAGGTTTAAAGTTTAGAAAATATTGGAATAAGAAATAAGATATATATAAGTAAATTGGTATTTGGTTATGAAGGTTCAAGACAAATTAATGGATAGGCCTGGAGAGGCGATAGTATGAGAGATGACAAGATATGTATATATATGTGCAGTGAAGAATGAGCAATTTGACCTAAATGGGTATATTAAGGATTAAAGAAATAATAAGAATAATGATTTCTAGTATTTAAAGTGGTTAAGGAATGTAATTGTCTTTGAACAATGAAAATAGGATGTTATGATATGAGGTGTAAATATGAAATGTAATACGGATGAGTAAAAGAAATGTGGATGGTTTGAATGTTAAGAATTAGAATTATGTGTGTTATGTAAGCAAATGAAAGGATGTAAAGAGCTTAAAACGATTATATGAGTGAAGAACAATGAATGATCATGAATTTCGATAATTCGGGTGAGGTTCGCTTCTCGAGGAAGCAATTATTGGAAAGATGAGTTTTACGACTATTAGAGAGGTTGGTAGTGAAATTGTGATATTTCGAACCAAGAAGAGTTCGTAAAGAACGAGATATGTATTTTGTGATTAAAAGGAAAGTTGTATAATCGAATTTCGAGTAAATGGCTATTTAAGTCATAAGATGAGTCTATGTAATTGTAACATAGCGGAAAACGGATGATCTAATCGATCGATTGAAAGAAAAACCAATTTAAACGATGATGAAACAAAGTAATGGGAAAAAATGTAAGAAAGTTTAGTTATGAGGGGGAAAAGTGCAAGAAATGAAAGTTTAGTTAATTTGATAAATTACCAAAATGTCCATCAACAAATTAGATAATTACCATTGTGTCCTAAAGGGTAAAAAGACCAAAATACACTTGACAATTTGGATAATGACTAATATGTCCCAAGTGGCAAAATGACAAGAATGCCCCTCACTTAACATGTGAAATGACCAAAACGCCCTTGAAAGTGTTAACCATGGTTATTTGCTAACCAAGCTTAGTTAAGCCTCATTTAACTTTATAAAGCAAGCATGTTATCTTCTTTTTTCCAGCACTTTGCTGGAAATCAAGCCCTAAGAGAGAGAAAATAAGAGAAAGCCATTGAAAGAGAGAAGAAGAGCTTGATTTGATGACCTATGAAGCTTAAATGTCCATGGAGCAAGAAGGAAAAGTGATGTACTCATCAAGAGGATGTTAGTGATGTAAAGAAGTTGGTCATTCAATGAGGTATAAGCATGTTCAAGTTTCAAAGTTTAATGTTTATGAGTTTAAATTCAAGAATAAAGATAGCCATGCATGTATCTTTGGGGTACATGGCTTGATTGTATGAGTTATGTTAGTTACAAGTTATATATGTGATTATTGTTGAAACCCTAAGTTCCAAAGTGGTAGAACAAAGGTGTTATGATATTCAAGTTTATGTTTAAGGCTAAGAATCATGATTTAAAATATGATTTTGTGTAATAAGTTGATGGTTTTGATGAGAACCTAGTTTGAGGTGTTGAACATGTTTGATTCATGTAATAATTCATGTTAGATAGTATAAAGGATTCATAAAATGTTCAAATATATGTTTTGTGAAGGAAAGTTGAATATTAGGCTATACTTTTTGTATAGATTTCATATTAATCTGTAAAGTGCTTTAGAACGTGCATGTAAAAGCTATGTGATGATACAAAGTAGTAAGAAGTATATGTGATTGCCTATGAGGTGTGTTTGAGTTAAGGAATTAAGTTGAGGTTAAGTATTCAAGTTAAAAAGGTTTGAGCCATAGGTGATTTTTGGCAATTTTGGGGATTTAAAGGTGAAATGAAATCAAATGAGTCATGTTTATGTTAATACACGTGTCTAGGTTATTTTGGAAGTTAACGGAATGAAAAATTGAGTGAAAAGGCGATTCGAACGATCGAAATCGATCGTTTCGAATCGAAATGGATTTTTACGGACAAAAATCGCCTCGTGCGAAGTTTTATCATTTTGAAAGTCTAGACATGTCATATATAGGTTATATGAACTATGTCAAGTGTTGGAATTGAGTTTTAAAGCTTATGGCCAAAAATCACAAAGTTAGTACAAAGTTGGTTTTGAAGTTGAAAAAAATTCTAAGTCTGTAAACGTGTTGAACAGCCCTCCTAGAGGCTAGTGTATCTCTACTTTTAAGAAGCCAAATTAGGCAAGTAGTATTTTTGTAAAATACTAGGTAGTAAGGTGTAGATGTGGTCCAAATTTCAGCTCAATTGGAGTTAAGATGAAGAAATTAAAAATAGGCAAAGGTAGGGTAAAAATCAGAAAGTGCTGAATTTGAACATGGTGCCCCCGCGCCATGTTTTGTACTAAAAATGGCGCCCCGGCGCCATTTACTGTTCATGGCCGAGAGCTTTTCGCGGACAGCGAGCTCTGGAGGCGCCGGGGCGGAGTTACTGTTCATTTGAAATTTTTTTAAGCTTCCGAAATGCTATATTTTGATATGGAATGATAAAGATGAGTTATGTAAGCCCTAAATAGATAAAGAATGATCAAAATAAAGGATGTTAAGGTATAATGGAATGACAAATGGAAGAACAAAACATGCCTAAAGTTAAGCCAAAGCATGATTTAAAGTTATGAAAAGGTCGGGGCCAATGTGGGATGTATTACTAACCTACATAGGGTGTAATACATCAAATGTAATGTGATTAGAGATTAATGGTCAAGCGATTATGATCTAAGTTTGATAAGTCATATGAAATTATGATCATATATTAATGAATATAGGTTGTATATTTTCAGACAGCGCTCAATGAAGCAATCCAAGGCAAGAAGGGATGGAAAGGCTAAACGAGGCAATAGAGGTTAAGTAATAAATGCGGTACAGGCAAGTGTTTCAGACTTAAAAGTATTAATTGAACTACGTGAACTATGTGATAGTTGAAATGGGCACTCAGTGCCACAACGTGATCTAACTGTTAAATGCAATACGTGATAATTGAACACAACATGGTAAAGTAATAGAAGCATGATGCATATTATAAAATGTGAGTATGAAAGGTGTTATCTGAATTACTTGCTGAGCCTATGTGCTCACCCTTGCTATGAACTAACATTTCAGGTAAAGTACGAGAAAGCCGGAGGTTCCGGTGACGCTAAGGTAAAGAATGTGAATGCATAGAGATGCGTGAAGAGATTGTGATTTGTAATCGTGAGATATTCATGTGAAACAAATATATGTAAATTTGTATAAATGCAAGTTATGAAATCATCGATTATTTTAAATGTTAAACCTAGATGGTAGAAAGGAATGTATGATTCGCTAAATTGTATTATCGGAGGATGAAAAGTGTATGTATGTATTAACCAGGAAAAGTGTAAAAATGATACATGTGATAAACTTGTATGTATGTTATGTAGTTATGTAAACAGGATTTGTATGATACAGATGAATGTGAGAGGGTATTTGTGAACAGGAACAGGTGTATAGACAGGGCCGTGTATGAATGCTTCATGGCGAAATTTTATTTAAAGATTAAGTTAAATTACGAGTAAATATGATTATAGAAACTGTAATAGAGTAGGTCACAATTAAATGATGGTTGACCTAAGTTTTAATATTTGGCAAGTAAACGTTACGATCCTGAGACAGGTAAGAAATGTAAGTTAAATAAGTTTTAAAAAAAAAAAAAAAAAAATATATGGACCGAATTTAAGGTCAACTCAAATGTTTTAAAGGATAAATGTTAAAGTTTAACGCACGGGATCCCGGTTAATAAGGTTTTAAGTTAATCACTATGTAATCCAGATATAATTGGACTTAATTAAGGAAGGTGGGATTTCGGGCCTTTACAGTTGGTATCAGAGCAATCAGGTTATAGACCTTAGGTAGGAGTACCTTAGGCTATGACCTTTGTTTGAAGAAAGGAAATAGAAAGGTATTGGACTCTAGAGGAGTTGTGTAATAAAGAAATGAATTTTGGGAATTCAGGATTGAGAAATAGTAAAGGATACTTGAAGATAAGACAAGATAAAGGGCAAATGGGCCATGAGATCCTAGGAGATCAATAAGACGAAAACGGGACTCTAGATGAGTTGTAAATAGTAAGATAAGATTAAGGGACTCTTAAGGAATTGTGAATGGTAAGTTATGAATATAGGGGACTCATGATGAGTTGTGAACAATAAGATGAAGGGACTCTTAATGAGTTGTAAGATGTGAATTGATAAAATTCATATCAGGTAAAGAAAATTGAGGAATGTTAGGGTATGTGGGATTTTTCATTGAGAACTCATGGTAGTGGCCGAGTGTGCATTTCCTCGGTATGGGACGAGGATTTGTACTTGCTTAGCTTCCTGTCATGATAATCAGTGGAGATCCAGCGTCACGGTAAGAATGTGAGAAGAGTTAAGTAAGAAAGATTCAGGTTAGTTACGTGTTCTGAGAACCCAAGCGTATGGTAAGTTCGTGACTCATGATTATGTGGTGGAGCCCCTCAGCGAATGGGCGACGATAGCCTGACTAGGACAAGCTCCGTGAACCATATGATTGTGGTAAGTTCCTGAGCCCAAATGCGTGGCAAGTTTGATGAACAGGGTTGGGTTTAGAGTAGAGAGCCATAAGTTAAGAGATATAATTCTTAAATATTGGCTAAGATTAAGGATATATGATGAGATAGCATTATAATAAAGGATTGAAGAAGTTAAGGTAGTAAATAAGAGATTATTAGGATTGGGTAGGCAATCCACTCTTCTAGCTATGCTAGACCATTCATGTTTTTAAAATGTGTTTATTTCCGCACGATGGTGCAGCAAAATGTTTTGTTCAAGTATCGAAAAATGATTTTTAAAGATTCCGTGATTCATGGTCTATGCCAATTGATCCGGCTAGACAAAGTTATTTTGAAAACTTCAAAATGTATTTATAAAAGTCATTGTCACGCTGTTGATTATGGTGTGAAATGATAATATGGCGGAATTCTCAACGTACTTCTATGACGGTACGGTATTAAGAGGTCTTAAATGACTGAATTCTCAACGTACTGCTAGTGCGGTATTATGAAGCCTTTTAAAGGATTTTCTTGGGTTCAAGTTTTGAGCCAATGATAATATTTCTGAAAAGTTTTAAGTTTTCGAAGAATGAACAGTTTAACGATGTGGGTCTATACCATTTGTTTCGGTTAGACCGTTTTGAAAAAGCAATGAACAAATGTTTTTAGAATCCAGATAATGGATAAAACAAATGTTTTTAAAGTCTGAGGCGAACAACCCTGAAAAGGGATATGTTATATGGGTTGGTTAACATGGTTAAGCCCAAAATAAAAAGTAAAAAGGGTACAATAGGCTGATCACCTAGTGTACTAAATTCGGTAGTTTTTAGTCTCTGTGACTGGTAAACAGGCGGACAGCAAATTAATGGCGTGGTTGCGTCGTGACTCAGGTTCATTGGTCTTTATTGACCCCTCAGCAAAAGCATCAATTTTGTTTTAAACGCAAAAGTTTTACGTTTTAAAGGAAAAGCTACTCTTATTTATTCATACTACTTCACAGTTGTTGAATAATTGTGAAGATTTCTGAAAGACATTCTAATATTCTGGAATGAATGTTAGAAAGGGGTAAGATGGGTAGAGATAGGAGAGAATTTAAAGGTTAGTGAAAATGTAGTTATGTTAAATGAATGGAAAGAGATGTATGTTGCAAATGAGCAGGATATGAGTACACAACAAATTTCGAGGACGAAATTTTTGTAAGGAGGGGTGAATGTGACACCCCAGGATTTTACAGAAATTTTAAATAAGGATTATGAATAATTAAGTGAAGGTTATAAAACAAAACCTAGTTAAAATGATTAAATGAGATTAGTATGTGATTAAGTTGATTTAGTAAGTGATAAATTTAATGAATGTGACCTATGTGGTCGAATATAGAGAGATGAATTAAGCCAGAGAATTAGGAAAATGAGAAATTATAAAGAAAATGAATTTTGATGGTTATGTAATGGATTTGAGCTAAATGAGTTATTGTAATACCTATAATAAGGTAATTTGAGAAGAATTATTGTAAGACACGATGTTATGTGTCAAAAGATAATAGAGTGATTATGTGTTTATGTATATGTGTGAATATGTATGTATTTGAATCAGTAAAGATAGAAGGTTTAAAGTTTAGAAAATATTGGAATAAGAAATAAGATATATTTAAGTAAATTGGTATTTGGTTATAAAGGTTCAAGACAAATTAATGGATAGGCCTGGAGAGGCGATAGTATGAGAGATGACAAGATATGTATATATATGTGCAGTGAAGAATGAGCAATTTGACCTAAATGGGTATATTAAGGATTAAAGAAATAATAAGAATAATGATTTCTAGTATTTAAAGTGGTTAAGGAATGTAATTGTCTTTGAACAATGAAAATAAGATGTTATGATATGAGGTGTAAATATGAAATGTAATACGGATGAGTAAAAGAAATGTGGATGGTTTGAATGTTAAGAATTAGAATTATGTGTGTTATGTAAGCAAATGAAAGGATGTAAAGAGCTTAAAACGATTATATGAGTGAAGAACAATGAATGATCATGAATTTCGATAATTCGGGTGAGGTTCGCTTCTCAAGGAAGCGATTATTGGAAAGATGAGTTTTACGACTATTAGAGAGGTTGGTAGTGAAATTGTGATATTTCGAACCAAGAAGAGTTCGTAAAGAACGAGATATGTATTTTGTGATTAAAAGGAAAGTTGTATAATCGAATTTCGAGTAAATGGCTATTTAAGTCATAAAATGAATCTATGTAATTGTAACATAGCGGAAAACGGATGATCTAATCGATCGATTGAAAGAAAAACCAATTTAAACGATGATGAAACAAAGTAATGGGAAAAAATGTAAGAAAGTTTAGTTATGAGGGGGAAAAGTGCAAGAAATGAAAGTTTAGTTAATTTGATAAATTACCAAAATGCCCCTCAACAAATTAGATAATTACCATTGTGTCCTAAAGGGTAAAAAGACCAAAATACCCTTGACAATTTGGATAATGACTAATATGTCCCAAGTGGCAAAATGACAAGAATGCCCCTCACTTAACATGTGAAATGACCAAAACGCCCTTGAAAGTGTTAACCATGGTTATTTGCTAACCAAGCTTAGTTAAGCCTCATTTAACTTTATAAAGCAAGCATGCTATCTTCTTTTTTCCAGCACTTTGCTGGAAATCAAGCCCTAAGAGAGAGAAAATAAGAGAAAGCCATTGAAAGAGAGAAGAATAGCTTGATTTGATGACCTATGAAGCTTAAATGTCCATGGAGCAAGAAGGAAAAGTGATGTACTCATCAAGAGGATGCTAGTGATGTAAAGAAGTTGGCCATTCAATGAGGTATAAGCATGTTCAAGTTTCAAAGTTTAATGTTTATGAGTTTAAATTCAAGAATAAAGATAGCCATGCATGTATCTTTGGGGTACATGGCTTGATTGTATGAGTTATGTTAGTTACAAGTTATATATGTGATTATTGTTGAAACCCTAAGTTCTAAAGTGGTAGAACAAAGGTGTTATGATATTCAAGTTTATGTTTAAAGCTAAGAATCATGATTTAAAATATGATTTTGTGTAATAAGTTGATGGTTTTGATGAGAACCTAGTTTGAGGTGTTGAACATGCTTGATTCATGTAATAATTCATGTTAGATAGTATAAAGGATTCATAAAAGGTTCAAATATATGTTTTGTGAAGGAAAGTTGAATATTAGGCTATACTTTTTGTATAGATTTCATATTAATCTGTAAAGTGCTTTAGAACGTGCATGTAGAAGCTATGTGATGATACAAAGTAGTAAGAAGTATATGTGATTGCCTATGAGGTGTGTTTGAGTTAAGGAATTAAGTTGAGGTTAAGTATTCAAGTTAAAAAGGTTTGAGAATTTTGATGAAAATCCAAGCCATAGGTGATTTTTGGCAATTTTGGGGATTTAAAGGTGAAATGAAATCAAATGAGTCATGTTTATGTTAATACACGTGTCTAGGTTATTTTGGAAGTTAACGGAATGAAAAATTGAGTGAAAACGCGATTCGAACGATCGAAATCGATCGTTTCGAATCAAAATGGATTTTTACGGACAAAAATCGCCTCGTGCGAAGTTTTATCATTTTGAAAGTCTAGACATGTCATATATAGGTTATATGAACTATGTCAAGTGTTGGAATTGAGTTTTAAAGCTTATGGCCAAAAATCACAAAGTTAGTACAAAGTTGGTTTTGAAGTTGAAAAAAATTCCAAGTCTGTAAACGTGTTGAACAGCCCTCCTAGAGGCTAGTGTATCTCTACTTTTAAGAAGCCAAATGAGGCAAGTAGTATTTTTGTAAAATACTAGGTAGTAAGGTGTAGATGTGGTCCAAATTTCAGCTCAATTTGAGTTAAGATGAAGAAATTAAAAATCGGCAAAGGTAGGGTAAAAATCAGAAAGTGCTGAATTTGAACATGGCGCCCCCGCGCCATGTTTTGTACTAAAAATGGCGCCCCGGCGCCATTTACTGTTCATGGCCGAGAGCTTTTCGCGGACAGCGAGCTCTGGAGGCGCCGGGGCGGAGTTACTGTTCATTTGAAATTTTTTTAAGCTTCCGAAATGCTATATTTTGATATGGAATGATAAAGATGAGTTATGTAAGCCCTAAATAGATAAAGAATGATCAAAATAAAGGATGTTAAGGTATAATGGAATGACAAATGGAAGAACAAAACATGCCTAAAGTTAAGCCAAAGCATGATTTAAAGTTATGAAAAGGTCGGGGCCAATGTGGGATGTATTACTAACCTACATAGGGTGTAATACATCAAATGTAATGTGATTAGAGATTAATGGTCAAGCGATTATGATCTAAGTTTGATAAGTCATATGAAATTATGATCATATATTAATGAATATAGGTTGTATATTTTCAGACAGCGCTCAATGAAGCAATCCAAGGCAAGAAGGGATGGAAAGGCTAAACGAGGCAATAGAGGTTAAGTAATAAATGCGGTACAGGCAAGTGTTTCAGACTTAAAAGTATTAATTGAACTACGTGAACTATGTGATAGTTGAAATGGGCACTCAGTGCCACAACGTGATCTAACTGTTAAATGCAATACGTGATAATTGAACACAACATGGTAAAGTAATAGAAGCATGATGCATATTATAAAATGTGAGTATGAAAGGTGTTATCTGAATTACTTGCTGAGCCTATGTGCTCACCCTTGCTATGAACTAACATTTCAGGTAAAGTACGAGAAAGCCGGAGGTTCCGGTGACGCTAAGGTAAAGAATGTGAATGCATAGAGATGCGTGAAGAGATTGTGATTTGTAATCGTGAGATATTCATGTGAAACAAATATATGTAAATTTGTATAAATGCAAGTTATGAAATCATCGATTATTTTAAATGTTAAACCTAGATGGTAGAAAGGAATGTATGATTCGCTAAATTGTATTATCGGAGGATGAAAAGTGTATGTATGTATTAACCAGGAAAAGTGTAAAAATGATACATGTGATAAACTTGTATGTATGTTATGTAGTTATGTAAACAGGATTTGTATGATACAGATGAATGTGAGAGGGTATTTGTGAACAGGAACAGGTGTATAGACAGGGCCGTGTATGAATGCTTCATGGCGAAATTTTATTTAAAGATTAAGTTAAATTACGAGTAAATATGATTATAGAAACTGTAATAGAGTAGGTCACAATTAAATGATGGTTGACCTAAGTTTTAATATTTGGCAAGTAAACGTTACGATCCTGAGACAGGTAAGAAATGTAAGTTAAATAAGTTTTAAAAAAAAAAAAAAAAATATATGGACCGAATTTAAGGTCAACTCAAATGTTTTAAAGGATAAATGTTAAAGTTTAACGCACGGGATCCCGGTTAATAAGGTTTTAAGTTAATCACTATGTAATCCAGATATAATTGGACTTAATTAAGGAAGGTGGGATTTCGGGCCTTTACATAGTTCATATGGAACAACTATCATATTTCAACAAGTCTGGAAAACTTGTCTGTCATGCATTACACACTTAACCTTTACGTTCCTCGATCATCTTTTCTATCCGTCATCGTGTCGGTTTGTTTATTTCGAACTCTATCTGTCAATACACAACCTATATATCATAATAGGATCATAATACGTCATAATACATCCTAACTCATTACCGACCATTTTACATAAGTATTATGTTGCTTTTACTTAGCTTTAGGTATGTTATATTATACCATTTCTTATTTTAACCATAACTAGGCCTTACTACATAGTATTTTACAAAAATATTATTTAGCTCATTTGGCTTCTTAAAATAATCAAAGCAATAGCCCGTAGAAAAGCATTTCAACTCATTTTCATACTTAGAAAAAATTTCAACCTTAAAACTCGTTTTTACCAATTTTGTGATTTTTGGCCATTTGCTTCCAAACTTCATTCTAACACTTGATAAAGCTCATATACCTCATATAAAATATGTCTAGACCTTTGAATCAACTTTATGTTGCTCAAGGCGGGATTTGTACGTAAAAATCTATTTTAGGTCGAAACGATCGATTTTGATCGTTTGAAACGAATTTTTATTCTAACTTACATCCGTTGACTACCAAATCAACGTAGACACGTGTAATAACATAAAACTAACTCATTTAACTTTATTTCACCATTAATTACTCAAAATTGCTAAAAATCACCTTTTTATTAGATTTTCATCCATTTTACCAAACTTTTCATAAAATTCATTTTCAAACTCTTAGACCTGACTTTTCATATACTCATTAAAGAGACCATTTTCAACCTTTGTAGTATTATACTACACATATATAAATTGATCAAAATTTATTTACTTTAAAATATGTTTACGTAAACATATAACTATTTTAGTAAATTTTAGCTTATAAATTCGTACTTTCTACACTTTTAACCATTTGACATGCTATCATTCATGCAAAGACACCTCATATACCTATGTTCAACCTTATAGCTCAAGGTTTCACCAAAATCTTTCAACTCTAACCACATGTTTTTCCATAATTCTTAACTTTAACTATATATGTATACATAAACTAACATAAATCAAAGTTTTAAGTTTGGAAAACTTTTAAACCTTTATGGACGATCAACATCTTCACATGAAAAGCTTCACCATGCCAAGGGCTTCATCTTTTCTTCATTTTCCATGATCATCCAAGCATCCAAGCTCATGAAACCTCAAGTTTTACCTTCCATTTCCATGGCTTCTCGCTTTTTCTCTCTTAGGGCTTAATTTTCCAGCAATTGCAAGAAATGAAAGAGACTCTTGCATTGCTTGATAAGTTATATGAGCCTTAACTAGACTAGTTAAAGTAACATAACCGTAGTTAACCCATCCAAGGGAATTTTGGTCATTTCATATTATTAAAGGATGTCATTTCATCACTTGGGACATAACGGTCATTACTTAATTTGTCAAGGGCATTTTGGTCATTTTTCCATTTAGGACACAAAGGTTATTAAATAAATTGTTGAAGGCATTTTGTTCAAAAACCAAATTTCCTAGATTTTCAATTTTCTTACCAATTTCCTTTTTAAAGGAACTTTTATACTTTTCTCCCATTAATTCATTTCATACTCATTTAAATTGATTTTTCTTTCAATTGACCGATTAGGTCATTCATTTTTTCACTGTACTATCTTCATATAGTCTCATTCTATAACTTAATTAGTCATTTAATCATAAATTGATTAAATAACTTTTCTTAACCAACAATATGTTTATATTTATCTACGAACTTTCTCGATTCTATGTTTCAAAATTTTCAATTCCCGACATCTCAAATAGTCAAATTGCTTACTCTTTTTTTTCATAAATCACTTCCTCAAAAAGAGAACTATGATTGGAGTACCAAAATCCATTCTCTTTTATCCTTTTACGCTAATATTAACGTTTTACGACTTTTACGTCATTTAGTTTGTTTACTTAATGCACATATGCCAATTTTTAGCATACATGCAATCTACATTTCTTCTACTCATATTCGGGAGTATTACCTTCTATATTTATACGTCGTATAAATACTTAGCTCATTTCAATTAATTAATATTAATTCCTTAATAAATTCTAAATATTCAAAAATCATAATCTTTATTATTCCGTTCATTCCTAATACACCAATTAGGTTAAACTGATCATTCCTTTCTACACATATTGACTTACCTTACCTTACTATTCTCGTAACCTAGCCTCTCAAGGTCTATTCATTAAGCTAGTTATTAATATTCATAATTAAAGCTTAATTTACATATTCTTTCCTTATTTCCTTTAATCTTTAAGTTTTAACTTTTCTTTCATTATTAGATCAAATATATACATATACATATATTCAACCTACCATATGCTGACACAACACAGTGTCTTACAGTAATTATTTTTTGTCCTTTACCTTTAATCTGTTCTATTTTCATTCAACCACTATAAATTATATTTATTATAATTCCTTCATATATCGAGTCACTAATGTACTTTAAATTAGTGACTGATCCTTATAAGCTCTATAGACCCCTTTTTACATCAAGAGTCACTCTTTACAAATTTAACAACATAGGTCATTCTTAGCACATTTATTAAATAATAAATTATATTTAATCACTTATTAATACTTTCTTTCCTTCCAAACTATGTTTTAATATTCTAACCTTTACTTAATTAACCAAGATCCTAGGTTAGAAATCTTGTCAAATTTTGGGATGTCACATTAATAAGTCAGAATTTTCTAAGAGTTCTATCATATCCAACTTTGCTGATATGTAATGAGACATTCAACCCAAAGTATCGAGGATGTCAAGTAATTTCTATCAATTTCTATCTCAGATATATTTGTTCTTCATTTATTCCTTCATTTTTTTATTTTAATAAAGATGTCGTAGAGTTAATATCTATGAATATTGAGCAACCTGAAACTCCCATTTGCTTTAATGAAGATTATCTCCCAAAAATGGATTCTGTTGAACTCCAAGAAACTTTGAATGAGATATTATCGGATAATGAGTTATTTGCACATATAAGATCCATCATTTAACGAATGACTCATCGTCTACACAACAATGACAAAAAAGGGAAGGAAGAAAGATAAGTAAGGGGAGAAGAAGGATAAGTAGGGGAGAAAAGCTTTTATGGAGGAGAATGTGCCAAGGCAAGCAAGTAGGGGGAGAATGAAGATAAGCCAAAGCAAGTAAATTATCTTATGTTTTTTTTATGTTTTGTATGAACTATTTTTAATCATTATTACTATAAATAAAATGATCATTTTTCATTAGCAATACAGTGACTTACTGTATTTTAAGTCATACTTTAAATTTGAGCAAATGAATTGATGAATCGGTTATACTATTGATTTTGTCATCATCAAATAGGGGGAGATTGTTAGAATTTGTATGTATAATTTGACGATACAAAAGTAATTAATGTATATTTGTTCAGTAGTTTCTATAAAGTCTTTATCTGTGATTTATTATACAAGGACTTAGAATAGATTGATCAAACTTGTTAGGTTGATCTTTGAGCTGATGTTATGTATCGATTGATAAAGTCAGATAATTTGTAAAGTTACTCTGCTTGATCGTAAGCCTTTACTAAATCGTAGAGCATCTTTGTGACACCCCCAAATCCGAGTCCCTTAAACCACGGGTTCGGTGCTCACGTAACTATTCTACCCTGTCATCTCATACATCCAATCTGAACAAAATAATAATAATCTTAATTTACATTTATTAATAACTAATCTCATGTTTTATATACCTTTATACATACAAGCTGTCGTATCTGACATATCACAAAATATAATAATTACAACATTATATAATAATATATCTATTACTGGTTGACTTTTCCTTTTCCTTTATCTACACCCAACCCCTCGGTCTTCTCTGGTTTAACTGAAATATCATGAATAAAAGCAAGAATGAGCATAAATAGCCCATCAAGTACATCAATAAATGATATCATGATATTTCCAAATAAATAATGAATATCATAAACAATTTAATTGAATTATTCATGATAACTGAATGAATACCAATAACTGAATCATCGGATAGGCTGATCAATATTAGTTCAACAAATACATCAAGAATCAGAATCTGACTTTACATGAATACTGGGACAAAAGATTTACTTGTTGTACGGTCACAAGACTAAGAACTAGTTTAGAACAATACCAATCGTATAGAATGATATTGTCCAGATTAGTCATAAGACTACTGTTCCCATTTAGATGTGTACTCTGGGTGATCAGCCCATTGCACCTTTATATTGTGCACAACATAAACATCTAGCGATGCAACCACATCATAAAATTATAATGTATATACTTTATTCCCCTTTAGTAAGGTTGTTCTATTACAGCATATCATAGAATCCACACCATAGCAATGTGGATTGGAGCACATAACAATGAACATCTGATTTCAACATATATCATTTTATGTGTCTAGCCAGAATCAAGATTGGCATCGACCTTTTCAAAAGAGTCCAATAGTGAACAAACTTTACATGATCACATGAATATATAACATGGATACTTGTTCAAAGAACTGCAATTAGAAGATTAGTTAGAAAACTTGCCTTCGTCCTCGTCTATCACAATTGGTACAATATTATCCCGTCTATAACCTACATGATCACAATATTGGTTCATGCATTAGTTACATACACATGCATGTCATAACTTGCTAAATAAGTTACCTTTTAGCTTTACATAACCCTAATCACATAACATATTGTTCATATATGTATTAATATCCACCATATTGATTATTTTTATCAAATTATGATTTACATATGTGCTTCTATCATTAAATATCAAAACATTGTATTTTTGGAATTAAAAATTAATTTTTTCCAAGGTAGCAGGACTGTGCCCCGGCGCTGTACCGCGCCCCCAGCGAAATCCTCTCGGCTAGACAGCTCCCCGGCGATGACTGAATGCGTTGTCCGCGCATTCCTTGTAGTTGCACTGTGCCCCGGCGCCATCTCCAGTTCAAATCACCTTGCCCCGGCGCAATGCTGCAGATTCTAAAATTTTTTTCTTTACAAAAACCAAACTAACTTTAGCCCTAATTTGAATTTTCTAATTCCGACATTTCACATAACATATATAATATGTAATTGACTTGCGTGGGTCTTCGAAACTTTTAAAAATCATCATTTGATCCTATTTTACCAAATAATTTATTTTGGTCGTCGATAAATGTTTTAAAATGTTCAAAATGGTCATTTATCATCGTATGCACCGATTGGTTCCCAAATCAGTTCTAACACGTGTATTTACGTATAACTTACATGTTTGACCTCGTTTGACATTCAATTAACCAAAATGGCTAATAATCACACATTGATTGCATTTTCACCAACTTAATATAATTTCTTCATAACCCACTTTGGATTCTTACACACTATGCACATATATCTCAAAACACATCTTCCAAATACATCTTCCAAAACATCTCAGTACTCGTTTAGCCACTTTGTATATTTGTGTGACTTCTACATACATCTTCCAAAACACTTTACAGATTATAATTTGATTTAGGCACAAAACATAGCCTAATATTCAATCATCCTTCACAAAACATGATTTTTATACCATCTAGGTTTCTTTGATGCTCTCTAATATATGATAATGCATGTATCACACATATTCATCCTCTCAAACTAGATTTCCATCATGTCTAGTAACATATAACACTTAATCATGCTTTAAATCTTAGCTTTTAGCTTATATATACCTATGAATAGTGCACCACCTTTGATATTCAACTTAAGCAACTAGTATTTCATCATCAACCAATCAAATAGCGCTTAGACTCCCAAAATTCACATAATCAACATGTATAACCAAGAATACATGCATGGTTTCATTTCTTCTTGCATGTACACACATAAACAACAAGTTTCAGGGCTTAAATACAATTTATACCTTCTTTTGGCTATTCCTCTCCTTGCTAAGAACCTCACAAGTGATAGATGATCAACTTTTAGTGTTTATTTCACCTTTCTTGAACAATTTTTCCTTGAATCCTTGAGCCTTCCTTGCAACCCTAGGCTTTATCTTCTCTTTTCTCTCTTTTGCTGCTAGCTTCAAATGAGGGAGTGAAATAAGCTAAGTTCATTTGATGCTTGCTAATATATGAGTTGTATTAATTCTCTAGCACTTAACCAATCATAGTTACTTTAACTCTTGCATGGTGAAGGGTATTTAGGACATTTCACTTAACTAAGCAAGGTTAGAATGGACATTAAACCAACTTGGGACACATGTGTCATTTTCCACATTGATAAGGGTAATATGGTCATTATCCATAATTTTTAGGGAATTTTAATTTTCAACATTTATAATTTGTTCAATTTTGATCCAATTCAAATCTTTTTTAATCTAAACTTGTATCATTATACTTGAATTTTATTCCATCGTCTAATACAATGTAATTGGCTTGTCCCAAAATGCTTATCACACCTTAAACTTTAAATTTCCCATTAATTTCTCATTCAAAACTTGATTATCCATTAGTTAATTATTATTTTACATATTTTCAAAATTCATATCATTACAATCTTTAGCTTGTAAGGCAGAAGTCAGGATCGTCAAGCAAATGCGTAAGCTATTTGAGTAATTGTAGAATAAGTCTTGAAACTGTCGAAACAATCTTGAAGTATCGTAGAGTACCTCTATTGAATTGTAATATGAAAGCTTTAGTAGAGCACTCTAGTAGTTTGTAAAGCAGTAAAAGCATCTAAAGTGTTAAAGTCAGAAATAGTCTACTATCAGGAACGTAGAGCTTTATTCAGAATCATAAAGCTGCTATCAGAGTCGTCACCAAAGTTGGAAAAGCTGTTAAAAGAAGAAATTCGCAGAGTCTGCTCCAGCATCAGAAGCATAGTTAGTAGAGCAGATCTTAGAACATCTCATTGACTAGGAGAAAGACATTCGTAGAGTTGAGTACGTAGAGTATTCTATATCAGACTCTACGTTTTTCATTAAACTCAAAAAATAAGTCAAGATTGAAGACATTGTCAAAATAGTTATAAATCTGACAATTATAGAATATTGCAGAACATAATAGTGTAGATTTCAAGAATATTTATCACCATCTTCAAATTCAAAAAAGAAGAACATAAAGAATGTATTATAGAAAGTCTGTCACGTCAGTTCAGAGGTAGGTCAGAACTACTTATTGATAGGATATACTAGGTCTAGAAGAAAGCTTACTTTCTACCCCAAAGTCAGAAGAGCATTAAAAGCACTATTAGAACATTAAATTCTCCAACAAAACTCTTCAACAGAACTATTTCTAAAGAGATATAAAAACTTGTGAGGATTCAAATTCAAATACAAATCACCCAAGTACAAAGTTGAACCTTTACAAAAAAACTAAATGAAAAAATCTACTCTATGAAAACGAGAAGAAGAAATAGTACTTGATAAAAGCTACTAAGTACCAGAAGAAGTCAAGCATCATTGCAACGCTTAGCTGCACCTCCAACTCAATCAACAATCAGTTATGATTCACTTGATCTATAAGATCATTATACCATGTCAAAGTGAATTAAAGAGGTCTAAGTGTCATAGACTAAGTGACTCGAATGAATCTAAGCGATTTAGTTGTAATATGGTCCGAGTGACCTTATCCTTAATGGATATCCTACTTGTTGAAATAGAAGAGTGGACTAGGAGCGTTGATACTCTGAACCACTTAAAATATGTTGTGTTATTTACTTTCAGCATTATCATTATGTTATTAACCGCTATATCTGTCAGTGACAAATTATCTCAAATAGATTCAAGTTTTCAGTAAAACTTTAAGAGCGATTTTACACTAATATTCCGTTGTGCTAAATTAATTGAACAAATTAATTATCTTGAAATTGATCAATTAAACAAACAAAAAAAATTAAAGATCTATTCAACTCCACTTCTAGATCTCTATTGTGCTTCTAAGAACCAACAGATTGTACAGATTACCATGTCATCTTTTAATCTCCTTGTTGTTCTCCTTAAAGAAAATAAATTAACTAGACCAAGCTGACATTGTGTTGACTGCTGAAGACTATAAATTGGTTCTGACTAAACCTTGCCCAGTTCTTCTAGAAAATGCTACTGTTGCACAAAGGAATACCCAAAAGAAGTGGCAAAAGGCTGATGACATGGCTCATTGCTATATTTTGGCATCCTTGTCAAATATATTGCAACACTAATATCAGTCTATTACCACTACTGAAGAGATCTTGGATAGCCTTCATGAAATGTTTGCTGACTAGAGTCGTGATGCACGACAGACTGTGATCAAAACACTCATGAATTCCAAGATGTCTGAGGGATCTTCAGTTTGGGAACATTATTTAAAAATTATTTCTTACTTAAGCGAAATGGAAATCCCCGAAGCAAAAGTTAACATGGAAACCTAGTCTGACATGTTGCTAGAGACCTTTCCCGATTCCTTCAATTAGTTCAAACTTAATTACCCTATGAACAAAATGTCTTTATCTTTACTTGAACTGATGAAGGAACTTCAGGCAGCAGAGGGTATTCTTCGTGCAAAAGGAAGAGGCAGTAAAGGGTATTCTTCGTGCAAAAAGAAGTGTTCGTGTTATAGAAGCTGGTACTTCTAGGGGAAAGCCTAAGGGCAAGAACCGAAAAAGGAAGAACAATAAGAAAGCTGCAAATGGAAACCTACCTCCATCTGGAGGGGTTGGGAAGAAATGGGCAAAAGCAAAACCTCAATGAAAATGTTTCCACTGTAGGGAGAAAGGTCACTGAAAGAGGAATTGTCCTACTTACCTAGCCAAGATAAAAAAAAATCAAGGTATGGTTGATTATCTAATTGATCAGTTTGGCAAGATAGGTAATTATCAATCTCTCATTAATGAAACATGTTTTGTAGGTTGTTCTACTGAATCCTGGTGTATAGATTCGGGAACCATTAATCACATCTGCAATTCTTTGCAGGGATTTCAGGAAACCAAAAGGTTGAAGGAAGACAAGATTTAACTACACCTCGATTTTAGTGCAAAAGTAGCTACTATTGTAGTGGGAGTTGTGCATCTCAATTTTAATAATGATAAGACTTTTGAATTAGTAGATTGTCTTTATGTTCCAGACATTCGTAGAAATTTAATTTCATTTTCTTGCTTGTTTAAACATGGATATTCAGTTATTGGTAGATTTCATTTGTTCTAGTTCATTGGTAGATAATTTATATATTCTTAGTCCTAATTATTATTCATTATTGCAAACTGAATGTAGTAAACATAAACTATTAAAAAGAAAAGTTTCTTCAATTAATCAAACTTATCTTTGGCATTTATGATTAGGTCATATTCATCTAAATAGGATCCAAAGACTGGTTAAAAATGGTCCTCTAAGTTCTTTAAAAGTTAAAAATGTTCCAGTTTACGAATCCTATATAAAAGGAAAAATGACCAAAGGGCCTTTCAAGACAAAGAAATATAGAGCCAGTGATAAGCTAGAGTTAATTCATATAGATGTATATGGTCCTATGAATATCTGAGCACGGGGAAGTTTTGAATATTTCATCACCTTTTACTAATGATTACTCAAGATTTGGTTATGTGTACCTTATGCATCGAAAGTCTAAAACTTTTGAAAAATTCAAAGAATTTCAGGCAGAAGCAGAAAGGCAAATTGGTAAATACATAAAAGCCCTTCGATCGGATCAAGGAGGTGAATATCTCCTTGGGACATTCAAAGATTACTTATCTGAAAAAGGAATTATATTTAAATTGATCACACTGGGTACACCACAGTAAAATTATGTGGCAAAAAGAAGAAACGTGACTCTTTTAAATATAGTAAGGTCTATGATGAGTTTTTCTACTCTTTCTATTTCCTTTTGAGGTTTTGCACTAAAAACGACAATGTACTTATTAAATCTTGTACCATCAAAGTCTGTTCCTTTAACACCTAGAGAATTGTAGAGTGGGCGAAACCCAGTATTGCACCATATTCATATATAGGGCACACCTGCACATGTGCGAAAAGGAAAGACAAACTTAGATAAGTTAGGCTCAAGAATTGAAGTATGTTTGTTTGTAGGATATTTAAAAAGAACTAGAGGTGGTCTATTTTATAGTCCTTTAGACCAAAAAGTATTTGTTAGCGCAAATACAATTTTTCTGAAAAATGACTACATAATGGATCATAAGTCGAGTAGCAAAATTGTCTTAGAAGAAATGCCAAGTACATCAATTACTCAATCAATTAATCCACCACAAGACTTGGATGAATTGCCACAAACTAACCAACCTAATTCTTCTAATACGCTGGAGCTTCGTCATAGTGGCAGGAGTATCAGGCCTTGATGTGATAAAAAATAGTAACTGCAAGTGCACAACGTCAAATTGAAGAACGGGCAAGTACAGGTCGAACCACAGAGACTAAATTAATTTCAATGTTCCCTTAATTTATATTCCAAACAAATTAGAAATAAAAAGTGGTGGAGATAATTGATTAACTAAATAATGCAAATTAAAAATTAATAACGAAAATTAGTAATGAGAAAAACTACCTAGGAATCCGAATTCATTAAATACTAACATAATAATTAAATTCTTCATTTTCTTAATTATTTTTCAATTATTTTTCCTTCCCTTAAAAATAATGATTCATATAATCAATATGGACAAGCATAAATTATGAAAATTTAAGGATTAACTATAACTCATCAAAACTTCATTGATCAAACATGAATTATGAAAAACTCATATCTTAACAATAACCTATCAAAATCTCACAATTAATTTAGAACCAAAACGAATTATGCGCGAAGGTAAAATTTGAAGAAATAAATAATTAGACATTAATATTAAAACGGAAATAAATAATTAATATGAAATACTTAATTTCATCTTCATCCTAGATATTAGAAATTTAGCTAACCGTGGAATTCATAATAAAGAAAAATAAAATTAAAACTTCTAATATAAATTGCATGAAATAAAATAAGAACTAATCGAATAATATTAAAAAGAAACTTTATTAAACTAATGAACAATTGTTATAAAAGTAGCAAAACAACTCCATGCTCCTACTCCTAGAAGAAGAATAAGAAAATAAATTATCCTATTATCTAAAATAAGACTCCTATTTATAGAGAAAATAAATTGAACCCTAATCTAATTTGGAATAGCTTGGACTCTTCTTTCCTTATTGACTTCAACTTTTCCATGGTATCCAACTCTTTATTGGAGTCCAAATAAAAATCAACTTGCAAGCTTCTAGAACTCGTTTTCCAACTCAACTTCAATTATTTATCTATTTCCTGCAAAACAAAATAAAATGTATTAATTAAATTAAATAAACATATTAAATAATAAAAATGGGAATATTAAAATACATAATTATGTGTCTATCAAATACCCCCATACCTAGCTTTTACTCGTCCTCGTGTAAAACAAAAAAGAAAATAAAAATAAAACAAATTCTAAACTACACCATTTTCGTTGGAAACATGATTGCACTTAGCATGTGCAACAAGCCTTTAAACCCCAAGGTTAACCCAAGTGGACGAGTTGTGTCTCGTGAGGGTTTGCAGTGAATATACCCACAAAATTCAAAAATCAAAATAAAAATCTTTTTGAATTTAACCAATTATGAAATTGAAAGAAAACTTATAAGTATTCATGGGCATTACACATAAATAAGATCAAATTTAAAATCACATTTTCATCTTATCAAAAATACTCCATCTTCATTCTAAATACCATCATTTATAAAATTAATTCCATGTGTATGAATGCATGTGTATGTGATGTAACTCTTAGTAGGGACTTTTACTATGAAAATCAAGTAAACTCAAATTTTTTCTTTTTCTATTTTTTTTCATTATTGACTTGTGCAATGTCTATTTTTCTTAGGCTTTTCGGAGTTACTCATGTAATAAGCGTTTGACCAATGACTCCCAAACCAGTTGGCTTTAGGACACTAGGTGTAAAGACACCCCTAAGGGCTTACTAACTCGAGTAACAAATGCCACAAAAATCAGACTAGTCAAACTATTTATGTAAGACCCCGAATTTTATGAAATATAAAATTTAATTTTTCTTCATATACATTTTTTCATGAAACAGTAAGTGGTTAAATTGATAAAGTTAAAAGTTAAGGATGTTATGTGTAAATTATATTATGTCGGACAATATTCGTTTGGTCGGGAAATATTCGTTCTGTCGGGGAATATTCGTACGACGGCGCCGTACGAACCAATCATTGGTGGACCCCACAACGAATAATTGTCGGATATAGAAAACGACATAAACAATTTTTAATGGTCAATGGTACTATAACTTTTAATTGTTAAATACCCAGTGGTAAAAGAATAGTAACATACGGTATTGCACAGTAGCACACGGTATTGCATAGTGTTTCGTATTATTAAAATGATAAAGTGGTTATCGTACAATATTTGACTTTATTGTCACATGCACAATAATTCATGTTATTAAACTGATAATTGTCACAGTAGTATATGCACAGTAATTCACATTATTGAATCAATAATTGTCATGACACAATAACGTATTCTTTCTTTTACTTACTTTCTGCATTATTGTTATCTCTATTATGATGTTATTTAAACAGTTGTATTTTATTAATTAATTGACTTGATATCTAACTCAGAGAGCCAATTACACTGTATTTTTAACAATTAGTCATAATAATGAATAAGTGTGATTTATTGTTGAATAATTGAATTGATAAAGTTATTTGTTTATAATATAAAGTTAGGTGATATAAAATGAATGGTATAGATTAAAGATAATATAAAATTTGAAATTGATGGTGTAGATTAAAAGATGATCTTTAAATGAATGGTTTAGATTAAGAAAATCTTAAAAGATGAAATGAATGGTATAGATTAAAGATAATATAGAATTTGAAATGGATGGTGTAGATTAAAAGATGATCTTTAAATAAATGGTTTAGATTAAAGAAATCTTAAAAGATGAAATGAATGGTATTGATTAAACATTATCTTAAAATGAATGGTTTGGATTAAATTAGAAAATCCTGGTTATGATAAGATTTTTGGCTATAAATAGAAGCCTTAACTTAAGGATTTTTCATAAACTTCCTTACTTGTTCTTTCTTTTTCTCTCTAAATACTTCTTGTGAAAGTTCTCTCTAACTGTGCTTAAGTCATCTTGAGTATTTGTGAAGATTCATTAGTGTACGAGTACTGTTCAAGTTAATCAACCTCAGTTAAATCAATATTCAGTCACGTGTTAAGGTAAGGAATATCATCTTCTTTCATATTCTATTATTTAAACTTACCACGATAAGGGATATCATTCTTTTCATCATCATAAATAGATATCACTTTCTTTCTTACTGTAAGGGATTATCATTATTTGATTCTCGAAAATAATATTGTTTCTTTTTTACTCATAAGATGTGCCATTTATTTCCATGTATTAATTTGTGGGAATAACCTTACGGCGCGGATTACCGTCTGTTGGTGAATAACCTTTCGTATTCATTCCTTATTAATCTCTGAGAATAACCTTACTACGCAGATTACCGCCTGTTTGGTGAATAACTCTTCGTATTCAATTTTTATCAAATTATGGGAATAACCTGACTACGCGGATTACCGCATGTTTGGTGAATTACTCTTTGTATTCATTTTTAATTTGTCTCTTGTGGAAATAATTTGTTTACACGAATTATCACATGACACTTTTATTGCATATTCGTTTGTAATATCATTTTCTTTCATATTCGTAAGTGATATTATTTTTCTTTATACTCATAAGCGATACCATCTTTTTCATCTTCCATTATTCAAACTTACTATAGTAAGGGATATTAATTTTCTTCACCTTTTGTTAATCAAACCTACTACGATAAGGGATATTATTTTCTTTCATACACCTAAATAGAAGCTTATTATGGAACTATTGCTTCTATAATTTCTGAAAATATTATATGTTCCATAATAGTTGCACTTGATCATTTCAATTGAACCATTCTATTTACGTAAATCTTTCTATTGAACTGTAACCATTATTCTGAACTGTGGATCTTGAATATCATTTTTGAATTTCACTCCACATCATGTTGACAATTTGGACATTATTTGAATCTGCACAAAGTAAACTTCTGATACTTATTGTTTATCCTATTTTTTCTGTTCATCATTTATATCATTCTAATCATCCAAAATCAAGTTGTTAAGAATATCTGTGACCGGGGGCACAAATGCGATATAATTGTTGAACAGATGATAGGTTAAAGGTGATATAATAGGTTAAAGGCGATACATTTGTTCGATGTCTTTTATGGCACGTAGTGAATGTTCTCTTTGACCCGTAATGCAAAGATGAACTATTGTTTGGTATGATTATGACCAAAGGCTGAATCTGGTATAATCATGACCGTTGGTGTTATATTGAATGTCTTTGGTCCGTAGTGCAAAGATGAACTATTGTTTGATATGATTATAACCAAAGGCTGAATTTGGTATAATCATGACCGTTGGTGTTATATTGAATGTCTTTGACTCGTAGTGCAAAGATGAACTGTTGATCTGCATGATTATGATCAAGAACTGTGAAATTGTATTATCTTGACTAATGGTATTTCAGATAATAAAAGTTGATTATGTTTTTCCTGAAAAGAGAACCGAGTGGACATTATAGTTTGCATTATTCTTCTAATAGATTGCTCATTCCGCTGCTATTATTGATCTGAACATTGTTCATGAATTTAATTGCAGTTTTTAATATAAACCTTGTAGTCTATTATATTCTATCAATAACTCAACTGTTGAAGGCTAACGATAACTTATTTGTCATTATCTTAGTCATGATATTCTTTACTGGGCTATTTGAGCTCACCCTTTCTTTTGTTCCGTTACTTTTCAACAGGAGATGAGAATGTAACTAGGTCTAGCCGGGGAATGGAGTGAGAGTCCGAGGGATAGCTATTGTAGTCTTCACGTATTGTAAAATAGGGTGATAATAATAGTGAAGACTTAGTTGTGTATTATTATATATTGTATTGTTGAACGTTGTTCTACCTTGTAATAATTTTGTTGTAGTCTTTTGAAAACTCAAGTTTGGACTGTGTGGGCCCAGATTTGGGGGTGTCACAGCTTATATCCATCATACTTTTCAGATTTGATTTTTCTTTTATTCAATGGATATTGAAGCAGTATTTATTATTTTTCAACTATTTTTTTTCTTACAACGAGTGCGTTTTACTCTCCATCTCGTTGCATTATTATTTTTTATTTCTAATTTCTTTCTTGAAATTACTTGACTCATAATTTATACCCCACAACTAAGAATTAATGCGAACATTAAGTGCAAAAATGCGTATGAATTTTAATTTTATTCAAGATGACATTTCAAACTAGGACTTTGTATCTTATCAAAGGTTCTAGCTTTCTAAATCTTTTAATCCTACTCAAAGTTTTTTACTCCACAGACACTTATTAGAATTAATCCGATTCATAAAAAGTCAAACAAATTTTTTCATTTTTTTTAATGTAAAAAGAATTAGTTTCCTAAAAAAAATAATAAAAATTACATAAATAAAAATGCTAAATTTCCCCCATACCTAAATCAGGCATTGTCCTCAATGTATGCAAATAAATAATCGAGAACAAAGAAATAAAAGAATTGTACCTCGTATGGTGGGGTATAATGCTACAAGAAAATGTGGTGAGAAAGAAAACAAATGCACATATTTACAAATTTCATAAATCCTAAAATGCATGTGATAGTAAAAGAGTGATGCAAAAAGGCAAGTGTGTGTGAACTTTTCATGATTTTCAAGTGGTTTAAGAAATTGAAAATAATCAAAAAATTTATCACAGTTATGCTTAGAATCGACCTCAAGAAAATTTTTACTTATATTTTCAAAACATGAAATGATTGGTTCATTTTCGCCTTCAAATTTTATTGACTCATGTGTAGTAGACCTCAAAAACTCATTGACCTTATCTAAATATTCAGACTCATCCCAATTTTGATCAAGGTGATTTAAGAAAAAGTCTATTGGATCATCCAAAATCATAAGTTTATTTTCATTCATTTCTTGGGTCATAGACAACTCTTGGATCAAGTTTACTTTCATAGGTTGGTCAGAAAAATTACTAGGTTCCTTTCCCACATTAAATACATTTAAGTCAATTGTCATGTTCCCAAATGTCAATTTCATTAATCCATTTCTACAATTGATTAACGCATTAGAAGTTCCTAGAAATGGTCTACCTAAAATGACAGGAATTTGACCGTTGGGGTTGGCAACAGGTTGGGTTTCAATAACAATAAAATCGACAGGGAACACAAAATCGCCAATCTTAATGAGTACATCTTCAACTATTCCCTTTGACACTTTGATGGAACGGTCAGCTAATTGGATTGTGACTCTTGTCTTTTTTAACTCCCCTAAGCCCAATGTTTGGTACACAGAAAATGGTAAAAGGTTAACACTCGCTCCTAAATCAAGCAAAGCTTTTTCAATTAAGGTGTCTCCTATGATGCATGAAATAGTAGGACAACCGGGGTCTTTATACTTCACAGGGACTTGGCATGATAGGATAGAACTAACATGGGCTGTTAAAAAAGCTTTCTTAGGAACATGAGTGGTTCTTTTGTGTGTGCACAAATCTTTTAGACATTTAGCATATGAGGGGATTTGTTGAATATCATCTAGAAGAGGAATATTAATTTTCACTTGTTTGAACACTTCTAGAATTTTGTCTAACTAAGCTGACTGCTTGTTTGAAATTAATCTTTGGGGGAATGAGGCTTTTGGTTTAAAGACTTTTTCATTTGACTCAGAAGATGTGGTTTGATCATTATTTGACAGTTGATTGGTAGATGGGCCTACTGATTCAGAGTTTGTGGGCTTTTCAAGCTGAGCTGACTTTGAAGATGGATTATTAGATTCATCAATTAAAATTTTCTCTTCTTCACTATCAATGCCAGCATGATTGTTAAAATGATTTCCAAACCTTAAAAAGATTATAGAATTCACATGATTGACTTGGTTGTTTTCAAGTATTAGATTAGGGACTGGAAATTTTGGATTGGTCTCGGGTTGGCTAGGAAACTTTCCCTTCTCTCTTTCACTAGCTATAGTGGCCAATTAACTCATTTGAATCTCTAACCAAGATATGGCTTGGTTATTGTTTTGCATGAAATTAGTTTGAGAGTTCATTAAAGTTTCTTGAGATTTCATTAAAGATTCCATGCTTTTCTCTAAATTGCTAAGTCTCTTTTCACTTTCATTAGGGAAACCTGGTGGACATTGAGTTGCTGAATTTGAATTTTGGTACGGACCACGATTCAGCTTTTGATAGGGTTGAAAAGTTTGATTTTGAGACCGATTGACCTGATTTGAAGAGTTATTTGGGTATGATCCTTGGTTTCATGCAAAATTAGGATGATTTCTCCAACCTGGATTATAAGTGAGTGCAAATGGGTCGTTCCTAGGTCTTTGAGACATTATATTGACTTGGTCAAATTCTTCAAGTTGGTTTACATGTGATGTATCCCTAGTTTCTAAAGTTTCAAGTCTTTTAAGTACACTTGCTAACTTAGCTTCGGTAGCAATTGAATTGTCAATTGTATGAACACCCCTAAATGAGCTAGATTTATCGGTCTTTCGGGTGGTTTCCCATTGCATGGTTTTTTCTGCTAAGTCTTCTAAAAACTCTAAAGCCCTTTTCTCATCATTTTTTAGAAAATCCCCTTGACACATTGACTCTAACATCGTTTTAGTGGAAAAATCTAAACCTTCGTAGGCAATTTGACACAATCTCCATTTTTCAATTCCATGGTGTGGACACTGGGATAACAAATTTTTAAATCTATCAAAATATTTCCAAAACGACACGTTTTCAAGTTGGTAAAATTGATGAATTGCAGTCCTAATCTTAGAAGTTTTGTGATTTGAAAAATATTTATTTAGAAATGTAACAACAAATCCCTTCCAGGTTGTTATAGAATAATTCACTAGGCTATATAACCACTTTTTAGCATTATCTTTTAAAGCAAATGTGATAAATCTTAGCCTAATCGAGTCTTCAGACAATTGTTGAATTTTCATTAAAGCACAGACTTCCTCAAATTCCTAAATGAATAAATATGGATCTTCTATTCAAGTAGACCTAGGTAACATATTTATAAAGTGAAGTTTTAGTTCAAAATTATTACCATTTACTGATGGTAGACTGATGCATGAAGGGTGGGCAGAACGGGCAGGATAACATCGATCTCTCAAAGAAACAGTTTGTGCAACTTTCATGTTTTTAGAAGTGAGGTTTTTTAAAGTGAAATCTGAAGAATCAATTCTTCTCACTAACCGAGATGTTTTATCCCTAACCCACACTTTTTGCATATACTACTTAGCAGATAAGCACGTAAACAAATAAGCACACAAAAATGAATAAGGAAAATAAAATAAAATAAAAATTACTTCTAAGATCAACCTAAATAAAATCTAGATAGCTCCTAACTGTTCTAATTTACTCTTTAAGGTCCACCAAATTCAAAATTAATCACACCTCTAGCCAGATAAGTGTAAGAACGGCAGGAGTCTCTCCGTGGGTACGGTGACTAATTAAATAACCGCGCGTCCTTTAGGCGTTTACCTTTTGAACCACTTGCCTAGACACCAGTAATATAATTAATTAGGAATTCAGACTCCTCTCATAATTTCTTGTCCTAATTGAGCTAGAGAGTCTTAAGGGTCAACGTCTACTTGATTTTATTAAGTCGGTTATGCAAAGTTAGGTTGTTTATGGGCCAAGGAAGGGTGATGAAATCTCCACCTTATCTTGTTAGGATTTGTGCCCTTAAAGTCAAATTAAAAATAAGAATAAACAAATAAAATAAAAACTGTAAACAAATAAAATGTCTTAAAACTATGTGAATTACAAAAGAATGAGAAATTTGACGTACCTCAATCCTCCAGCAATCACCACAGTTTATATTTAACAAAAATAAAATAAAAATAAAAACCTAAGCAGGATGTGCTCTACGTGAGTGAATGCATGAATGCGGCAATTAGTTTTTAAACTAAAAAAAAATAAACTAAACTACTTTATTTTTTTTTGTTTTTTTTTTCTATTTTATATAAAAAAAATAAGAAAAATTATGGAGATACGAAGTACCAAGAAAACGCAACAACAAAATGTCTATATTTTTGCGCTCCTTCGATCCGCTTCGGTAATCCTGAAAAATAAAAATAAAAAATATTAGTGGTAAAAACTAATTCGAAGAAATAAAAGTTAAGGAATAAGAAATTAAATCTAGTCCCCGGCAACGGCGCAAAAAACTTGATGTGATAAAAATAGTAACTGCAAGTGCACAGCGTCAAATTGAAGAACGGACAAGTACAGGTCGAACCACAGACACTAAATTAATTTCAATGTTCCCTTAATTTATATTCCGAACAAATTAGAAATAAAAAGTGGTGGAGATAATTGATTAACTAAATAATGCAAATTAAAAATTAATAACGAAAATTAGTAATGAGAAAAACTACCTAGGAATCCGAATCTATTAAATACTAACATAATAATTAAATTCTTCTTTTCCTTAATTAATTTTCAATTATTTTTCCTTCCCTTAAAAATAGTGATTCATATAATTAATATGGACAATCATAAATTATGAAAATTTAAGGATTAACTATAACTCATCAAAACTTCATTGAGCAAACATGAATTATGAAAAACTCATATCTTAACAATAACCTATCAAAATCTCACAATTAATTTAGAACCAAAACGAATTATGCGCGAAGGTAAAATTTGAAGAAATAAACAATTAGACATTCATATTAAAACGAAAATAAATAATTAATATGAAATACTTAATTTCATCTTCATCCTAAATATTAGAAATTTAGCTAACCATGGAATTCATAATAAAGAAAAACAAAATTAAAACTTCTAATATAAATTGCATGAAATAAAATAAGAACTAATCGAATAATATTAAAAAGAAACTTTATTAAACTAATGAACTTATAAAAGTAGCAAAACAACTCCATGCTCCTACTCCTAGAAGAAGAATAAGAAAATAAATTATCCTACTCTCTAAAATAAGACTCCTATTTATAGAGAAAATAAATTGAACCCTAATCTAATTTGAAATAGCTTGGACTCTTCTTTCCTTATTGACTTCAACTTTTACATGGTATCCAACTCTTTATTGGAGTCCAAATAAAAATCAACTTGCAAGCTTCTAAAACTCCTTTTCCAACTCAACTTCAATTATTTATCTATTTCCTACAAAACTAAATAAAATGTATTAATTAAATTAAATTAACATATTAAATAATAAAAATGGGAATATTAAAATACATAATTATGTGTCTATCAGGCCTCTTGAAAGACTTTCACTTCTTGGAGAAACTTACGATGTTATTCCATAAGAAGTGGAGTCAGATCCCTCTTACTACCATGAATCTATTAATGATGTAGATGCATCCAATTGGCACATGGTTATGAAACAAGAAAGGATTCCATGTACTCGAATAAAGTATGGGAACTTGTAGAAGCACCAAATAGGGTCAAACCTATAGGGTGCAAGTGGGTCTACAAGAGAAAAAAGGGGTAAATAGAATGGTTGAAACCTTTAAAGCACGGTTGGAAGAAAAATGTTTTACTTCAAAAAAAGGTATCGATTATGTGGAAACCTTTTCACCGGTAGATATACTTAAATTTATCAGAATACTCTTATCTATTGCAGCTCATCTCGATTACGAGTTATGACAAATGGATGTCAAGACTGTGTTTTTTTAATGGATATCTTAAAGAAGAAATCTATATGAAGCAGCTTAATGGTTTCATAGTTAAAGTTCAATAAAATATGGTATGGAAGTTACAAAAGTTCATTTATGGAGTTAAGCAAGAATCAAGATCCTGGAATATAAGGTTTGATCAAGCAATTAAATCTTATGATTTTGAACAAAATCCAGAAGAATCTTACGTGTACAAGAAGAATAAAGATGGGGTGGTCGTATTCTTAATTCTTTATGTGGATGTTATATTGCTTATGGGTAATGATGTGGGAATATTATCTAGTGTCAAAATTTGATTGTCTATTAATTTTGAGATAAAGGACCTAAGAGAGGCTAATTACATTCTAGGGATCAAGCTTTGGCGTGATCGCAAGAGTAGAATGCCTATCCCAAGCTGCATACATAGATACAATTTTGGCTAGATTCAACATGTAGAATTCCAAGAAAGGACTATCAGGCATGAAATTCCTCTTACTAAGGAGCAGTGTCTTAAGACACCTCAAGAAAAAGAGCTCGTGAAGACAATCCCTTATGCTTCAGTAGTGGGAAGTCTTATGTATGCGATGTTATGCACTAGTCTAGATATTTGTTTTGCAGTAGGCTTGGTTAGCAGATATCTGTCTAACCCTAGACTTGAACATTGGATAGCAGTGAAGCATATACTTAAGTATCTACGGAGAATAAGAGATTATATGCTTGTCTATTCTAGCGATGATCTTGTCCCAATAAGATATACAGATTTAGATTTTTAGTCAAATAGAGATTTTAGAAAGTTAACCTCTGGTTATGGTTTTACTCTTGGAGGTAGAGCTATTAGTTGGAGCAATGTTAAACAATCTTGCATAACTGACTCCACCATGGAAGTTGAATACGTTGCTACTTCCGAAGCTGCAAAATAGATTGTTTGGCTCAAGAAGTTCTTGTTAGAAATAGGAATGGTACCTTCAGTATCATCTCTTATTGTCCTGTTTTATGACAATAATGGGGCGATTGGACAATCAAAGAAGCCTAGAAACCACAAGAAAGGCAAACACATTGAGAGAAAATATCACCTCATCCGAGATATAGTTCAACGAGAAGATGTGATAGTTTCAAAAATAGCTTCTGCACAAAATTTGGCTGATCCTTTTACGAAGACCTTATCTTCTAGAATTTTTTATTTTCATCTTGAGGGGATGGGTGTTAGACATATGGTAGATTGGGTTTAGGGCTAATGGGAGATTGTAAGGATTTAAGGCCAGAAAAACTCAATGTTGATATTTATTTTATTATTTTAATAATAAAATTTAATTTCTTTTTACATAATTAAATATGTTATAAATTTTGTCCATAATTATACATTTTATAATTTATGTATATGAGGGAGTGTTATATATGAAAAACATAAATTATATATTTTGTATAATTAAAGAAATTATATTGTTCTCAATCTTAAATGGACATACCATTCTAGTAGATTGTAATACACTATTTGATGACTTGTCTTAGTCATGTAAAATATAGATTTTAATCTAGTGTATTCGTGTATTTTTAAAATACATAGAACTGGATCGTTACGAAAAATTATTTATTAAATACTGTTATTATAAATAATTTTTCAATTACTATTAATGTGCAATTACTCTTAATCCTGAGAGAATAATGAACTTGATTTTATAACACATGTCACTTTAATATATTAAAGAGTGAGATTTTTAATATAATCAATACCTCAATATGTTGGGTGATATATGTTATGAAATTAGAAACATGTATTATTCAAGATGGAATTCTATAATTAAATTATAATATCCCCTTGAGATAATTTATTGGTTGATCACCAGAATCTTGGCCAAGTATTTTAGTAATTTAAATTACTAGTTAAAGTACTAATTTAATTTATTAAATTAATGAGTGATCAAAAATTTATAAATTATGTACTCAATGATATAAACCGTAAACATAGTGAGTTAACAATTTTATTCCTACACACGTTTATGCATATTGATGTAGAGGAGTATTTTTGCAAGATACTAATAGTGGAAGGATTTAATTAATTAATTTTAATTATATTAATTCTAGAGTGCAATTATAACTATTTAATGGAATTAGTTATAACTACTATAATACTAATTGATTAAAGAGTTAATCAGAAATTAGTGTTATACTGGATCTAGAATTATAAAATCTAATTTGATCCCCCCACTCTAGCCCTTATTAAGATATAACAAAATATATGATAAAATATATACGGAAGTTTTTCATTTATCCTGATAAATAATCAGGGAGTTGTGGACTTTATATACTTTATCAATCAATATGTTGAGCCCTCATTTAGGAAAGTACGTGATATCAAAATAAGGGTCATAAGGAGAAAGATCAGGATGAGCAAAATAAGGGTCATAGGGAGGAAGATCAAGAGGAGTATAATCCATCTTCAGAATAAGCCAAAGTTTTTCATTGTGCTACAACCAAGCACAAGGTATGTAATATATTTTTGATTATGCTAAATTATGATAAAGATCTTGGGACAATAATTTTTAAATCATAAAAATTATAAATTTATATGGAAATCGTTTCCTACAATCTTTCTAGAGGTAATTTGTTAATCTTCAAAATAAACACTTACCTACTTATCGAAATGTATTGCAGCATTTGTATCAACCGTCTTCTTCTCTCTAAAAGTAATGCTATTAATTGGACTAAGGTGATATGACTATAATACCTGACTCTATGATGTCATCAATTTGAAGATTTGGGTGAAAAAACGAGCGGATGGCGCATTTAATTATTTGGGATTAAGTTTATAATGCATTTTGATAATTAATTTAAAGTATAAATCGATTTTCAGAAAAAAGTTTGAGATGCAAATTGTATTTTAGTCAAAATAAAATAAAAAATGAACCTTTCAAAAGTAGATTCTCAACCACAATACTCCCACTCCCCCATCTCCGAAAAACAAATTTGATGAAATAAAATTGGGTGTTTCAAATCTCTTCAAGTTATAGACGAAATCGGAACACTAAATGAAAATATAAACCTCCAAAACTGAATCCGCCATTGATGAGCGATTGTGAGTAATAAAGAAGAAAAATAAGCAATAGCAAGGCTGCAACCATCGTCCATACTCTTCTCCTTCGTCCCCTTTCGCAATGCCAGCAACCTCTTCTTTTACTGTGGTTTTCGTAATTTAATTTCACTTACTAATCTGGGTTTATTTTAGATTTTTTTTTTTTTGAGTTTTTCGGCAGGTAATGGTGATGGAGAGATGATAATGGATGCTCAAGCACATAGTCTCTCTCTTTCTCGCTCACTCCGTTGCTGGAAATACACTTTTATACATTTGAAAGTACAAAATAGATGGTGGTTATGGAAGCAATGGCGGTGACGATAGTTATGGTGAGCTCATACTCATTTAAGTTAAAGATGAAATAAGATAAAATTACACTTATTTATTTTATATGCGAATAAGAAAAATAAGTACGTATAGAATAACTCAAAATTATTTAAACCTCTCATACTAATATTTTTATTTTGAGAATAACAATTTTGAATGCATCTTATATTTTAAGTTTGTTGTCATCCATCCAGTTTTTGACCCAGCTCCTAGAGAGGACAAGCCTAAATTACTCAAGTATTGATGGCTCTCGTAGCAAACGTCAAATATGATAAGTGGGAGAGAGTCAAATGCCTGTCTTATAATTATGCACATGACAATGTCGTAGTGTAATAGAATCTGAAAGTGTTGAACAATTTCTTGATGTGGTGAAAGAAATTTTATTGAATCTAAGAAAGCTGAGATTTGAAATTTGATGACCAAATTGATCAACAAGAATTATGACGGAATTGTTAACTGCATGAGTAATTGATCAACAAGAATTATGACGGAATTGTTAACTGCATGAGTAATTGATCAACAAGAATTATGACGGAATTGTTAACTGCATGAGCACATAATGAAAATTACTAATGTAAGGGCGAAGCCAAAAATATATTTTAGTGGGGTTAAAATTAGTATCAAGCTAAAATTAATTTGGCGGGAATTTGGGGACAGCGCTCTCGAGCCAATTTTTTAAAATATTTTTGTAATTTCTGGTCACACACATGTATATAAATATATACTATACTACAATGACAATATAATAACTAATAATATATGATATATATATATATATATATATATATATATATATATATATATATATATATATATATATATTGACTCAAAATATATTTTTCTAATCATAACTGTTCATAAATAATTAATTCATAATTATTTTGAAAAATAATATAAATTAGATTATTATTTAATTTAAAAATATTATACAAAGAGATACATGTATTGAGAATATATGAGTTATATGTGATTAAAATTTGATTGACAAAGTCATAAAATTTTAATTTGACCCTATATAATAAAAAATTTATAAAATTTGAGTGGGGTCAATTTATATATAATACTTAAAATTTATTCTATATTATAAAGCAATTGTTTTTTCTCAATGGGGTCAATTGACCCCATTACAATACATGTGGCTTCTAAATTAAAATCTCAGGATGTGTTTATTCCCAACTCTTTCCTTGTTCATTTAGCCTTCAATTCTCCTCCAGTACAATTTGGTGAGGTTGAAGTTACCAACAATGCCAGTAGGGAAATGGGCTTAATGAACTATCTTCATTTATACTGGAGGAGGAGAGGTTACCACGAGAAACATGGAAAAGCTTTAATCTTCTGCACCATGCGAATGGAAATTGTTAGTAGATTTATGCGGTAGCTTATTTGGATTTAACGAGGACAAAATAAAAGTGCATACATAATTTGATGATTGACCTCAGGTAGCATAAATTGATTTAAATACGGGAAGACTGTTTTAAATTATAACTTACCTATTGAGTGTATATTTGTATTGAACAAAAGAAAAACAATCATTATTTTTTTCTCAAATAATACACTTAAATTGCCTTTGGTTCACGTGTGTTTTAATGTATCTCTTCATCGTGGACAAGTCTGTATATATAATATTTAAATATAAAATTAAACACTATATTTATCTTAATTATTAAAAAGTAAAGTATGTTACGAATTTTAATGTTATGCTCTATTTTAATTAATTAAGATAAATATAATATTTAGACGTGTATTTATACTTATTCCTTCATTACAGTCGATCACATGACGATAAGACACGAAAATCACGAGTTTAAGGTCCACTTGCAGCCTCGTCACGAGCCAACATACAACTTAACTAATATTCCATTAAATTGATCCTAGGATCTTTTAAAATAAGGTGCAATCTTACCAAATTACTAAACATGTAGATGTTGTCTATTCTCCGTATATGAAATAATACACATCTATTCGTTAATTAGAAATATATTTATAAAATGATAACTTGTAAATATAATTTTGTATTTTTAAATATAGTTTTACTATTAGTTAAAATTTTTGTTGTGATAGTTTAGATATTGAAATAAGATGCAATGTTACCAAATTACCAAACATGTAGATTTTGTTTATTCTCTGCATATGAAATACTCTTCTGGTCCTAAGTTAGAAATACTACAAAACAACGCCTTTTAAAAATAATTTTATGCTTTCAAATATAATTTTAGTATTAATTAAAAATTCACTTGTGATAGTTTGATATTAAAAATGATAGAAAAAAGTAATAACAAAATAAGAATATCACGTCAACTATATGGCAAGCATGAAATTCCAGAAAAAACTCATTACTAACCCTTGTTTATGTAGAACCTGCTGAGCATTACTGAAGAAAAGTAATGGTGAAGGCCTGCAGACAATATTGCAACAATCTTGCTAACTGGGTCTAGTACTATCCATACTTGGACCACACTATAGGTTTTTCACCTGCATCTACAGAACCTTGATAATTTCTTCTAGCCACTACCAATCAAAAGGCTGCTGAATTAACAATGTCATCATATAGAGCTAGCTAGGTCACAATTGAAGAGGCACCCAAACAAAAATCACACCAAGAACCACGCTTGTAATATAATTCCCCACCAAAATATTCCTGCAACACAGACAGATTCCGAGCTTGCCAGATGCCCACAAACTTGCTGCTATAATAATCTGCCTTTGATACACCAAGCGAAGTATAGAATCAACATGGCTGTATTCATGAAAGTGCAGAACTGTAGAAAACTACTCCCTCGTCCCATAATAAACGTCTTAGTTTAACTTTCAAGATATACATTGAGATATTATGATTATAATAAACCACGAAGGATGTGCTATTAATGTAAAGTTTCGTAATTTGAAATTTCTATATAAATATTTTTAATTACTTATTTTAAAAATTATCAGTTTGACTATTGAAGTCAAATTATGACGTTTATTATGGAACATAGTAAGTATTATTTAATAAGTAGAGAAATTAAAGGAGTAACTTTTTGTGCATAATTTATGCACAAATTATTACGCCTTGTAATGAATATTAAAAAGATTATATAAAAGTTAAATTCACTTTATCAATAACTTAGTAGTAGGATCCGCATATTACTTTTTCTCTTTGTTTTGTACACAGCTACTGTTTGTGCATATCTTGTGTACATAAAATTACTCCCAATTAAAGTGACTTAAAACTAATAATGCTTATCGTGTGGACTAAAAAATGAAGCACCATTTTGTCTAATTGCCAAGTGCTCTATAAAATTACGAATATCAAAATACAAAAGACAAACTCAGAGTCTTGCACTAAGAAAAAGTCCAATAAAAGGCATATATGTGAATGAAGTGCTTAGGTTGACTGCTTTTAGTTGCATATTGTGAGGGACATAAATAAGGATTTTTTGTCCTTGAACATTATTTTAGAAGTAAAGGGTCACACCTGTGAGTCAGCCCATCCATAAATTCAGGAGTAATATAATCCACACTCAATCCTTCATTTCAAGCCACCCTCTTATGTAAAGTAGTGTTTTTTAAATCTTTTTTCCACAATAATTTTCCAGGTTACAAGTTCATCATTAATGCATCAGTTGAAGACTCAAATCCCTAATGGTACTCCAAGTGTAGATACGATGCACTATTATAGCTCGCTGAGTAGTCCGATAAGAAAAATAGGGAGCGCCTCATTTGATTACGAGCTCGGAACGCCGAATACTAATGAAGATTGGAACTCTGACTATGATTACTTTGAATTTGCTACTTTCAAAGACCTTTGTAATGGATTTGAGCTTGAAGAAGGTAAAAAGGTTGAGCTCGTAACGGATGATGAACATGGGGAGAGCAAGAGGAAACAGGCTGAGCACGGAGATTCACTTCCTACAATGGCAGCTGCGGATGAACTATTTTCAAATGGACTTGTCAAGCCTTTAAAACTCCCACCCCGACTTCAATATCGCGATGACATGACTTGTCGTAGCCAGACTTTGTCCCCGAGGTCCGGGATCAAAATCCCATTTGCAAGACGGAATATGTGGAATGATGATTTCGATCCGTTTATGTTTGCTTTGAAAAAAGTTAAGGAGGAAAAGAGAGAAAGAAAGAGTGTTCATCAACGAACTCGGTCCCATTCACCGTATAGGGCCACTAGTTTGGAGTGGCCCGTCGACTCGGGACGATGGAATCATGCCGAAGACGAAAAAGGAGAAAAAGAGAGACCTATTGCAAATGGATTCGTTGAGTCGAAGGGCTCGGCCTATGCAAGATGGGCTCGGTGTGAGTCCATGGGCAAGAAGAGATCGTCGTCACCAGCGGAGTCAAGCCCAAAAGCTGCGATAAATTTTAAGGGGTTGAGTTTCAGAAGGAAAGTGCAACCCGTTAAGATGGGGCCGGAAAGTCCCGTCAAGCCCACAATGAAGGAAGGTGAGATTGTTGAAGAAAGTGAAGGGGGCTCTAGTGGAGACACTAATAAGATGCAGAAGAAAAAGGGAATTCTATTGAGGTATGCATCATTTGGGAGACAAAACAGTGAAGGAAAGCTAACAAGTCAAATTTCAGCTCTTTGGAAGCCCGCTTACTTCAAAAAAATGAGCTTCAAATTTAAAGGAAAGAAAAAAGTGACCGGAGAGTCCAAAATGATTATAGTACCGTACAGGCCTACCAAATTGACACTTTGTTTGGGTTACTACGGTAGTGAAAGCCCAAGGGTTTGAACTGTATCTTTTATTTGATTTTATAATTATTTTTGGTTTTATCCTTCTTGGAAAGCATTGATTTGAAATTTGTTCCTTGGAAAAAAACTATATGAAGGTGTCTCCCATATTGGACTCCTTAATCTTCTAAATATTCTATTCCCTAATAAAGTAGTAAGAGGCTGTTTGTTTATTTTTTTAATGAATATGAATGACCCTACAACTGAATCGACAAGTTATTAAGTCTGTTTATCTTGAACAAATAAAGTTATGAATTGATCTGAATTGGTTTGCGCGAAGAAGCCAGAAATTTCTAGTTGAATCGGTGAGAAAAAACAGTAAAATGAAAATTTTACTTAAATGTCCCCGTAAAACATAAAAATTACTTTCAATATTTTCTAGTTAAGCAGTCGTCGTTCTTTCATTTCTTTCACATTTGATATCCAAAAAATCACAGGGTTCTGATCAAAACTTACAATTTTATGAAACTCCATTCAACATGTTTGACATTTGATTGTCCTCTCAGAGAAAGATGTACTTGGCAAAAGTTGATTTCTGGTCATCTGAAAATGGTGAAGGGAGAGAATACAATAAATCTGCATGGTTCTCCTTGTTGTCCCTGGGAGATTTTGAAGCATTGTTTCCTTGTGAATGTATTCTTCTTGTGGAAATGGCGAGTGTCTTTCTTAATTATGAGAATGAGAAATTGATAGTTGCAGATAATAAAAGTGAAAGAGAGAGAGAGAGAGAGGTAATGAGGTAGTTATATGTTCAATTTCGAGAGATAGTACAATGTGAAATATAATTAGGTAAATATTTATTGTTTTTTATAATTAGTTTTGTCTTATAAAAGTATTATAATTAACTTATTATGAAAGAAGTTATTTTATATATATATATTATTAAAAAATTAATACAAAATTACTACTAAATTTGTTTTAAAAAAGGGTTAAAATGAGAAAAATCACTCATTTAAGATGTTTCAGAAAGATTATGTAGCAAGCACATTTTTTATTCCGTGTTCATCTTTCTCTCGGGGGCATCTAATTTATTTAATTCAATCAGAAATTCTTATTCAATTTTATAAAACATCCCCTAAACATATATCCATACTTTTATACCACAAAATCATGCAATTTGACTGAAAAATATATAAAGACACTTTTTTGGGTGGGGCAAGGAATCCATAAAATAAATGTCGCAAAAATATGTTACCTTGTTTTACCAAATTTTGTTGCTATTACCCTGATAATCTAAAATCTACACGCAGAAGACGGAGAGAAAATCAAGCTTGACACAATGAAGATTCTTTAGGTAGCTACCAAAATCTAATAGTGTAATACAAGGGATGCAGTTCTTTTCTTATTTTTTAGTTTAGGGAGTAATAATTATGTTATCAAAATAAATATATATTTAATGACACTTTTATATTTATTTTAACGATATTTTAAACTTTCAACAAACACTTATTACTCTTGCTGCATAATTTATTAATTTGGCATTGTCAATGATCTTAATTTATTCTTTTAATAACACAATGAGGAATTAGTGGAGAAAATATGATTTGGATATAGACCAAAATGGAGAAGAAACAAATTGAGGTTAGATCTTGATTGAAGAATGGTGGAAAAACTTTTCATAGTTGGAATATTAAGGGGGAACATGGAGAAGGACCCGGTAAGGAAACTTGCCTCCTTCATGTAGCATATTTAAGGAGTAGATTCGAATTTGTGATCTTACATAGTAAAAAGAGAATCTTTTATCATTAGGTTATCATCTCTAATCTCCAAAGTTTAAATTTAGCATCAAATTGAAAAAAATTCAGCAACTACTCGATCTGTCTATCAAAGGATGTCACAGGACTCGCAACTACATTTTTTGTCCATAATTGAACGTCATTTCTTAAATATCAAGCGAATATTAACACAAAAGGCTAGTTTTTGTGGACTAATTTTTTTGTTTTGTCTGTTATCGCACTTCTTTATGTTACTGTCACATAATCCTTCTCTCTTATTTACAAGCATTCTATAATTGAATAAAAAATACATAAAGAACAATGGGTGAGATAGGATAGTATGCGAGACCGGAGATGGGATATAATTTTTGAATTCGGAGAACCATTGTTGTTGTTATAGTAGCTAAAGTGTAAATGTTAATTTTTTTGCCAGAAATTGGCATTATTTATTTTCAGGGGTGGAGTCAAAGGTCGACTTCGCAGGATGTAGTCCGGCCCCAAAAAAAAATTATCCTCTCTTTTCATGAATTATAATTCTAAGTTTTGATATTATAATATTCATAGTCCGTTTTAATTAAAATTCTTAATGCTGTTAGTGTTTATTTTCAAAAATAATATCTTTAATTTAAATGAACTTGTGATATGACATTTAATGGTGGTCAAAATTAAGTACTAAATTGTTGATAAATTCTGTAATATATATATATATATATATATATATATATATATATATATATATATATATATCCAACGAACAGATTATAGCGACAGTTTTGTCCGTCGATATAACATAACAAGCTGACGTTATAACTATGACGACGGTTCGTACTGTCGCTATAGCTCAGAAACGTCAACTTTCTATAAGATTCATCTTTGGTTCGTTGAAGAATTTGTGTGTGTGTGTGTGTGTATATATATATAAAAGGTGCAATAAAGAACCAATTATTGCTGTTTTTTGCTGTAAAATCCCCTTGCTACTTTTTTCCTCATAAATAAAGTGGTATTTGTAATACATTAAATTCCAGTTTGGGAAACAATTTGCAAAATTCAAATTCCCCTCCCTTTTGCCCTATGAATCCTCCCATTGCTTGGGAAAAAAATATTTTCCTGGAGAAAAAAGGCGACTATACAATGATGCAAGATGCAACCGAACAGAGCCATTTCTACTTCTACAAATTGATACAGAAAGCAAAATAAAAAATAAAAATAAAAAATAAAATAATAAAATAAAATTTTACTGGTGAGAAGAGAAACATCAGGCCATCTAGTTGAGTATGGAAAATCAACTTGTACTTCTTGTAGCAAGTCTACTCCAAGACATCGGTAGGCCAAAGTTGCATCCACGTAGAAATCTCGCCTAATGTATATAATTTTCGAATTCCTCCATAAAATCCATCAGTCCCATTTCCTTCTTCGTGATGAACTTTCCTATTTACTGTCGTATTTCTCCACCGTGAACCAGGAGTGTATTGGTTGAACTCGAGCACCACCGTATCTGTCACCAAAATTCACGAATAGAATTTTTTTAATTTTTCTAAATAAATAAAATTTAATACGAAAACTATATAAGGAATTAGGGACGAAACTAGCACCACGAAACCAGGTAAAAATTTTAAGTTGTTGATATTATCAGAGTAAAAATCATACTGTTAGAGTAAATATACTTTTAACAACACTTTTATAAATGTTCTAGCAACATTTAATACTTTAAGCGACATTTATTACTCTAGTAATATCAATTTTGCTCTTACAATATCAATCGTCAATTTTTTACTTATGACAAAAAAAATTCAAACTTGAAATTTGTTATGTTACCAAACCCTCCATTTTTAATTTAAAAATCGTTTAACCCAGCATATTCTTCGAGTAATGTTAGGAAAGCAAGATAAAATCCTCTCGAACAATTAGAGATAAGGATACCCCTATCCACGTGCATTAGCCAAATCCTCATAAATGAGATTACCTCAACTCCGCAACCAAACAAACCAAGAATAATTGTTAGTCCTATTCAGCCTGGTTGGCCTTCAAGTGCACACTGAGACATTACTTATTGCAATGTTGTAAGGTACTATAACAATTAGAAGGATTTGTCTAGGGGACCAAAGACTAGCTATCCAACAAAAAAGGTGACCACCAAATATTTCAATCAAGAAATGGGACTATACCTTGAATTAAAATCTAATTGTGATATAATTTAGAGTCACGTCGACCACATTTTAAAAAGATTTTAATGCCCTCTTGAAAAACAATTATCAATTGGGGTTCTATTTATGTTACAAGGATTCGGATCCAATGTCGGTTGGACGCGATATTTTGAAATGTCCAATAAGTGTACTTCTCTATTATTTCAAAATTTTACATTACAATAAAATGTTCAAATTACTTATACCTATATTCGAGTGTCGAGCGTCAGACACAGATACTTTAAGGTAAAGTAAGAAGAGCACTTATATAACATATTTCTATCTAAATTTTAAATCATAATAGTATATGATATGGAAAGGAAATTAGGTCATGTGATGTACTCCCTACCTCCCCCAAAGATTTAGGTCAAATTTTGATAACCAATTGATGAAAACAATTTCAATATTACCTAATTTTACATATTTCAACATTGACATAAAGAAGTATGGTCTATTTTCACAAGAGCAAAGATTTATATATCGATAAATTTTATAATAAAATTAGATTATAACTAATGAGATAAGTTAAAATAAATTAGTGAGAAATTTTTCTTAATTTTCTCATATTTCATGTCTAAATACGTTAATTATTACTGACAATTTATAATCATATATAACAAGACTCTTTTTATTAATATTTTGTTGACTTTTGAAGGACTCGCGATTTAGTGAAATGAAAATAAATATTTATGACAATGTTTGCCGTACGAAAGTAAAAAAGTTGGTAATAAATAAGCAACTTACCATTTTCATGGCAACGGCAGTAACTTTCATTCCCATCACATGGTTCCAAGTGCCCTACAACACCATACCACCAACCTACATACATATCGTTTAGTTAAGAGAAATTCATTAAGATTTACTCATTTGTCAAAGAATGATTTATGCAAATTAATTGCTTTTTCCAAGTATTATTTCAATATATGAGCTTTTCTCATTGACAAAACATGTTATATGATATAAGACTACATCACAAAAAGCACCCTATAGTTTAGATCAAATTCGAATTTCACCCCAAACTTTATTTTTATTATTAAAAACACCCTAAACTTCAATTGCTTAAACAATTAACGTCCTTCATAAAATTAGCACTTAAATTATTTTGTTTTTTATTATTATTTTTTAAAAGAATAAAATTCCATAAAGCAGCCTCACTAGGAAAAGGTGAACACGTCTTGTGTAATGGACCTTTTTCCCAAAAGAGTTGAAAGCAACACTTGTGGAATTCATCCTCATCACGGAAGTAATCAATCAATTTTTTGAGCAAGTCTTGTTACATATTATTATTAAGAGGAACCTCTTACCAGTGCCATAATTGTAGTTGTACTTAACATATCTCATTTATAATTTTTTAGGAACAATTTCTTCATTAATTTTAAAATTATAGTTAATTTTCATGTTTGACCTCCTAGTTATTTTATTTACTTTATGCAATTTCAGTTCGACCTTACAAAAACATTAAAACAGCTCAATTAAACATAAAAATTATAAATTGGTAGTTATGTAGTAATGGCATTGTACTATTACAAACTTGAAGAATTTATTTTATTTTTATTTTTGGTGTAAATCTGACCTTTTTCAAGGAGTAAAAAAAAATACTAGAATGATAACCCATATGAGACACGGGTTAATATTGATAATATAATCTAAAATTATAGTGCATAATATTTGGTATTATAATTTGAGAATAAATAGTATTAGTATGAATAGCAGTGATGCATTGAATATAAAATGAAGAGTTATATATATATATGTGTGTGTACATTCTTATAATAATACAATAAAAGATATCAAAATTTTGATATAATTATGAACATGCATGACAGGTATTATATCAATATAGGTGATAAACACATAATTAACTCGCTTACCAAGCAAAATAACTTAATTAATTTGGATAAAATTTTCAATTGGTTGTTATATATAGTAATAATTTTTTAGTAAAAGAATAGGTTGGCAAGGGAGAAGCACCTATTGACAGTATTGAAGGAAAAATTATTGGGTGCTCCAGGAGCACCATGAATAGTATGCTCCAACACTCACATGAGTGTGGAGCCCTTGTGGTGGAGCCTACAGAGGGACCCACATGCATGTGAGTGTTGGAGCATACTGTTCACGCTGCTCCTGGAGCAGCCAATAATTTCTCGTATTGAAGGCCTCTTTTGAGGACAACGTTGACTAGGTCAGCATAATGATTTTATGCAATCTATTGCTAAGATAAAAATAATTAATTAATTATTAAAATAAAAATAAATTGTATGGTAAGAGGAACAAACCATAAGGAAATTCTTTATTCCTTCTCCACTGAATCTCAATGTGATCTCCAGGGCGCAAATCATTCAGACAGTCAGAGATATGAAGATCATGTGGGGAAGTATCTACAGGTGGTGCCCTTAGCCTATCCCATGTCACACCACTTTCTATTGCAATAGCCCTCCTTCCATGTGGTGGATACCTGCAATCCAAAAACCTTGTAAAAATCAAACGGGGCTCTCAATTTGAGACGGACCTATCTCGCAATCATAACGCTGAAACAACTCTCTGATTCTAGACCAGTGAGAACTCTTATTATCCGGCGTTTCACGTACTAGGTATTATATTGTTCCTAATCGTGGTACGAGAATTAGATAAAATTTACCTCGCCTCGAAAGTGTCGGTACGCGAATCATAGCTAAGCTGTGCGTCATAGCAGGACAACATAAACCCAACATGCCCATTCTGCATTAAACCAAACACATTTCTTCAATAATACTGAAATAACATAAACTTTTACTCTCTTTTTTTTGTTCATTTTTGATAGATAAACTTGGACTAATAGAAATTAAAATTAGCTACCTCGCGGTTATAGACTTGAGCAGGAAACCAAAACTTGCCAGTATCGAGAGCAAGATACCAAGACATAATTGAATCAACTGGTGGAGAAGGAGGAGAAGAATTCTTCCTATTGATGATATTACTTTCCACTTTAGATCTAATAAACAAAAGGGGCCATGGACAAACACGGCATAAGAAATTCACAACTCCCCTCCCCTTTCCTCTATCAAGAAACCCCAAATCATTTCTTGTTGCAATTTGCCACTGCCACTCCCTATAAGCTGCAGGGCCAATAATTCTGCCCCATTTTTGCTTCATATGCCTTTCCCACAAATGGTTGCTCATACATCTATTTTTCAATGAGTTACAAACACTAGCCATCTTACATAGCCCGTCCGGCGGCAGCCGCTCCAGAATGCATTCCAGTGTCAACTCCGGCAAATCCAGAAGGGACAAAGTGTTGTCGATTTGCTCAAAACTTTCATTATTGGAACCGGTAAAGGCCTCGTTCATTCTCATTGGGATTGATTTGAAATTTCTCTGTAGGAACTTGGTAAGGCGGCCAAATGATGAACCTTTAAAACAGAAGAACCAGAAGGAAACTAGCCTCATTTCATGAGCCCATGGTGGGAGTGGTTGGAGAGGGAGGGACTTATAAAAGAGGATGAAGGAGAAGCAAGTGATGAAGAAGAAAAGCATTTCTCTTATGGGTAGGTGGGATTCCACTTTGGCTTAATTTGACAAGGGGAGATCAGCACCAATAGTGAAAAAGTTGTAATAAATTTCCTCTTCTTATGCTTCTCATCAACCAATTAAATCAAAGAGAAAAAAGGATCACCAGAAGGGTCCTTATTGGTTCAACGAAGCCCACCAGTCAGATACGACGCGGTGGGCCTCGTCTGAAGGAAGATTAAAGCAGGAGGTTATCTGTCGACACCCCCACAACTCAAACACAATCTTATCAGTCAAGAACCTTAAGCAAGTAATATAATAATATGGACACCCAAAACAGCTGTCGATTAACAAATTTCACAAAATTTATTTAAATTTATCTTTTTGGAAGATGGGAGACGATACATAGATTCAGAGTTTTTTTTTTTTTTTTTTTTTTTTAAAAAAAAAAATTAAAAAATATGACCCAAATCTTGATAATGAGGTGGGAAAGAAATCAGGGTAGTTGAAATTGAACAACAAATTAGGTGTAACAAACAAGTAAAGGTATTGTTTAAAAATAAAAATAAAAATTAGTGGGCAAAAATTAACAAAGGCAAAGAGAATCTCTAGTGGGTTAGAGAAAAGATGTAGATTGATTAAGAAGAAGAAGAATATTCTTCTTCTTCAACAAAAACCCACAGAAATCTCAATGCCTGTCTTTCTCTTTCTTTTTCTCTCTTTCTTTATCTAATTCTTGAAATTTCTGTGGGGAGAAAAAAACAGAGGAATTGGACCAAAATTTAGAACAGAACCCAATAACAAAAGTGTTGATTTTTTTTGTTGATTGGTGTATGGGTGGTTTAAGGGTAAAGAGAAGTTTTGGTATTTTTGTGCGGATAATAAAGCAGCTCTTTTTGTAGCTCTCTTTTTGCAGTTTACTGTCTATATATACACAAACATTGTATCAAGTTGGAGGAAAGTTCGGCCTACCAGTAAATCTGTAAATGAGACCATTGAGATAATACACTATGGCTAATCGCAATCATACATTTTCTATTATTAGTGGTTAAATTAAATATAAGGGGTTTTCTGATCTGCTGATGCTGCTACCCAAATGCAGTCACTACAATTGTAAATTTTCTTAAAGTGCTCCATATTTGTGACTTTTTACAATATAAAAAGAGAGGGAGGAAAAGTAAATACTAAGATTGGTTGATTGAATAAATTTCTTAACATTAGAATTTAAAAGTCTAAAATTGGTATAATATAATTATTTAATACTTCACTTGTTTTAAAATATATGATTAAATATGACTTTTTAAAATCAATGAGAAATATTTTTAAATTAAGATTGGTTTGATTCATTTAATTTTTAAAATCAGTAATCCTTATATCTATTTTATATTTTTTCAATAGTTTACTATTTTCATTATTGTACTGTCTAAAATTAAATTAATTCATATTAATTTTTATGTTTGAAATTATTTAACATTAATTTTAAAATTCAAAATTAATCATATTTTTGGAAACAAATGGAGTAATAAGTATGTCTAAGAGTGTCTTATCAATAACTTTGTATAACTCTACAAGTTATTTTGGTTGGTCATGAATTAATACGAGTTAAGATGATGTCAATACCAAGTCAATTATTCAATATTCTGCATTCTTTTGATACAATATTTAAACTTTTTGTATATCGTAAGATATATATATATATATATATATATATTATGCCAATGAAAATTAATAAATATATCAATAAAAAAATTATTAAATATTTATGAAAAAAGTGACATAAATTAGCTCGTGTCTCCCACGGGCTATCAAACTTATTATTCTAAAAATAATAAAAATATAGGACACTCATTTTACATAGATGATTATTTAGGCACTCCATTTTTCAAAGGATATAGTTACATTACAGATTATTTTCAGTTGTAACTATTTGTAGATGTAACTAAGCTCAAATTTAAAATGTACAGGATGACTCAAGTTATTGTAATTGGTTAGTTAGGTTAGAAATCTTCATGTATAAACTATTTAAATTATAAGTTCATAAAAAAAAAACTTGAAAATTTCGAGGATTTTAGAAGTAGTTGTTAAAAGATATCAAATCGTAGAGCAAAAAGAGTATCAAATTCATTAAGATATCAGTAGTTTACAAACATAGACTGTAAGACCCCGAATTTTATGAAATATAAAATTTAATTTTTCTTCATATATATTTTTCTGAAACAGTAAGTGGTTAAATCGATAAAGTTTAAAGTTAAGGATGTTATGTGCAAATTTTATTTTGTCGGACAATATTCATTTTGTCGGGGAATATTCGGGCCGTACGACGGCGCCGAAATAACAAATTATTGGTGGACCCCACAACGGAATATTTGTCGGATATAGAAAACGACAGAAGTAACCTTTTTAATAAAAATAGTCAACGGTGCTAACTGTTAAAATACCGGTGATAAAAGAATAGTAGCATACGGTAATTTATGGTATTTTACTGTAGCATGCGGTACTCTACAGTAGCACACGGTATTGCACAGTGTCTCATATTATTGACACCGTAACTGTTACGCATCATTTCATCGATAATTGTCACTGCATAATATTTTATATTATCAATTCAATTATTGTTGCTACACAGTATTTTGCATTATTGATTCAATAATTATCATTACACTGTATTTTATATCATTGAGTCAATAATTGTTGCTACACTGTTTTTAAAATTATTGAACCTAATAATTGTCACTGTAGCAAATACACTATAATTTATATTATTAAATTAATAAAAATATGTAACGTGTTTCTTACATTATTGTGGTAACATTATTTTATATGTTGGACTTACAGGAAGAATAAATAAATAAAAAATAATTAATTTTACTATTTGAAATAGTAACGTGAATAGTAACGTGAATAGTAAGAAACATGTGGGACCCACTGTGGGGCCCACATGAAATGTGAGAAATGTGTTTGCTGGGAATGGGTTGGTGGAGGCTGCGCAGCAGCCTCTGCTGAATTTTTTTCAGTTCACCTACCGCGCATAGTAACTTCTTTTCTCCTATAAATAGCTTGCTCAGCTGAATAGAAAAATCACACCTAAAACATAGAATTTTTCTATAAGAATTTTATGAGTTTTCTCTGAGAATAGTAAGGTTATTTTGAGTGTTTGAAAGCCAAAAGGAGTGTAGAAAATTTTCAAGTAAGTCTTTTATTAAAGAGTAGTAATTTCATAAATTCTTATTTTTCACGGTATTCATAAATCTTCCTTTAAAAGACTCTTCTTTAAGAAGATTCATTTTTAAAAGCTTTCCTTGGAAGATTTATTTTGAAATATTATTTTAAAAACTATTTTAAAGTTGTTATATTATACTACAAAAATTATGTTAAATATATATAATTTTGATAGTTCATAATATATGAATTATCATACACCTTGAAATTTATATGTGGTAATTACTAATTTTATTAAAAATATATAGGTTGATCAACCTCATTTAAATCAATATCCAGTCACGTGTTAAGGTAAGGGGTATCACTCTTTTCATCATCATAAATGGTATCACTATAATTTATATTATTAAATTAATAAAAATATGTAACGTGTTTCTTACATTATTGTGGTAACATTATTTTATATGTTGGACTTACAGGAAGAATAAATAAATAAAAAATAATTAATTTTACTATTTGAAATAGTAACGTGAATAGTAACGTGAATAGTAAGAAACATGTGGGACCCACTGTGGGGCCCACATGAAATGTGAGAAATGTGTTTGCTGGGAATGGGTTGGTGGAGGCTGCGCAGCAGCCTCTGCTGAATTTTTTTCAGTTCACCTACCGCGCATAGTAACTTCTTTTCTCCTATAAATAGCTTGCTCAGCTGAATAGAAAAATCACACCTAAAACATAGAATTTTTCTATAAGAATTTTATGAGTTTTCTCTGAGAATAGTAAAGTTATTTTGAGTGTTTGAAAGCCAAAAGGAGTGCAGAAAATTTTCAAGTAAGTCTTTTATTAAAGAGTAGTAATTTCATAAATTCTTATTTTTCACGGTATTCATAAATCTTCCTTTAAAAGACTCTTCTTTAAGAAGATTCATTTTTAAAAGCTTTCTTTGGAAGATTTATTTTGAAATATTATTTTAAAAACTATTTTAAAGTTGTTATATTATACTACAAAAATTATGTTAAATATATATAATTTTGATAGTTCATAATATATGAATTATCATACACCTTGAAATTTATATGTGGTAATTACTAATTTTATTAAAAATATATAGGTTGATCAACCTCATTTAAATCAATATCCAGTCACGTGTTAAGGTAAGGAGTATCACTCTTTTCATCATCATAAATGGATATTATTTTCTTTCTTACTTGAAGGGATTATCATTCTTTGATTCTCGAAAATAATATCGTTTTTTTCTTGTGCCATTTATTTCCATGTATTAAATTGTGGGAATAACCTTACGGCGCGGTTTACCGCCTGTTGGTGAATAACCTTTTGTATTCATTCCTTATTAATCTTTGAGAATAACCTTACGGTACGGATTATCGCATGTTTGGTGAATAACTCTTCGTATTCAAATTGATGGGAATAACCTTACGGCGCGGATTATCGCCTGTTTGGTGAATAACTATTTGTATTCAAATTGATGGGAATAACCTTACGGCGCGGATTACCGCCTGTTGGTAAATAACCCTTTTTATTTGTCTCGTGTGGAAATAATTTGTCTACACGAATTATCACATGACACTTTTATTCCATATTCGTAAGTGATATCATTTTCCCTTATACTCATAAGGGATACCATCTTTTTCATCTTCCATTATTCAAACTTACTATGGTAAGGGATATTAATTCCCTTCACCTTTTGTTAATCAAACCTGCTACGGTAAGGGATATTATTTTCTTTCATACACCTAAATCGAAACTTATTATGGAACTATTGCTTCTATAATTCCTGAAAATATTATATGTTCCATAATAGTTGAATTTCATTATTTCAACTGAACCTTCCTATTTTCTAAACATTTCTATTGAACTGTAATCGTTATTCTGAACTGTGGATCTTGAATATCATTTTTAAATTTCACTCTACATCATGTTGGCAATTTGGACATTATTTGAATCTGCACAAAGTAAACTTCCGATACTTATTGTTTATCCTGTTCTTCTGTTCATCATTTGTATCACTGTTATTTGTATTAATCATCAAGAATCAAACTGTTGTGAATATCTGTGGCCGGGGGCACAGATGTGATATAATTGTTGAACAGATGATAGGTTAAAGGCGATATACTAGGTTAAAGGCGATACATCTGTTCGGTGTCTTTTATGGCACGTGGTTAATGTTCTCTTTGGCCCGTAGTGCAAAGATGAACTGTTGATTGGTATGATTATGACCAAAGGCTGAATCTGGTATAATCATGACCGTTGGTGTTATATTGAATGTCTTTGGCCCGTAGTGCAAAGATGAACTGTTGATCTGCATGATTATGACCAGGAACTGTGAAGTTGTATTATCTTGACTAATGGTATTTCAGATGATAAAATTTGATGATATTTTTACTAAAAAGAGAAGCGAGTGGACATTATAGTCTGCATTATTCTTCTAATAGATTGCTCATTCCGCTGCTATTATTGATCTGAACATTGTTTAAGAATTTAACTACAGTTTTTGATATAAACCTTGTAGTCTATTGTATTCAGAACTCAACTGTTGAAGACTAATGATAATTTATTCGTCATTATCTTAGTCATGATATTTCTTACTGGGCTATTTGAGCTCACCCCTTTCTTTTGTTCCATTGTTTTTCAACAGGAGATGAAAACGTAACAGGGTCTAGCCGGGGAATGGAGTGAGAGTCTGAGGAATAGCTGTCGTAGTCTTCATGTGTTGTAAAATAGTGTGGCAATAATAGTGAAGACTTAGTTGTGTATTATTATTATACACTGTATTGTTGTACGTTGTGCTTTGTTGTAATAATTTTGTTGTAGTCTTTTGACGACTCAAGTTTGGGCTGTATAGGCCTAGATTTGGGGGCGTCACATAGACTATGTTTGTTTATAAAAAATTATATTTAAAATTAGACTATTTATACTAATTTAATATTATTTCGGACTATTTTATCTCATAATGAGAGATTATTAATCCCTTAATATTAAACTATTAGTCTCATAAAGCTATTTAATAGCTTAAAATGAGAGAGACTATTAATCTCACATTCATCATGAGATTATATAATCCTTCATAAATAGGCTTAGAAATGATAAGCAAATAGTTCATATGATTATTTAAAGGACTATTAATTCTTCATCATGGGATAAAATAGTTTGAAATAATTTTAAATTAATATAAATAGTTCAATCTCAAATATAATTTTTATAAACAAACATAGCCACAGTATTTAGAGTCAAAAAATCGTTAAAGTGATAAAAGCCTACGATCGCAAAACTTCTAGTTAGTATCATCAACTCTAGGTAACCTTATCAAAGCTCGAAACTTATATTCTAACGTCAAACTGGTAATATGTCTCATTCTTACATTTAGCTACCAACATTAGGAGTGAACATGGTGCGGTTTGAAATTCAAATTGTACATGAAATCGCTTAGGTGTGGTTTGACAAATTCAAAACCGCACTGAAATTGCTTGTGATTTGTGCAGTGTAGTTTTGAACCGTGCGATACGGTTTCATTCGATGCGATTTCGGTTCTAAAACCAATTGAAATAATTAAATTTTATGCAATTTAAATTAATAATTTAGCATCACATAATATTAAATACCACTTTGATAACACACAATCATACACAACTTTACTTTTAATATTTTGTCTAAACAAAAGTAAAATAGAACATGAAAATATGAATGATGTTATCTTCTTACATATGAAAATTCTAAAGATAATTACAATTTGAGATAATTTCAAATGTTTGTATATTATAATAATGCTTCTTGATATGCTCCATTTTGATAGTGCATAGTGCAATACAATTTATTGCATGCAATTTTGCCTATAAACCAAACCCAAATCATATTCGTGATTTTTTAACCCACATAAAACCACCAAATATGCCAGAACTGTTGATGCGATTTGTATTGTTTTTTATGCGGTTTCGGGGGCAATTTGGTTACTTGTTCAACCCTAACCAATATTGAGTTGGATAAAAATATGTTTACACAATTTAGCAATATTTATATATATATATATATACACACACATGTCAACCAATAAGAAAGGTAAAAAATGATCAACGAGAAGGTAATATAAGGATTATATGAAAAGACACTTATGCTATGTTTAAATAAAGGAATGGAATGGGTGAAGAAATAAAATATAGAATGGAATGAAATGATTCATTCCATTCTAGCTAGAATGAGTCATTCCATACTCTCTTCCAATGAATAAAATTTATAAATTTAGGAGAAATAGAAATTATTCATTTCATTCAAATAGAACAACCAAATATAATTTTTTTCATTCCACAAGAATGAATCATTTTATTCACACATTCATTCTTCTAATTCAAACGCAATCCTTATCTTTCTCAACAAATATCATCTGAACGGTCAAAGAAGATTTAGAGATATAAAAGAAAGAGAAAAAGATACCAAAAATAAGTAAATATCATCAAAAATCAAAAAGGTTGTAAATCGAATCAAACTATTCAGGCTCGATAATTAAAAATGTGAGTAAGTTTTGGATTCGTTAACAATATATTTCAAATTTGAGTACAAAAAATAATTTGAATAAAAATATGAATAAGATTTGAACAAAGTTATACTTAATTCATTTAGAATTCAAACCACTCAAACTTTCATTCATAAGTCGATACATACTTGATTGATACATATTCGAAAAGATACTCGATATATTCTCTTATAATACATACACAGTAAAATATAATTAGAATAATTAGTTTTTTTTTTGTCTTTAATTGTAATTGTAATTTTATATTTGTAAATTGCAATCGTAAATATATTTTCTCATTTCTAAGTAAAATAATTAGTTCAATTTGTAATTATATGTATTACAAAGGTAGGTAGTATATGGAGGCTCAAGATGTGAAAATATTATGTAATTGTAAGTGTATAATATCAAATTGAAAAGCTAGCAAGTACATGTCAAAGTCAAAAAGACTACAAGAACTTCTTTCTGATGAATGTCAAGAAGGAATTCAAGACACAACCAAAAGAATTCAAAAAGGTCTTTCACTTATCGCTCAAATGGACCATTCTTATAACTCTATTTAGTCTCAAATATATATGTAATATGATGGACCATTCTTATAACTCTATTTAGTCTCATGTATTTATATATTTTCTAATTATAATTTAAAAAAAAAAAAACTTTAGCAATACCAATTGTAATGTAGAGAAGAAAAAAAATTCACAATCCATGGTAGAACTACTGTGAAATGAGTAATATTAACTGTCTCAAATTTTATTTTAAATAATTTCTTAAATGATGTATAATCTTTATATTAATTGAATAGTTTTATGTGATTAAAAAATAAGTCGTTACATCATTTAAAACTTATTTAAAACAAAAATTTTAAAAGCTTGGCCCGTAAGATAAATACACGGACCAATAGAAAGCAAGTGGTGAAGCACGTGATCATGGGCAAACAAATGGGTGGGATTGGCCGATTGGGAAGAGAAGAGAAGGAAGCACGTGGGGTAGATTTTTGCAAGTTGATAGGACTGATTATGATTGGCCGGTGCGAAATAAGAGGAGGGTGGCGTAAAGGTTTCAACTTGCGTGCTTCTTCACGTTGTTTGAGAAAGGTTTGCCTCCACAATTTTCTATCAATTTCCAATTCCTATTCTCGTTTAGCATCAGGTAATTCACTCACCATTTGCAGGTTTTTTCTGTTGGATACTCCTCAAATTTTAAATTAAAATATTTGGAAATTTGAATCAAGAAAAAAATTATTAAAATCTTTCTTAAATTTTATTAAAAAAAATTATTATTATAGAAAAAAATGTCTTATTTTAAATAAAAAGAATAGAATTATGAATATTCTATAAATAAAATATTATGTTAGTTATTAAAATATAGAACAATTAAAAATCATATAATATCTTAAAAGTTAAAGGTGGTGTAAGTGAGTTTTGTATTTGTATGAGAGATAAGGTTTTTTGTAATTTTTATATTTTGTGCAAAAAAATTGTATCATGAGAATGAGGGTTTTACAGCTCTTATTTCGTGTAAAAATTTGTGTTGTGGTATTATATAACCTCAAAATTTAGGATGTAAAATTTGATAGGCTTATTGTAAGTTCATCATTATTAATATAATAGAAATTCGGAGTTTGACTTGTAGTTTTTCTCTTTTAAGAGTTTTTTTATATTAAATCTTGTGTTATTTTATCTCTTTTTATTTTATATTATTTAGTTTGTGTGGATTTAATTTCCAATATTTTCTCGTATTTTATCTACTTATAAAAATTGTTCATAATTAAGTTTGTGTATTTAGATCCGAAACAAAGTGAACTCGTCACATGATGAGTTAGACGCAATAAATTATACATATTAAGAAGGTCTAGGTGAATAAAAAAAAATGTTGTAAAACAATGTAATTTTGATGACAAATATTAAATACAAAAAATAATATAAAATAATGTATATAATAATTATTAATTATAACTATTAAACTCACTCGAGCATCCATACATAATAGAGTATTAACTAATTATAATTTGACATATTATTTTATATCTAATTTTTTTTATAATTTTCTTTTATCACCGTGACATTACTCATTAAAAAATAGGCTCATCAATCATGAGACAGAGACTTGATAAATTTGATATAGGAGAGATTATTGGGTGCATTTGAAGTAAATGAACAGTTTGTTATAATCTCTTATAATACTATAGGGTCTACATGGGACCCACCACTTGTCATCCTATAGTGTTGTGAGAAGTTAGAACAAATTATTCATTTATTTCAAATACATTTAATAATTTTTATGTGAGAGAGACTTTCAAGGTACCACTTGTTTAAGGAATTATAATATGGGAGTGGACTGTTAGTCTAATACAAAAATTAGTACAGTGTTTGTTTTGGTATTTTTGAACAAAACTATTAGTCCTGTTTAAAAAATAGGATCCCATATAAGGGACTAATTAGAGGGAGAAGAGGAGGTAGGTTTCATAACCTGAGTTTGAGATTTATTTTTTTCGGACAAAATTATCCCTATTAATTTTAAATATTTTATAATTATATTTATTAAGTTTTATATAAATACTCAGTTCATTATTCAATGAAATTTAATTTATCTGTTTTATCTCTAGAGTTTCACTATCTTCATCTTGTGTAAATAAGATCTTCATCTCTGTCTATCTCTCGAATAAAAAATAATATATATATTATATAAACTTCAATCGAAAGACTTTGGAGTTGCATGCTCTTTAACATTCAAGACAAATAATTTATTCAAAACAATTTTCCCCATAATCTATGCAAAACTATTCTTATCGTACAAAGTATTAATTCTTTACACTACTAAATGCAGTAGGTGAAAATAAGTTTCGACGGAGAAAAAAGATTCCATTAAGAGAGACGAGGGGTAGAAAAAAACTTTTAGTGATTCATTTTTTCTCTTTTTGTTTATCGAATAACTTTTGTTTTTATTATTCTCTCCGTTTTAAATTATAAAATTACTATTGACTTTGTAAAAATTAATTTAAAATATTTTAAAACTCAATATTAATATGAATTCATCATTAGTTTATGTTAATACAATTATAAATATAATAAATTATTTAAAAAGTATTACTAGTTATAAATTTATTATTTTCAAATTTTAAATTAATTATATCAATTTTAAGTTTAAAAATATTTAAAATTAACTTTAAAAGTCAATATTGATTTTATAAAAAAGATCGGAGATAGTATTATTTAGCTTAGATTGATGCATATATATATATATATATATATATATATATATATATATATATATATATATATATATATTTGGTATTTCACATTTGCAATGGTGATTAAATTTAATGTTATTTTAACTTATTCGCTAATTTATTTAATGTTTATTATATTATCGAATATTTTATACTGTGAGTTAAGTGTTATCTAAGTTATCAAAGTATTGGTGTCGGTAGTAGTGATTTTATTTGGAGTGAAGGAGAATATTTTTTTAAGTGGGTATGTTTGAAATTATTTAATCAGAATATTTTAGTATTTTTAACAAAATAATTTAATATTTAAATGAGATTATTTGTTTAAAACAAACATTGAACTCCAAGGCCACTCCGAAGCAATAATCCAGAACGAAACAAGAAACTGTTTAAATAGCCCCATTTAATGTAGTTGAATGAAATAGTCCAATCCCAAAAGTAGTTCAAACTAGAGACTAATACTTCTTTGTAATCTACTCATCTACACCTGGAAACAAAATGCTCGTGGATTAAATAAGAAAGATTGAAAAGATAGCAGCGTCATCAGTTAAGAGATGTGAATTTAATTAAGGGTGGACAAATTTTTAATTATTAAAAAATTACGAAATTAAAAATTAAATGACAATATATTTAATCAATTTAATATAAAATATTTTAGACAACCAAAATTTATTTATTAAACGACTGTGCCCAGGACCGGAGAGATCAGAGATTGATTGGGCTCTTTTTCTGTAAATACTCCCTAATTTAACCTCTTTTAGAAAAAAGAGAAAAAATAGAAAAATACAACCGAACTCTTCTAAATTTAAATCTTGAATTAAGAAAATTAATTTGAAGAAAATATTCATCATTTGGGGTAATTTTTAGCCACCAAAAAAAGTCCAAATTCTTAACTCTTCTATTTAATCTTCCATCGTTCTCCTATTTTATTATTTTGATTTGACATTTGAATCAATAATAATATATAACAAGTTGTGAAGCGATTTCAATCTGAGTCGGCTCTGAATTAATTAGGAGTCAATTTTGTTGGTACTGAGTTATTTTATCGAGTTTGGTCCAATTTAACTTTTGGCCATAAGTTCAATTACGTTAAATATATTAAAATACAACTGACTCATTTTCGTTCATACAAGTTACACTGCCAAATTTGAATTGAGAAATCGAAGAGTTATACTGATTAGACTATTCAAATAACATCTCAAATTCATGTATCTCTATTTCTATAAAAATATTTAATACGTATATAGCTACAATCTATATAAATAGTTCATACTTTGTCCTAATTGTAAAACTTCCAATCATCTATTATCTTTTTAAACTTAACGAAAAATAGCTTAAAAACATATTTTACTAAGTGAATTGACAGAAGGGGAAAAAATGATCATACGATCATGGTGAGAGTTATAAGGACATGGGATCATGTCAATATACGTACAAGACCGATTATAAATAGTAATATCATATTGTTTGATGAGGAGATATTTATATTTATTTTATATTTATATATTATATTTGATGAATTATATTATATTATTTTGTGCTAAAATTTATGTGTATACTTTTGTAAAATAATCACATGTTAATGGTGCCGTGAATTGATCCCAATTTGAGTTAACTCTTAATTAAAATTATAAATTTCAACTATTCAAGTCTTTTTGTCTTATGATTATTTTTAAATTGTTGATAAATTTTACTGACTATTTCGCAAACTTGCCCATGTCTTGCACATGTATCATGCTTGTGATAAATAGTTATTCAGGCTTTGAGATTTAACCTTGTTAAAAGCTAATCTCCAAAATATCTTCAAAATAACTTTGGTTGAAATGTGTAAATACATTAATCATGACTATTGGGACAAAATTATGTTGGGCTCGGTCCAGGTGCATGTCCACATCACTTTATATTTGAGATTCGGTTCAGGTGCAGGTCCATATCAATATTGTACTCTAGGCACGATATTAGGGTTGACCCATTGCAATATATTTTGACGACTTGATATTCTAGAAGGGCCAAAGTCCAAACTTATATATGATTGAGTTTCCTAATTTTGGAGTGATAAGGCGACTTAATTAATTAAGGACTTAATCAGTTAAGGATTTCAGTTATAAGGGGATTCTAATTAGGACTTCCACTTCTAATTGGTCTCGAACACATATAACAGCTAGAAATATAGCTATAAGTAGAGGTCTCGGTACATATATACATACAATATAATTTTATTATTATTTTTAGCAATTAATCTTCTCATTGTTTACATTTTTGGCATGTACTAATTCTCACACCAGAGCTATGCTTCGTCAGCCCAAGCTGTCAAAATTTTGGTGTGACCCATTAACCGTTCACTATGCAGGTTGTTGGCTTTTTGGTGATTTGGGCTAGCGCACAAAATCAGGCGTTAACATTAGCCCTTGAAGGAGAAGCTTTACTAAAATTATGTTAAAAATCACTAGGATCTTTTTTTTTTTTATCAACTTTCATGGCGAATAAGGGCGATCAAGTGCTGGACTAGGCAGGGTCATCGGTGGTGCCGCCAGCACATAATGTACGTGGTTCGATCAAGGATAAACTCGGCCCTTCTGCTTAGAGGATTAAACCCAAGATGACGTAGTCGACTCCATTCAGACGTCAGTACTTTATTCCTCCTAATTCATCAGCTCTTGATCTTTGTAGGAGAGGGGAAAATAATCGATCACCTTCTTGGGAGCATTGAGACAAGGTCGGCTTGATCAACGGGAGATCATCAGGTGACAGAAGATTCAAAAGGCCGAGGATGCTTTGGAAGCCTTGTGCCTTCAGCAACAGGAATGTAGTGCACTCTTGTCTGAACTACAGAAGGAAGAAGGGGTCCCAACCAGAGTTGGAGGTTATCCGGAAATCACACCACAGAGCTACAGTAGGGTGAGACGAGTCGATGAATTTCCCAGGCCTTAACACAAAACTAATTTCAAAGAGTTATATCATGATGAAACAAGGCGTGGCGACACGAGGCAAAATGGCTCTTCGGAGCCTCACTATAAGGAGAAAGCCTTTCATAGGGATCGGGAGCCATACTACGGTGATATAAGGAGGGGAGATAAAAGGCAGGTATATTAGTAAGACCAGGAAACAATTTATTCAAATCCTAGTCAATGTCGACGGATCAAGTCCCCTATTAACGATTAGGATCTTGGTGGTATAAGGAGAGGCGACATAAAGTAAGCCAGGTCTCTAGACCAGATTTATGATCAGTGTGATAATGCCCAACGGTCGGACATCCCTAATCCAATTATGCAGAAGATAGTGGAGCTAGAATAACAACTATTAGAAAAATCATATGGACCATGATGTCCACTCGCGTCTCTTTTTATGAAAAACATCATCAACTTTTATCATCTAAAACACCACTGGCTATGATAGTACAATTTCACAGTTCCTGGTCATAATCATGCAATTCATCTTTGCACTACGGGCCAAAGATATTCAATATAGCATCAACGGTCATGATTATACCAATCTTCAGCATTTGGTCATAATCATACCATATAACAGTGTATATTTGTCCCAGACCAAAGAGAACATTCACCACGTGCCTTAAAAGACACATCATTAAATATATCGTCTTAAACCTATCAACGCCTTTATCCAATCTGTGCCCCAGGCCACAGATATCAACAACAATTTCATTCCTGATTGTTAGAATAATAATAGAGATATAAATAATGAACAGAAGAAACAGGATAAACAATAAATATCAGAAGTTTATAATTTTTACTTTGTGCAAATTCAAATAATATCCAAATTGTCAACATGATGTGGAGTGAAATTCAAAAATGATATTCAAGATCCACAATTCAGAATAACGGTTACAGTTCAATAGAAATGTTCACGTAAATAGGAAGCTGCAATTGAAATGATATTAAATGAAACACAAACTATTAAGAAAATTATAATCATTTCAGAAGTTTTACCGGAAAATACTTACCATAGTAATTTTAAGAGTGTAAAAGAAATGATATTCCTTACTGTAGTAAGTTTGAATAATGGAAGATGAAAAAGATGGTATCCCTTACAAGTAAGAAAATAATACCATTTATGATGATGAAAAGAATGATACCCCTTACCTTATCACGTGACTGGATATTGATAAAAATGAGATTGATCAACCTATATATTTATAATATCATTAGTAATTATCACATATAAATTTCAAAGTGTATGATAACTCGTATAATATGAACTATCAAAATTATTTATATAATATAAATTTTTGTAGTGTAAAATAATAACTTTAAAAATAATTTTTGAAATAATATTTCAAAACAAATCTTTCAAAGAAAGCTTTTTTTTAAAAATAAATCTTCTCAAAGAAGAGTTTTCTAAGGAAGATTTGTGAATACCGTGTGAAATAGGTATTTATGCAATTATTACACTTTAATAAAACACTTACTTGAAAAATTCTTACACTCCTCTTGATTTCCAAACACTTAAGATAACCTTACTATTCTCAGATAAAACTCATAAAATGCTTATAGAAAAATTTTATGTTTTAGGTGTGATTTTTCTATTCAGCTGAGCAAGCTATTTATAGGAGAAAATAAGTTACTATGCCCGGTAGGTGAGTGGCATGGTGCACGCCAGTGCTGAAAAAATCAACAAAGGCAGCAGCAGCCGTTGCCTACCAAATTTCCAAGCCAAAATCACATTTCACACATTTCATGTGGCCCCCACAGTGGGTCCACGTACTATTCACATAAATAATAATATTTTTTATTTAAATTTTTTTTTCTTCCAGTGGTTCCCACTTATATAATAAAATAACGCTACATCAATAATTCAAAAATAATGCAAGAAACACGTTACAGATCATTATCAATTTAATAATATAAATTACTGTGTATTTGCTACTGTGACAATTATTTGGTTCAATAATTTTAAAATATAGTGCACCAACAATTATTGACTCAATGATATGAAATACTGTGTTATGACAATTATTGAATTAATAATGCAAAATACTGTGCAAGAACAATTATTGATGAATATTGTGCGATGACCACGTTATTAGATCAACAATATGAGATATTGTACAATACCGTGTGTTATTGTAGAATACCGTGTGCTACAGTAAAATACCATAAATTACAGCATGCTACTATTATTTTATCACCGGTATTTTAACAGTTTAAGAGTGATAACACCGTTGACTATTTTTATTTAAAAAATGTTACTTCTGTCGTTTTTTATATTTGACAAATATTCCATTGTGGGATCCACCAATGATTAGTTATTTCGGCGCCATCGTACGACCGAATATTCTCCAACAAAATGAATATTCCCCGATAAAACGAATATTATCCGACAAAATAAAATTTGTACATAACATCCTTAACTTTTAACTTTATCAATTTAACCACTTACTGTTTCAGAAAAAAAAATAAAATATATATATATATATATATATATATATAAAGAAAAATTAAATTTTATATTTCATAAAATTCGGGGTCTTACATTTATCTTTCATTCCTCTTCCGAAAGGTTGAACATATTAGTTGAGGGATCATACAATTTCCAGTCTTACTTCTAAGTTTGCACCACCATGCACCATATTTTCCCTCTAAAGTAATCATAGTGATTTTTCATTTGTCTTTGATCAACAATGAAATTATGTGTTTTCCTTTCAAGTAATCTTTTAATGTATTGTGTATCCCCCACTTTTTTTTTTCCTTCATGAATGTGGCTTAAGGCTAGTACCTTCCTTACCATTTTTTGCAACTTCAAGTCTTTTTTGATTTTTGACTCTCACTCAATTGTTCCATACCTATAACACACAAGTTATGCACAAAATATAGTTAATAATGAACTCATAAATCATTTCATGTAATATATTACCATTCCATGAACTCATGCACAATAATTAGTCAGACTAATATTGGGGCAAATGTCTTGATATGGTGTATTACTTGTAAATTTTATAATTCAACAATTCTTAAAGTGTTAAATTGTAAAAATTAGAACAAAAATTAACCAAAAAAAATAATTTCGTTAGGTTCCTATCTTTCACCAGAAAAGGGAAAAAAAATCATTAGCAAAGTAATACATGTATTGACAAAAAACAATTTATTCATGTAATTCAAATCATTGTTTTCGTAAAAACTATATCATACATCAAAGAAATGAATTTTTATTAACAATGCCACAAAGTCAATTTTCACTTTCAAATAGTATATAGCAACATGTAGATACATAAAAATAAAATGAAAAAGTGGAAGTACATCTCTATTCAACTGTAACAAAGGAAGGCGAGAAGAAATGAGAGAGAGAGAGAGAGAGAGAGAGAGAGAGAGAGAGAGAGAGAGCTATTATAGCAGTAGGAACGAAAGGTTTGGAACAGAAAAGTCATAAATTAGAATTGAAAGATTAGGGTTGATATAATGGAATGGATAATCAAGGAATTATCTCAAAATATTAAGGGTAATTTTGTCCAATAGTTGCCTTTTAACCATTTGCTTAGAAATCAACCCTTACCACTAAAGAGGCAAATTAGAGGCAAATTTTTTTTACCAAACACTTTTCCTCTGCAAAATGAAAGTGAAACTAGGCAGAGACGTTAAGACGTAAACAAACACACTACTTTATGTTGGTGTGCAATAGACCCAAATTGTGATCAAGTTGGTTATGGTTTTATATGTTAAAATAATTTTCAAAAATAAAAAAATGGTTTCAAAATTATTACAAGTCATATTAGGCTATTTTCATGAAAACAATTGGAACGATTTTTGTAAAAAATAAAGTAACAAATGATTTTTAAAAGAATGTAGAAAGACAATTTCAAACTAAAAAAGTGTTAGGTAACTTTTCGAATCCTATTATGAGAATAAATCCTATTTTTGTATCGATGTTATTTTGGAAGGTGTCCTATTGATAATAGGATATTTATTAAATGTTAGAGTCCTATTTTAATTAGAAATTAAAAAGAGATTTATGGGTGTCTTATGTTTAGTTGATCCAGTGTAGAACATTTAAAAGACATGTAGCATCCTAAGAATTGGGTTTTGTAACTTTTATTCCATACAAAAAGTTGTGCTTTGGAGATTATAATTTGTTTAACCTCAAGTTGTACGGCCTAAAACTTGAGAATAGTATTTTATGCCTATTATTATTGATGTAGTAGAGATTCAGAACTCGACTCATACTTTTTTTTATTAAGGATTTTTCATATTAAATATTGTATTGATTTATCTATCTTTATTTTATTATTTCGTTTGCATTGATTTAATTCTCAACAAGTGGTTTCAAGAACTAGGTTGATTGGATCCAAGGAAAAGAGAATTAATTGACACACGAGTGTGAGGAATAAAAAGAGTGCAGATTGAAAGAGTCGAATTTTATTTTCATCATAATATTGATAATTTTGCGCTTATCATTGTTGCAGTCGACGGATGTGGAGACTCTGGATACTATCTATTGGGTAATTCTTCCAACTATAAATGTTCCTGATTAATTAAATAACTATCCATGCCAAACAAATAATGCAATTCTACAAAATAGATAAAAATTGCAGAAAATAAGTCAAACACAAGACACTAAATTTATGTGAAAATCCCTATAAAACTGAGAGATAAAAACCGCGGGTTGAATTCCAAATATTACATTATAAGCAATCGTGAGTACAAATAATCTTTCTAAGTTTTAACACCAAAAACTCAAACTATTACAAAATTGAGATAGTACAAAAATACATTAATTTGAGTGAAAACTCAAATTACCTCACCATCCATATCCACCGATTTAATTAAAGTCTTCCAGCAATTAATTGATCCGAATAGATGATGAAAACCATTGAATAAACCTTCATGAACTGCTCTCAATTTTATTCCGTTATGTAATAAACTATTGTTCTGATTTTATTCTCCCTGCCAAAATTCAAAATCAGACTGTTTCACTGATTATAGAATTTTTCCTTTGATTCCGTGCTTCCTTTTTCTGGCTTTGATTCTCTATTAATTCAGTGTGCTACCTTGCGTCACACCAACGCGCGCGCACACACACATAAGAGTAAGGCTGCAAATCAAACCAAACAGTTTGGGCTCGATTCAGACTCGACTCGAAAAAATGAGAGTGAGACTCGAATTCGTTAATAATACGAGCACAAAAAATAGTTCGAATAAAAATACAAGTAGAATCAGAATAAGGTTATACTCGACTCGTTTAAGATTCAAACTACTCGAATTTTTAATCATGATCCAATACATGATCGATTGCTACATATTTGAATAGATACTCAATATATTTTCTTAAAATATATACATAATTAAACAAAATTTAAATAAGTAGTTATTATTATTTTTTTATTTATAATTTTATATATTTAAAGTGTAATTATAATTATATATTTTTATTTTTAAGTAAAATAATAAGTTCAATTAATAATTATATATATTATAAAACTAGTTACTATGTGAAATCCGAATTCGAGCTTGAATTTAAAGTTCGGGAGTAGTTTGAATATAATTCGATCCTAGTCGAATCCAATTCGAGTAACGAAAATTCGAGTCGAGTCAAATATGAGTAAAGTTTTTCAAATATAGTTCAAATCCGAGTCGAATCCGAGCATGAATTTAACCTTACGCGTCGAATCCGAATAGTTTAAAATTCGGATCGATTCGACTCGTTTGCAGCCTTATATAGGAGAATAATCCATAGCACGTATTTGTCATAGATCTTTATAGAGCATACACTATCTATACCATTAAAAACAAGAAGGAACAAGATTACACTACACGAAATGGGGTCATAGGCGATGGCAGTATAGGCGACGATAATTTGCTGTCTAGAAAGCTTGTCATAAACGACAGTGTCACTGTCGATATTAAGTGTCATCGGTAATGGGTCTGTGTTGAAGTTTTATTGAATAATGGTTGACGGAGCCGTTGACAATGAGTTTTGTGTCGTCGACAATGAGATTACAATTCACGCCCAAATTTCTCGGGAGAGGAAAAGCCATAAGTGACAGGGGATCAAATGTTATTATCAACGAAAATGCTGTTGATAATGAGGTTCTATTTTACAACCCCTAAGATCGATGACTTGACACTTTTATTTCCCCCTTTTCCAAAAACTCCTCCTCTGTTAGAAACCCTTAGTCAACAGCGAGTGAGCCTAAAAGGCCTTCTCGAGCTAGCCTAGTCATCATATCTTAGCCAATATGACCTAATCTAGCATGTCATTTCAATGATTCATTAACAGTATCATCATGAGAAGCAATATAAGAAAAATGGGATTCACCTTTATTCAAAACATAAAAACCATCCGATAAAGTACTATGTCCTACAAAATTATTATAAAAGTAAATAGATATGCTACTACTATCGAAGGAAAAAGAATATCCAACTCTAACTAAGCCTACAACTGAAGCTAAGTTCCGTCGAATTCCTGGTACATAAAGTGTGTCCTCAAGGATCAGTGTGCGGCCATTTCGCAAAGTCAGCTGATAAGTGCCAAAACTAAGCACTTGCTCCTCTGAATTGTTCCCCATGAACAAACTTTGACTCCCTTTGGAAACTCGTCCGTACTCGGTGAATCCCTCCCTATCGCGAGTTACATGCTTGGTTGCTCCTGTGTTAATAATCGACGAAGGATCATATTGGGCAAGAAAAATATGTGAACACACAAAGTATTCATCGCAATGGAGAAATTTAGATTGTACCTTTTTTCTGCTCAGTGCATTCACGAGCAAAATGTCCAACCTTCTGACAGTTATAGCAAGTCATCTTCTTTTTTCCTCCTCTTTTGCCCCTACAACGCTTAGCATTACCCTTCTTATTTGGTGCATCAGCCTTAACCTGATCATTGCCTTTTGCTTGTCTCTTGCGCTTACTTGTTGCTTGTCTCTTGCGCTTGCCTTTTGCATTACGCGGACCAGCTTGAGCCATGAAGACAAAGCTGCCATCTTTTGCACCATGGCGCTCATATTCAAGCTTAAGGTGTCTTTTCAGATCAGTAAGATTTTTGATACTATCATTATATATCATAGTCATCGTGAAAGGCTCCCAGGTATTAGGTAAAGACCTGAGCACAACTTGGATATGTTGCTCTTCAGTGAGGGTTGTGCCAGCTGCACTAAGCTCTCGAATCATGGATGACGTTACATGAAGGTGCTCCACCATAGTGTGTTTGGGCTCCTTTTTGTAACGGTCCAACTTATAATTAAGCTCGCGTAACCTACTAGCAGTAGTCCCACCATAGGACTTCTTGAGCATATCCCACATTTCCTTTGCAGTTTTGTAGGACTCAAATTCGCCAATAAGGTCGTTGTGCATGCTGCTTAACATAGTAAAGCGCGAACAACGATCCTTTTTGACCCACTCATCGTAGGTTTGTTTGTCTCGACGATGCTGTACAGTAATGCCCTCCTCAAACGGTTCTATAGTGGTGCTTAAGGTTTCTAGCACATGTAACTCATTATGTAGATATTGAATTTTCTTCGACCAAAGGTAATAATTTTTATCATCCAATTTTTCACCTTTGTTAAGGTCAGCAATGAAATTTTAGAGTGCCATAAAATTATTTAAAAAATGCCCAGAAATGTTTTTTGGGCCAAATTTTTTTTTCTTGAGTATACAGAGGCATGATTACAAGTTCTCCACTTAGAGGTGTTGAGAAATGGTTTGATTAAGTGTTTTAAATTATTTTACATTCAATTATTATTTATTTGAAAAATAATTGAATTAAATAGTAAAATTTTTCAGAAAAATACAGAAAATTTACAGCATCACATTTTCATGTATATATGCTGTTAAAAAAATTTGGTCATTTTTTGAGAAACATAGTATTTTTTATCACACTTATTATTGTGTATTTGCGTGTATATATTATGTTAATTATGCATATTTGTTGCGTTTGTCCCCTTAGGACTTGACCAAAGACATTCGGCTTCCTAGTGGGAGCTGTGATGGGCCAATTCATGCACATACCCCTTGTTTGATATTGCATGGTGTTTTGAATGGACCAAAAAGGGTTGATATTTAACTATTTTTGGAAACGGGCTCTCACTTTGTGATAGAGACATGAGATAAAATAATTATGAGAAGACAAGTACAGCTTTCCCATTTTTTATTAATAGATTGATGTAGTAGGTATCTTTTATGTAATTTTTTTGGTATTGATGGTATTAATATCGAAGCCTTGTAAGGGAATGTAATTTTGCACTTGTTCTTCAATTAATTGATTTTATCTCCCAAAGTATAATTAAATTATTAATAAGGGTTTTTTGTTAAACCCCGTCCTTAATTTTGTTGTAATTGGCTATTTGGATTTTGTCATATAAAATAAAATTAATCATAATTATTTATTTTTTGAAATGGAATGATGATTATGAGCTTAGCGATTTTTCGAGGTATCATCAGACAGCTAACGATTCCTGGTACTCCGCAACAAAGTGGTGTTGCAGAAAGAAGGAATCGTACGCTATTAGAGATGGTTAGATCGATGATGGCTTAAGCTGATCTCCCAGTTAATTTTTGGGGGGATGCACTTTTGACTGCTGCCTACATCCTTAATCGCGTGCCTAGCAAGTCAGTTACTTCTACACCATATGAGTCTTGGGAAGGAAGAAAACCAACCTTAGATCATTTAAGACCATGGGGGTTGGTAGGATATATGTGCATTCCTTCCCAACAACTTGGGAAGTTAGACTCTAGAGGAAAGAAATGTATCTTTATAAGGTATCCTGAACACTCAAAGGGTTATGTGATGATATGCGAACAACCTGATGGAGTAATGACTAAGATTGAATCACGAGATGTGAAATTCATAGAGAATGAGTTTCCAAGCAGGGCTGACACGAGAAAGGATAATGAGCTATATGAGATGGCCGACTCAGTGGGAGACATTTCACCATCATTTAGCGAAGGAAGGGAATTTGATTCTCATCATTTTGTCGCTAAGGATAGTGGGAATGACTTACTGCCTAGCAGGGCACCTGATTCACAAAAACTTGAACCACGTCGAAGCAAACGTGCAAAAGTTCCTCGAAATTTTTTTGAAATTGAAGAGGAATCCCTTCTCGTGCTTGAAGGAGAGGCCCTTATGCGCGCTCTAAATGATGATAATGAGCCTACCACATATAAGGGAGCTCTCACTTCACCTGCTCCTAATGAATGGATAGATGTTATGAATGATGAAATTGGTTCTATAGGAAAGAATCAGGTTTGGGAGTTGGTTGATCTACCGCCTGGTCGTAAGGCCATTGGAAATGAATGGGTTTTCAAAATTAAACGTAAGGCAGATGGATCAATCGACAAGTATAAGGCTCGTCTCGTGGCAAAATGGTTCACCTAAAAGGAGGGTGTGGACTATGAAGAGACATTTTCACCAGTTGTGAAAATTGGCTCTATTTGCCTCATTCTAGCTATTGTCGCACGTTTAGATTTGGAGCATTATTAGATGGACGTTAAAACTACATTTCTATATGGAGAACTAGATGAGGAGATCTATATGGATCAACCAGTTGACTTTGAGGTCAAGGGACAAGAGCGCAAAGTGTGCAAGTTTAAACGTTCCATTTATGGCTTAAAGCAATCATCTAGACAGTGGTACTTTAGATTTCATCAAGCCATCATAGCTGATGGGTTTACGATGATTGAAGAAGATCATTACGTGTATGTTAAACGAGTCGACAAGAGCTTCATTGTGACGCCCCCAAATCTGGGCCCACACAGCCCAAACTTGAGTCGTCAAAAGACTACAACAAAATTATTACAACAAAGCACAACGTACTACAATACAGTGTATAATAATACACAACTAAGTCTTCACTATTATTGCCACACTATTTTACAAAACGTGAAGACTATGATAACTATTCCTCGGACCCTCACTCCATTCCCCGGCTAGACCCTGTTATGTTTTCATCTCCTGTTGAAAAACAATGGAACAAAAGAAAGGGTGAGCTCAAATAGCCCAGTAAAGAATAACATGACTAAGATAATGACGAATAAATTATCATTAGTCTTCAACAGTTGAGTTCTTGATAGAATACAATAGACTACAAGGTTTCTATCAAAAACTGCAGTTAAATTCTTAAACAACGTTCAGATCAATAATAGCAGCGGAATGAGTAATCTATTAGAAGAATAATGCAGACTATAATGTCCACTCGGTTCTCTTTTTAGGAAAAACATCATCAACTTTTATCATCTGAAATATCATTAGTCAAGATAATACAAATTCACAGTTCCTGATCATAATCATGCAGATCAACAGTTCATCTTTGCACTACGGGCCAAAGACATTCAATATAACACCAACGGTCATGATTATACCAGATTCAGCCTTTGGTCATAATCATACCAAACAACAGTTCATCTTTGCACTACGGGCCAAAGAGAACATTCACCACGTGCCATAAAAGACACCGAACAGATGTATCGCCTTTAACCTATTATATCGCCTTTAACCTATCATCTGTTCAACAAATATATCACATATATGCCCCCGGCCACAGATATTCACAACAGCTTGATTTTTGGATGATTAGAATGATATAAATGATGAACAGAAGAAATAGGATAACAATAAGTATCGGAAGTTTACTTTGTACAGATTCAAATAATGTCCAAATTGTCAACATGATGTGGAGTGAAATTTAAAAATGATATTCAAGATCCACAGTTCAGAATAACGGTTACAATTCAATAGAAGGGTTCACGTAAATAGGAAAGTTCAGTTGAAATAATGAAGTTCAACTATTATGGAACATATAATATTTTCAGGAATTATAGAAGCAATAGTTCCATAATAAATTTCGATTTAGGAGTATGAAAGAAAATAATATCCCTTACCGTAGCAGGTTTGATTAACAAAAGGTGAAGGAAATTAATACAAAGGGTTATTCACCAACAAGCGGCAATCCGCTCCGTAAGGTTATTCCCACAATTTAATAGAATTTGAGTACAAAGAGTTATTCACCAAACAGGCGGCAATCCGCTCCGTAAGGTTATTCCCACAATTTAATAGAATTTGAGTACAAAGAGTTATTCACCAAACAGGCGGCAATCCGCTCCGTAAGGTTATTCTCAGAGATTAATAATGAATGAATACGAAAGGTTATTCACCAACAGGCGGCAATCCGCTCCGTAAGGTTATTCCCACAATTTAATACATGGAAATAAAAGGCACGTCTTATGAGTAAGGAAGAAACAATATTATTATCGAGAATCAAATAATGATAATCTCTTACCATAGTACGTTTGAATAATGGAAGATGAAAAAGATGGTATCCCTTACCTCAACACGTGAATGGATATTGATTTAAATGAGGTTGATTAACTTGAACAGTACACGTATACTTATAGATCTTCACAAATACTCAAGATGACTTAAGCACACTTAGAGAGAACTTTCACAAGAAGTATTTAGAGAGAGAAAGAAAGAACAAGTAAGGAAGTTTATGAAAAATCCTTAAGTTAAGGCTTCTATTTATAGCCAAAAATCTTATCATTCATTTAATCTAAACCATTCATTTAAAGATCATCTTTTAATCTACACCATCCATTTCAAATATTATATTATCTTTAATCTACACCATTCATTTCATATCACCTAATAATCACCTAACTTTATATTATAAACAAATCAATTTAATTATTCAACAATAATTCACACTTTAATCTACACCATTCATTTCATATCACCTAATAATCACCTAACTTTATATTATAAATAAATCAATTCAATTATTCAACAATAATTCACACTTTAATCTACACCATTCATTTCATATCACCTAATAATCACCTAACTTTATATTATAAACAAATAACTTTATCAATTCAATTATTATGACTAATTGTTATAAATACAGTATAGTTAGCTCTTAGATATCAAGTCAATAAATTAATGAAATACAACTGTTTAAATAACATCATAATAGAGATAACAATAATGTAAAATAAAGCATACGTTACTGTGTAATGACAATTATTGATTCAATAATGTGAATTACTGTGCATATGTTACTGTGACAATTATTAGGTTCAATAATTTTAAAAACAGTGCAACAACAATTATTGACTCAATGATATAAAATACAGTGTAATGACAATTATTAAATCAATAATGCAAAATACTGTGTAACAACAATTATTGAATTGATAATATAAAATATTATGCAGTGACAATTATCGATGAAATGATGCGTAACAGTTACGGTGTCAATTATCAGACCAATAATATGAGACACTATGCAATACCGTGTGTTACTGTAGAGTACCGTGTGCTACAGAAAATACCATAAACTACCGTATGCTACTATTCTTTTATCACCGGTATTTTAACAGTTCCGTTGACTATTTTTATTTAAAAAGGTTACTTCTGTCGTTTTCTATATCCGACAAATATTCCGTTGTGGGGTCCACCAATAATTTATTATTTCGGCGCCGTCGTACGGCACGAATATTCCCCGACCAAACGAATATTCCCCGACAAAGCGAATATTGTCCGACAAAATAAAATTTGCACATAACATCCTTAACTTTCAATTTTGTTAATTTAACCACTTACTGTTTCAAAAAAAATATATATGAAGGAAAATTAAATTTTGTATTTCATAAAATTCGGGGTCTTACAACCTCCCCTCCTTATGAAATTTCGTCCCCGAAATTGACGTACCTGACATATCGAAGAGGTAAGGATACTTAGATTTCATCTCAGATTCTAGCTCCCAGGTCATTTCCTCAGTATCTTGGTTCTTCCATAAAACCTTAACTTGAGGTATAACCTTTGAGCGTAGGATCTGCTCCTTCTTATTCAGGATCTTAACAGGTACTTCCTCGTATGTTAAATCCTCTGTTATAACGTCTGGTTCTAACTCAATGACGTGATTTGGGTCCTTCACATATTTACGTAACATAGATATGTGAAAAACGTTATGGATGCGAGACATACTTGGTGGTAGGGCTAGTCTGTAGGCTACGGTTCCTATTCGATCGAGGATTTCAAATGGGCCAATAAATCGAGGGTTGAGCTTTCCTCTCTTTCCGAATCTCGTAACCCCTTTCCATGGAGAAACACGTAAGAATACATGATCTCCGACGTTGAAACTTTCGTCTCTCCGATGAAGATCAGCATAACTCTTTTGTCGTTCTTGTGCGGTCTGTATTCGTTGTCGGATCATTTGGATCTTTTCGGTCGTCAAGCGTACCAACTCGGGTCCCAACAATTTTGCTTCTCCTACCTCATTCCAACATATTGGAGAGCGACACTTCCTTCCATACAATGCCTCGAATGGAGCCATGCCTATGCTTGCTTGGTAACTGTTGTTGTAAGAAAATTCCACCAACGGCAAGTACTTATCCCAACTTCCTTTGAAGTCTAATACACAAAGTCTCAAAAGATCTTCGAGGGTCTGGATCGTCCTTTCCGATTGTCCGTCCGTTTGAGGATGGTATGCAGAACTAAAACGTAGTTCAGTGCCCATAGCTTTTTGTAGACTGATCCAAAAGCGTGAAGTGAATCTAGGATCTCGATCAGAAACTATGGAAACTGGCATGCCATGCAATCTCACGATCTCATTTATGTACATACTGGCAAGACGTTCAAGTGAAAAGTTTTCTCGTATAGGTAAGAAATGAGCAGATTTGGTCAATCTATCTACGATCACCCAAATTGCATCTAAGCCTTGAGAAACTTTTGGAAGACCCGTCACGAAGTCCATATTGATGTGTTCCCACTTCCATTCGGGAACTTCAAGTGATTGTAATGGACCTTTAGGAACTTGATGTTCTGCCTTGACACGTTGACAAGTTAGGCACCTTGAGATAAACTCCGCAATCTCTCTTTTCATATTGTTCCACCAAAATGTATGTCGAAGATCTCGATACATCTTGGTACCTCCTGGGTGGATTGCAAACGGCGTGTTGTGTGCCTCCATCATGATTTTATGCTTTAATTCAGGATCGTTAGGAACACAGAGTCAAGAGTTGACTCGAAGTATTCCTTTCTCGTCGATTCTTGCTTCGGGAATGGCACCTTCTTGTACTTTCTTTATCATGTTTATCAGTTCCGGATCGGTAGCTTGAGTAGCTTTAATTTTATCGATTAAAGTTGGTTCTACTCGCACGTGAGCAATCTTCGAGTGGGTCCCTGGTGTCTTTAGCTCTATCTCCATCTTTTGCAAGTCGTACAAAATACACTTTTGTGTTGTCAGCAGTGCACTTGTACTTGCATAAGATTTTCTGCTCAAAGCGTCAGCTACAACGTTCGCCTTTCCCGGGTGATACTGGATTGTGTGGTCATAATCCTTCAACAGCTCAAGCCAACGTCGTTGTCGCATGTTGAGTTCCTTCTGGGTGAAAAAATACTTGAGACTTTTATGATCCGTATAGATATCCACTTTTTCTCCGTACAAGTAGTGTCTCCATATCTTTAACGCGAAAACGACTGCTGCCAACTCTAGATCATGAGTAGGATAATTTTTCTCATAATCTTTGAGTTGTCGAGAGGCATAGGCTATAACCTTTCCATGTTGCATAAGGACACAGCCTAGACGTTTGCCAGAAGCATCGCTGTAGATAACAAATTCTCCTGATCCTGATGGTATGGTCAGAAGAGGAGCTGAAACAAGTCTCCTCTTGAGTTCTTGAAAACTCTTCTCGCATTCCTCGCTCGATATAAGTTTTGTACTAGAATGAATGATACCGATATCTAGTAATTAAACTTTCAACTCTTGGTGTTCTATGGGAGCCATTTGGTGTGGGACTTTAAAAATGGGCTTAGTGTCGGGTTCAAGATCGATACAGAATTCAATTTCACGGTTTGGGGTAAGCCAGAAAGTTCCTCAGAATAAAAACGTCAGGAAACTTATTAACAATGGGAATATCATTCAAGTTTGACGTGTTTTTGTTCAAATCAGTGACATGAGCTAAAAAGGCTTGACATCCGTTTTTCAATAAACGAATGACTTTATGGCTAGAAATAACAGTTATAGATTTCAATGGTTTAGTTGCTTGAATTTGCATGACAGGTTGATTAGGAATATGAAAACTAATAATCTTATGAAAACAATCAATTTTAGCATGATGGGTAGTCAACCAATCAATTCCTAAAATCACATCAAATTCATGCATCTCTAAAGAAATAAGGTCAACAGGTAATGTGAGGTTGTTGATTTGAACTTAGGCAAGATTTATAGATAGTAAATGTAATAGGTATTTCTCCCAATGAGGTTTCAACTGATAAGACAAGATTTAAGTTTTCAATAGTCAAATTTAAACGTTGAGTACATATAGGTGAGATAAAGGAGTGGATAGAGCCAGTATCTAATATGGCATAGACTTCACGAGAATTTATGAATAGCTTACCGGTTATCACCTCATTCGGTTTCTTGACTGTTATCGTCAAATCGAATCCCGAATACTTCATTCGGATCTTCACGTATTTCAACCATGGGAATACCACTGAATAATTTTCTAGCAAACTGTTTCTCGGGTTCATCAACTTCATCAGTAGTAAGGTACCAATGATTTCCATTAAAATAGTATTTTCGATAGACTGCAGTTTCCACGATAGTGACTAACTTAACCTGAATTCCTCTAAATTGTAACGCCCAAAAGTATAGAAACATCATTTTTAAATAATCTTGAAAATCATAGCTGGAACACCATAAATCCCAAAGACTAATATGAAAAGTCCATATATTCTGATCCTTTGTTAAAGAGCATAACCAGGTGATATCACTCTCCCAATTAGTGAGTAAATTAAAGGCAATAATTTCCGCAAGTTCGTTACTTCCTTTAATTGCTTCTAAAAATGGATCTGGAACGACTGTAGCAGAGCTTTCACCTTCATCCTTACTGGATAGAACACGCATAATTTTTGCCTTAGGCAAATGATTCAACTCTGAGTTTGTAAGAAGATTATTCGTCGCCTCTTGTTTTGCAGCTACATTTGTTTCGGTAATTTCATAGTTAACCTCCTGATTTCCAGATGCCATAATTAACTGTGGTCACAAAATAAATGTTAGTTCAAATAAACTGACTCATCTCTTCATGTTCCTACATTCAAATCGATTCATTAGATAAAAAATAAATCTAATTTAGGTAGGACACACTAGTGATTGATTCTATTCGTCTCTCCCCTCCTAGTTCTAACCCCAGATCTCCATTAAAGACCATATCCCTAAGCTCTGATGCCAACTGTGACGCCCCCAAATCTGGGCCCACACAGCCCAAACTTGAGTCGTCAAAAGACTACAACAAAATTATTACAACAAAGCACAACGTACTACAATACAGTGTATAATAATACACAACTAAGTCTTCACTATTATTGCCACACTATTTTACAAAACGTGAAGACTATGATAACTATTCCTCGGACCCTCACTCCATTCCCCGGCTATACCCTGTTATGTTTTCATCTCCTGTTGAAAAACAATGGAACAAAAGAAAGGGTGAGCTCAAATAGCCCAGTAAAGAATAACATGACTAAGATAATGACGAATAAATTATCATTAGTCTTCAACAGTTGAGTTCTTGATAGAATACAATAGACTACAAGGTTTATATCAAAAACTGCAGTTAAATTCTTAAACAACGTTCAGATCAATAATAGCAGCGGAATGAGTAATCTATTAGAAGAATAATGCAGACTATAATGTCCACTCGGTTCTCTTTTTAGGAAAAACATCATCAACTTTTATCATTTGAAATATCATTAGTCAAGATAATACAAATTCACAGTTCCTGATCATAATCATGCAGATCAACAGTTCATCTTTGCACTACGGGCCAAAGACATTCAATATAACACCAACGATCATGATTATACCAGATTTAGCCTTTGGTCATAATCATACCAAACAACAGTTCATCTTTGCACTACGGGCCAAAGAGAACATTCACCACGTGCCATAAAAGACACCGAACAGATGTATCGCCTTTAACCTATTATATCGCCTTTAACCTATCATCTGTTCAACAAATATATCACATCTGTGCCCCCGGCCACAGATATTCACAACAGCTTGATTTTTGGATGATTAGAATGATATAAATGATGAACAGAAGAAATAGGATAACAATAAGTATCAGAAGTTTACTTTGTACAGATTCAAATAATGTCCAAATTGTCAACATGATGTGGAGTGAAATTTAAAAATGATATTCAAGATCCACAGTTCAGAATAACGGTTACAATTCAATAGAAGGGTTCACGTAAATAGGAAAGTTCAGTTGAAATAATGAAGTTCAACTATTATGGAACATATAATATTTTCAGGAATTATAGAAGCAATAGTTCCATAATAAATTTCGATTTAGGAGTATGAAAGAAAATAATATCCCTTACCGTAGCAGGTTTGATTAACAAAAGGTGAAGGAAATTAATACAAAGGGTTATTCACCAACAGGCGGCAATCCGCTCCGTAAGGTTATTCCCACAATTTAATAGAATTTGAGTACAAAGAGTTATTCACCAAACAGGCGGCAATCCGCTCCGTAAGGTTATTCTCAGAGATTAATAATGAATGAATACGAAAGGTTATTCACCAACAGGCGGCAATCCGCTCCGTAAGGTTATTCCCACAATTTAATACATGGAAATAAAAGGCACGTCTTATGAGTAAGGAAGAAACAATATTATTATCGAGAATCAAATAATGATAATCTCTTACCATAGTACGTTTGAATAATGGAAGATGAAAAAGATGGTATCCCTTACCTCAACACGTGAATGGATATTGATTTAAATGAGGTTGATTAACTTGAACAGTACACGTATACTTATAGATCTTCACAAATACTCAAGATGACTTAAGCACACTTAGAGAGAACTTTCACAAGAAGTATTTAGAGAGAGAAAGAAAGAACAAGTAAGGAAGTTTATGAAAAATCCTTAAGTTAAGGCTTCTATTTATAGCCAAAAATCTTATCATTCATTTAATCTAAACCATTCATTTAAAGATCATCTTTTAATCTACACCATCCATTTCAAATATTATATTATCTTTAATCTACACCATTCATTTCATATCACCTAATAATCACCTAACTTTATATTATAAACAAATCAATTTAATTATTCAACAATAATTCACACTTTAATCTACACCATTCATTTCATATCACCTAATAATCACCTAACTTTATATTATAAACAAATCAATTCAATTATTCAACAATAATTCACACTTTAATCTACACCATTCATTTCATATCACCTAATAATCACCTAACTTTATATTATAAACAAATAACTTTATCAATTCAATTATTATGACTAATTGTTATAAATACAGTATAGTTAGCTCTTAGATATCAAGTCAATAAATTAATGAAATACAACTGTTTAAATAACATCATAATAGAGATAACAATAATGTAAAATAAAGCATACGTTACTGTGTAATGACAATTATTGATTCAATAATGTGAATTACTGTGCATATGTTACTGTGACAATTATTAGGTTCAATAATTTTAAAAACAGTGCAACAACAATTATTGACTCAATGATATAAAATACAGTGTAATGACAATTATTAAATCAATAATGCAAAATACTGTGTAACAACAATTATTGAATTGATAATATAAAATATTATGCAGTGACAATTATCGATGAAATGATGCGTAACAGTTACGGTGTCAATTATCAGACCAATAATATGAGACACTATGCAATACCGTGTGTTACTGTAGAGTACCGTGTGCTACAGAAAATACCATAAACTACCGTATGCTACTATTCTTTTATCACCGGTATTTTAACAGTTCCGTTGACTATTTTTATTTAAAAAGGTTACTTCTGTCGTTTTCTATATCCGACAAATATTCCGTTGTGGGGTCCACCAATAATTTATTATTTCGGCGCCGTCGTACGGCACGAATATTCCCCGACCAAACGAATATTCCCCGACAAAGCGAATATTGTCCGACAAAATAAAATTTGCACATAACATCCTTAACTTTCAATTTTGTTAATTTAACCACTTACTGTTTCAAAAAAAATATATATGAAGGAAAATTAAATTTTGTATTTCATAAAATTCGGGGTCTTACAACCTCCCCTCCTTATGAAATTTCGTCCCCGAAATTGACGTACCTGACATATCGAAGAGGTAAGGATACTTAGATTTCATCTCAGATTCTAGCTCCCAGGTCATTTCCTCAGTATCTTGGTTCTTCCATAAAACCTTAACTTGAGGTATAACCTTTGAGCGTAGGATCTGCTCCTTCTTATTCAGGATCTTAACAGGTACTTCCTCGTATGTTAAATCCTCTGTTATAACGTCTGGTTCTAACTCAATGACGTGATTTGGGTCCTTCACATATTTACGTAACATAGATATGTGAAAAACGTTATGGATGCGAGACATACTTGGTGGTAGGGCTAGTCTGTAGGCTACGGTTCCTATTCGATCGAGGATTTCAAATGGGCCAATAAATCGAGGGTTGAGCTTTCCTCTCTTTCCGAATCTCGTAACCCCTTTCCATGGAGAAACACGTAAGAATACATGATCTCCGACGTTGAAACTTTCGTCTCTCCGATGAAGATCAGCATAACTCTTTTGTCGTTCTTGTGCGGTCTGTATTCGTTGTCGGATCATTTGGATCTTTTCGGTCGTCAAGCGTACCAACTCGGGTCCCAACAATTTTGCTTCTCCTACCTCATTCCAACATATTGGAGAGCGACACTTCCTTCCATACAATGCCTCGAATGGAGCCATGCCTATGCTTGCTTGGTAACTGTTGTTGTAAGAAAATTCCACCAACGGCAAGTACTTATCCCAACTTCCTTTGAAGTCTAATACACAAAGTCTCAAAAGATCTTCGAGGGTCTGGATCGTCCTTTCCGATTGTCCGTCCGTTTGAGGATGGTATGCAGAACTAAAACGTAGTTCAGTGCCCATAGCTTTTTGTAGACTGATCCAAAAGCGTGAAGTGAATCTAGGATCTCGATCAGAAACTATGGAAACTGGCATGCCATGCAATCTCACGATCTCATTTATGTACATACTGGCAAGACGTTCAAGTGAAAAGTTTTCTCGTATAGGTAAGAAATGAGCAGATTTGGTCAATCTATCTACGATCACCCAAATTGCATCTAAGCCTTGAGAAACTTTTGGAAGACCCGTCACGAAGTCCATATTGATGTGTTCCCACTTCCATTCGGGAACTTCAAGTGATTGTAATGGACCTTTAGGAACTTGATGTTCTGCCTTGACACGTTGACAAGTTAGGCACCTTGAGATAAACTCCGCAATCTCTCTTTTCATATTGTTCCACCAAAATGTATGTCGAAGATCTCGATACATCTTGGTACCTCCTGGGTGGATTGCAAACGGCGTGTTGTGTGCCTCCATCATGATTTTATGCTTTAATTCAGGATCGTTAGGAACACAGAGTCAAGAGTTGACTCGAAGTATTCCTTTCTCGTCGATTCTTGCTTCGGGAATGGCACCTTCTTGTACTTTCTTTATCATGTTTATCAGTTCCGGATCGGTAGCTTGAGTAGCTTTAATTTTATCGATTAAAGTTGGTTCTACTCGCACGTGAGCAATCTTCGAGTGGGTCCCTGGTGTCTTTAGCTCTATCTCCATCTTTTGCAAGTCGTACAAAATACACTTTTGTGTTGTCAGCAGTGCACTTGTACTTGCATAAGATTTTCTGCTCAAAGCGTCAGCTACAACGTTCGCCTTTCCCGGGTGATACTGGATTGTGTGGTCATAATCCTTCAACAGCTCAAGCCAACGTCGTTGTCGCATGTTGAGTTCCTTCTGGGTGAAAAAATACTTGAGACTTTTATGATCCGTATAGATATCCACTTTTTCTCCGTACAAGTAGTGTCTCCAGATCTTTAACGCGAAAACGACTGCTGCCAACTCTAGATCATGAGTAGGATAATTTTTCTCATAATCTTTGAGTTGTCGAGAGGCATAGGCTATAACCTTTCCATGTTGCATAAGGACACAGCCTAGACGTTTGCCAGAAGCATCGCTGTAGATAACAAATTCTCCTGATCCTGATGGTATGGTCAGAAGAGGAGCTGAAACAAGTCTCCTCTTGAGTTCTTGAAAACTCTTCTCGCATTCCTCGCTCGATATAAGTTTTGTACTAGAATGAATGATACCGATATCTAGTAATTAAACTTTCAACTCTTGGTGTTCTATGGGAGCCATTTGGTGTGGGACTTTAAAAATGGGCTTAGTGTCGGGTTCAAGATCGATACAGAATTCAATTTCACGGTTTGGGGTAAGCCAGAAAGTTCCTCAGAATAAAAACGTCAGGAAACTTATTAACAATGGGAATATCATTCAAGTTTGACGTGTTTTTGTTCAAATCAGTGACATGAGCTAAAAAGGCTTGACATCCGTTTTTCAATAAACGAATGACTTTATGGCTAGAAATAACAGTTATAGATTTCAATGGTTTAGTTGCTTGAATTTGCATGACAGGTTGATTAGGAATATGAAAACTAATAATCTTATGAAAACAATCAATTTTAGCATGATGGGTAGTCAACCAATCAATTCCTAAAATCACATCAAATTCATGCATCTCTAAAGAAATAAGGTCAACAGGTAATGTGAGGTTGTTGATTTGAACTTAGGCAAGATTTATAGATAGTAAATGTAATAGGTATTTCTCCCAATGAGGTTTCAACTGATAAGACAAGATTTAAGTTTTCAATAGTCAAATTTAAACGTTGAGTACATATAGGTGAGATAAAGGAGTGGATAGAGCCAGTATCTAATATGGCATAGACTTCACGAGAATTTATGAATAGCTTACCGGTTATCACCTCATTCGGTTTCTTGACTGTTATCGTCAAATCGAATCCCGAATACTTCATTCGGATCTTCACGTATTTCAACCATGGGAATACCACTGAATAATTTTCTAGCAAACTGTTTCTCGGGTTCATCAACTTCATCAGTAGTAAGGTACCAATGATTTCCATTAAAATAGTATTTTCGATAGACTGCAGTTTCCACGATAGTGACTAACTTAACCTGAATTCCTCTAAATTGTAACGCCCAAAAGTATAGAAACATCATTTTTAAATAATCTTGAAAATCATAGCTGGAACACCATAAATCCCAAAGACTAATATGAAAAGTCCATATATTCTGATCCTTTGTTAAAGAGCATAACCAGGTGATATCACTCTCCCAATTAGTGAGTAAATTAAAGGCAATAATTTCCGCAAGTTCGTTACTTCCTTTAATTGCTTCTAAAAATGGATCTGGAACGACTGTAGCAGAGCTTTCACCTTCATCCTTACTGGATAGAACACGCATAATTTTTGCCTTAGGCAAATGATTCAACTCTGAGTTTGTAAGAAGATTATTCGTCGCCTCTTGTTTTGCAGCTACATTTGTTTCGGTAATTTCATAGTTAACCTCCTGATTTCCAGATGCCATAATTAACTGTGGTCACAAAATAAATGTTAGTTCAAATAAACTGACTCATCTCTTCATGTTCCTACATTCAAATCGATTCATTAGATAAAAAATAAATCTAATTTAGGTAGGACACACTAGTGATTGATTCTATTCGTCTCTCCCCTCCTAGTTCTAACCCCAGATCTCCATTAAAGACCATATCCCTAAGCTCTGATGCCAACTGTGACGCCCCCAAATCTGGGCCCACACAGCCCAAACTTGAGTCGTCAAAAGACTACAACAAAATTATTACAACAAAGCACAACGTACTACAATACAGTGTATAATAATACACAACTAAGTCTTCACTATTATTGCCACACTATTTTACAAAACGTGAAGACTATGATAACTATTCCTCGGACCCTCACTCCATTCCCCGGCTATACCCTGTTATGTTTTCATCTCCTGTTGAAAAACAATGGAACAAAAGAAAGGGTGAGCTCAAATAGCCCAGTAAAGAATAACATGACTAAGATAATGACGAATAAATTATCATTAGTCTTCAACAGTTGAGTTCTTGATAGAATACAATAGACTACAAGGTTTATATCAAAAACTGCAGTTAAATTCTTAAACAACGTTCAGATCAATAATAGCAGCGGAATGAGTAATCTATTAGAAGAATAATGCAGACTATAATGTCCACTCGGTTCTCTTTTTAGGAAAAACATCATCAACTTTTATCATTTGAAATATCATTAGTCAAGATAATACAAATTCACAGTTCCTGATCATAATCATGCAGATCAACAGTTCATCTTTGCACTACGGGCCAAAGACATTCAATATAACACCAACGATCATGATTATACCAGATTTAGCCTTTGGTCATAATCATACCAAACAACAGTTCATCTTTGCACTACGGGCCAAAGAGAACATTCACCACGTGCCATAAAAGACACCGAACAGATGTATCGCCTTTAACCTATTATATCGCCTTTAACCTATCATCTGTTCAACAAATATATCACATCTGTGCCCCCGGCCACAGATATTCACAACAGCTTGATTTTTGGATGATTAGAATGATATAAATGATGAACAGAAGAAATAGGATAACAATAAGTATCGGAAGTTTACTTTGTACAGATTCAAATAATGTCCAAATTGTCAACATGATGTGGAGTGAAATTTAAAAATGATATTCAAGATCCACAGTTCAGAATAACGGTTACAATTCAATAGAAGGGTTCACGTAAATAGGAAAGTTCAGTTGAAATAATGAAGTTCAACTATTATGGAACATATAATATTTTCAGGAATTATAGAAGCAATAGTTCCATAATAAATTTCGATTTAGGAGTATGAAAGAAAATAATATCCCTTACCGTAGCAGGTTTGATTAACAAAAGGTGAAGGAAATTAATACAAAGGGTTATTCACCAACATGCGGCAATCCGCTCCGTAAGGTTATTCCCACAATTTAATAGAATTTGAGTACAAAGAGTTATTCACCAAACAGGCGGCAATCCGCTCCGTAAGGTTATTCTCAGAGATTAATAATGAATGAATACGAAAGGTTATTCACCAACAGGCGGCAATCCGCTCCGTAAGGTTATTCCCACAATTTAATACATGGAAATAAAAGGCACGTCTTATGAGTAAGGAAGAAACAATATTATTATCGAGAATCAAATAATGATAATCTCTTACCATAGTACGTTTGAATAATGGAAGATGAAAAAGATGGTATCCCTTACCTCAACACGTGAATGGATATTGATTTAAATGAGGTTGATTAACTTGAACAGTACACGTATACTTATAGATCTTCACAAATACTCAAGATGACTTAAGCACACTTAGAGAGAACTTTCACAAGAAGTATTTAGAGAGAGAAAGAAAGAACAAGTAAGGAAGTTTATGAAAAATCCTTAAGTTAAGGCTTCTATTTATAGCCAAAAATCTTATCATTCATTTAATCTAAACCATTCATTTAAAGATCATCTTTTAATCTACACCATCCATTTCAAATATTATATTATCTTTAATCTACACCATTCATTTCATATCACCTAATAATCACCTAACTTTATATTATAAACAAATCAATTTAATTATTCAACAATAATTCACACTTTAATCTACACCATTCATTTCATATCACCTAATAATCACCTAACTTTATATTATAAATAAATCAATTCAATTATTCAACAATAATTCACACTTTAATCTACACCATTCATTTCATATCACCTAATAATCACCTAACTTTATATTATAAACAAATAACTTTATCAATTCAATTATTATGACTAATTGTTATAAATACAGTATAGTTAGCTCTTAGATATCAAGTCAATAAATTAATGAAATACAACTGTTTAAATAACATCATAATAGAGATAACAATAATGTAAAATAAAGCATACGTTACTGTGTAATGACAATTATTGATTCAATAATGTGAATTACTGTGCATATGTTACTGTGACAATTATTAGGTTCAATAATTTTAAAAACAGTGCAACAACAATTATTGACTCAATGATATAAAATACAGTGTAATGACAATTATTAAATCAATAATGCAAAATACTGTGTAACAACAATTATTGAATTGATAATATAAAATATTATGCAGTGACAATTATCGATGAAATGATGCGTAACAGTTACGGTGTCAATTATCAGACCAATAATATGAGACACTATGCAATACCGTGTGTTACTGTAGAGTACCGTGTGCTACAGAAAATACCATAAACTACCGTATGCTACTATTCTTTTATCACCGGTATTTTAACAGTTCCGTTGACTATTTTTATTTAAAAAGGTTACTTCTGTCGTTTTCTATATCCGACAAATATTCCGTTGTGGGGTCCACCAATAATTTATTATTTCGGCGCCGTCGTACGGCACGAATATTCCCCGACCAAACGAATATTCCCCGACAAAGCGAATATTGTCCGACAAAATAAAATTTGCACATAACATCCTTAACTTTCAATTTTGTTAATTTAACCACTTACTGTTTCAAAAAAAATATATATGAAGGAAAATTAAATTTTGTATTTCATAAAATTCGGGGTCTTACATTCATGGTCTTATGTTTGTACGTTGATGACATCTTGATAGCTGAAAATAATATGGGATTGATTGTCGCCACTAAAAAGTGGTTGTCATCTAATTTTGAGATGAAGGACATGGGTGAGGCAGAATTTGTACTCAGAATTAAGATCCATAGGGATCGTTCTAAAAGATTTTTAGGATTAAGTCAAGAGACTTATATAAAATCTATATTAGAGCATTTTCGTATACATAATTCTAAACCCGTTGAGACTCCCATTGAGAAGGGTCATAAACTAAGCCAAGATTTTTTCCCTAAGACTGATCAAGAAAAAGAACAGATGGTTCGTGTTCCTTATGCAAGTGCAGTTGGTAAGTTAATGTATGCAATGATGTGTACACGCCCCGACATAAGTTTTGCAGTGGGGATGGTTAGTCGGTTTCAAAGCAATCCTGGATTTGCTCATTGGGTGGCAGTTAAGAGAATACTTCGATTCTTGAGAGGCACCTTAGACTATGTGCTGTGTTATCAGGGTGGTGAGCTACGCTTACAAGGGTGTAGACACCCAAATTTTGCACTTCTCTACTAAACCTGGCAGGAGGGTAAAGTCGTCATCTGACCAGACATAGGAAAAGGAAGGTGGACCCTAACACGAGGCCGCCCCGACGGCTGGCGATCAAAGCTGCCAAGACAAACAACGAGCATCAGGTCAGTTGAGGCAGGACACACGGTCGACCCAGACGAAGCCGGATCTGACCGCCAAGACGACGAACTGCCCCCTACGCTTACGATGTTCGGGGGTCTCGCTCCGAACTAGCCTCCCAGAACAATATGGCACGTTTCCCAGGGATTTCCGGATTGCAAAAATACAGCCTTCCAAAATAATACCGCGGAAATTGGCGAATTAAGACCGCGTGGCACGGAAATCGAGAAAAGCAAGCCAGACAGCCACGGATGCATCTGCGGCCAAACGATTTTCGAGGTTTCGCACGGCTCGAGGAGACGGCACACGACAGCCGAGGAAACGGCGCAGGCGGCTTGTCGCCCAGCCGCAGATGGATCTGCTGGCAGCCGCAGATGCATCTGCGGCTGCCTGGAAATGCCTATAGAGCGGCCATTTCCACCCGAGAGCGAAAAAGAAGAAGAAAAAAGAAAGAAAAAGAGAGAGAGAGAGAAAGATCGCGGGAGAGAGAGAGAAAGCTCGGTTTTGGTTAGATTCAAGCATTAGATCCATATTGTTGTGCTATTTTAGTTGAGTGATCTTGTGGTGTAGTTCATTTTATGATATAAGAGGCTCGAATCGACGTTTTGCAAGGTGAAAAGTTGTTTGTTTTGGGTTTTTTTTGTTTGTATTGTTAGTATAGCATTGTGTTTGGTTTATTTGATGTAATATGTTATTATGTGGGTGATGATCCGTGGGTTAGGCGTCGTTAGCGAGGGTTCCATCGGAACATAATTCCTCCTAACGCCCCGATGACACCCGTACGGTGATTTTTCGCTCGTCGTGGTAATGAGTAATGCGTAGTGTTGATTTGGGTGATATTTGGGTTATGTAATGCGATAGTGATGTTCAATATTGTTTAGATTTGGCTTATTATTGGTTATGTAGCTATTTGGGTGATTGTGAGCCTAGGGAGGAGATCCTAGCGGTCGAATCCCGATGATGGACGTTTTGGGTATATGTAATCATGATATAGGGTCCGTGTATGTGTATGTTGTAATATCGGGCCTTAAAACGACACAAAGTCGTGTTCGGGTTAAGGCCCCGTGATAATAATAAAATATGTGATTGTGGGTGTTTGGGGTTGTCTGGATGGCTCACATGCCCATGGATAGCCCCGACACGTTTTGGGATGTTTGTTTTAATTTACGACACGAAAAACGGTTTTCCAAAATAAGGCAAACGATGAAGATTTTCTAAAAGTGATCAATTTAGGATATTAAATTCACGAGGTTTAAAGGTTAAGTGTTGTGGCAAACTTTAATCCATGATTGATGAATAGGCTTTAGTTGGTTTTAAAACGTCACAAAAAACGATTTTGCAAATAAATAAATGTTTTCATTAAACTTTGTGCATAGGGTTAAAGAGTTCTAGAAGTTGCCCTCGTTTTATTTATATTAACTGTTAGAAGGCAATGTATGGTCTCGATTCCTATTTGACAAAAGTTTAAAACTATTGTTTTCTAAAATGACATCTAAATAAAAAACCCTCAACGCTTTCGAAATTAAAATCAATCTTTCTTATAAAAAGCGAAGCCTCGTCATTTGGGTCAAAGAACGTCCAAAAACACTTTCCAGATAAACACTTTTGCCATATAAAATAAAAGCAAACTTGTTATGCAAAACGCACCACAAACGTCCATTTAGGCACACACACACACACACACACACCTTTTAGGATTTAAAAGGATAAGAAAACATCGAGATTGCGGTAACCGTGTTTCACGGAAGTCGGGGGGTGCCTAACACCTTCCCCTCGCTTAAGCAAGCCCCCGAACTCTATGAATCTCGGTTTGCGGACCAATTAACTCGGAGTCACATATGAGCCAGCGATTACAAAAAAACTAAATTCGGATGAGTTGGTACATCCATTTCAAATATACCAACTGGCGACTCTGGTCAATTGGCTCATACAGAAATCGATCTTTCAAAACCCCGTCGACATTAAGCCGACCCTTTTCGAAATCACATTTAATTCAAAAGGCTAAAATTGGAAAGGGACATTTTAATAATAAAAAACGAAACAACGAAAATCCCGGCGTCGACAGCTGGCGACTCCGCTGGGGACAGTAGAGGGCTTAAGCCGTGTTTAAAATCTCGATGTTTTCCTATCCTTCAAAAATCTAAAAAATGTGTGGGTGTGTGTGCATTACTTGCGATTAATCTACCTTTTGTGCGTGTATGAATGGATATGCGAGTTTTGTGATTGCTTTACGAATGCTTTACTTTAATGTCATCATTTGCATACGGTGAGGTACGATGAATGTATGATGAATGTATGTTGAGCAGTTCCTCCTCCTGAGGCAAACCCGTCGGATGTGGATTACTGGACTCAAATGGGCGCTCCCCGGCGAGGCTCAGGAAAAGCATCCACTCAGATCCAATCCAATTGAAAGACCGGATTTATTCACGTCTAGTATGTTGCGAAGATCTGGGAACCTTCATGCCAAAAAGCCTGCGAGAGTAACTTAGGGTAGGTCAGCCTCAGATAAACCCGATGCGTGGAAAGTCTCTTCATACCCTTTTACACTTTACGCACATGATCTCATACTTTGGTCAAACATTTTTGTACCTCCCGTTTTGTCAAAATAAAAATACTAACCTCTGTTTTACAGGGACAGCTTGGAGAGCATCATAAATTGCACAATGTCATTACTTTGGTTAAAATAAAGGGATACTGACCCTATTTTGCAGGAAAAGATTACAAAACCCAAAAAATACCAAAATATTGGCTTAGCATGCATTTGCCAACGTCGTTTCCCGGAACTAAACCTTGGCGTGTTTTATTTGCAGGATTGCGCCCCAAACCCGTCTCCGATCTAAGAAAGCCAAAGAGACAACAGTCGAAATGGCTGAGAACCCTAATCCTAACCCGGATCCCGAATCTCGGGAAGAATTCGATGCTGTGAGAAATCAGATGACGGAATTGACCACAATGCTAAAAGAGCATTTCAAGTTAAAATCGAAGTCACAAACCGAGGACCCACCGGGGCCATCATCTCAAGGGAACGAGTTGACCCTAGAAACCCCGAAGGTTGAACAGCCAAAACAAATTATCGTTATTCCAGAAGATGAAATTGCTAGTAATGTCAGCAAGAAAATAAAGCAGATGGAAGAGGCCATCCAAACTATAAAGGGGATCGGGTCATATGGCAGTGTCAACTACTCCGACTTATGCATTTTCCCAGGAGCCAAATACCCCGAGAAGTTCAAGATCCCCGAATTTGAAAAGTATGACGGGTCGGGGGATCCTTACACGCATCTGAAAGTCTACATCGGAGAACTCGGGGCATATGCTGAGGACGAATCGTTGAGAATGCAGTTATTTCAGAAAAGCCTGACGGGGGAGGCTAGGACCTGGTATGCGAGGCTGGATAATGCTAAGATTCACAACTGGGAGGAGCTGGCCCACACCTTCCTAACGCAATACAGTTTTCAATCCCAAATGGCCCCGGACCGATACCAGATGACCAAGACTAGGAAGCAAACCATTGAATCCTTCAGAGATTACGCTCAACGGTGGAGAAGGATAGCGGCCCAAGTAAACCCACCCATGAACGAAACGGAGATGGTGATAACCTTCATCGATATCCAAGAAGCCCCTTATTATGAAAGGGTGATGGCTGGAATAGGGAAGCCTTTTGCAGAGATGATTAAACATGGGGAAATGGCTGAAATGGGGTTAAAGTCGGGGAAGATCCGAGACTTCACCGCTCTTGAAGTTGTTGCTGAGCAAATCCAGAATGGAAACTATGGCAGTTCTTCCCATAGAACACAGAAGCAAAAAGAGGAGGAGGTATCCCTAGTCTTGAAAGGGCTGTCTGGGAAAGTAGAGAGTAACCCTCCTGTTGGCATGCAAAGGAATATACCCCATCGACAGCCAACTTTCACCAATCAAAGATTTGAGGGGCGGAGGAGATTTGAAAATGCCCGAGATAGGGAATTCACTCCGTTGGGGGATCTATTAGAGCAAATTTTGGCCGTGTTAATCACCCAAAAGAAGATTCCGGAGCTGGCACCACCGACTGACCCAAAGGGGAAGAAGTACGACCCAAGCAAGAAATGTGCCTATCATTCCGGGTCGCCGGGGCATGACACTCAGGAATGCTGGACGTTGAAACATAAGATACAGAACTTGATCGATAGGGGGGACATCGTAATTGAACGACCAGATGGCAACGCCAGCCATCTGCCGCAATGCGAAACAGATGAGGTAAGCATGATTGGGTCAGGAAATATCGGGGTGGACCCCAATCGCAAATACATCCGAAAGGTCGAAGAATACCCCCCAATGAGCGAAACAAATGTCCTTGAATGGGAATGTTTGGGGGAGGTTAAGGTCATTAGGCAAGAATTGAAGTTGGTCAGGCATCAAATGAAGCAATTAGCAGACCTGGTGGTACACCAACATAATCTGACAAGGCAACTCTTCACTCAATTACTGAGAGACCAAACGGAAGAAGAGGACAAACAAATTTCAAACCAGGATCCCTCCCAGGAAAACCAGCTGACTCAAGGAGATCAAAACAGAATGAAAGGGCAGGGAAATGAAAATAATAAAGATGCCAGACGATCCCACCAGTGGAGCCTTGATAACCGCTCGGACAGAGGTGAACCCTCAAAGGGGAAAGATCGAGCAGCATTCCCAAGAGATCGAAAGTTCACCCCTTTGAGCAAATCAAATGCAGAAATATTGCACCTTCTGATCAGCCGGGGAAAGATTACGGAGTTGCTGCCACAAACCGACCCCAAGTCTAAAAGATACGATCCTACACGAATATGCCTCTATCATTCCAACTCACCAGGGCATGATACTGAAGAGTGTTGGGCGTTGCGGCACAAGATCCAAAATCTTATCGAAAGAGGAGAGCTGAAAATGGCAAACGACCTTGAGATCACCGCAATAGGGAATCTGAACACCGACGAACGGATTGTCAAGCCTCAGCGGACCATGAAATGGTAAATTCAAAGAATACGATTGCGAGTCCCAAAAAGGGGTGGGGACGATCTTGGCTGCTTGGTGTTATGTCTTGTTTTATTTTTCTATGCATTATTATGTTATGCTTTCTTGCAAAAAAAAAAAAAAAAAAAAAAAAAAAACAAAAAAAAAAAAAAAAAAAAAAAAATTCTTGTGTGCTATCTAAGCCTGAACTACGTAAGACCTGATCTCCTCTTCCTATAGGAGTACGTAGGCAGCCACTTTGGCGCAGTCTAATCCTTGCAAAATCCATAGAACCCTTCGATAAGTTTGACAATTAACGATCAATGACTCGGGCGACCTGTTCTCCTGTGAACCCATCGGAGTACACTTCCAAAGGCAAAGGATTTTTGGGTCCCCAGCATCTCATCAACCCACCTGTCAAAGACACCACGAAGCGATAACCTTAATGACAATCAAAGCTGGGGCAGTTTCGAAAGCGATGACGACTCGACACTGGGGCATTCATCGACCATCCTTGGAAGGATAGTGTACAGTTCGACATCTATGGTGCGATCCCGTCAACCTACGACAACATCATCAGAGCTGTACGATCAAATTGGTCTTTTCCAGTCAGAGCTCTTTCAAAATACGATGACCCACAGGTAAGATACAACTCATTCCATCTTTTTATTTCTTTCCTGTCTCCCTGTACATATATTAAGACTACACATAGTTTAACTCTAACATTGCTTTTGGAAAGAGAAAATTTTTATTTGACTTGTTAGGAATCGAATTAATTCTGACAAGCATCCGTGGAGCAGACACATGAGTATGGTTAAATGATTAAAACCGTTCAATAAAGACCTGATTTCGAAGTGTCGTTCGAAGCAGAATCCACCTCATAGGCAAGTCTGCACTTTGTGTTGGCGCCAACTTTCAGATGTGGGGTATAAAGCTATGACGATAAGATGACAGTTGGTGCAGAATTGGAGGGTAAATAAAAGTGAATCAAATGCCTCGAATCGTGGCCTGAATTATTCGAGCAATTAAGCCTCAGGGGTGTCTTTACGCCTAGCGCCCTAAAGTCGTCTGATTTGGGAGTCGCCGGCCCAACGCTCGTTACATGGGTAATTTAGAGCCTAAGAAAACGAGCATTACGACTGCAGAGACCTGAGCAGATTCGAATCGTGGCAAGGGTTATTCGAGTAATTAAGCCTAAAGGGTGTCTCTACACCTGGTACCCTAAGGTCGTCCGATTTGGGAGTCACCGGCCCAACGCTCGCTACATGGGTAACTCAAGGCTAAGAAAACGAATCTTGTACGGGGTCAGACGAGTAATGAATGCAGTAAACCACCTAACTTGTATCGAAACATGACCTTTGTTACTCGAGCAAGTAAACCCGAAGGGGTGTCTTTACACCCAATGCCCTAAAGCCGTCTGGTTTGGGAGTCATTGGTCCAAAACTCGTTAAATGGGTAACTCTGAATAGCCTAAGAAAACGAGACAAGTTAAGTGGACGCGAAAAGGAAAAGGCGGAGTCGAAAAAAAGAAAAAGAAAAAATATTCGACCAGAGAAAAAAAAAGAGGCTCATCTAAAGTCACGGAAAAGAGGCCCCTAATTGAAGGATGCATCGCACAGTGCACTTGCCATATGACGTAAATCTTGCGAAGAACGATATCAAGAATAAAGACGGAATACCTTTAATAAAGGAAGGTAGTTTTGAATTTAATCATACTCACGAATATTGTTCATGAATGCTTAAAAGTTTTATTATGATTTCATAACTCGTCAAATGAAAAAAAAAAAAAAAAAAAAAAAAGTGAAATCAAGAGTGACTCAATAGATTCACAATTCATTCAATATCAAGTTAATACAGTCACGATTCACGAAAAAAGGAGATCCATCTCGATGCCAAGTTTTTTACGATAAGACGAAAACATCACAAACACGAGCCAAATTGCATAATCATGAGCATTCCATTGTATCTGCTCAACTGTTGAGATGTTTAGTAATATCGAAGTTAACCCCGCCGACCCGAACGGTCGAGCATTTAGCGTTTGTTACTTGTGCAGGATATGAATCGGTGTGGGTAACTCGGCATGACCAACGAAATGACTTCCCATACGAATCCTCAACAAGAACATGAGTAAAGGCTGGGGCATCTTAAAGATCATGGAAATGAAAGGAGCACAGGTCTATATCAGACTCGTCATCAACGAACCTTCCCCCGCGACCATCAATGGATTTTGACGAACTCAGCCTGATGCATGCTGACATTACCTCGATACTCAGGCGAGCATATGCAAGAGTGATATAATTCCTGACGTCAGGGTTGATCGATTAAAAGACAAGGAAGGGCAACATGACCGTCAGTCATCACAAAAAGCCAAGTGGACTGCCTCAATCAGATGAAAGTCAAGGGCTATCAAAGAATATGACCAACTGACAAGAGGACCACCTAGATACCAGCCCAGAATCTAGGCATAATCCTCTAGCATAAGAGGAAGTCCCTGCACCCCAAATTCAAAGACATGACAATCTGTGAGCAGGATGAGGAACCCTGGATAAGTCGATTGGGCATACAAAATGACAGATACAATTCCCCAACAGAGAAACGATCAGGGGCATGCGATTCAACGAACCAACCTTGAAGTCCAGAAACTGTCCTCCCAAATAAGGCATGACACAACGGAGTAGTCAAAAAGAACGACACGTGAAAAATTGTATCATTTGACTAAACAGGGGTCATTTCCTTCCAAGCATATCTATTGATCCATGCATAACATCAGTGCATCCATGTATATATCAAAATAAAATGTACATGAAAGGAAAATCACAGGTACGAGACTGTCGACGTCACGAGTATCGAGGTCATTTATCGGAAAGACATGGCAGCGGGAAACTTCCACGATCCGATGCACCCAGAATCTATGAAACATTAAGGAATTGGAAAACGACTGTCTGAAGCACCTTCAGCTAATCGGCAAGGATGACAGCTCAAAAGCAATTGCTGTCAAAAGCGATCTACGAGGACGAACCCCAAGAATGACAAGTCAAACCGAAAGAAGTGGCTGGAAAAAACGATATACGAGGACGAATCCCAAGGAGGCCCTACGAACTAATCAGGTACGCTTTCCTTTTAAATTTGTTCAAGCGATTATTGCATTTTTTATGATGAACAATACGATGCGATTTCGGAGACGAGACCCGGCAATTACAAACATGACCCGTCAGTGAAAATCCCTGACCGTCCAACATGACCCGTCAGTGAAAACCCCTGACCGTCCAAACACGACCAGTCAGATACGATACCTGACCAAACCAAAAGCGACCAGTCAGATACGATACCTGACCAACCCAAAAACGACCAGTCAGATACGATACCTGACCAACTCAAAAATGACCCGTCAGTCAAAAGAACTGACCGTCCAAAATGACCCATCAGTCAAAAGAACTGACCGTCCAACATGACCTGTCAGTCAAAGGAAACTGACCGTCCAAACATGACCCGTCAGTCAAAGGAACTGACCGTCCAAACATGACCCGTCAGTCAAAAGAAACTGACCGTCCAACATGACCCGTCAGTCAAAGGAAACTGACCGTCCAAATATGACCCGTCAGTCAAAGGAAACTGACCGTCCAAACATGACCCGTCAGTCAAAAGAAACTGACTGTCCAACATGACTCGTCAGTCAAAAGAAACTGACCGTCCAACATGACCCGTCAGTCAAAGGAAGCTGACCGTCCAACATGACCCGTCAGTCAAAAGAACTGACCGTCCAACATGACCCGTCAGTCAAAGGAAACTGACCGTCCAAAGATGACCCGTCAGTCAAAAGAAACTGACCGTCCAAACATGACCCGTCAGTCAAAAGAAACTGACCGTCCAACATGACCCGTCAGTCAAAGGAAACTGACCGTCCAAACATGACCCGTCAGTCAAAAGAAACTGACCGTCCAACATGACCCGTCAGTCAAAGGAAGCTGACCGTCCAACATGACCCGTCAGTCAAAAGAACTGACCGTCCAACATGACCCGTTAGTCAAAGGAAACTGACCGTCCAAATATGACCCGTCAGTCAAAGGAAACTGACCGTCCAAACATGACCCGTCAGTCAAAGGAAACTGACCGTCCAAACATGACCCGTCAGTCAAAGGAAACTGACCGTCCAAACATGACCCGTCAGTCAAAGGAAACTGACCGTCCAAACATGACCCGTCAGTCAAAAGAAACTGACCGTCCAACATGACCCGTCAGTCAAAGGAAGCTGACCGTCCAACATGACCCGTCAGTCAAAAGAACTGACCGTCCAACATGACCCGTCAGTCAAAGGAAACTGACCGTCCAAATATGACCCGTCAGTCAAAGGAAACTGACCGTCCAAACATGACCCGTCAGTCAAAAGAAACTGACCGTCCAACATGACCCGTCAGTCAAAGGAAGCTGACCGTCCAACATGACCCGTCAGTCAAAAGAACTGACCGTCCAAACATGACCCGTCAGTCAAAGGAAACTGACCGTCCAAACATGACCCGACAGTCAAAGGAACTGACCGTCCAAACATGACCCATCAGTCAAAAGAACTGACCGTCCAAACATGACCCGTCAGTGAAAATCCTGACCGTCCAAAATGACCCGTCAGTGAAAATCCCTGACCGTCCAAAATAACCCGTCATATGAGAAGCAGCGCGATATGCGATGCGATGTGCGATGCGATGCGATATGCGATACATCATATGAGAAGCAGTGCGATATGCGATTTCATATGCGATGTAATGTGACTTTGGTTTAATATGATATGCGAATTGATATTTAATATGCGACTTGGTATGCGATATGCGATAAGCAAGAGAAAAAATAGTTTTCCTTGATGAATAGGCGATGCGAGTCCATTTGAGACAGTAACCGATGATATTAATGTTGCATCATTAATATGTATATGTTGCATCATTGATATGTATGTTGCATCATTGATATGTATGTTGCATCATTAAAATATGTGCTGTCATCATCATGCATTGGGTGCCTACTTCTTTATCATGTTCATTTCATATGACATTACATAAACATGATAAAGAGGGGCAGCTGTAGACACCCAAATTTTGCACTTCTCTACTAAACCTAGCAGGAGGGTAAAGTCGTCATCTGACCAGACATAGGAAAAGGAAGGTGGACCCCAACACGAGGCCGCCCCGACGGCTGGCGATCAAAGCTGCCAAGACAAACAACGAGCATCAGGTCAGTTGAGGCAGGACACACGGTCGACCCAGACGAAGCCGGATCTGACCGCCAAGACGACGAACTGCCCCTACGCTTACGATGTTCGGGGGTCTCGCTCCGAACTAGCCTCCCAGAACAATATGGCACGTTTCCCAGGGATTTTCGGATTGCAAAAATACAGCCTTCCAAAATAATACCGCGGAAATTGGCGAATTAAGACCGCGTGGCACGGAAATCGAGAAAAGCAAGCCAGACAGCCGCGGATGCATCTGCGGCCAAACGATTTTCGAGGTTTCGCACGGCTCGAGGAGACGGCACACGACAGCCGAGGAAACGGCGCAGGCGGCTTGCCGCCCAGCCGCAGATGGATCTGCGGGCAGCCGCAGATGCATCTGCGGCTGCCTGGAAATGCCTATAGAGCGGCCATTTCCACCCGAGAGCGAAAAAGAAGAAGAAAAAAGAAAGAAAAAGAGAGAGAGAGAGAAAGATCGCGGGAGAGAGAGAGAAAGCTCGGTTTTGGTTAGATTCAAGCATTAGATCCATATTGTTGTGCTATTTTAGTTGAGTGATCTTGTGGTGTAGTTCATTTTATGATATAAGAGGCTCGAATCGACGTTTTGCAAGGTGAAAAGTTGTTTGTTTTGGGTTTTTTTTGTTTGTATTGTTAGTATACCATTGTGTTTGGTTTATTTGATGTAATATGTTATTATGTGGGTGATGATCCGTGGGTTAGGCGTCGTTAGCGAGGGTTCCATCGGAACATAATTCCTCCTAACGCCCCGATGACACCCGTACGGTGATTTTTCGCTCGTCGTGGTAATGAGTAATGCGTAGTGTTGATTTGGGTGATATTTGGGTTATGTAATGCGATAGTGATGTTCAATATTGTTTAGATTTGGCTTATTATTGGTTATGTAGCTATTTGGGTGATTGTGAGCCTAGGGAGGAGATCCTAGCGGTCGAATCCCGATGATGGACGTTTTGGGTATATGTAATCATGATATAGGGTCCGTGTATGTGTATGTTGTAATATCGGGCCTTAAAACAACACAAAGTCGTGTTCGGGTTAAGGCCCCGTGATAATAATAAAATATGTGATTGTGGGTGTTTGGGGTTGTCTGGATGGCTCACATGCCCATGGATAGCCCCGACACGTTTTGGGATGTTTGTTTTAATTTACGACACGGAAAACGGTTTTCCAAAATAAGGCAAACGATGAAGATTTTCTAAAAGTGATCAATTTAGGATATTAGATTCACGAGGTTTAAAGGTTAAGTGTTGTGGCAAACTTTAATCCATGATTGATGAATAGGCTTTAGTTGGTTTTAAAACGTCACAAAAAACGATTTTGCAAATAAATAAATGTTTTCATTAAACTTTGTGCATAGGGTTAAAGAGTTCTAGAAGTTGCCCTCGTTTTATTTATATTAACTGTTAGAAGGCAATGTATGGTCTCGATTCCTATTTGACAAAAGTTTAAAACTATTGTTTTCTAAAATGACATCTAAATAAAAAACCCTCAACGCTTTCGAAATTAAAATCAATCTTTCTTATAAAAAGCGAAGCCTCGTCATTTGGGTCAAAGAACGTCCAAAAACACTTTCCAGATAAACACTTTTGCCATATAAAATAAAAGCAAACTTGTTATGCAAAACGCACCACAAACGTCCATTTAGGCACACACACACACACACACACACCTTTTAGGATTTAAAAGGATAAGAAAACATCGAGATTGCGGTAACCGTGTTTCACGGAAGTCGGGGGGTGCCTAACACCTTCCTCTCGCTTAAGCAAGCCCCCGAACTCTATGAATCTCGGTTTGCGGACCAATTAACTCGGAGTCACATATGAGCCAGCGATTACAAAAAAACTAAATTCGGATGAGTTGGTACATCCATTTCAAATATACCAACTGGCGACTCTGGTCAATTGGCTCATACAGAAATCGATCTTTCAAAACCCCGTCGACATTAAGCCGACCCTTTTCGAAATCACATTTAATTCAAAAGGCTAAAATTGGAAAGGGACATTTTAATAATAAAAAACGAAACAACGAAAATCCCAGCGTCGACAAAGGGTATAGCGATGCAGACTGGGCTAATGACTTGGATGAACGCAAGTCTACCACTGGTTATAACTTCTTGCTTAGTGGTTGGGCCATTAACTGGTTGAGCAAGAAATAACCATGTGTTGCTTTATCCACTATGGAGTCAGAGTATATTGCATGTTGTTTTGCAGTACAATAGGCAATATGGTTACGGAGATTCTTTAAGCACTTGCATGTTGGATCGCATTCAAGTGATCCTGTCACTATTCACTATGACAATACGGCTGCTTTGTCTTACGTTAAGGATCCCAAGTACCATGGAAAAGCCAAGCATATTGAGACCAAATTTCACTACATTAGGGATATTGTGGCACGAAAGAAGGTGGTCCTTAAACATATCTCTACAAGCAACATGGTTACTGATCCCTTGACTAAGCCCATTCCTAGGGATGTTTTTCGAGCTCATGTTAGGAGCTTGGGACTTCGTAGGCCTTGATATGTATTATGCTTGTTGATGGACATCTTTTTGATATTGTTTATTGTTTATTTTTATGCAATAAATGTTATTACATAAAGTTGTTTTCTATTCAGTTCTATGTTTTAACTTTTGTATATATAAACACACATATAAAATGTCACAAGGCAAAATGGTTGATCTATTCACACGGATAACCTGCCTCGACGCTTGTAATAGCGAGCGACATAAGGCTATATTGTGGAGGTCTAAATGGTAGGGCACCATTTTCGAGACACTACAATTTAGCCGCCTTGGCTGGGCCCAAGAAAAGGTATCATTATATACCGAACACTTGTAAGAAGTGTAGCCTTATTTTCTGGGTTTGCCGGACATTAGATTCATACTAGATACTATCTGAAGTAACTAAGGATGTTTTCAAAGGTTAAAAGCTGGAGAGCGATTAGCTATTGTCCGTACGGTGTTATTTTAGCTAGAGCGACATTATTTTTTAGAGCTCCATCGTAACATGAGAATTGCACCTCGTGTGCAAGATTGGCGACATAGTATAGAAGAGTGATGTGGTGGATCCCTATCCAATCACTATATGAGCTATGTACAATAACTATTGTCCTTAGTTACTTGAACCTATGTCATGAAACAAAGACTTTGCGTTGCTACTTTAGCTTGTATTCCTAAGTTCACATAATGAGGTTCCATGGGTACTTGTCTGGGAAAGTAGCAGAGTTAATGAAGATTGACATGAGAGTTTAGGGAAGACAATTGTCTAACATCACATTCAGTCGTTGGCTATGCTATGCGCGCGCAACTATTTTAAACTTTATATATTACATTATATGTATATTTTTTAAAAGTGAGCATACCAAGACAAATGGGGTTGAGTGTATTTCGAAAATGTAATTAATGAGGGATTCAAAATACTCAAAAGAATGTTATCGACTGGTCTAGGACATGACGAGTTTTTTTTTGGAGATGCTTCATATTAGTTATGATGGAGACTTAATATGTGAGCTCTCGCCCTTGATATTATTTATTTCTCGTCTGTCGCACGCCAAGGCACCTGTATGAGGAAATCTAGAGATGATTGAATTAAGATTGTCGACGCCGGGATTTCGGTCGTTTCGTTTTTTAATAATAAAAATGCCATTTCCAATTTTAGCCTTTAGATTAAGATGTGACTTTTGAAAAGGGTCGGCTTAGTGTCGATGGGATTTTGAAATGTTGAATTTTTTATGAGCCGATTGACCAGAGTCGCCAGTTGGTATTGTTGAAATGGATGTACCAACTCATCCGAATTTTGTTTTCGTAATCGTAATGGCTCATATGTGACTCCGATTCAATTGGTCCGCAAACCAAGATTCATAGAGTTCGGGGGCTTGCTTAAGCGAGGGGAAGGTGTTAGGCATCCCCCGACTTCCGTGAAATACGGTTACCGCAATCTCGATGTTTCCTTATCCTTTTTTTAAATCTTAAAATGTGTGTGTGTGCGCGTGTGTGTGTGTGCCTGAATGGAGGTTTGTGGTGTCCTTTTGCATAAAGTTGCTTTGATTTTATATGACAAAATGTGTTTTGTTGGGAAAGCGTTTTAGACGTCTTTTGACCCAAATGACGAGGCTTCGCTTGTTATAAGAAAGATTGATTTTAATTTCGAAAACGATGAGGTTTTTTATTAGATGTCATTTTAGAAAACAATAGTTTTTTAAACTTTTGTCAAATAGGAATCGAGACTATACATTGCCTTCTAACAGTAAATATAAATAAAATGAAGACAACTTCTAGAACTCTTTAACCCTATGCACACAGTTTAATGAAAACGTTTATTTATTTATTCCGAAAACATCTTTTATGATATTTCAAAACCAAATATAGCCTTTTCGTCAAACAAGGATCAAAGTTTCGCCCAAAACTCTTTACTTTTTAAGCCTCGTGTGTCTAATATCCTAATTTGATTCTTTTTAGAAGATCTTTATCGTTTGCTTTATTTTTGAAAATCGTTTTTTGTCGTAAATCAAAATAAGCAGTCAAAACGTGTCGGGGCTATTCATGGTCATGTAAGCCATCCAGACAACCCCAAACACCCACAATCACATATCTTTATTATTACGGGACCTTAACCCGATCCCGATTCAGTATCGCTTTAAGGCCCAATATTACATTTACATAACCATAAATCCCATCTAATGATTACATATACCAAAAATGTCCATCATCGGGATTTGACCACGAGGATCTCCTCCCTAGGCTCACATTTACCCGAATCGCTACATAACCAATACAACGGCAAAATCTAACAATGTTAAACAAACTATGGTGCTATATGGATCACAAATCTCAATGTCAATACTACCACTATCTATGAACTCAACGAATGATATATCACCGTATGGATGTCATCGGGGCATTAGGAGGAAGTTGCGTTCCAATGGAACCCTCGCTAACGACCCCTAACCCACGGATCATCATCCACACAACAACAAACTACACTACACAAACCCAAAACACAACATTATCACCTTAATATAAACAAGAAAATATCAAAATAACACTCTTTTTCACCTTGCAATAAACCAACGAAAGCTTTATATATCACGATTTGGACCAAACCACAAGAATATTCAACTATCTTAGCAAAGAAATGAAATTTTCACTTAGATTTTATCAAACTCGAGCTCCATCTTCTCCTTCCTCGCGTTTTCTCTCTCTAAAACTTCCTTATTTTCTCTCTCTCTTTCGCTCTCGGACGCAACAATGGCGATGTATAGCTGATCTCCAGGCAGCCGCTGGTGCATCTGCGGCTGGCCGCAGATGCCTCTGCGGCTGCCTGCTGTGGCCGTCTGAGCCGCCGCCTCGGCTGCCGTGTGCCGTCCTCGAGCCGTGCACTGTCCCGTTTGTCGGTGGCCGCAGGTGCATCCGCGGCTGTCCGACTTGCTTTTCTCGATTTCCGTGCCACGTGGTCTTAAATCGCCAATTTCTGCGGTATTATTTTGGAAGGCTGTATTTTTACAATCCGAAAATCCCTGGGAAACGTGCCATATTGTTCTGGGAGGCTAGTTCGGAGGGCTGCGACTTGATATAGAATTTGATAATTGTGCTTGGCTTCCAGGAGGCGCTGCCCCCGAACATCGTAAGCGTAGTGACCATTAGTCGCCTTTTGTGATCAACTCAGGTTTTCTGGATCAACTGTTTGCCTTACCTCAAGTGACCGAATGCTCGTTGTCCGTTGTGGCGGCTCTGACCGTAAATCGTTGGGGTGGCTTCGTGTTGGGGTCCACCTTCCTTTTCGCATGTCGGGTCAAATGACGATTTTGCCCTCCTGTCAGGGTTAGTACAAAAGTGCAAAATTTGGGTGTCTACAAAGATGAGTACGTATCTTTATATCCCAAGTATCTGAGTGGGATATGTTAGTAATTGATCCGGGTTGGACCCGTGGATCATGGACATCCACTTGGGTACGGATATTGGATAACCCAATTTGTATTGGAAGAGTCCCATATCACTTTGAAGTATTTTAGATAATACTTGATATGGTCAGGACTCTATATGAGATGATTTAGTCAGTAGTAGACTTATCCCATATTAATATGTATTCATCGTTAAAATACTGATACGCTTACATTGTGTAGGGCTAAGGAAAAAGAACGTGTTATTTTTTCTGTACAGTTTTTCTCTCTAATACTCTCTTTCTAGTATTTCCAAGCTTCCATCAATTAGCTTGGGTGTACTTGGTGTGAACACTTGAGTTAGTTCGCATATACCGTTGCTTGTAACAACTCTCTATTGGCGAGAAACGTTCTTGAGAAGGTTCGTAGCAGTTGTGTTCGTGATGTTGCTCGTAGATTTGGCATTCCGGTTCAACCGCTTCCGCTACGTGGATACTAACCTATTCATATGTAAGTTGATATGTGTTTACGTGTTATTTTCCAATAATTCTAACAAAATTTATAAGAGAAAAACTTGTGTTTCTGTTTACCCTCATGGCTGCCGCTATACATACGATATTGCAATAAAAATTGGTATTTACATGTAGCATATGGCACAATTTGTAGCTATTTTAAATGTGTAAAAAACATTTTCGTGGAATGTTTAAAATTGGTATTTTAAATTTGCAGCTATTTTAAATGCAACTATTTGCCAGATTGCAAGTAAACTATAGAAAAACAGAATATCAAGTAGAAGTTTATGACAGATAATTGCAGTTAAATGACCATACATTTAGAATCACCATTGCTGTAATATTTAACAAACATCAGTACATGGGATTACTTAAAGATATTTGCTTTCTAGCAAATCATAAATAGATTATTCTATATTCACAACCAATCATGGATAGTCTAGTTTAGAGATTGTCAAAAATTATATAGTGTGCATTTGGAAGTTTAAATATATTTAAAAAATTTATTCGTTTAGAAACAATTTATATAACACAGATGAATTAGCAGCTTCAGGAGATAGTTAAGAAGCAGGGGAGTACTTGGAGGAGGTTTGTTGTTCATGTACTGTAGAATAATTCCTGTGTTGCCCCATCTCATTTTTAAAATTTTTAATGTCGGGTGTTTTGGTTTGAGACATGTTTACATACACATTAACGTTCATGTAATCATGCTTAGGATCGTTTTTTCTTTTGATAAAATGTAGCTAGGTTGCATAAGTTATTTTACAAAATAACATGGCATAATATGAGTGGTCAATCTTTCTTGCAGTACGGGAGTTATCAACAGCGGAATGTTGTGGAAGACTTGACTAAGAAGTGGAATCAAGTCATCCTAGAAACATCGGTAGATTTGTCTTCCATTCCTTTTTTTTCACTCGATATTTTCTAATTGAATGCTATTAATTAAATTTTCATCCTTTTGCATATTTATACAGCCCGTGACTCCGTTATCCGTTAAAGCACTGTGAATGGTTGAACAAGCTAATAATAATAATAATAATAATCCAAAATTAAAAATAATAATAATAATAATAATAATAATAATAATAATAATAATAATAATCCAAAATTATAAATAATAATAATAATAATAATAATAAAAATAATAATTACATTCCACCATGTTTATTTGGTAATTCATGGATTGTCTACTTTGATATCACATGTTACGATATAGGTTCAAACTCTTATGTTCTCCTAAAAAATTAGTTGTGCAAGATGAGAGATCCAAACCTATATCAACTCTATATTAATATTTTTCTGCTTATTGATTTTCAAATATTAACTGACATGTTTTATTTTCATTTACACTTAATCCAATATTTTCTAATCTTTTAGGATTATTAATTTCATTTGCATATCTTCATATAGTTTAGGAAGTTTGAAAACCCGTTCAAGATTCACTTAGTAGGAGTGAATCTCGAATAGTCCCCGTTTTGGGACTGTTCTTAAATGTTTCGATCCCACTTAGGCTGGTGTTAACAACTTGAGCACGTCTTTAAATTTTGAGAATTTTCGATCAGTACATAACTCTTGATGTTCTTCGGGTGCCTATTTAGACTACAATGTGTTAGTCTATTTTGTGCACTTGAAGACTATGGGAAGGTACTGCCGAATTTTTTAAAATTTAAAGATGTGGTCAAGTTGTTGGTATCAATGGGGCAACGCATTCGGGAATGATATAGAAGTCTAACCTGTTAGAGTGGGAGATAAAGTTAGGAAGCTCATATGTAGGGGTAAAAATCGGTCCGAGTTACTCGGTACCCGACTCGGATTCGACTCGAGAATATGATCCGGGGATCGGATTCGGTAGGCATCCGAGCCGAATATGAGCCAAACTCGTTTATGGGATTATAATACTGAACTCGAATCTGAGCAGCACACTGTTCGCTCGTTTTAGGGTTCGAGTACACTGCCTTCATCTGATCCATACTTGATCCTTACTCAATGAACCCTACTCGTTTAGGGGTTCGATGTATGACATTTGATAAATATAATGATGTTACTAGAAATTGTATTATAGTATAATTAATATTATAAATTTATCATTGTAATTTTTGTAACTTATATTTTTATATATAAATAAAATTAAATTTTTCTAAGTTTTCATTTTTATGTCTCATTTTGGTGTGATCCATCTCAGATTCGAGCTCGAATAGAGGCTTGCGAATTACTCGTTGTGAAAACGAGTCGAGTAATTTCGAGCCGAGTAGTATCGAGTAATTCATCGAGTCGAACTTGAGCAGCCTTAAAAATTATCATTTCGAATTCGAGTCGAATTTGAACACAAATTTTCTGATCCGAGTCGAGCTTGAACATCAGAGTGTTCGGATCGACTTGGGATCATTTTCACCCCTACTCATATGCACGCATATATATTAACCCTCCTACTTGATTGTGTATTGATTTTCCATATATATATATATATATATATATATATATATATATATATATATATATATAATAGACCGTAGTAGAAGATGTCAGATGTCTGTTGATTGAAGTTGGATAGAGCGTAGGGTAGCCACCGATAAGAGTGGTCTTAGCTCTAAGTACCGTAGTGGGGTTGCATAGTTTCTCAAATTTGCATTTGAGCAAGTCAGCGACAATGAGATTAGATATCCTTGTAAGAGATGTGTGAATGAAGTATAGAAGGAAATGAGTGATGTCATGTGCGACCTATTTGCGTATGGGTTCAAGTAGGGATATAATACATGGATCTATCATAGAAAAACCTGGTTAGATGAACGTGAATTTGAACTGGCATCTAGAGCTGACAAAACCTATGACTGTACTAACATGATAGTCAAAGCTGCATGAATTAGCGACGCCACTGTATGATGGATACGGAAAGCACACGGTTTTATCCGTAGTGAGTAAGCTTTTACCCTTCAAAATCGTGCATGATTGTAGTGAGAGAGGTTTTAATGAGTTGCTCAACATTGTGAAGGAGTTCTTATCGGTAGGCAATAAGTTACCAGAATCATACTATGATGTGAAGAAACTGGTCAAAAGGCTCAATCTAGGATATGAGAAGATTTATGCTTGTGAAAATAACTGTATGTTGTATTACGGTGATGAGAATAAATATAAGAGGTCATGTGATATATGCGGTATAAGTAGATGTTAGAGTTTATGCCCTAGAGGCTAATTATTTGATGTAATTGCTTAACATTTTTGATATTATATTTGATTGAATAAATAGATTATTTTATTATGATTTCATTTACTGCGTTATATAAATGTTAACATAATAAAAGCCCTTAGAATAATGATACGAATTATATAGCTTTAAGTATGTGACTTGAACATGAGATTATATAATTATAATTAGTATCATTGTTCTTAAATGTCCCTAGTCGGGTATCATTGTTAATGGGACAACAATGATGCATTGAGACTAGTATGTGGATTGACTGATGGCCAAATCTCATTGGTCATAAATATATGAGATATTTGAGTCAATGCATAGGTACATGTTAGAGAACAATGTACTGGACTGACCCACCATGAGAATTCTACATGGAGCATTATGCAAAGTGCATAAGAAATTCTTATAGTGACAATGATGTAATGATCCTCCGACCTGAAGTCATTATATTATTACACGAGAATTTGTGTACTTTGATATCATCAAATGTCACCTTTAATAGGGTGGACAATAAAGGTGATTATTGGGTACATCATGAATCGTGTGAGGAATATGAGTGATCTAGATGGAATTTAACCCTCCTATATATTAGGGGTGATATCCATAGGCCTCTTGATTGAGTAGGACTATGAAATGCATGGCCATGCTCAAATATTGATTTATTTCATATAGTCTACTCATTGATCAAGAAAACTCAGATTAAATTATGAAGAGTATGACACATTCCATGCCTCGAGTTTAATCTAGGATATAAGGTTAAAAGGATTAAATTACATTGAAACATTGGTCACGAACAGGTTGTATCGAATCATCGATCTTATTATTATTTGGGTAGGAGTGATGCATTACTAGATGTCGCTCACTGTTTATAATTTTATAATATGATTTTAAAATTATTGCCAACATAATAATAACCTATAGGGTCACACACTTAGAACGTAATTAAAAAGGAATTAATTTAAATTGTAAGTATTTTAAATATGTCAATATGATTGATAGTATTTAAAAATTACGAATTTAAATTAATAGGATAATTTGTATATATGTATATTAATTAAGTAAGACTTAATTAAAATATAATATATATAAATTCGGATTTTATTTTTCTATTTATTTTAGGTTTTAGTTAATTCCTATTAACTACTATATATATGATATATCAGTAGTATAAAAGTCACGTAAGGAAAAACTAAAACCCTAGCCGCTTTCAGAAAGAGGCTTGAGAGAAAAATAGGTTAGAAATCCTGATCTTGGTGGCTAGTACCGCAGATTCCTTTTTGCTGCAAATCGTGGGACAATTCGCGGAGCGTTCGTGTGGATACCGTAGAGACGCAGTCGCTGGATTGTGTTGAAGATTCGAAGCCGTTCCAGAATTCCATCCTCTCCTGTCCATCTCGAATAATCGGTAAATAATCTAAACCTCTGATTAATCTGGTTTCGCATGGATCCTAGCTTAGGGTTTCGGAAAATTTTTAAATTGCGCTGCTTTCTCTGTGTCGAAACCCTAACAGTAGATACTTTGACAATAGCTAGAAAAAAGAAAAAGGCGTGCCGAGAAAGATCTTACGTTACTTTTCTATTGCACCGAGGCTTCAGTAATTGTTCATGTCAACACATACCGTCGAATATATGAGGTGGCGCTCAACACGGGACATAGTCGAAGGTCAACTGAAGCACCCGACAGATGGGCTTGAGTGGAAATTTTTTGACAGAAAGCACCCCTCATTTGCTAAAGAGGTTCGCAGTGTTAAGCTTGGACTTGCTACGGATGACTTTAATCCGTTTAGTGGGCCTTACACCAAGCCATACTCAACCTGGCCAATGATCATTGTTGTGTATAACCTCTCACATTCGATGTGCATGAAAAATCCCTACATGTTCATGACTTTATTGATTCCAGGTGAAAAGAGTCTAAGTAAAGATATCAATGTCTATCTCAGGCCCTTAATTGATGAGTTGAAGATGTTGTGGGATAAAGGGGTTCAAACTTATGATGTATCTCTCAAACAAAACTTTGACATGATGACAACTTTACTATGGACTACAAATGACTTCCCGACATTAGGAATGATTAGTGGATGGTCGACTCACGGGAGCTTGTCATGTCACGTGTGCATGGGGTCGGTTACAGGTACGCGACTGAAATATGGGGGGAGGGGGAATTACTTTCTTTGTAACTTTCAGACAATTTTTGCCTATTGAGCATCGTTATAGAAGGTTGACTACACCATTTAATCAAAAATCTGAGAAACATCTCATGCCTGATCGTCTTTCTAGGACAACAATGTTGAGTTGGATCAGTCATTTGAATTTTTCACCTCCAGGGAAGAATAACAGATCAGAGCGAGCTTATGGGTATAGTAAGGTTCACAACTGGACACATTGTTGTATGTTCTTTGAGCTACCTTATTAGGCTACACTCTGCATTCTCCATTGTTTAGATCCGATGCATACCGAAAAGAACGTATTTGATAACATCTTTTATATAATGTTAGATGCCAGTGGTAGAACGAAGGACAACGCCAAGTCAAGGCTTGATTTGGTAGATATGAACATTAGGAAAAAATTATGGTTGTATGAAAAGGGTGGTAAGACAATAATGCCCAAAGCTGACACTATACTTTGACCAAAGAATAGTTGGTCTTAATATGTAACTGGATTAGTGATCTAAAGCTCCCGGATGGATATTCTTCAAATATAGCAAGGTGTTGTAAAGTTGAAGAGCTCAAGTTTCGGGGGTCTAAAAAGCCATAATTGTCATGTATTCATGCAAAAGTTGATCCCCGTGGCATTTATCGACTTATTGCCGAAACGTGTAGTTGAAGCACTAACAGAGCTTTCCAATTTCTTTAGAGATCTATGTTTGATGGAGCTCCAGCTCAGTGACATAGATAAAATGGAGAGGCAGATAGTGGAAATACTGTGCAAGTTAGAAATGATCTTCCCTTCATCAATTTTGATTCAATGGAACATTTGCCTATTCACCTACCATATGAAGTCAAGCTTGGTGGTCTTGTTCAATATAAATGGATGTATCCATTTGAGAGGTAATGGCATTAATGTTTTTAATACACTAAAATATTTTTCACTATTTGGTAATTGATGCATGCAGTTATCTATCAAACATATAGGTATATGCGTCGTTTAAAACAAAAGGTGAAAAATAGAGCCCGTGTTGAGGGGTCTGTTGCTGAACGTTATGCGATGGAGGAGCTTGTTATTTTTTGCTCGTTGTACATTGAGCCCAATGTTCAGACGAGGCACAATTGCTTATGTCAAAACAAGGCTATTGCACACAAGGATAATGGAGAATTAACGGCCTTTAGTCATCCAGTACAACTATTTAGCGGGGAAAAAGGCGATTCTTAACCGATAGTGAGTATGCAGCTGTTACGTTGTGTGCACTTGTAAACATGCAAGTTAGAAATGATCTTCCCTTCATCATTTTTGATTTAATGGAACATTTGCCTATTCACCTACCATATGAAGTCAAGCTTGGTGGTCCTGTGCAATATAGATGGATGTATCCATTTGAGAGGTAATAACATTAATATTTTTAATACGCTAAAATATTTTTCACTATTTTGTAATTGATGCATGCAGTTATCTATCAAACATATATGTATATGCGTCATTTAAAACAAAAGGTGAAAAATAGAGCCCGTGTTGAGGGGTCTGTTGTTGAAAGTTATGTGATGGAGGAGCTTGTTAATTTCTACTCGTTGTACTTTGAGCCTAATGTTCAGACGAGGCATAATTTCTTACGTCAAAACGAGGCTGTTGCACACGAGGATAATGGAGAATTAACGACCTTTAGTCATCCAGTACAACCATTTGGTGGGAAAAAAAGGTGATTCTTAACCGATAGTAAGTATGCAGCTGCTACGTTGTGTGCACTTGTAAACATGCAAGTTAGAAATGATCTTCCCTTCATCATTTTTGATTCAATGGAACATTTGCCTATTCACCTACTATATGAAGTCAAGCTTGGTGGTCCTGTTTAATATAGATGGATGTATCCATTTGAGAAGTAATGACATTAATGTTTTTAATACGCTAAAATATTCTTCACTATTTTGTAATTGATGCATGCAGTTATCTATCAAACATATAGGTATATGCGCCGTTTAAAACAAAAGGTGAAAAATAGAGCCCGTGTTGAGGGGTCTGTTGCTGAAAGTTATGTGATGGAGGAGCTTGTTAATTTCTGTTAATTGTACTTTGAGCCTAATGTTCAGACGAGGCACAATTACTTACGTCAAAATGAGGCTGTTGCACACGAGGATAATGGAGAATTAACGACCTTTAGTCATCCACTACAACCATTTTGCGGGAAAAAAAGGCGATTCTTAACCGATAGTGAGTATGCAGCTGCTACATTGTATGGACTTGTAAACATTAATGTAGTAGCGCTACACATTAAGTAAGTTGTCATAAGTATGCCATTTATCACTGTTAAAAGTTCTAAACATACTGTTACTGAGTAAGTAGTGCCATAACTCTAAATTTATAATTGTACTGTAGTCAGTATGATGCCGATATACGTGTAATGAATCCGAGTATATCGGACGGGGCATTGCAAACTAGGAAAAATAAAGACTTTGTGCAATGGTTTCAATATGTAGTAAGTGACTTACGTTAATGTGTAACTGCCTTTTTTAGCCCGACTAAATCTTATAACGCACTTAACATTAGAATATGTTATTAAATGTATGTTAGGTGCTCAAAGATGATAAAGCTAACATGCGGCTAAAGCTTATAGCCGACGACCCTGAAATATCTGTAGATACTTATACATCTTACATTATAAACGGTTACAGATTTAAGTGTTGCGAGGTTGGAGTAGTCATGTCATCTGACTCTGGGATGTTACTGTAGCTGTTACGATAATATTTGGGATGATTGGTATGGACGATTGATAGAAATAATAGTTCTCAAGTATTGGGGTCAAAACGAGTTAGTTTATTTCAATTGTCATTGGTTTGATGTTGAGAATGGAGTTAGAGTAGATAAAAACTTTGGATTGGTGACCATAAATGTGAAGTCAAAACTAAATTCAGACGAGCCTTTTGTTTTAGCAAGTCAAGCAATGCAGGTGTACTAGGCCCGGAGTATGAAGACTCCTACAAGCTTATGTTATGCTGTTATAACAACCAAAGCTCGTGGTTTTCAAGACATAACTCCTCGTCCAGTCGATGAACCTTTACAAATAGAGTCAACTAGTGTTTCACCTACTGATGTGATAGTTGTTAGTGAGTCTAGTGATGACGAGGATGATGTCGTGGCTGTCAAAATTAAAGAGATTAATGCTAAGGAGGAAGATATAAATGTAGAAATTATTGAGGTGATGAAAATGGTGATGACAGCGACAATGAGGAGCTACTGCTTGAGGATGACGATTATGATGTTGATGGCTTTGATGATATAAATGATTAGGAGTATGTATCCGAGTATATTTTTTGAGTTGTATCCATGTATACTAGTTTGTCTTCAATAAATTCATATGTACTAGTTTGATGATATACTCCATATGTACTAGTTTGTAGTTGCCTCCATATGCTATAATTTATATTTGCATCCATATGTAATAGTTTAACGATATACTAGTTTGTCTTTATTAAACATGTCTTATAATTTTATGTTTATGTCAATAAATTGATAAGATATGGTACGAACTGTACACGGCAATCGCGGAGGTCGTGCTACTTATGGTGCACGTGGGGGTCGTTAGGGGTGCATACAAAACCGACCAAAATTGAAAAACCGACTGGATCGAACTAAACTGTTACTATTTCAAACCGAAAAACATAAAATTGAAAAATCGAACACTATAAAACTAAAAAACTAAGACTAGTTCAGCCGGTTTGGTTTGGCTTCTCAAAAAACCAAAACCGACCAAATAATTTAAAATTATAATATAATTTATATACTTTTTTAATAAATATTTATTTTATATATTTATTATATGCCTTTATTATGACGAATTTGCAAAATTTCTATCCTAGTGAGTGTGTTAGGTGATTTTTGTTTTTTGAATTTAGAGAACTTTTATTATAATTAGTAGTTATTGAGTTAGTGATTTATTAATTATTATGAAAAATTGCCAATATAATAAATATCAAATTATCAATTACGGAACCGAATAACCGAATAAACCGACCGATTTAACCGAAACCGAATAAACCGATAACCGATTACGATGTAAAAATTTTGGCGATTTTGGTTTTTAATTTTTTATAACCGACTTAAATGGTTTGGTTATTTTTTTTCCCAAAAAAAAACGACCAAACCGACCGTGTGCACCCTTAGGGGTCGTGGAGGTGATGAGCGACCTATAGGTTCAAGTACAATAACTTACACACTTATTAATTATAAGGATATTTATTTTTACTTCTAAATATTTTTTTATATTATTGTCGGGTTGAGTTATTACACACCATTATTTGTATTGAGTTATTCACATATTGCACTACCTAGGTGATCACCCTAGGCCTCCGAGAGGACTAGCATGTGAGCTGCTAGGAAATCCACCTCAGACGCCTCATATATGTCGTGTTGGGTCCCACATGTAATTTTAGATTATGTTTTTACCATACTACTTATTTGTTTTATATAAAATGATGCATGTATATATACTTGAAATTTTTACATGTATTTATTTCAATTGCAGTTTCTTAGAGGTTACGCCTCGAAACATGTTACTAGGTATCGTCCACAACTGATTCTCAAGTGCATGGATGCGTTGGGCGGACGTGGAGGACCGCACACGACGGCTGATTATTGATAAATTTCGTGTAAAATGTTACTTGATGTACATGTTATTATTTTATTTTTTTTATCATTATTGTTGTGTAACTGAATGTTATTTCAACGATACTATAGATTTGAGGATGGTAAAGAAGAGCAAGACATGACAGTCCTTCGAGGATATATAGAGTCAAATTGGCATAAATGAGTGTACGATTAGAAGAAGAAGGCCAAGAGCAAGATGATAGACGGATAAACACTTAGAGATGTCTGTACTGATTTCATTGGGGCTGAGGTTTGGGATCGGATGTGCGACATTTGGGAGGGGGGATGCTTTTAAGAAGATGTTAACACAATGTTTAACAACCCGCTCACAGAGTCAGATTCCGCACTGCACGGGGTCCTAGTCTTACGACCTGTACAAGGAGAGGCTATATACTAAAATTAAGCACCCACCTTCTTGCTTGGAGTTTTGGTGGCACGCCCACTAGAAGAAATGTGACGGTGGTTTTATCTCACATGAGGCACAAGAAATAACTGTAAGTAATGACTATGGTTTATTTTATTTGTATTTTAATTCATGCAATTAGTATTCATGTTCTTTCATATCTTTATGTTTTTATTTCAGACTAGGTTTCAATACCTTACTGAGGCTTGGGATACTCAAAGAGCTGATACCGAGGTAGATCATTCCACGCGTGAAGAAGATGAGATTGATGACTGGCTATAGGCTACAGGAGGACCGAAGAAGAATTGGATTTTGGGCATGCCAAGAGTCCCAGTGTACACTGTAGTGCCTGCTACGAGAGCCAGACGTCGCCCCTTTACTGGATCAGATGGTGCGAGTGGATCGAGAGCCGATCCATCTTTATCGGACGATTTCTTTCGGAGGATCGTTGATGGGTGCATGGCGAACAGTCAAATTCGATCATGCGCACCATCACGTGAGTGTGTTTACCACCTCACTCAGGAGATCATACACTGTAAGACCCCGAATTTTATGAAATACAAAATTTAATTTTTCTTCATATATATATTTTTTTTGAAACAGTAAGTGATTAAATCGATAAAGTTAAAAGTTAAGGATGTTATGTGCAAATTTTACTTTGTCGGACAATATTCGCTTTGTCGGGGAATATTCGTTTGGTCCGACGGCGCCGAAATAACAAATTATTGGTGGACCCCACATCGGAATATTTGTCGGATATAGAAAACGACAGAAATAACCTTTTTAAATAAAAATAGTCAACGGAACTGTTAAAATACCGGTGATTAAAGAATAGTAGCATACGATAGTTATTGGTATTTTCTGTAGCACTCGGTACTCTACAGTAACACACGGTATTGCATAGTGTCTCATATTATTGGTCTGATAATTGACACCGTAACTGTTACGCATCATTTCATCGATAATTGTCACTGCATAATATTTTATATTATCAATTCAATAATTGTTGTTACACAGTATTTTGCATTATTGATTTAATAATTGTCATTACACTGTATTTTATATCATTGAGTCAATAATTGTTGTTGCACTGTTTTTAAAATTATTGAACCTAATAATTGTCACAGTAACATATGCACAGTAATTCACATTATTGAATCAATAATTGTCATTACACAGTAACGTATGCTTTATTTTACATTATTGTTATCTCTATTATGATGTTATTTAAACAGTTGTATTTCATTAATTTATTGACTTGATATCTAAGAGCTAACTATACTGTATTTATAACAATTAGTCATAATAATTGAATTGATAAAGTTATTTGTTTATAATATAAAGTTAGGTGATTATTAGGTGATATGAAATGAATGGTGTAGATTAAAGTGTGAATTATTGTTGAATAATTGAATTGATTTATTTATAATATAAAGTTAGGTGATTATTAGGTGATATGAAATGAATGGTGTAGATTAAAGTGTGAATTATTGTTGAATAATTAAATTGATTTGTTTATAATATAAAGTTAGGTGATTATTAGGTGATATGAAATGAATGGTGTAGATTAAAGATAATATAATATTTGAAATGGATGGTGTAGATTAAAAGATGATCTTTAAATGAATGGTTTAGATTAAATGAATGATAAGATTTTTGGCTATAAATAGAAGCCTTAACTTAAGGATTTTTCATAAACTTCCTTACTTGTTCTTTCTTTCTCTCTCTAAATACTTCTTGTGAAAGTTCTCTCTAAGTGTGCTTAAGTCATCTTGAGTATTTGTGAAGATCTATAAGTATACGTGTACTGTTCAAGTTAATCAACCTCATTTAAATCAATATCCAGTCACGTGTTGAGGTAAGGGATACCATCTTTTTCATCTTCCATTATTCAAACGTACTATGGTAAGAGATTATCATTATTTGATTCTCGATAATAATATTGTTTCTTCCTTACTCATAAGACGTGCCTTTTATTTCCATGTATTAAATTGTGGGAATAACCTTACGGAGCGGATTGCCGCCTGTTGGTGAATAACCTTTCGTATTCATTCATTATTAATCTCTGAGAATAACCTTACGGAGCGGATTGCCGCCTGTTTGGTGAATAACTCTTTGTACTCAAATTCTATTAAATTGTGGGAATAACCTTACGGAGCGGATTGCCGCCTGTTTGGTGAATAACTCTTTGTACTCAAATTCTATTAAATTGTGGGAATAACCTTACGGAGCGGATTGCCGCCTGTTTGGTGAATAACTCTTTGTACTCAAATTCTATTAAATTGTGGGAATAACCTTACGGAGCGGATTGCCGCCTGTTGGTGAATAACCCTTTGTATTAATTTCCTTCACCTTTTGTTAATCAAACCTGCTACGGTAAGGGATATTATTTTCTTTCATACTCCTAAATCGAAATTTATTATGGAACTATTGCTTCTATAATTCCTGAAAATATTATATGTTCCATAATAGTTGAACTTCATTATTTCAACTGAACCTTCCTATTTACGTGAACCTTTCTATTGAATTGTAACCGTTATTCTGAACTGTGGATCTTGAATATCATTTTTAAATTTCACTCCACATCATGTTGACAATTTGGACATTATTTGAATCTGTACAAAGTAAACTTCCGATACTTATTGTTATCCTATTTCTTCTGTTCATCATTTATATCATTCTAATCATCCAAAAATCAAGCTGTTGTGAATATCTGTGGCCGGGGGCACAGATGTGATATATTTGTTGAACAGATGATAGGTTAAAGGCGATATAATAGGTTAAAGGCGATACATCTGTTCGGTGTCTTTTATGGCACGTGGTGAATGTTCTCTTTGGCCCGTAGTGCAAAGATGAACTGTTGTTTGGTATGATTATGACCAAAGGCTGAATCTGGTATAATCATGACCGTTGGTGTTATATTGAATGTCTTTGGCCCGTAGTGCAAAGATGAACTGTTGATCTGCATAATTATGATCAGGAACTGTGAATTTGTATTATCTTGACTAATGATATTTCAGATGATAAAAGTTGATGATGTTTTTCCTAAAAAGACAACCGAGTGGACATTATAGTCTGCATTATTCTTCTAATAGATTACTCATTCCGCTGCTATTATTGATCTGAACGTTGTTTAAGAATTTAACTGCAGTTTTTGATATAAACCTTGTAGTCTATTGTATTCTATCAAGAACTCAACTGTTGAAGACTAATGATAATTTATTCGTCATTATCTTAGTCATGATATTCTTTACTGGGCTATTTGAGCTCACCCTTTCTTTTGTTCCATTGTTTTTCAACAGGAGATGAAAACATAACAGGGTCTAGCCGGGGAATGGAGTGAGGGTCCGAGGAATAGTTATCATAGTCTTCACGTTTTGTAAAATAGTGTGGCAATAATAGTGAAGACTTAGTTGTGTATTATTATACACTGTATTATAGTACGTTGTGCTTTGTTGTAATAATTTTGTTGTAGTCTTTTGACGACTCAAGTTTGGGCTGTGTGGGCCCAGATTTGGGGGCGTCACAGTTGGCATCAGAGCTTAGGGATATGGTCTTTAATGGAGATCTGGGGTAGAACTAGGAGGGGAAAGACGAATAGAATCAGTCACTAGTGTGTCCTACCTAAAATAGATTTTATTATCTAATGAGTCGATTTGAATGTAGGAACATGAAGTGATGAGTCAGTTTATTTGAACTAACATTTATTTTGTGACCACAGTTAAGTATGGCATCTGAAAATCAAGAGGTTAACTATGGAATACCCGAAGCAAATGTAGCCGAGAATCAAGAGGCCCCAAACAATCCTCCTGCCAACTCAGGAAATAATGTTCCTGATAACATGATGAACGATGGATTCTTTAGGAATTTCATGCAGTTCATACAGAATCAAGGAAGAGGAAATCCAGTCAATAATAACGGAAGAAACGCTGGCAATTTGAGGATGGTCACTGTTAAGCAATTTAAAGAATTAGGACCACCTGAATTCCACGGGAAGCCTGACCCACTCAAAGCGGAGGCATGGCTGAAGCAGACGACAAAAATACTTGATGTCTTACAATGCGCTGATGATCAGAAGGTGCCATTTGCCACTTTTATGTTACGAGGTGAGGCGGACCATTGGTGGGAAGCGGTAAAACGTATCCAACCTTCAGCACTCGAAATGTCTTGGACAGAATTCGAAGAACTGTTTAACGAGAAGTACTTCCCAGAAAGCATCCGCCATATGAAGGAAGTGGAATTCATTAAGCTGGAGCAGGGAAACATGACAGTTTCTCAATATGAAGCTAAGTTTGCTGAACTGTCTCGTTTTGCGACTCAAAATTCGTCAACAACTTAGTTCTCATAAATTCAGTTTGTATTCAGATGTTGTAGATAGGGCTCAAAGGGTGGAGCAAACAGATGAAACATTGCAGCCAAGAGTTAATGATCAGCATAGAGAAAGGAGTGACAACAACCACAGGAACGAGAACCATCGAGGAGGTAACCAACACTTCGGTGGTAATTCCATACCAAATAACAGAAGAGGAGAATCTAGTGGGAACAATTTCAAAAGAAAGAGATTCCATAATAATTATGGAAGGGCACCAGCACCAGTACCAACACCAGCACCGACCCCAGTTTCAAGGGGAGAAGATCGACCACCAGTGAGATGCTATAGGTGTGGTCAGGAAGGTCACATCAGCCCAAACTATACACTGCAGTCCAAAAAGTGCTACAGTTGTGGGAAAGAGGGTCATCTTGCGCGGTTTTGTCCTGCCACAAAATCAAGTCCAGCTGCAATGATGATACCAAAAGCTAGCGCGGATAAGGGAAAATCTGTAGTTCAAGGGAGAGCTTTTGTTGTGACATCCCAAATGGCGCGAAACTCGAACGAGGTGATAATCGGTAAGCTATTCATAAATTCTCGTGAAGTCTACGCTTTGTTAGATACTGGCTCTACCCATTCTTTTATTTCACCTACATGTGCTCAGTGTTTAAACTTAACTCCTGAAAATTTGGACTTTGACTTATCAGTTGAAACCCCATTAGGAGAAATGACCATTACATCTACTGTCTATAAATCTTGCCTAGTTCAAATCAACAACCTCACATTACCTGTTGACCTTATTTCTTTGGAGATACATGAATTTGATGTGATTTTAGGAATTGATTGGTTGACTACCCATCATGCTAAAATTGATTGTTTTCATAAGATTATTAGTTTTCATATTCCTAATCAACCTATCATGCAAATTCAAGCAACTAAACCATTGAAATCTATAACTGTTATTTCTAGCCATAAAGCCATTCGTTTATTGAAAAACGAATGTCAAGCCTTTTTAGCTCATGTCACTGATTTGAACAAAAATACGTCAAACTTGAATGATATTCCCATTGTTAATGAGTTTCCTGACGTTTTTCCTAAAGAACTTCCTGGCTTACCCCCAAACCGTGAAATTGATTTTTATATTGATCTTGAACCCGGTACCAAGCCCATTTCCAAAGCTCCCTACCGAATGGCTCCCATTGAACTTCAAGAGTTAAAAGTCCAACTACAGGAATTGTTAGATACCGGTTTCATTCGTCCGAGTGCATCACCTTGGGGTGCTCCTGTTCTATTTGTGAAGAAGAAAGACGGGAGTATGAGATTGTACATTGACTACCGAGAATTGAACCATGTCACCATCAAGAACAGGTACCCGTTACCTCGGATTGATGACATGTTTGATCAATTGCAAGGCGCTCAACATTTCTCAAAGATTGATCTCCGTTCTGGATATCATCAGTTAAAGGTTAAAGCTGAAGACATTCCAAAGACTGCTTTCAGAACTCGTTATGGGCATTATGAGTTCTTAGTCATGCCTTTTGGACTAACTAATGCTCCTGCAGCTTTCATGGACATGATGAACCGGATATTCAAGGAACATTTGGATCATTTTGTGGTTGTCTTTATTGATGACATCCTCATATACTCCAAGAGTCGTGAGCATCATGAACAACATCTGAGATTGATACTACAAAAGCTCCGTGAAAACAAATTATATGCCAAGTTGAAGAAATGTGAGTTCTGGCTTGAGGAGGTCGCGTTTCTTGGGCATGTGATTTCTAGTCAAGGAATATCAGTCGATCCTGCGAAGATTGAAACGGTACTAAATTGGGAACAACCCAAAACAGTAACCGAAGTCCGAAGTTTTCTGGGTCTAGCTGGTTATTATCGGAGATTCGTAGAAGGATTTTCTCGAATCGCCACTCCATTAACGCAGCTTACTCGGAAAAGCACAAAATTCATATGGAGCGAGGAATGCGAGAAAAGTTTCCAAGAACTCAAGAAGAGACTGGTTTCAGCTCCTGTTCTGACCATACCATCAGGATCAGGAGAATTTGTTATCTACAGCGATGCTTCTGGCAAAGGTCTAGGTTGTGTCCTTATGCAACATGGAAAGGTTATAGCCTACGCCTCTCGACAACTCAAAGATTATGAGAAAAATTATCCTACTCATGATCTAGAGTTGGCAGCAGTCGTTTTCGCGTTGAAGATCTGGAGACACTACTTGTACGGAGAAAAAGTGGATATCTATACGGATCATAAAAGTCTCAAGTATTTCTTCACCCAGAAGGAACTCAACATGCGACAACGACGTTGGCTTGAGCTGTTAAAGGATTATGACCACACAATCCAGTATCACCCGGGAAAGGCGAACGTTGTAGCTGACGCTTTGAGCAGAAAATCTTATGCAAGTACAAGTGCACTGCTGACAACACAAAAGTGTATTTTGTACGACTTGCAAAAGATGGAGATAGAGCTAAAGACACCAGGGACCCACTCGAAGATTGCTCACGTGCGAGTAGAACCAACTTTAATCGATAAAATTAAAGCTGCTCAAGCTACCGATCCGGAACTGATAAACATGATAAAGAAAGTACAAGAAGGTGCCATTCCCGAAGCAAGAATCGACGAGAAAGGAATACTTCGAGTCAACTCTCGACTCTGTGTTCCTAACGATCCTGAATTAAAGCATAAAATCATGATGGAGGCACACAACACGCCGTTTGCAATCCACCCAGGAGGTACCAAGATGTATCGAGATCTTCGACATACATTTTGGTGGAACAATATGAAAAGAGAGATTGCGGAGTTTATCTCAAGGTGCCTAACTTGTCAACGTGTCAAGGCAGAGCATCAAGTTCCTAAAGGTCCATTACAATCACTTGAAGTTCCCGAATGGAAGTGGGAACACATCAATATGGACTTCGTGACGGGTCTTCCAAAAGTTTCTCAAGGCTTAGATGCAATTTGGGTGATCGTAGATAGATTGACCAAATCTGCTCATTTCTTACCTATACGAGAAAACTTTTCACTTGAACGTCTTGCCAGTATGTACATAAATGAGATCGTGAGATTGCATGGCATGCCAGTTTTCATAGTTTCTGATCGAGATCCTAGATTCACTTCACGCTTTTGGATCAGTCTACAAAAAGCTATGGGCACTGAACTACGTTTTAGTTCTGCATACCATCCTCAAACGGACGGACAATCGGAAAGGACGATCCAGACCCTCGAAGATCTTTTGAGACTTTGTGTATTAGACTTCAAAGGAAGTTGGGATAAGTACTTGTCGTTGGTGGAATTTTCTTACAACAACAGTTACCAAGCAAGCATAGGCATGGCTCCATTCGAGGCATTGTATGGAAGGAAGTGTCGCTCTCCAATATGTTGGAATGAGGTAGGAGAAGCAAAATTGTTGGGACCCGAGTTGGTACGCTTGACGACCGAAAAGATCCAAATGATCCGACAACGAATACAGACCGCACAAGAACGACAAAAGAGTTATGCTGATCTTCATCGGAGAGACGAAAGTTTCAACGTCGGAGATCATGTATTCTTACGTGTTTCTCCATGGAAAGGGGTTACGAGATTCGGAAAGAGAGGAAAGCTCAACCCTCGATTTATTGGCCCATTTGAAATCCTCGATCGAATAGGAACCGTAGCCTACAGACTAGCCCTACCACCAAGTATGTCTCGCATCCATAACGTTTTTCACATATCTATGTTACGTAAATATGTGAAGGACCCAAACCACGTCATTGAGTTAGAACCAGACGTTATAGCAGAGGATTTAACATACGAGGAAGTACCTGTTAAGATCCTGGATAAGAAGGAGCAGATCCTACGCTCAAAGGTTATACCTCAAGTTAAGGTTTTATGGAGGAACCAAGATACTGAGGAAATGACCTGGGAGCTAGAATCTGAGATGAAATCTAAGTATCCTTACCTCTTCGATATGTCAGGTACGTCAATTTCGGGGACGAAATTTCATAAGGAGGGGAGGTTGTAAGACCCCGAATTTTATGAAATACAAAATTTAATTTTTCTTCATATATATATTTTTTTTTGAAACAGTAAGTGATTAAATCGATAAAGTTAAAAGTTAAGGATGTTATGTGCAAATTTTACTTTGTCGGACAATATTCGCTTTGTCGGGGAATATTCGTTTGGTCCGACGGCGCCGAAATAACAAATTATTGGTGGACCCCACATCGGAATATTTGTCGGATATAGAAAACGACAGAAATAACCTTTTTAAATAAAAATAGTCAACGGAACTGTTAAAATACCGGTGATTAAAGAATAGTAGCATACGATAGTTATTGGTATTTTCTGTAGCACTCGGTACTCTACAGTAACACACGGTATTGCATAGTGTCTCATATTATTGGTCTGATAATTGACACCGTAACTGTTACGCATCATTTCATCGATAATTGTCACTGCATAATATTTTATATTATCAATTCAATAATTGTTGTTACACAGTATTTTGCATTATTGATTTAATAATTGTCATTACACTGTATTTTATATCATTGAGTCAATAATTGTTGTTGCACTGTTTTTAAAATTATTGAACCTAATAATTGTCACAGTAACATATGCACAGTAATTCACATTATTGAATCAATAATTGTCATTACACAGTAACGTATGCTTTATTTTACATTATTGTTATCTCTATTATGATGTTATTTAAACAGTTGTATTTCATTAATTTATTGACTTGATATCTAAGAGCTAACTATACTGTATTTATAACAATTAGTCATAATAATTGAATTGATAAAGTTATTTGTTTATAATATAAAGTTAGGTGATTATTAGGTGATATGAAATGAATGGTGTAGATTAAAGTGTGAATTATTGTTGAATAATTGAATTGATTTGTTTATAATATAAAGTTAGGTGATTATTAGGTGATATGAAATGAATGGTGTAGATTAAAGTGTGAATTATTGTTGAATAATTAAATTGATTTGTTTATAATATAAAGTTAGGTGATTATTAGGTGATATGAAATGAATGGTGTAGATTAAAGATAATATAATATTTGAAATGGATGGTGTAGATTAAAAGATGATCTTTAAATGAATGGTTTAGATTAAATGAATGATAAGATTTTTGGCTATAAATAGAAGCCTTAACTTAAGGATTTTTCATAAACTTCCTTACTTGTTCTTTCTTTCTCTCTCTAAATACTTCTTGTGAAAGTTCTCTCTAAGTGTGCTTAAGTCATCTTGAGTATTTGTGAAGATCTATAAGTATACGTGTACTGTTCAAGTTAATCAACCTCATTTAAATCAATATCCAGTCACGTGTTGAGGTAAGGGATACCATCTTTTTCATCTTCCATTATTCAAACGTACTATGGTAAGAGATTATCATTATTTGATTCTCGATAATAATATTGTTTCTTCCTTACTCATAAGACGTGCCTTTTATTTCCATGTATTAAATTGTGGGAATAACCTTACGGAGCGGATTGCCGCCTGTTGGTGAATAACCTTTCGTATTCATTCATTATTAATCTCTGAGAATAACCTTACGGAGCGGATTGCCGCCTGTTTGGTGAATAACTCTTTGTACTCAAATTCTATTAAATTGTGGGAATAACCTTACGGAGCGGATTGCCGCCTGTTTGGTGAATAACTCTTTGTACTCAAATTCTATTAAATTGTGGGAATAACCTTACGGAGCGGATTGCCGCCTGTTGGTGAATAACCCTTTGTATTAATTTCCTTCACCTTTTGTTAATCAAACCTGCTACGGTAAGGGATATTATTTTCTTTCATACTCCTAAATCGAAATTTATTATGGAACTATTGCTTCTATAATTCCTGAAAATATTATATGTTCCATAATAGTTGAACTTCATTATTTCAACTGAACCTTCCTATTTACGTGAACCTTTCTATTGAATTGTAACCGTTATTCTGAACTGTGGATCTTGAATATCATTTTTAAATTTCACTCCACATCATGTTGACAATTTGGACATTATTTGAATCTGTACAAAGTAAACTTCCGATACTTATTGTTATCCTATTTCTTCTGTTCATCATTTATATCATTCTAATCATCCAAAAATCAAGCTGTTGTGAATATCTGTGGTCGGGGGCACAGATGTGATATATTTGTTGAACAGATGATAGGTTAAAGGCGATATAATAGGTTAAAGGCGATACATCTGTTCGGTGTCTTTTATGGCACGTGGTGAATGTTCTCTTTGGCCCGTAGTGCAAAGATGAACTGTTGTTTGGTATGATTATGACCAAAGGCTGAATCTGGTATAATCATGACCGTTGGTGTTATATTGAATGTCTTTGGCCCGTAGTGCAAAGATGAACTGTTGATCTGCATAATTATGATCAGGAACTGTGAATTTGTATTATCTTGACTAATGATATTTCAGATGATAAAAGTTGATGATGTTTTTCCTAAAAAGACAACCGAGTGGACATTATAGTCTGCATTATTCTTCTAATAGATTACTCATTCCGCTGCTATTATTGATCTGAACGTTGTTTAAGAATTTAACTGCAGTTTTTGATATAAACCTTGTAGTCTATTGTATTCTATCAAGAACTCAACTGTTGAAGACTAATGATAATTTATTCGTCATTATCTTAGTCATGATATTCTTTACTGGGCTATTTGAGCTCACCCTTTCTTTTGTTCCATTGTTTTTCAACAGGAGATGAAAACATAACAGGGTCTAGCCGGGGAATGGAGTGAGGGTCCGAGGAATAGTTATCATAGTCTTCACGTTTTGTAAAATAGTGTGGCAATAATAGTGAAGACTTAGTTGTGTATTATTATACATTGTATTGTAGTAAGTTGTGCTTTGTTGTAATAATTTTGTTGTAGTCTTTTGACGACTCAAGTTTGGGCTGTGTGGGCCCAGATTTGGGGGCGTCACATACACGGTTCAATTGATCCAACTTCACGAGACGAGCTATGTGGTCTAATAGCGCAGGAGACCAATCGAATAGTAGTGGTTGTACTTGTAAACCTCTTTCCCCCACATATGCGACAGTTAAATAAAAATATTAATTTATGTCTTTAAATATATAGTTTGTACTAATATATATTATATTGATTATTTAAATTGTTAAAAAGTTATAAAGTAGACCAAAACTCGTCCTAGGCATAGAAACGATGAAAAACCATAGGCGCAGTACCTTTTACGTATTTCAAATGCGTGACAACTTACAGGACTTGATTTCGAGTTCCGATAGCCAAGTTAGAACCTCATTTGCCTAACTTATTTTAAAAAAACTTAGACAAATATAAAAAAAGTAGACCAAAACTCGTCCTGAGTATTAAAACGACACGAAATCGTAGGCGTAATACCTTTTACATATTTCAAACGCGTGACAACTTACAAGGCTCAATTTTGAGTCCCGATGCCTGAGTTGGAACCTCGTTTGCCTAACTTATTTTAAAAAAACTTAGACAAATATAGAAAAAGTAGACCAAAATTCGCCCCGGGTATCGAAACGACACAAAATCGTAGGCATAACACCTCTTACATATTTCAAAAGTGTGACAACTTACAGGGCTCAATTTTGAGTTCCGATCGCCGAGTTAGAACCTCGTTTGTCTAACTTATTTTAAAAAAACTTAGACAAATATAAGAAAAGTAGACCAAAACTCCCCCTGGGCATCGAAATGACACGAAATCGTAGGCGTAACATCTCTTACATATTTCAAAAGCGTGAAAAATTATGGGGCTCGATTTCGAGTTCCGATGGTCGAGTTAAAATCTTGTTTGCCTAACTTATTTTAAAAATACTTAGAGAAATATAAAAAAAGTTGACCAAAACTTGCCCTGGGCAGCGAAATGACATGAAACTGTAGGCGTAGCACCTCTACATATTTCAAATGCGTGACAACTTACGTGGCTCAATTTCAAGTTTCGATGGCGAGTTAGAGTCTTATTTGACTAACTTACTTTAAAAATATTTAGACAAATATAATAAAAGTAGACCAAAACTCGTCCGGGCGTAGAAATAATGTGAAACCATAGGCGTAACACCTATTACATATTTCAAACGCGTGAAAACTTATGGAGCTCGATTCCGAGTTCCGATGGCCGAGTTAGAACCTCGTTTGCTTAACTTATTATAAAATTACTTGCATAAATATAGGAAAAGCAGACTAAAACTCGCCCCATGATCAAAACGACACGAAATCGTAGGAGTAGCACCTATTACATGTTTCTAACACGTGACAATTTACGGGGCTCGATTTTGAGTTCCGATGGTGGAGCCAGCGACGGTGACGAGGACCCCAGAGGAGTTGACGAGGACTGTCGAGCAGATGCTGATGATGGTGCTGAGGGTGGGACCGGTAGTGGCACGATGAACAATATTCACTTGTCAGCTGATGACGAAGATGATGATGATGACGACCTAGGGATATAGCACTTTGTAGATTTTTTTTTACTTTGATGTATCTAACTATAGTTAATTTTTGAGTTGTAGATACTAGGTTATTGTATTTAGTTAGTTTGATGATTTATATTTACTTTTATGTTTGGTTATGCAGTGATTATATTTTATGCTTTATGTGATTACGTTGTCTACGCATTTGATGGTTGATTGTATATTTTTGAATGGTTATTAGTATACGTTAGTTAAGAATTATATGTTGTTTTTGGTTTATAAAAGGTATAATTATATATATGTAAAAAAAATAGGGGATTTTTGCAATTTTTTCTAAATTTTTTTTTTTATAGAAAAAGGTTACGGACTCATTAGCGATGGCATGGTTCGTCGGTAATGACTTATCAGGGACGGACGCTACCATTACAAATGCCTGGCTCATGTTTTTTTTTTAAAATGTTATGGGTCACAAACAGTAGTCATTGGTGACGGATAGTCCGACGCTAAATGACTTTAATTTTATTTTTATATTACTCATTGGTGACGGATCAAACCATCGTCAATAACACATTGGCGACAGTCTTCCGTTGCCAATGGTTCCGTCGCTGTTGACTCATTGTCGATGGACGTGGGGCGACGACCTGTGGGGCAACCATATCCATCGCCAATGATACATTGCCGACGACAGTTATATCATTCGCCACGGGCATGTCCGACGACAATGACCCTTTTTTTGTAGTGTTAGAAATTGAAAATTGACGCCCGTTATTATTAGTAGTGGACGGTAAAAAAACATATACCATCCGCTAATATTAGTAGCGGGGGTTTGACTTTATTAAATAGGGTTTAAAATTTATTAACTTAGGTTAAGGGTTTATAAAGTAGGGTATATTAACTAAGGTTTATAGTTTATTAACCAGAAGTTACAAAACCCTAAATTGGGTTTAAAAATGAGTTAATAAACCCTAAACACTAGATTATAAACCCTTAACCCACGTTAATAAATCCTAAAACTTATTTAATAAAATCAAACTCTTATTTTGATTAATGTCTACTATTATTAGTAGCAGATGACTTTAATATTTTTTTATCATCAGCTACTAATAGTAGCGGATGATGTGGATGACGTTTTTTCAATTATAATTTGGGACGCTAATGGTGAGAATAAAGTTATTGATGATGCATGTCTTAATATGTTTAATAGTAAATACATATTATGGATAATGTCTTTTATATATATATATATATATATATATATATATATATAACCCAATTTTCAATCCCTGTTAGCTTCGGAAATTATATGGTTCCGTGCTATATTAACAATTCAAATCCAAAAAGGAATCTATCATTTAAAATCTCATGACTTAGTAGTCATCATGACTGCCACAAAGCATACCTATTTCAATCCATATTTGGATTCGGAATTTCCATGCTTTTCACGACTTTGGACGGTTAAGCCCAACAGTATCCATGTGGTTCTCCTCGAGAATGGAGAGAATGGTTGATAAAGATGATGTAGATGCTAACGGATATAAAGACAACGATGTCGTTGATAATGACGTTGTTGAAGTTCTAGATGATATTGAAAATTTTGATGATGTTGTTGAAACGATTATGATAAGGATAATGCAAGTGATGTCTGATACAGATGATTTGGTTGGTGCGGATGATTCGAATGATGTGGATAGTGCGAATATTGTGAATTGTCCGGATAATATGGGTTGTGCGGATAGTATAAATGATGACTGCAGCTATGATAATGATGACCAAGATAAAATTGAAATATTTGAATATTCGACTGTAGAAAGAAATTGTTAAGTAACTTCTTAAATCATAATATGATGATGAATTTTATTTTTGATAAGAATGTTATTTTAGAAAGTATCTTATTATTAATAGAATATTTATTATATGCTATAATCCTATTTTGAATAGAAAAATGATATTTGTGGATATTTTATAAATAGTGTCTTATGTTCAATTGATCAAGTGTTATGCAACCAAAAGTCATATAGTAAAATGTGTGAGCAATTTTTATATTTATGTGGGGGAGAGGATTTTTAGAGTTTTTATATTTCATACAAAAAAAAGTAATATCGTGAGATAGAGTGTTTTGCAACTTTTATTCCGTATAAAAAATTGTGTTATTGAGATTATAATTTTCATAATTTCAAGTTTTAGGGTATAAAACTTGAGAAGAGTATTGCAAAGTCTATTAGGATTGATACAGTGAAGATTTAGAGTTTGACCCGTAATTTTTCTCTTTAATTTTTTTAAAATTAAATATTAATTTATCTCTCTTATTTTATTATTTAATTTACATCAACTTAATTCTCAATAAAAATAATATTTTGGATAGAACCTAACTTAATATTTTAACGACTTAAGAAATCTAAAGTTAAATTTGAAATGACATCTTTAGAAAATAATTTTTGTATAACTTTTAAAATATAATTGGAATAACACTTTGAAATTACTATTTTGGACTATACTTTGGAATATAAAACTATCATCGTGCAAATAATCCTATTTTGAAATGACATCTTAAAATTACTATATTTCAATATCACCTCAAACTATTATATTGGAATAACTCTTTGAATTTTAAAATTTATAATGACTTTCATGTTTAAAATATTTAGAATTACTTTAAACTATCTATTTTCAAATCTAAAACACTTTCTCTCATAAATACAAATATCACTTATTTTTCTCATATTATTATTTCTTTTAAAAATGCTTAAACTATTATTATCCTTTCTATATTATTATTCTATAAAAGTCAAAATAAATCTTTTGAGTAGGCATCTTTATTCTTACTATAAAAAATAGGATATACTAAAAATGACGTATTTAATTGTTTTTTTTAGAATATAATGTCATTATAGTCCGCTCAAATGTAATCTTATTTTTCAAATGTAAAATGATCGAGAAAATAATGGAATGACACACACAAACACACAAAATCTTATGGAATGACATAAAACACACTCACTTATAGAATGACACAAGCATACACTTATTTTTAAGACAACTTCTTTAGCTAATTGGAAAAACTCAAGGGACACGATAACTTTGATTCCTTGAAGTTTGCGGTGTCTAATATCTTCTTTTCGTTTAAATAAACCTCTAAACTCTAGAATTTTGTGTCGTGGATCAACCTTATAGAGTCACATTAATTGATATTTATAGACAAATTTTTAAAATTTGGATAAATTGATACATCTAATTAAAATTATACCAACCAGCAACTTTGTACAATTGATCCATTAAAATAAAAATTTTCAAAATCGTCGTAGTAAACACCCATTTTTTTTTTTTACAAATATCACCTAATTTCATTGAATTTCTCTAATACTTTAAAATTTGTGAAAAATTCGAAACGCGACAAATCATATCCCACAAAATTAACAATTATAAGAAATTAACCAAACGTTCTCAACTAATGATATAGAAAAAACAAACTATATTCCTGTAGACACCCAAATTTTGCACTTGTGTACTAACCCTGACAGGAGGACAAAATCGTCATTTGACCCGACATACGAAAAGGAAAGGTGGATGCCAACACGAAGTCACCACCACGGCTTACGATCAAAACTGTCAAGCGCACAACGAGAATCGAGTCATTTGAGGCGAGACATACGGTCAATCCAGACAAAATCCGATGCGATCGCCAAATATGGCAAATGACCATTACGTTTACAGCAGTAGGGGGGCCTCGCTCCTGGGAAACCATGCACAAAAATAATTTATGTATCAGGAAATAGCCTTCCAGAATAATACAGCAGAAATTGGCAATTTAAGACTGTGTGGCACGGATATCGAAAAAAGCAAGCCGGACAACCGCAGATGCACCTGCGGCCATCGATAAAGGGGACAGTGCGCGGCTCGAGGAGACAACCCGGCAGCCGAGAATTTGACGCGGACGGCTAGCGAACCTAGCCGCAGATGCACCTGCGGCCAGCCGTAGTTGCACTTGCGGCTGCCTGCGGAATGCTATACATTGTCATTTCCACCCGAGAGAAAAAGAAGAAGAAATTTTCTAAGTTTTAGAGAGAAAGAGACAGGCGAGGTGGAGAGAGAAAAGCTCGGGTGTGGCTTAAACATAGTGAGATTGACATTTACCTTGCCCAAATAGTGAGATTTTCTCGTGTTCTTGCTCAATAGTGAAATATATAACGATTTTTGAAGAATTGCAAGGTGAAAATGAGCTTTTATTGAAGTTTTATCTTACTTTTTCTTGTGATTTCTTGATGTTGTAGGTCTATTAGATGTAATCCGTTTATGTTGCTTTATTAGTTAAATCGATAAATATTCAAATTTTGTGCTTCTTTGGGTGGATCTACTGTAGATACGAAGATATTTGGTGCATTACGATTTAAATATTTTGATTTTGTGTATGTGGAAGTTAGATCCGATGTAGTCGATATATGTTTTGGATCTATGGATTAAGGATGATTAGAGAGGATTTATTGCGGATGGAATCTCCTCCTAACCTCCCGATGATATCATTTTAGTTTATTTTATATAGCTTTTACGTATGTAGCGATCGTAATGCGCCTTTGCTGTAAATATGTAAATTTTGGGCCTTAAAACGACATTGAGTCGAATATCGGGTTTAAGGCCCCGTGATAGTGAAATGTGTGATTGTGGGTGTTCGGGGTTATTTAGACAGCTCACATGCCCATGGATGGCCCCGACACATTTTGAATGCTTGTTTTGATTTACGACACAAAGAACGGTTTTCCAAAATAAGGCAAACGATGAAGATTTTCTAAAAAATGATCAAATTAGGATATTAGATTCACGAGGTTTAAAAATTAAGAGTTTTGGCGAACTTTGATCCTTATTTGACGAAAATGCTCCATTTGGTTTTGAACTGTCATAAAAGATGTTTTTCGTAAAAAATAAATAAACGTTTTCATTAAACTTTGTGCATAGGGTTAAAGAGTTTCTAGAAGTTGTCTTCATTTTATTTGAATTTATTGTCAGAAGGCAATATATAGTCTCGATTCTTATTTGACAAAAGTTTAAAAACTATTGTTTTCTAAAAATGACATCTAATGAAAAACCTCATCGTTTTCGAAATTAAAATCAATCTTTATTATAAAAAAACGAAGCCTTGTCATTTGGGTCAAAAGACGTCTAAACGCTTTCCCGACAAAACACATTTGCCATATAAAATCAAAGCAACATTTATGCAAAAATTCACCACAAACATTCATTTGGGCATACACGCACACATATGCGCACACCTACATTGTATGATTTAAGAGGATAGGAAAACATCGAGATTGCGGTAACCGTGTTTTACGGAAGTCGGGGGGTGCCTAACACATTACCCTCGCTTAAGCAAGCCCCCGAACTCTATGAATCTCGGTTCGTGAACCAATTGAATCGGAGTCACATATGAGCTAGTGATTACGAAAATAAAATTCGGATGAGTTGGTACATCCATTTCAAATATACCAATTGGCGACTCTGGTCAACTGGCTCATTATAACATCGACCTTTCGAAACCCCGTCGACACTTAAGCCGACCCTTTTTCAAAAATCACATCTTGAATCCAAGGGCTAAAAATTGGAAAGGATTTTTAATATTAAAAAACGAAACGACGAAATCCCAGCGTCGACAATTCCTTTAATTAACTTTGAATAAATAAAAGCGAAACTAAACAGGCCAAGTTAACTAATTTTAACACTCTCTATTTCCAAAATTAGAGATATTTTACTTTTTTTAGTTTGCTTCATAATTAGAAATATATTTCTATTTTTTTTAATAAAGTGACATTAAGTTAATAATATCATACCATCCCTACTATATTTCTAATAAATGTTAAAATTATTTGAAAAACTATTTTTTTATATTAAAACTGTCTTTTGAAAATGTAGTTTAATTTTAGAATAGAGAATATATATGTATATAAATATCATATCGTATCATACGTATAACATACTAACAGAAAATTAAAAAGATTTAAGGGGGTCAATTGATCACCACACTTTCCCTTGAATCCAATCGTCCCCGGGCTGGACTCAAATTAATACAACTAAAGTTTAAACTGAGTTTGGTGTTAATATAAAGATATTATATGTTAACAGGGAGATTACTAAAGTACTACATAATAATAGAATTTTACATTAGAATATAGGAGAAAATGGAAGATATACATGGATCAAGAACTAATGAGATAATATTCAATTTTGTGTAAAAATATTGTAACAAATTCATGTATATGCACATGCAATATTTACTCTTTTCATCCTCAAAAAATATCTAAAGTATATTTTGTACACAAATTAAGAAAAATAAAGTAAAAAAAAGAGAGTTAATTTTTTTTTAAAATTTATTCTTAGTGGCCTTATGAAATTACTTTCTATTTTTATATACTAGTAGAGCTTATTAAATTACATATTTATCTTTTATTTTATGCTTTTATTTTTATCCTTTTGAGAATAAAAAAATTATAATTTAAATCATCCTTTAAAAACGGATTGAGTAATTAAGGTATATTCTTTGCTTTGCTTATTCCATTGGGATAACCGAGGAAATTTACAGATTCATCTTTCGTTCTTTTTTGTAATCACTTTTGTAGTTATATATATATATATATATATAAACACTAACAAAAAAAAAGTTAGGAATGGATATGGGCAATGGTGGTGTTTCTTTAGTGAGACTTGTCTTTGAAATAGATAACAAATAACTAAAATGCTTATAAATTGATTTGAAGGACATAACATAATGACATCACCATGTCACCATCCCTTTTTCAAATAAAACAATAAAAAGAAAAGAAAACACTTACTAGTCAAATAATAAGACAAAAATAAAGTAGAAATGTAGTACAAAATATTGATAAATTAAATCTCATGATTGGAGCGCATCGCCATCAGCCTACATTATGCGACTTTAGAAACAAGAGCTTTTCTTGAATTTTATGGATACAATTTTTGAAACACGCAGCAAAATTCAAAGAATGGCCTATTAAGTAGTATTCGACTGATAATATATCCGACCAAGTCACTAATTAGTGTTAATAATATAATCTAAATTTGTAGCGTATAATTTTTGATATTATAATTTGAGTATAAATAATATATTCTAAATGATAATAATACATTGAACATAAAATTAAACAGTTATATGTTTATTAAAATTATTGTATATATTTTTTAGTACATACATGTATATTTTTTGAAATAATAAAGATATGAAAAGTTTGGTATAATTATAAATATAACATAATAATGAACTCAGAACTAACTCGGGACAAACTTGATAACTAACCGAAATAACTCAATTAATTTAGAAAAAATCTCTAATTATCTTGTTACATATAGTAATATAGTAATAGATACTGACATCCATAAAAGTAATATTATATTAATTTTTTTAGTCTATTGATAATATCATAATATTATTTATGCTAGTACAATAAATATATATTTGTTTAAAAAATACTTTAAATTCAGTGACACTTATTGCTTAGTATAATTATTACTCTTGCATTATCAACGCTATGTTTTAATGTGTTTTGACTGTATTTTAGGTATTTTTGATATTTACTAGCTATTATTATGATTTATTATTTTCTTGATTTGGTTTCAAAAAAAAAGTATTTATAATATTATAATATTTTTATCATTGTAACATATTATTATTTTAATACAAGAATAGTACTCATATAAGATATGGGCAAATTTGCGAAATCGTTAGACCTATTAAAAAAAAACCAAAAAAAACATCAATATGCTATTATTGAAGCTCTCTCTCTCTCTCTGCAAATTTCAAACATCCAAAAAAAAAAATTAAATTACATATACAAACATATAAACATATAGACACGTAAATCACATATGATGAAAATAAAATTGAGGCACTAACGTAAAATGGTAACTTTCTACGAATCAACAAAAATGAATAGATCGAATTAGTAAACTGGGTTAACATATTGTGATAAGTTGATTAGAGATGAGAAATTTTAAGTAATTTTGATCCTTCTTATAATTCAAATAGAAGAAATGGTAAATTGGGTTAGCAAATTGCGATAGGTTGATCAAAGATGAGAAATTCTAAGTAATTTCCATCTTTCTTACAATTCAAATAAAAGAGTATACGTGTGTGTATATATTTATATACTGGTTGATTAAGAAAAAAAGAGTTTTTTTGAGAGAAAAAGAGTTTTGGAATCAATTTTCGTATTTGAGTTTTATATTTAATATTAGTAGGAGGTGACTGACAGTGAAATGAGAGAAAAAGTCATTGAATTTAAGTAAGAAGGAAAACAAAAAGGAAGAGACTTGAATTAAATCAGGAAAAAAAAATACGTGAATTAAATCAAGAAGAGATAATAGAATTTTAAATTTGATCAAATTCGCTAAATTAATTCAATACAAATAAAATTAATTATTAATTAATTAAAAGTCAATTTAAATTGATATCGCTTTATGATTTGTTGTATATTAATATTAATATATCAGCTATTTAGCTTGTTTATTTGGATTCCTTAAAAAAAGAAAAATAAATAGAGTGACATTTTTAAAGCAATAAAGCAACACTATATTGGTGGGCACTATATGGGAGACGTGTCTAGACAAAGGCATTGTTGTACAAAATGCCCCCTACCACAAGAAGCAATGACAAGGAATGTTCATGAACTAAGGCAACACTATGATTGTCACATGTCACCAATTTATTTATTTTCTAAGAATCCCAAAATGTTTGAGATATTGGTGGGGTGGGCAAACAAGATTTGTGACCGAATGGGGCCCGTCATATTTTCTAACACCCACTTGTGGACGTCTCATATCGCTACGCGCCACGATTCCTTATTTAAGACTTTTTTTCCTTTTTTTATTTAAAAAAAAACCTTCATTTATTTATAAAACGAGCATAATAACTTTACACGTGTAAACTTAAAAATGACTTAAGGGATAAATTTTAAATATAACACATTTGAGTAATAATATTTATAATAATAATAATTTGTTTAATTTAAAATAAAGTCATTATAATATATTATTTTAATTGAAAAAAGAATAAGAAGAAAAAAATGATACAATGTATTTGATTTATAAATTTAAGTAGTCATTTTGAGTTTATGAATTTGAGAAACTATTATAAATGAATATATGATACGCAAAAATAAAAAAAAATAAAAAACGTTTAGACTACTGACTCACAAAAAAAAATCATTTTTAGAATACTGAGTCGACTCGGGATTAACAAAAATGACTCGATATTTTTCTTATTGTATTTTGACATTGATTGATGAGTAAAACACGGTCTATGATAATTTTAGAGCAATAATTATATTATCATAATAGTAAATATCGTTAAAAGTTTAAAATATAACTAAAATAAATGTAAAGGTGTCATTATATATATATATATTCAAACAGCATAAATATTATCCTAATATTATTAACAACCAATAAAAATATATAAAAGCTAACACGAGACAACTAAACCATTAGCATTTAACCCAAAAAAACAAAACAAAACAAAAAAACTAGACCACTAGCCAGCTGAAAAAGCTATTACTATTTGATCCTCCATTCCAAAGAATTTTTTTTTGTAAAATTTATAAATTTTAAGAATAGTATTATTATTATTATTATTTTTGTATTCACCTTTAAATTTAACAAGTGTTCACTTTAATAGTAACTAAATTATAATAAAAAGAAAATAATTTATATGTTAATAAATTTTATGATAAAATTGAATTACGACTAATATGAAACTTTAAGTAATAACATAACAAAAATTAATGTGAATCTTCTTAATTATTTTATATCTCATATATCCACCTATATCGATATTTACAATCGATATAAATTTATCGTGTGGTCATATATAATAAAACTCTTATATAATCAATGCCAAAGAAAAAAGAAAACGTAAGAGAAATTATATATACGTAAAGGAAAAGAATCTTATCTATCTGCAAATGCCTTTTCTAGCAGGAAACCATATTATTCTACCCCATAGAGCTCTTATGTGGGCACCATTTTGTTTTAGTGAAGTTATGTTTTGTTTTATCCATTTATCCTCTCCATAGATTCCGTTGCAAGCATTAGTCTGAGCATAGAGAAAGACTCTTTCTAACTCCCATTTAGGGGTTGATATTATTAAAGTAAAGATAATTTTCTCAAAGTAATCCGTGTAGCTCAAAAATTAAGAATCACTTATAAAAGTGTTGTTAAATATATAGTTATTAGGACACGTTATTTTCATAGGATGATTTTGTTGATTTTTTTTTTTGAAAAGTAGTTTTAAAAATTTAATAAAATAGGATATATATATAGCATGAATTGTTACTTAGTATTTAGTTGGATTAACACCTTTGAATGTTTGAGTATTCTCAAAATCTTCCTTCTTAAGACTTTATGTTGAATTTGGAGTGTGATCTTTAAAGCCCCTTCTGAAAAAAATATTTTTACGTATTTTTTCTAAGAGGAGAGAGAGAGAGAGAGAGAGAGAGAGTATACGCTATTTGATTTTTTTACTAATTTAGAATAATACCCTTATTTACGTATCTGATCAATGATATATTTATATCATTGTTGATCATTATCTCTCTAATGAAACTGAGTCATATTAGACTAAGATGGGGATCCTAAGAGATTCATATTCTGACTCCAATACTTATTCATATATTATTATCTAATAATAATATATTAAATAAATATTAATTATAATTAATTTCACTAAATAATTGTAATTACACTTCAATCTAGGAATTAAATAAAATAAACCATTTACTAATAAATTTTAAATATTTTATCTATAGATGTACATAAATATTTTAGAATTACATATAATCTCAATATATTTAAACTAATTTTATAAGTTCATAATTTATTTTCATTCGATCATAAATTGATTTAACAATTAAATCAATCCTTTTAATAATAAATATTAAAAGACTTGACCAAGATTCTATGATCAATAATAAATTATCTTATAAAAAATCTTATAGATGTTTTGACAATAATAATGTTCCTGATATTAATTAACATTTCGATGTATTAATTAACACAATATAGTTTCACTCGTTGGAATATTAAATTAATATATATAACAATATTAAGTCCATTATTATTTTAAAATTAAGAAACATTAACAAATTAGTATTTATATGAAAATATTTTATAAATAAAATATTATCACATGATTCATTTAATGCACACCGTTAATGCACTAGTACTTTAATTAGAAGTACAACTTCCATGATTAACATAAATCATTTCTATTAAAGCACTATAACCTATATGATAATACCTTCATAATTATCATAGGTTATAAACCATTATTTTTTATTTATATATATTACATATGATTTATATCTTCTGTGTATAATACTTATTTATACAAATAAATCATAATATATATAAATTTGGAGATTTATATAAACATAATATATGACAATTTAATGAATGACGAATGATGTACTTTTATTAATAATAAATGTCCAACATTAATAAACATTAAATAAATAGATAAATAAGATTTTTAAAGAAAAAATTCAACAATCTCACACTTGCTATTAAATCCTATTTTCCATGCATTTAATACCAATCGCATCAATATGTGACTAAAAAACTTTAGCTAGTAATGTTTTTGTGAATGGATCTGCTAGATTTTCAGCTCTTGGAATCTCGCATACTTTTAGATCTCCTTTGTTCATATACTCTCGAATGATATGATACTTGCGTTCGATATGCTTCGATTTCTTATGATCTCTCGGATCTTTTGATTGTGTCATTGCCCCAGTATTATCACAATATATTACTATGGGACTAACAGCTGATGGTACTAAGCTAAGTTCTATTAAAAACTTTCGAAATCATATAACTTCTTTTGAAGATTCTGAAGTTGCCACATATTCTGCTTCCATAGCGGAATCAGTAATACAACCTTGCTTAACACTCCTCCAACTAATAACTCCACCACCTAAAGTTAACACATTCCCAAAAGTTGACTTTATGAAATCTTTGTCACCCATAAAGTCTGAATCAGAATATCCAATAGGAACTAGATCATCACTGCAATAGACAAGCATATAATTTCTCGTTCTCCGAAGATATTTGAGTATATGCTTAACTGTTATCCAATGTTCAAGTCCTGGATTAGACTGATAACTACTGATCATTCCAACTGCATAACAGATATCTGGTCTAGTACATAATATAACATACATTAAGCTTCATACAGCTGATGTATAAGGAACTGCTTTCATGTGTTTTTTCTCAAATTCTGTCGTAGGACAATGATTTGAAGAAAGATGGATTCCATGTCTAAAAGGAAGTAGTCCATTTTTAGAATCCTGCATAATATACTTAACTAATATTTTATCTATATATGTTGCTTGAGAAAGGCACAACATTCTTTTATGGCAGTCCCTGATAACTTGAATTCCAAGAATGTATTTAGCCTCTCCCAAATCTTTCATGTCAAAATGATTAGAAAGACAGACTTTAACCTGAGATAACATTCCTATGTAATTTCCAATCAATAGGATGTCATCCACATATAAAAACAAGAATACCACTAGTTTACCTTTACTTCTTTTATAAACATAAAACTTTTCAGGATTTTGTTCAAATCCACGTGATTGGATTACTTGATCAAATCTGACATTCCATGATCTCGATGCTTGTTTAAAGCCCATAAATAAATCTATGTAGCTTACAAACCATTCTTTCTTGGCCTTTAGCTATGAAACCATCTGGCTTGCCTTCTTTTTGATTATACCCTTTCGCTACAAGCCTAGCTTTATAGGTATGTACCTTCTCATCCATCCCATATCTTCTTCTTGTATATCCACTTCCACCCAATAAGTTTTACTCCATTAGGCACATTTACAAGTTTCCAAACTTTATTGGAATACATAAAGTCCATTTTTTGTTTCATTGCTTCTAGCCATAAATTAACATCTTTATTAACAATTGCCTCGTTATAGTTACAGGGATCTGAATCTTGACCATCTGAGACAATCTATAATAATATAGAATTTTTTAATATTGTAAATATTATAATTAAATAATGAAATCAAAATTTTGAAGTGTGACAAGTGTTTTGGGACAAGCCATTCATGTATTATTTGATTATAGAATAAAATTTAAGCTTAAGAAAATAAATTTGGATTAAAAAGGACTTAAAATGGATCAAAAATAAGCATGAAGGAATGAATTAAATTAAAGATGGTCTAGAATTTTTTGTTATTGACCAAAGTACCCTTGGCAACTTAAATAATGACCTTGATGTCCTAAATTGGTTTAATGTTCATTTTGTCCTTACTTAATAATGGGAATGGTCTTAAATGGCCTTAACCATGCATGATTTAGCTTGACTAATGTATGGTTAATTGATGGAAATATACATACAACTTATGTATGTATATATTTTATATGTATACTTGGTATACACTTAGTTCTTATTTCATTTCATTCTTAAATTGCTAAGTAAGGGTTCTTAAAGAGAGAAAGAATGAGAGTTAGGGTTTGTGTAAGAAGGCTTGATAGATTACAAAGAAAGTGTTCAAGAGAAGAAAAAGTTAGCTATCAAAGTGGATCATCCATATTTAGCAAGCTTCATAGCTAGGAGAAGAATAGCACAAAAAAGATAGTAAAGGTGTTCTAATTTTAAAACTTAGCATTTATGTGTTTGAATTCAAGATTAAGTATAGCCATGCATATATTTGTGACCAAAAGTGTGATTTATGTTAGTTATATGCTACATGGTTGATATATGATGAAACCATAAGCTTAAGAGTTGTATTACAAAGGTAGTGAGTTATGCATGCATGTATTCATGACTAGGAAACATGATTTAAAGAGGATCATGAGCCATATGTTGATAGATAGGGTGAAACCCTAGATTGAAGTGTTGAACATGTTTTAAACATGTGTAATTTCTTGCTTAGATAGCATAATAAGTTCATTAATGGTTGAAAAGATTGACTTGTGTAGGAAAATAGAACATTAGGCTATATTTTGTATGTAAACCAAATCATAATCTGTAACATGCTTTAGAAGGTGCATATAGATGTTATGTGATCATACTAAGTGAGTAATTAAGTTTGTGTTAGTATATATGGTGTATGGAGTTCAAGAACTCAAGTATGAGCTAAGGGCAAATTTTGCAAAGTTGGTAAAATTCTACCAAAGGTTGATTTTTGGTCATTTTGTGTAATTAAAGGTAAAATAAAGCTAAATAACTAAGTTTTATATAAATACACATGTTCGTGTCGAATTGGTAGTCATTTGGTGTTTATGGCGATAAAAGTGAATTTTAAACGTTTAAAAATATTCGCCGGCATCTAAAACGAAGTTTTTGGAAAATAGGATTGTTTGAAAACTTTTAATGTTTTTGAAGGCTTATACAAGTTATATATATATGTTAAATATGCTAAATCATGTGTTGGAATAAAGTTTTACAAAAAAGGGAAAAAATATCATGAAAATTAGAATGATTTTTTTTTTCAAAATCTGCAACACTACACCGGGTTGAGGTGTTTTGAACTAAACACTGCGTCGGGGCGCAGTGCGATTGAGAATAATTCGCTGACGGCGAAACTAGTCGGCGCTGGGGCGAGGTCCAACTGAGGAGATTTTGTGGCCAGCGAGATGTATAGTGTAAAACATCTCGCCAGGGCGAGATGTCCTGGTTTTTGAAAAAAAATTATTTTAATCCAAAATAAAGTGTTTTAATATTATATGACAGAGACGTGTTGTAAGCTATAAATTGATAAAAATGATCAATGTAGTAGGTATGAAGATATGAATGAACGATGTGTTATGTATTAGTGTATATGTAAAAGTATTTAGTAACTTGTATGGCAAGGTAAAGCATACAAATGTATATAACTAATGCATGGACCAATATTATGGTTGTGTAGGAGATAAACAGGATAAGGTATTAACGGTAAACGTAAACGAGGACAAATGCAAATGTTCTATTCAAACTCTCTTTTGTAGTTCGTTGAACAAAAATATATGCTATGCATATCTATAAATCACTTTGAAGTTCATTTATTATTGAACTATTTTGAGAAATGTTGATGTTAATTTTGATTCGACTAGACATATGTCATAATTCATTTTGAATTCAGATATTTATTTTTATGTTCTCTAATCCATATTGTTGTGGTGCAAAATCTATGAAAATGTTGTAAGAGAATAACCCTGATAAATAGGGGATAAAGGTAAAAGGGGAATATAAATCCCATGACATGGTTGGGTCGATAGATGTTTATATTGTGCACAATATAAAAGTACGATAAGCTGATTACCTAGAGTATACATCTGAAATGAAATGCAGTCTTATGATTGAACTGAGTAGTATTGGTCTTTATGATTTGTATTATTTTTAACGAGTTCTTGGTCTTATGACTGTACAGCCAGCCGGTTTCATGTTTCAAGTTAATTATGCAAAGAATTATGTTATATTCTTAAGTTCTTCATGGAACCCTTTAATGGTTCAATCTTATTGTAACAAATTCTCTTTCATTCTTCTGAAATATCATGTCATTACTTGTTTATGTACTTGTTGAGCTATTTTATGTTCATTCTTGCTTTAACATGATATTTCAGCTAAACCCGAACATGCTGAGGGTTCAGGGACAGATAAAGGAAAGGGAAAAGCCAGCAAGTAATAGTTGTATAGTTATAAAACTACTGTGTATGTAATATCATATTTTTATAATATGTCAATTTATAAATGTTTTGTAATGTATAAAGGTCTATAAACCTGAGATAGTTATGTAATATTATAAATTAAGTTATATTATTCAGAAATGAATGGTTGAGATTGAATGGTAGAATAACATCGTGAGCACTGAACCGGTGGTTCAAGGAACTCGGATTTCGGAGCGTCACAGGTTGGTATCAGAGTTGATATGTTATAAACCTTAAATGGGGAAAACCTTAGGAATATGACCGTAAGGAAGATAATGAAACTCATTTAGGGTCTTATGGGATAAATCAAGGAGATTTATCAAAGATATAAAATTTTCACAATATGTGTTATCTGCTATATGTTATATGTAATAGAGGTAAGAAAAATTGCATTGAACTAAATAATTGTTCTTGTAATTTTATTGTATGCCAAAGATTAGAGAATCTAGTCGGTTAATAGAGGAAGAATGTCGGGACATTCAAGTGGATATAATGACTGTTATACCAGTTGCGGTAGTAGTACCAGCTGATGACAATGGGTATGAAGAAGACCCAGACAAGTTGGAAGGAGAATCTGATGAGGCATTGTCGGAGAATGCATCATCTGAGCAAAGGGAGGCTGACCAGGAGTGGGTGACGGGATTAATACGGCAGAATAGTGAATTTGTAGACATAATTTTGGAGTTAGAAACTCAAGTAGTAGAACGACAACATAACTATTGAACAAAATGAGATAGCGGTGCAAATGTTGGTCAATAGAAATGTATAGTTGGGAAATAAATTGAGACAGGAAGAACAGAAAGTTCAAGAACTGAGGAATGAGAAGGAAGTTGTGGAGGTTAATCTACGAGAGGCAACTGCTGAGATCGCCAGGTATGAGAATACTGGGGCTAAAGCAGTGAGGAAAGTAAATTTAGTGGAGGAGGAAGTAAGGGCTAAGAAAGCCATAATAGACAGCATGAGTGTAAAAATGGATGATATGAGTTACGCTTTTCGCACAGTTTTTGGAAGGGCACAAAATAGGGTGTACTATTACCCTATGGAGTATGATCAAACCAGTAATACCTTAAGTAGATGGAGGATGATTGTTATCATGGATGAGGAATATAATGACGCGGTTTGGCGTGGGATGCTTCTGTATGATAGTGTAGTGGATGTATATAGTTTGGTATATCTATGTATATATGGAATGTAAATCCCTAGTCTTTTGTTATAAATTGGGATAGGTAGTGTTATGTAACCTCTTTTATTCTAGGAAGGGAAGTTCTAAATTGTTGTTTAACTGTGAATCCCAACTTTTGTAGTCTGAAGGGATAGAAAGGTTTATAGCAATATGCTATATCTGATGTAAAATGCTAAGCACTAGTCGATTTGCATATGAATATGAACTCAAGTATTAAATGTGTTTTGAAATGGATATGTGTTTAAATTAACATGAGAATGTAATATCTGAATGATAAGATAATAATCATCACATAAATTGTTAAACAGAAATGCCGCCTATGCGAAGACAAAACGTTCAACCTCCACCAGAGGAATCGATAAATGCTCCAGAGGAGCCAGTTAATCTCATTCAGCAATTTGTTGATTTGTTGATGGGAGCTTTCCATAATAGGAATGTTAATCCTACGGGTGATCAACCGGTAGCAGACCGTATTGCTACATTCAAAGATTTCAAAGCGGTAGCACCCCCAGAGTTCAAGGGGACTATGAATCCAATAGAGGCTCAAAACTAGGTAATTGAAAGAGAGAAGGTGTTCGACGTGGCTAACATGGCAGAAGAGTAGAAGACTACATTTGCTACGTTTATGCTTAAAGGAGAAGCCAACTATTGGTTGGGAGTTAACAAAGGAAGTGTAATGTCCTAGAATTTCCACGTCATTATTAATTAAATTATTACTTTAATTTCTAACGAGTTAGTTTTACGAGATTATTTAAATCTTTTTATGTGATTAATTAATTACGTGATTAAATGATTATGTGATTAATTGCTAGAATTAATTAAAGGGGGGGTCACTAATATGTTAATTAAATTAGTGAACAAACCCTAAAGTTTTAATATTAAAATAGTTGATAAGTTTGCTATTAATTAAATATTTAATTAAATTGAATATAATTAGTTAATTAAATATAATAAATTAATTAATATGATTATTAAATTAATATAAATAATGTGAAATATTAATAATAATATTTATTAGTCCATTTAGTAATTTAATATTAATTGGTTAGTGTATTCAATTATTTATTCAATCTAATTATTTATTTAATCATGGATTGAATAATTAATGTGTAAATTATTAAATTAGCCCAACATGGATCAATTAGTAGCCTAAGTGAAGAATAATAAAACTTGATAAACTAGTAGCCCAAACAATTCAAATGAAGCTCAAAAGAAATTAAAACAAAGTCCAATGTTTGGCCCACTTGAAAAATACTTCATATAGCTATTTATTTTTTAAAGTAAAATAGAGATGACAAACTTTTTGGGACAAAAACTTGTCCATCAGCCGAGCATGCTAGGTGGAGAGAGAGAAAAATGATTTTTGTTTTTATTTTTGTTTATTTTTCATTTATTTAATAAATGGTTGCTTGTTTTATTTTTGTAGTACATGAACACCATGCCTCTTTTCACCAACTCTAGTCTTTAGTCCATTTCTTGTGTAAGTATCCATCTAGGTGCATGATGACTTTTAGATATAATTTTTGTATCTAAAATTTTACAAGTATACTTGCATTTGTGGCTATTGCATTTCATTATTTTTTCAAGTTCCAAAAGAGAGAGTTTGAGATAAATAGCTTGTGAGAGTAAATATTTTTAGAGAACTTGGATTGTTCATGTCTTTAAGTTTCTTAAAATAAGGTAATGGTTATTTTAAATGTAACTTTATTTTTTTTAAAGAAAGATAAACCATCATGTTAGTATAAACATGTTAATATAGTTAGTAATATGTATTAGTAATATTTATGTCATGCTTGAGTTTAAAATGCTTGGTTTGTATTTTGGTATATTTTGTATGCTAAAAACATGTGTTTGGTAGTGTGCAAACAAGTCTCAAAATAATGACAAAAAATATTTTTTTATAATATTTAGATTTAATGTTCTAATATTATAGAACATTAAATCATGAGAAAAACAAAGTTTGAATAACTCAAAATGGAGTTATACACAAAAAGTTATGATTTATAGTAGTTTATTTAGTATAATAATTTTTATGGAAAAAAATGGAATTAAATGATGGAAAATTAAATTTTCATGTTATAAATTAATATTAAGTGATTGATAAATTTTTTAAAATTTTTATTGGGTAGTTAAAGCTTACTTAAAGGAAGGTGGGTATTTCCGAGCACTGTTCACATTTTGCTTAGGGAAAAAAAAAGAAGGAAGTTGGCCGCGCATTGTGCGCAACATGTTTTTGCCGACCACGGAGCCAAATGACGTTGTTTGGCGAAGGGAAAGAAATTTTACTCCGCGCGTACGCGCGAAAGCCGTCTTCTGCTTTTCAAAACGGCGCCATTTTAGGCCGTCTCTCTGTTAGGCACGCGTAATGAGCGGCAGTAAAATTTTTCCAGTGAAATTACTAGATTGCCCCTCCGTCTGATTTTTTGATTTATTTATAGAATTGTCATTCTGGATAAATTTAATTATTTTAAATGTTTGAAAATTAATTTAAAATTATAACAAAAATAATAATAATACAAAAATGATATTTGTGATGATATTTTTTATTAAGTTTAATATTTAAATATTTTAAATATTAATCTAGTTAGCTAAAACATGGTTAAGCTAAATCAATAAAATTTTTATTAATTATTTATTATTTAAAATGTTAATAATAAATAAAGGTGATAAATTAACAATTGTTATTTAATTCCTATTAAATAATAATTAAAGAGAGATAAAAATTTATAAATTAATTATTTATTATTTAAATATTATTAAATAATAAATAAGGATAATTAAGTAATTAATTATTATTTAACTAGCATTAAATAATGATTAATGGAAATTAAGTTATTAAATTAATAATTATAATAAATAAGGATAAATAAATTGATTATTATTTAACCTTAAATAATAATTAAAATTACTTAAATAATTAATTATTATTTAATTGACATTAAATAATAATTAAGGAGGATTAAAATTAGTAAACTATTATTTAATTTTCTTAAATTAAATAATAAGTGAGGTTAATTACTTAGTTAATTATTAGTTGATTAATATTAAATTAAAAAAGGTTAAAATTAAATCAATAATTATTTATTATTTAATTATTATTAAATAATAAGTAAGTACAACTAGTTATTATTTATTTTTAAGTAAGATTAAATAGTAATTAAGTAGAGATTTAGTTAATAAAATAAATTAAATTTAATTATGCTTTAATTAAATAATTGTAATAAGTTGTTTAAGGGTTTAATAAGTGTCCAACACTTAAGAAAAATATTTTCTAAATTATTAAATTATTAACCTAATTTGATTGAGTGTCTATAAGGTTAATAATATTATATTGACTGATGTAAATTATGTGTTAGTACTTATGTGTGGTAAATAAGTTCCTTAGTGAGCGTATAGTTGTGCAAATACGTCGTACTAATTATTAGACCAACTTTATTAATGTTAGGTCTTTCAAAGCCAGTTAGTTAAAGCTAGACATTAATTGTAGCTGAGCAGACATGCAAGTTCCTTATCTCTAAACTCATTTCATTGAGCAAATTATTTATTTAAGCTTGAACTGTAATTCTAAGTATGCCTTGAGTGGTTTAATTACTTTACAATTATTCCACATCGATATTATTATTATTCGCACTTGGTGTACTTGATCTTGTACAGTGTTTGACTTGTACCTTATTTAATGTTCTACTATTTAAAGAACTGTTCAAAGTAGGTCGAAGCTATTGTTCGGCTAGACATTTATGTTAAAGATTTTAAAAGCTATCCAAATCATTGAAGATGCGGATTCTTAGACTATTATGAACACCCCTTTATTATAGGGGAGTACCCTGTATCTAATATCAGGTACAAAACACGAAAATTAAATGTTATGCATACACATATTGTACTGAGGCTAATCCCCTCGGGTACATATTTCTGGTAGTAACCATTGGGTCAACCTGCTATTGACTCAAGTGGATATTTATAGTTCATAGTCTATTTGACTATCTTGATTCTAAAAGCAAATCATTATTCCTGCTTATGTTATTCATATTATTGAATTGTTCAACTATTTCCTTTCATTCATGATATATTGTTTCTTGTTGTTACTTAAACTTGTTGAGCAAACTAGTTGCTCACCCTTGCTATATCATGAAACCTTATTGCAGTGCAACCCGAGACTTTTGGGAAGAACAAGGGTAAGGGAAAAATGAACTGATAGACTTCAGGATGCAGCCTTTTAGTTAACTAAATTACTTGTTATGTAATATAAACCCTAAATACTTTATTAAGGGTATTTGTGTACTTTTGTGTAAAGGTTACAGTATCTTGGAGCTAATAACACCTTTTGAATGAACAACATATATTTATTATTCTGCATTTAGTTATTGTATGTTGTTTAGAGGTAGATGTTTGTATTGGATCGTGATGATCGGATCCGGGTATTTGAGACCCGAATTTGGTGGCGTCACAGGAAGACTGGGAACGGGAGCTGCATCATAGGAAAGATTCAAAGAGATGTTCTTCGAGACTTATTTTCCTTTCACTACTACAAAATAGTAAAAAGATAACACCTAAAAAACGTTGTAATTTTCTCCCAGAAACGTCGAGGTTAAGGGTGTCATCTATTTGACACATTTTACACAACGTTTTTAAAACGTTGTAGTTGACTCATAATACAACGTTTTTTTAATAAAAAAACGTTGTACATTGTCTTTAAATAAATACTAAGATGCTAGAAAACGTTGTAGATGGTATCATTCCACAACATTTTCTGGTATAAAACGTTGTAGTTTGATACATCACACAACCTTTAGACTAATTTATATAACGTTTATAAGATGTCATCTATTGTAGTACGTTTAGACAACGTTTTTAAAATGTTGTAGTGTAACATAAAAATGTTATAATATATCTTTGTTAGTACATTACACAATGTTTAGGCTCATTTATACAACGTTTTAAAGGTGTCATCTATTTAGCATATTACACAATAGTGGTGCACCTGCAATGTTGTACTTGTAGAACTGCTAATATTAATGCAATGATATATAGTTAAAAAAACTCTAAATTCTCATTTAAAACCAAAATGTATCAACCATTCTCAGTTTCAAAATACATCCAATAATACCATTCGTTTATAGTTTCAAATTATTACATCAACAAAATATACCAACTATCCACAAAATATACCAAATTAACTATGCCGCACTACTACCTAATCATGTGCAAAAATCTTCTCCCAAAATTCATTAATCTAAATTAACATGTATATCCACCATTAACTCCCAAAATAAATATCTAAACCTGTACGGACAGACGATTCAGAACCTAAACTGATACAGAGGCTTTCCATCTTTGAGTTGATTCAGCCATTCTGCACCAAGTTCAACAGACGGAGATGGATTCTTAAGGGTTGTATTCTTGTGGTGATACACTTCTTTTCTTCAAGGGAACTTCTCATTCAAAAGTTAAAAGAGAGATTCTGCAAAGAAAGACCACCAAATTTATCAAGTTACAGACACATTATCCTGTTCATTCCAAGTAATGAAATTAGTTCAATCTATATGCCTAAGTACGAACTACAGAATATGGATTTATTTCTATCCATCAAACATGGCAATACAAGAATAGTGAGTTATATAACACATGGTAAAAATGAACTGAATTCGAATTTATTGAACTAACCTCTTCCAACAGCGATTTCTTTCTGAATATGATTCTCATTTGTTCCTATCAAATCCTCTTCCAACTGCTTCATGAAAGTCTTGACCTTCTGCTATTGGTTTTATCTTGTCTTCTCCTTCAATATCCTCTGTATGAACATAAATGATTGATTTCCATTAGACAATAAAAGAGTTTTAATTGGTCAGATAAAAATAAGAGATTACTAGCCTTTTTCATCCGAGTTCTGTTTTTCGACATGATAATCCCCAACTTTATCATGAAAATCTTGGGTGGGGGTAGGAATTAACTTTAATCTAAATTTGTAACCAGGAAACAAATGGGTTTTGAATATTGCTAGTAGATAGGATGAAAAGAAAGAACTCACTGAGTGAGGATCATGCTTGCGGCGTTTATCTTTATGCTTCGTATCTGACTTCAGCTCTGAAACAATATTAGCCAGTTAGCATGTTTAGATTTCTTAGTTCCCTGTACGAGCCGTACCCGCAATTTCAGATTAATAAAGTTCATCTAAACAATAATCATATCTCTAATAAAAAAAAAATCATGGGCATCACAACTTCAGCTTCTAAGGGTTGTTCTAAATTATATATGCCCATTTCCTAACTCAAGCAATTAAGCATTAAAGCCTCATTTTAATTCAATAGATGCACTTGCAAAGAACCTACTAAATAGTATCTAGAATACATACGATGCAAGGAATGAGGAAATGTATAGAGATACCTGTAGAAGGCTCTTCTTCAACTGCTAAGGTCACACTACTATAAGGTGATTCATCATCATTCCTATCAATCTTGTTACCAATATCCTCAGCAGCTAATTCACCAATTTCAGGAATACTATGGGCAATCATTCTATTATTGCTCATATTTACATCTTCAGACTTCCCAGAAGAATAAGATTGTGGTGATCGAACCCACAAATTTAAAGTCGACAGGCAAATACTTGATCGATTGGAGAAATGGTAAACCTTGAGCTTTCTGCGCCATTTTCTCAAATTTCTTCCTCAGTTGTGTCTTGCAACAAAACAAGATAGGTTTGGCTTAAAAGATCAAAAAGCAAATCTTTTTTTCTCTAAAGAGTAATATTAAATTTTAACAAGGTCCCGTCACTTAACTGCTCAACTTAATGGAGGGGACCATAATATGACAAGAGATTTCAAGTAATGGAATCCGCTGTATCCAATCTCCTAACTGACAGTACAAAAACTCCAATAAAGCAAAAACATCTACCTCATTCAGCTTCCAAGTATACGTTCTAAGATTGATAGTCTTGTGCTTACCAGAACATTACAGCTTGTTCCATGTCAACTGATGGACTGGGAGAGACCTAGAGAAATACAATGTAGCAGGTTAAACTAGTATGGAAAAGGAGTGATGAAGATCTTATAGAGCTAAATCTCACTAGCATTTTGAAAACACGTATCTTTATGTTAGGTGAGCTTCTAATCAAGCATAGAGCACAAGCAACCCAATCCAAATCTTCAAAAGAAACTTGATCCAACTGTAAGTACCTTAGGCAATTGAATGTTGTAGGAAGAATTTTTGGTACGATACCTGTACCAAGAACTTGTAGAGAATTATAAAGAACAAAACATAAGTACTTGGATTGTGAATGACAAAGCAAAATTTGGAGTTAAAAAGAGATGAGGAATCTGCATTACCTTTAAACTACTACAGTTGAACAGAAGTACCTCTATTATTCCCGACATACAACTGAACATGTTTACCAAATTGGAAGAGTTAGTCGGTAACATATGACCATCACTTTCAGGCACTCGAAGCATATGTAGACTCGTCATTCTTTTTGGTTGCAGCAGTCACAGGAACATTTTTCAGAGGAACTTTGCTTTTGGTTTCCTACAATTTATAACACTCTTAGAACATTTATACAACACTGAACGAGTTTCATAAAAAAAGCAATCAATAGTACCAATAAAAATCAGAAAGGACCAAATTCTATAATGCAATTCTTATATCAACTAATAGTTTAGAAAAATATATACTTACTTAATCATATCTTACAGACGGCATCTTCCTGATCAAATTGTCTAGAGGGAAAATAGACCATAAGATATGACATACCTGCACCACAAATAGTTCTGCTTCAATGAGGCAGTTCTGCAGCTTCCTCTAACTAGCTGTCCAGTTTCCTTCACCTTTTGGACGTAGGTGGAAAACACATACTAGTCTATTTTTTAAGCAGCAATCACATAAAATATAAATCTGTTTATTTCCCAACAACTTTTTCTCAACCGATTTCCCATAGTAACCAATAGACAGAAAACTGATAGTGGAAACCCAGAAATTCAAGTTTCATTAAAAAGAAAAACTTTCATAATCTAATGTACTAGTTAATAGTAAGAATATGAATCTCGTCCAATAATGTGTTTGTGACATATATTCTAGGGCTAATATATTTTTCCCCATTTTTATTTTATAAAGAAACACAATCCAGTATACCTTAGATGATAATTATATAGGGAATCAAATATGTCTCAGATAATAAGATATAGAGAGAAAGGGTTACCACTTATAAGGGGGAAGAAGAGGAAGCAATAGAGGTAACGGCGAGAGAAGGGCCACGAGAGGTTGTGGAAGGAGATAGGGTTTTGGTACAAATCCCTTGGCGCACGTGCCAGACGCCTATATTTTCTAACGCCGGAGTGAGCACGTGCTTCCCGGAGCTGTCATAAGAAATGTTGGAATCAACAGAAATGATCACTCCGAATAATGCCACCGGTTCATATCGGAGATAGGATTTCACCATTACTTTGCGCCTCTCTGTTTCTGTGCTTGGTCAAGGACAAGGTTTATAAGAATTTGAAGTGAACGCCGATGTACTGATGACATTTGGTTTGTAGGGTTTACCTTGCTGAGAGATGCGATTAACCATCCATCTGGGAACAGAGAAAGAAGAGGGAATGAGAGTCTGGGCACGAAGATCGGAAATGAAGAACAGAAGAAATGCAGCGAGGAAGGAGTGCGGCGGCTAGCTAGGGTAAGGGTAAGGGTAAGAGAGAAGGGGGAGGAACAAGTTTACTGAGAGAAAACCTATAAAATTTGTTTATTTAATAATTAAAATTATATATATATGCTCCGTGTTTTAATTTCAAATTTTCACTTCTGCGCTATTTTTTCAAGTTCCGTGTTTTTTAAATAGATAACGTTTTTCTTAAGAAAACGTTATAAATTTCAAACCAAATATTGCCCCTTATAAATACACAACGTTTTTGCATATGTATCTATAACGTTTTTTGAAAAAACGTTGTGAAAAAAACACCATAACGTTTTTTATAAAAAACTTGTTGTTTAAGTGTTATCTTTTTACTATTTTGTAGTAGTGTTTGGTGACGTAAGACATGATGGAAGTTCAATTCTTGGAATTAAAAAAAAGAAAACATAACGGTGGCCGTGTATGCAGCTAAATTCAACGAGTTGACAAAATTTGCTCTACATCCGGTGGATACAGAACATCAAAAAGTGAAACGATTTGAACGCGGATTAAAGCTGTGGATTTATTGCAAGGTGTCGATGTTTCAGATTGGGACCTTTACTGGAGTTTTGGAGAAAGCTATTTTAGCTTAAGGAGGAAGTGATGCCTTGACAAAGTACAAGCAAGAACAACGTGAGAAGAAAGGTGATGAGGCTAATAGAGAAGGAAGTAGTGGGGGAAGCAATTCCAATAAACGGAAGTGGAACAACAATAGCAATATCTCTGGAAACAAATAAGGAGAACAAGAAAAGAAAATGGAACCGTGTGCCAATTATGGAAAGGGACATTCGGGAGTATGTTTAAAGGGGAAGAACGTCTGTTTTAGGTGCGGTCAAGAAGGGCACATTACACCAAACTGTCCAATTCCAAAGACAAACAAAGAATGTTTCAATTGTGGAGAATTGGAGCATGAAATCAAATATTGTCCAAAGAAGAAAGATGATGAGGGAAGTGGAAGCAAAGAAAATACTTAGAATGGAAGACCTATTCAGTCGGGGAGACCGACAACACTCACCTTCAATATGACAGTACAGGATGCGGTGACATCAAAAGACGTGATATCAGGTATTATTCCTATCAATAATATAAATGCTTATGTATTATTTGATTCGGGTTCTACCTGCTCCTTTGTATCTGATGAGTTTGCAAAGAGATTGAATTTATCCCAAGTAAAGTTAGAAAATGTGTTAAATACATAAGTAGCAAACAAAGAAGTAATTTAGGTGGAGAATATTCATCGAGATTGTTATTTGATAATAAGAGGGCATAAGTTAACAGTTGATTTAATTCCTATTCGGTTATGAGAGTTTGATGTAATACTTAGAATGGATTGGTTATATAACCACGGGACGGTGATTGACTGCCAAAAAAAATGTGTGAACCTTCAGTTTCCAGCCAAGTCTAAGGTAGTATTTTATGATAGCAAATCGCCTAGGCAATCTTGTTGTCTGACGGTGATGCGGGCTAAAAAGTTGTTAAGGAAAGGGTGTATAGGATATTTGACTCATGTAGTTGATACTCAGAAAGTATGATCATAAATGGGTCAGATATTTGTAGTAAAGGATTATGCGGGCGTGTTTCCAGACAAATTGCCAGGTCTTCCTCCAGACAGGGAGATCGAATTTGTAAAATAGATCTTTTACCGGGAACGATGCCAGTTTCGAAGGCACCGTACAGAATGGCTCCAGTCAAATTGAAAGAGTTAGTGGTGCAACTGCAAGAATTATTGGACAAGAAATATATCCAACCAAGTGTGTCTCCTTGGGGAGCACTAGTGTTATTTGTAAAGAAGAAAGATCGATCGCTAAGGCTTTGTATTGACTACAGGGAGTTGAATAAAGTAACAATTAAAAACAAGTACCCGTTATCGAGGATCGATGATTTGTTTAATCAACTACAGAGAGCAAAGTATTTCTCGAAGATAAACTTGAGTTATCACTAGTTGAAGGTGAGACCTGAGAATGTACCTAAGATAACATTTAGGACTCGTTACGGTCCTTACGAGTTTTTAGTCATATCTTTTGGTTTGACGAATGCACCAGCTGCATTTAAGGATTTTGTTGAATATAGTAGAGTATTTAAGCAATATTTAGATAAGTTTGTGGTGGTGTTTATCGATGATATTATTGTCTATTCGAAGACTCAGGAAGATCATGCGAAACATTTGAGAATAATATTGGAGAAGTTGAGGGAAACAAAGTTGTATGCGAAAATTTTAAAATGTGAATTCTGGTTGGAAAGAGTGCAATTTTTGGGGCATGTGATTGATCAGGAAGGGATATCAATGGATTCAACAAAGGTAGAATTAATAATTAATTGGGAACAATCGAAGACACCAACTGAGGTGCAGAGTTTTCTTGGTTTAGCAGGATGTTGAAGGTTGTTTTGATTTGATGATGATAATTGTTGTGCAAAAATGATTGTGGTAAATGTGCTTACATGGTTGATTGTCAATGTGTATCTGACAAAGTGCTTATGTGGTAATGTGCTTATGTGTTTAAGTGATTATGTGCTTAAATGACAAAGTGATTATATGTTAATCAAATTAGGTGTCTACATGATCATGTGTGTATGATATTTTACCTATGTCTAAATAATGTAAATCAGACACTTGTTTGACACAACTATGATCTTGCTGAAAATTATCTTGTCTTATAAAAGAAAATGAAAGTTATCCGGTTCAAATGTTGTAAAGTCCTTTTAAAAGATATCTATGTACAAAGGACTTAGATTTTAAAGATCAGAAATGTTAGGTTGATCTTTCAGTAAGAGTCACTATGCATAAAAGATGTATGATATAAGCAGAGTAGCATAAGAATGAATCATTGCTGTATTTTATGTATGTCAGAGTCTATAAAGTCCTTTCAATATAATGATGTAACAATGTAAGAAAGGACTTAGTTAGAAAAGATCAAATCTATTAGGTTGATCTTATGTTTGATCTGATCAGTCTATACGATCGTAGAACGGACACTACGATTCCTTGCAAAGAAGACTCAACGATTCTGTATAGATCGTAGAGTGAACTACACGAATCTTTACCAGGTTAACTTTACGATCATCAAAATAAATTCAGATGTGCAAGAGGTCTACTGCATTTACAAGCAAAATTAAAGAACTGATCAAGTACAAATCGTAGAGCTGAACTCTACGATCGTCAAACAGACAGCTAAGCAAGCCTGCAGTTAACGCTGAACCAGAGAATAAATGTACTCTACGATATACATGTTCTAGCAAGATCGTAGAGTAAACTTACAGAGCAAGCATACGAGATCTTTACGATTTGCACAAATAAAAGAAATCGTGGAGTAATACAGGATGACAAGACATTACAGAAAAGTGCTCCACACATGGAACAATCGTTGAGTAGAATTAAAGAATGTGCCAACAAAGACAATAACTCAACGATTTCACTAAGAAGCACGACAGTTCACAAACTCTACGATTTGAACAAAGGGACAAGATCGTAGAACGAAATCATAAAGCAAAGCACTGCAGACAAACTCTACGATCTGATCACAAAAGCAAGATCGCAGAGTAAAAGAGAAGTTCGCTCCAACTCAACCATTTACCCGACATACTTCAAATAACGAGTGAAGCTGAATTCGTAGAGTCCAAATGAGCAGACAGTCACTCTACGATATCAATAAACAACAAAGAATCATAACTGCAATATAGTGTGAGAGAAAAGAGAATACTACTCGCCCAAATTCAAGAAAGAGTAAGTGCTCTTGAAAATTCAGATGCATGTCAGAGTCACAGAATACTTTGTGCCTAAACAACTATAAGTCAGGACCCACTGCTCAGGAAAATGGTGAATAAAGTCAGACCAATGGGACATCTCTGAATGCATCAGAACAGTTGGTTCTAAAAGTCAAGGAAGGTATTTATTGATGAATCAGAAGATTAATTAACTAAGGAAATAATAAATACTTGCTGAACAACTGTGGGAGTACGACGGCTATAAATTCAGAGAAAGCTGAGCTACAGGTTAATATATCAGAACATGTCAGAAAAGGGAAAAGCATTGACACAGGCAGCAAGAAAGTCAACATCGAAGATATTAAAGATCTGCACAAAGACAAATGAAACCAACGGGATTTCTTTCAACGGTAAAATATGCACAGAGATATAAAGGCTAAAATAACTCACAGAAAATGTGGTTGTTGTTAAGAATACAAGTGAGATGATGGTAGACAACAACTGATCGTAGAGTGAAACAGAAAATGAATATGCTGAATAACTCTACGATCCATCAGAACACAAACAGTAAATTGAGAGAGATATAGAGATAAATGACTCTATTACAAGAAAAGTGTTCAGAGCTGCTAGGCACATGGTAGAGAGAAGCTTAAACGCCAACTTGATACATACCTGGTAGCAACTGAGTACCAAAAGGAAGGAGCATCACAGTCATCTCAGAAGCCCATCTCGAGAAGCTTTAAACTGTCTATGATAAGAAGGAACAACTGAGTACCAAAAGAAAGGAGCTTCACAGTCATCTCAGGAGTTCGTCTCGAAATGTTATCAAGTACAAAATGAGCTGAAGTGTAAAAGCCCAGCAGCACAATGGGTGATCACAAGAAGATATTGATCATATAAAGAAGTCAAGCATCATTGCCGAACTCAATATTATTCCAGGAATGATCACACCCTGCCACTTAGTGTTTAAGGACAATGGGACTTAAAGTACAAACTCAGTAGCAACTCCAACATCTATCAACAAGCAGGAGGCCAAGTCTGTTGGACTTGAAGAGGGCAGTACCGTCCTTGTCTTAGTGACTAAAGGAGCCAAGTCTGCTGGACTTGAAGAGGGCAGTAATGTCCTTGTCTAAGTGACTAAATTAGCCAAACCTGCTGGGTTTGAAGGGTTCTTAGTGAATCAGAGTTTCCAGGCTAATGAGCTTGAAGGGTTCTGTGTGAACCATCCTTAGTGGATTTCCTACTCGTTGTAGTAGAAGAGTGGAGTAGGAGTTATTCAGTCTCTGAACCACTTAAAACTCTCTGGTGTCATTTACATTCAGCTTTTTACATTCTGTCTTATATATATATACATATATACATATGACTGTTAATTGGTTTACTTAATAAGTGGCTTTCTCCAATATAGTCTTAACTCAATGGAGCTGCTTTACAAATCTTTAAGGGGAGTTTTCAAACTAATATTCCGCTGTGTAAACAAATCTCAATTAAATGAATTAATTGGTAATAAACTTTTGAAGTTAAAGAAAAAAGTTTTTAAGAGATCTATTCAACCCCCCCTTCTAGATCACTTGTGTGCCTCTGGGAACTAACACAGGGTATTATAAAAGATTTATCAAAGATCTTTCGAAGTTGTCAGGACCTCTGACGAATTTAACGAGAAAAGCTGTGAAGTTTGTTTGGTCAAAAAAGTGTAAAGAGAGTTTTATAGAACTCAAGAAAAGGTTAAGTAAAGCGCTTGTGTTAGAATATAACTAAAATATTATTAAATAATTAATAATACTAGAATATCAATAAAATATTATTAAAAGAATAATAATATTAGATAAGTGATAAAATATTATTAGATGTGTAATAATATTAGCTAATAAATAAAATATTATTAAATGAGTAATAATATTAGGTGTTTAATAAAATATTATTAAATAATTAATAATATTACAAGGTTAATAAAATATTATTAAATTATTAATAATATTAGATAAGTGTGTGATCTATGTTAAAATAATTAATATAGGTTTTATGTGATTGAAATATTATCAAGTAGTGATAATATTACCTAAGTCTTTATATAATTATATGGTTAGGTCAGAGTTAAAAAGGTTATCATATGAATGCGTAAATGATACTAATTTAAGATCAAACTAATTAATTGTTAGGTCTATTCAAAGAGAATTAATTGAATTTGTTAGCAGTAGACTACGCACGAGGCAAGTTTTTCTTAACCCTAACTTGTATTTATTGTTGCAAATTTTTTTCAACCTTATTTACATTGAGCAATTCAATTATTGTTGAGCAAGTATCTACACTCAGTAGATATTTGACAGAGCTTTAAGTGGGTTAATTATCTAAAATTATTCCACATCATTACTGTTATTGTATTTGCACACAGTGCTTTTGCAAATGTGTAAGTTCATTAATTCAAGAACTGTTTAAGAATTTCTAAGTTAATTGTTTCGGCTAGACAATGCATGTTTAAATGCACCAAAATGAATATTTTAAAAGCTTATCCAAACAACTGGTTGGTGCGAATTCTTATAGTAAGACTGAGAATGAACAACCCTAAATAAGGGGGATTTTTATCTGTCGAAAAATTGAATTTGCACAAGATGTCTGAATGTTATACATATACATAGGGTACAAGAGGCTGATCCCCTCACGTATCCTGTTTTTTTTCGAGGTGTCAGATATATATATGTCTGTTTTACCTCAGTAGCAGTTCATGGTCCTTAAAGACCACTCAACAGTAAAGTGTTAATCCATTCTTATATTGAAAAATTGATTCTTGATTTCTTTCACAATTGTTATCTATTGTTGAAAACTCTGATGTTAATTTCCCTTTCATCATGATATATCTTATGCTATTATTCTTAAACTTGCTGAGCCATTTAGTTGCCCATTCTTGCTATATCATGACTTATTTTCAGCTAAGCCCGAAAGTTCTAAACAAGATAAAAGCAAGGGAAAAGCCAAAGTTTAGATTAACTTAATGCATGCTAGTTAAATTACTTGTCATGTAATTTTTTTTGTAAATCTTTTATATTCCCTTAAGATATGCAATGTTTATGTTAAGGTTAATCGACCTTGGGAAGTGTAGTCTTTTTATAAGGAACCTTTTGTATTATTCTGCGAAGTTTAAATGCAATTTATGTATTTAATGGTTAGTAAGTATTGTATAGTGGAGAACCAAACCTGAGGTCATAGAACCCAAATTTGGGGTCGTCACAGGTTGGTATCAGAGCTGTAGGTTAGAAATATTTAGATTGCAAAACCTAAGTTATAACCTTAGTACTAAACTCATATCGAGTACGTTAGGAGATGAATTAGGGAGATTCATCATGTTGTGTATTTTTGGAGGTGGATTGAGGAAATCTATCGAGCCGAGATGTACATGATAAAATATCATTTCATTTCATCAATGAATATATTTTATTTCTGTACTAACATGTGTTGTTGTGTGATTATAGGATGCCTGAGATTGGACAGTCGAGTCATACTGGTAAGGAGGTGGTTTACACTGATATCCATATGGATACTGCACAGCCGCTGGTGGCTACACCGATAGAGGATCCTGAGTCTGATCCAGAGGAGGGAGATCGTGAGTAGCCCATCAGGGGTGGAGTGATGATGCCATATAGTAATGATGAGGCCGAGACTAAGGAGTCGAAAGAGGAGGAGACAATAGAGTACGCTGATGGCATGGGCACTACTGCCAGTGACATCATCGAGGCGCTGGCCACGAGGAATGATTAGTTGGATGAGAGGATTCAACACTTGGAGGAGCAGAATCAGACCCACCAGCATACAGAGAACCAGTATAGGGATGCAGCATATTAGTTCTCTAGCGAGAACACGTTGCTGAAGGAGAAGATGACAGAGATGGAGGCTAGATTAACAACAGCTAAACTGAAGGTTCAACAGGTACAGACAGAGAAGGAGGAGATTAGAGGCCATCGGTAACAGGCTATAGAGGATAGGATCGAGATGGAGATCCAACGAGATTCAGTACATGGGAAGATGCTAGAGCTGGAGGACGAGGTTAGAGAGAAGAGGGTAAAGATCGATAGACTTAGATATGTCTATCGTTCTTCTAATGGCAGATTGCAGAGTAGGGTGTACTATTACCCAGCAGAGGAGGACAAGTCCATGCACACTATTAGCAGGAGCGTGGTGATGGCTATGGGGGATGAGGAGTACGATGACGTTGTTCGTCAAGGGATGCACAGGCATTAGTAATAGTTTTCTTTATTTATGTTGTATGTAACTAGATGCAGTAGAAATCCAACTTTTGTTTTGACAGAGGGTTAGTATGACGTAAATCCCAACTTTAGGAAGTCGTGGGATATGATTATGGTTGGATCCTGTCTTTTGTAGTATTTCAGGGATAGTAGCATTTATAGCAGTATGCTTATGATGTAAAAGTGCTATGCACTATGGTTTTTAGCATATAAATATAAATGCAAATCTATTTAAGTTTATATGTGTCGAGATGCTTAATTTTACTTTAGTTAAATGGCTTAAGCTACAAAACGAAAGTAAAAAGATGAAACAAGTTTAACAATTTAAAATTTCTCTATATAGAAAATGCCGCCACATAGAAGAAGTCAACCACTACCCCCACCACCACCGGAAGAGTCGGTTAATGTAGGAGGGGTACCGCCAAACCTAGTGCAAGAGTTTGTGGAAATGCTAATAGGAACATTCTACGGACGCAACATAAATGCTGCTGGAGCACCAAACCCTGCCGCTCCACTATCTAACTTCAAAGATTTTAAATTAATAGGACCACCTAAATTCCGAGGAACAACGGATCCTGTAGAAGCACAGACCTGGATAGAGAAGATGAAAAAGGTCTTCGAGGTCGCCCGAGTAGCGGAGGAGAAAATGACCTCATTTGCTACCTTTATGATAAAGGGGGAGGTGAATTATTGGTGGGAGGTCAACAAGAATAGAACAGGAGAGGGAACTATCGTGTGAGCGCGATTTAAAGAAGTGTTCTTAGAGAACTACTTTTTGGAAAGCACATAAGCCAGGATAGAAAAATTTATGGAACTTAAGAAGGGGAACATGTCAGTTTATGACTATGCCGCCTTCAATGAATTAGCAAGATTTTCTCTACACCAAGTGGACACTGAAGCGAGACGCGCAAGAAGGTTTGAGCAGGGACATAAGCCATGGGTTTACAATAGGGTTGTTGTTCTTCAGATTACCAATTTTACAACTTTGTTGGAAAAAAGCTATAATAGTAGAAGGGGAAAATGAAGCCCTAAATAAGCACAATCAAGAACTGAACAAGAAAAGAAGCGAATGAGGAAACAGAGAAGATAGCAGTGGGGGAAGTAACTCGAACAAGTGCAAATGGAACAACAATAGCAGTTCGGGGACACCCCAAGGAAGTGAATCAAAGAAAGGAAATAAATGCAGTATGTGCAGGAAGAATCACTCGGGGGAGTGTATGAAGGGGAGAAACGTATGCTACAACTATGGGAAAGAAGGGCACATCGCTCCTAATTGTCCCACACCAAAGAAGAGAGGTTGTTACTCATGTGGAGCTGCGGACCATCAGTTCAAGGATTGTCCGAAAAGGAATAATAGTGGGGGAAGTACTGGATTTAAGGGAAACAACAACAAACTCACCATTGGAGGCCTGGTGTAACAGAACAAATCAACAGCACAGACTTTCAACATGACGGTGCAAGACGTTGTGGAGTCAAAAGACATGGTGTCAGGTATTATTCCGATCAATGATATAAATGCATATGTATTGTTTGATTCGGGTGCTACCTGTTCATTTGTGTCTGATGATTTCGCTAGACGGTTAGAATTGCCTAGAGAAAAACTAGAAAATCCAATGAACATAGAAGTTGCTAATAAAGAAATGATTTATGTAGAGTATATACATAGAAATTGTTGTGCTGAAATCAGGGGTCAGAAGTTGAATGTGAATCTAATTCCGATACGTTTTGGGGAGTTTGATGTTATTTTGGGTATCGGTTGGTTGTTTAATCATGGAACGGTAATTGATTGTCGAAAGAAGTGTATACACCTTAAGACACCAAACCAGTCTAAGGTCGTATTTTTTGACAATAAGTCGTCAAGACAATCTTCTTGTTTGACGATGATGTAGGTCAAGAAACTATTGAAGAAAGGTTGTGTAGGGTATTTGGCTCACGTAGTGGATACACAAATGGTAAATCCCGAGATGGGTCAAATACCAGTAGTTAAGGAGTTCATGGTTGTCTTTCCAGATGAACTGTCAGGTTTACCGCAAGATATGGAGATAGAATTTGTGATCGATTTAGTACCGAGGACAACACCGATATCAAAGGCACCATATAGGATGGCTTCGGTAGAAATGAAGGAGTTGATGGTTCAGTTGCGGGAGTTATTGGATAGGAACATTCAACCTAGTATTTCTTTATGGGGAGCACCTGTGCTGTTTGTAAAGAAAAAGGATGGATCGATGTGACTTTGCATGGATTATAGGGAGTTGAACAAGGTGACGATTAAGAACAAGTACCCATTGCCACGAATTGACGATCTTTTTAATCAATTGAAAGGGGCAAAGTACTTTACAAAGATTGACTTAAGGACTGATTATCATCAGTTGAAAGTCGGGAAGGAAGATGTACCCAAGACGACATTAAGAACTCGATATGACCATTATGAGTTTCTGGTGATGTCGTTTGGACTAACGAATGCGCCAATCGCATTTATGGACATGATGAACAGAATATTCAAGCAGTACTTGGATAAATTTGTAGTTGTGTTCATTGACGATATTTTGGTTTATTCGAAAACGGAGGAAGAGCATGCCGAACATCTAAGACGGGTATTATAGATGTTACGGAAGGAGCAGTTGTATGCTAAATTTTCAAAGTGTGAATTCTGGTTGGAAATAGTTTAATTTTTAGGTCATGTTATTGACAAGGAGGGAGTTTCAGTAGATCCAGCAAAGATAGAAGTAGTGATGAATTGGGAATAACCAAGGATGCCTATGGAGGTTAGAAGTTTGTTAGGTTTAGCGGGTTACTATCGGAGATTCATCAAAGGCTTTTCGAAGATAGCAACGCCGTTAACCAATTTGACAAGAAAGACTGTGAAATATGTATGGACGGAGAAGTGTGAGTAGAGTTTTCAGGAGCTAAAGAAAAGACTTAATGAAGCACCTGTATTGACTTTACCGGATGACACAGGAGGTTTTACAGTCTATAGTGATGCATCGCACAAGGGACTAGGCTGTGTGCTTATGCAAAATGGCAAGGTCGTTGCGTATGTGTCAAGACAATTAAAGGATTATGAGAAGGGATATCCTACCCACGACTTGGAGCTGGCAGCGGTAATGTTTGCCCTTAAGATTTGGAGACACTATTTATATGGAGAGAAATGTGTGATATTCATAGACCATAAAAGTCTGAAGTATATCTTCACACAAAAGGAGTTGAACTTGAGGTAGCAGATATGGTTGGAGTTGATCAGAGACTAAGATTGTGAAATTCTATACCATCCCAATAAAGCCAATGTAGTAGCAGATGCTTTAAGTAGAAAGAGTAGGGAGAAGTTGTTTGTATTGATAAAACAGGAAAAATTGGTGCAAGAGATGGCTCGAATGGAGTTGGAGGTGAGAAATCCGAATGAGTCAATAGAAGTGAAAGCAAACCCAACCTTGTTAGATAAGGTGAAAGAGGCTCAAGACAAAGATGAAGAGTGTGACAGAATAAGGAAGAGGATGACAGAAGGAGAAGAGGTCAAATTCAAAGTAAAAAGCAAATGATTGCTAAGGTTTGAGAATCGTGTTTGGGTACCGTTAGTGCCTGAATTACGAGAGGAGATTTTGCAAGAGGTTTAGAGTACGAGATACTCGATACATTCGGGAAGTACGAAAAAGTATCAAGATCTACGTCAACATTTTTGGTGGCCGAATATGAAAAGGGAGGTTGCAGAATGTGTCAGCCGATGTCTAACTTGCCAGAGGGTAAAGGCAGAACATTAAAGACCAAGTGGATTATTACAGTCGTTAGAAATTCCCGAGTGAAAATAGGAGCATATCATGATGGATTTTGTGGTAGGACTTCTAGCAACGCAGAAAGGATACGATGCTATATGGGTGATTGTGGATCGACTAACAAAGTCAGCGCACTTTTTGTTGATCAAGAATAATTTCAGTTTGGATCAGTTGGGTAAACTGTACATCAAGGAAATAGTTCAAAGACATGGGGTGCCGGTATCGATTGTGTCAGACAGAGATCCGCGCTTCACGTTAATATTTTGGAGAAGTTTTCAGGAAAGATTGGGGATGCAGTTAAGAATGAGTACCGCGTATCATCTGCAGACTGATGGGCAAAGCAAAAGAACAATTCAGATATTGGAAGACATGTTCAGAGCCTGTGTGATGGATTTCAAGGGTAGTTGGAAAGACCATCTACCATTAGTTGAGTTTTCATACAACAACAGTTATCATGCAAGCATAGGAATGCCGCCTTACGAAGCGTTATATGGGAGAAAATGTAGAACATCTCTATGTTGGGATGAGGTAGGAGAACGTCGACTATTGGGGCCGGAATTGGTTCAACAGATTGTAGAAATTATCAAAGTAATAAGAGCTCGACTAGTAGTAGCTCAAGACCGTCAGAAGAAATACGCAGATCTACATCGATAGAAGTGAGATTTCGAAGTATGGAATTTTGTGTTTATGAATGTATCTGCCTGGAAGATCCGATTTGGAAAGAAAGGAAAGCTGAGTCCGAGATTCATAGGACCATTCGAGATATTGAAGAGAATGGGTGAAGTGACGTACGAGGTAGCTTTACCTCCTGAACTGGAGCACATCCACAATGTGTTTCACGTGTCAGTGTTGTGACCATACAAGCCTGATTACAAGCACGTTATATCCTATGAGCCAATTCAAGTTGAGAAAGACTTATCTTATGAAGAAATTCTTGCCCAGATATTAGATAAGAAATAACATAAACTACGAAATAAGGTTATACATCATGTTAAAATTATTTGGAGGAACCACAACGCTGAGGAAGCTACATGGGAGCTTGATGAAAAGATGAGGACTAACTATCCGAATCTTTTTTAGTAGATCTAATTTGTAATTCCGAGGACATAGTACTTTTGCACATAGTACTTTTGCAAATGTGTTAGTTCATTAATTCAAGAACTGTTATTGTATTCGCACATAGTACTTTTGCAAATGTGTTAGTTCATTAATTTAAGAACTGTTTAAAAATATCTAAGCTAATTGTTTCGGCTAGACAATGCATGTTTAAATGCATCAAATTGAATATTTTAAAAGCTTATCCAGCATTGGTTGGTGCGGATTCTTATAGTAAAACTGAGAATGAACAACCTTAAATAAGGGGGATTTTTATCTGTCGGGAAACCGAATTTGCGCAAGATGTCTGAATGTTATGCATATACATAGGGTACAAGAGGCTGATCCCCTCGCGTATCCCATTTTTTTTGAGGTGTCAGATATATATATGTCTGTTCTACCTTAATAGCAGTTTATGGTCCTTAAAGACCACTCAGCAGTAAAAAGTCAATTCATTCTTATATTAAAAAATTGATTCTTGATTTCTTTTATAATTATTATCTATTGTTGAAAACCTTGATGTTTATTTCTTTTTCATTATGATATATCTTATGCTATTGTTCTTAAACTTGCTAAGCCATTTAGTTGTTCATTCTTGCTATATCATGACTTATTTTCAGCTAAGCCCGAAAGTTCTAAACAAGATAAAGGCAAGAGAAAAGCCAAAGCTTAGACTAGCTTAATGCATGCTAGTTAAATTACTTGTTATGCAATTTTTTTTGTAAATCTTTTGTATTCCCTTAAGATATGTAATGTTTATGTTTTGTATTCCCTTAGACCTATAATACATTAATTGAATTTATTCCAATAAGAAGTAGTATAATTTTTTCCCAAGATAATTAATAAAGTACTATTATGATAAATTTAGTTTTATATGTGGATAATTTTGTCATTCTATCCTATTTTTTAATATACGCAAAAAGTTAATCAGGATTTTTATGCTGATACGGAGGGACTAATTAAAAACTAAGTACTGTTAAGTATCAAATTTGTTGTTTTAAATCTTAAATGAAATCATATCGATTTTAAAATTTCGTAAATCTAATTTTTGAACCAAGAGAGTGTTTGGTTATTCTGATTGAGTTTCTAGTACTATTTTATTAATGCATGGAGCATATGATAGGAGAGCTAGCCTTGGTATAAGTGTTGGGATTTTCATGTGCATCTCGTATCGAAATAATTTAAAATTTATTCTCATAAATATGTTGTAGTTTTAAACTAATAGCTTAAGTTTTTGAGAAAGAAAGTTAATTCAACAAGACGTTTTAAACTAATATCTTAAAATTTTGAGAAAGAAAGTTATTCAACATGTTTGTTGGCTCAGTCAACACAATTGTACATTCCGAATATTGTGGGTTGAGTCACGTCCTCCGTACACTCCAAGTGATGTGGATTATAATGTTGGATTTTTATTTAATCTTATTAAATCTATAAGCTGGCTTGCAACAAATTGAAATCGAAAAAAACTCAAAGCATGTGCCTACAAAACTCAATTAGTTAAATTCACGTACTCCAAGAGCATAGCTACTCCAGGAACCCCATCGATGAACCGACCTACGATTTAACGGGAAAAAAACTATACAATTCACAGTTCGAATGGTTTGATAATCTAAGCTTTCAAATGGCCTCTATTAGGTTTTAGGAATTCTCTCTTTTTCTCTTTTATTCTAGAAACAACTGATAATACTTGTAACCAAAATGGTAAATCTTCTTGCATCTTATATGCCAAGAAAAATATCTGCTATAATGGAATTTTATTTTGTAACTCCTAAATCATATATATATATATATATATATATATATATATATATATATATGGGACGATCCATAGCAAGTATTTACTATGGACCAAAATTGGGTAAACATCATTTTATCCCTTCACTTAAACAACTAACAGTGGAGATTAAAAAGGCAAAAACATCGTCACGGAGTAAACTTCATATTGCACTAGTTTACCCCATTCACTCATCCAGTTTATTGTCTATATTACCCCTTGCCAAGCTGGAAGTTAAACTAAACAGGTCGTCCGCTGGACATACTAGCAGAGTTGAATTAATAAGGAATTCTCACCCCCCAAATGTATAAGCTAAAAAATGTTTAACCACTGAATTGTGCAAATAATGAATTTACAGTTGGATCTCTAAATTAAAATTGTTAGGGTCAAAACAAAGTTATCTACCTTTTTAAGAAAAGATGTGCTGAAGTCTCATGACGAACTGGTTAAAGTTTGCCTAGAGACTATAACCTACTGAACTCATAGTACCCTGTACTAACTTCAAATTTTAACCAGTTAAGCATCTTAAATCCTATATCCATTTTGCATCTCACTTATTACTATATCGCTCTCAAAATACTATATTGATCATCAATAAGTACAGAGCATGGTGAAATTAAGTTCTATTTCCTTTGAGCTAATGTTACTCGGATCTAGGTCAACCGTTTTCCCAGAATCGCCATGATTAGTCTCATAGTCTAAACTTTAGCAAACGACATCAAAGTAGTAACATTAATCTAGTTCTTTGTAGCATAGTCAAAGATCGCACTGAGTACTTAATATAAGGATCAAGGATATCAAACCTTATCCGTTAAAGGACTACACACGGTAAGGAAGTAAGGATCCATTTTCTCACCTCCTTTAATTTAGTCGATAAGTCCATGTAATACTCTCACATCATACTAATCAAATAGTCTTGTTGTGTGGACTACAGTCTAATCACTTCCTAAGTGGCTAATTGGAACTTTCAAATTGCTCACTTTTCGAAGTGACAATTTTAAAATTTTGCGTCTAGTAAACATGGCACGACAGATAATCTCGTCATTATGAGCATGTCTCATAGTAATGTTGTGCATCTTAGTTTAGTTACTCTTCGAGTGCCTAACTCAAATTCTCAAATTACTCACTTTCTTAGGTGCTAACTCTGAGATTTCGAATCTAGTTATTAATTAGGTTAATATGGATAATGAGACTTACCATATTTAGTTAAATACAGTTAACTTGAGCTTAGTCCTAACCGGTACAACATATTAAATACATCATTTTTTTCTTGCTATTAAGCACTAGTTGATCGCTATCGAAGGCGTCTATAGCTCATTATTTAATGTGCTAATAAATTAAATGTCTCATCTTCACTAGCTTTTCATTGCTATCTAAAATATTAATTGCTCGCTTTCTAAAGCGCTAAAGGTGATTGCTCGTGTGAGTGAGTCAATCAACCTGTCAGATATATAATTTAAACGTAAATATATAATATGTAATTATTGTTAATAATTGTGTGTACTTAATTTATCATATGCCAATACAGAGAAAGTGGGGAAAATAGTCTTTACATTAATGATAAATTTATCATATGCCAATAAAGAGAAAGTGGGGAAAAAGGTCTTTACATTAATGATAAATAACTCCAAAACGATATCCAAATCAATGATAAATTATATCTTTAATATGGTCCAACTAATAAGTAATATAATGAAATGTCATAAGTACATCAAATCCTACGAAATTCTAAAGAACAAATTCGTCTCTGAAATGCGTTTCTAGAAACTGTATTCGTTAGGGGATCAACTACCATATGATCAAAGGACAAGTATTATAGCATCAATTCCTTATTTGCTACGTTTTCTAGAATTAAGCATGTACTTAAATAAACATGCTTACTCCGGCCGTGATGCTTGGGATCCTTAAAGAAATAAAGTGTCTTTGTACTATTAGATAAAACTTTTACAGAATCTAAACCATGAGATACAAGATTAAGATCGTCAAAAAACCTTTTTAGCCGCATGGCTTCCTAAAAGGTTGATATATATGGTACAAACTCTGACTTCATCATAGATAAAGTCGCACAAGTCTGTTCCTTGCTGAAGCCAGATGATGGCACATTTGTTTAGCAAGAATGCATATCCTGAGTTATACTTCTGGTTTCCACAATTGCCTCCATGACTAGCATCGCCATCACTCTATTCAGCCAATATTCGTCAACACCCTTTTGAGCAAATGTAGAAGACCAGTAATTTGTTCACAACTGTTTCTAATTAATAGAGAAAAAGCTTCAACTTAATCTTGTAAAACAGGGGCTGTTTCTTCTTCTTCTTCTTCTTCTTCTTCTTCTTCTTCTTCTTCTTCTTCTTCAGTTTCCAGAGGGATCACTCAGAAACAGCTTTTCTCATCTTTAATTTCATTCTTTCAGCAGTGATAAAATGTCTATAAGGTTAAACAATATACATTATACTTGAAACTTCTCGGTGCTGTTGTAACTATCATTTTAATGCTTCCAAGAACTTCACTTAGTATTACATATCACAGCTTTGATATGTTATCTACCAGTAATCCCCACATGAATATACACCATTAATAAAAGGGCGATACCTATAATTATCTCTCATAATAATCTGTCTTTTCCACCATAGAGGGATACTTAATTGCTAAATGGCAGTCTCCACAAATCCTCAAGTACTTGAATATCCTTAAAGGAGCTCCAGATTGTGTGCTAATGACGCTGAAAGCTAAAGCTAGCTTTTCGCTATGCCCATAAAGGCTAAACTCCTTCTCAGCCTCTCCAACATCATGTAAAATAAACCTGGTATCAGGAACACAACCAATTTCCTTTATGTCCAAGTACAACCTCTTCATTTTTGCCGAAATTTTATCCATTTAAGGTTGCTTCGTATCTCTCACAATGAAGCTGCTAACTTTTCGTTCTACCTCAATCCAACTGCAACCTGGAGGCTTTATCACTCCTCGCTCCTTCATTAGACACTGTACTTTTGGTGCATGTTCCCATCTCCCAACTGCGGTGTAAATGTTGGCTATGAGTATATAATTTCCAGAACTTTCGGGTTCAAGTTCGAACAGATACCCTGTTGTATATTTTGCAATATCAGGATTGCAATGGATTCTACAAGCGCCCAACAGAGAACCCCAGATTGCAGCATTGGGCTCAAATGGTATCATTTTTATGAACTCGATGGCTTTAGTAAATTGACCAGCACGTGCCATTAAATCTACCATACGAGTATATTGCTCAATGGCTGGGTTTATGGTATACTCTTCTTTCATCACTTCAAAATACTCGCCTCCTTCATCAATTAATCCCGAGTGACTACAGGCTGATAATAAATTGTGAAGGTGAAATGATTTGGCTTTAGTCCTGTAGGTTTCATATGTTGGAAAAGATTTACAGCATTCGTCCCCAAGTCATGCATTCCATACACTGCAATCATCACGTTCCACGAGCCAACATCTTCTTGAGTTATCAAATCAAACACTTTTCGACTTATATGAATTAATCCATACCGTCCATACATGTCAATAAGGGCATTCTATATAAAGTTACAGATGTTTAGCCCATGCCTAATCATATATTGATGAATTTCTTTACCGTGTCATAGAGTAGCCTTGAACAAGCAGGAAGGGTCGAAACCATTGTTACTGAATCAGGTCTTAGATTAATCCAAGTCAATTCCCTCAACAGGGTTAGAGCACCAACTCCAAATACACTTTTTGCACAGGCAGCAATAATTGAGTTACAAATGACAACATCTTTACCAGAGAGCTCGATGAACACAGAACAAGAAACGTCTAGCCCAACACCTGTGGATAGCTTGATTTCATTCCTAATAACATAACCATGAATTTCCTTTCCTAACTTCAAATCCTTTACTTGAAGCTGCCAGAGCACCTGAAAGAGATGTTGTGTTCGGATACATGCCCTTCATGCACATCTTATAAAAGAATTCTCGAGCTGTCTTTCCATCACCATATTTAGTAAACCCTGTTTCAAGTCCATTCCATGTAATAATGTCACTTTCAACTCCCTATAACTCCATTTCTGACGCCGGAACTGGATAGCGATTATCCCGCTGGCAAAGTTAAATATAAAATTTATAGGTAAAGAAACGAGAGATTGGCTCAAAAGAAACTTGGAGAATTCTCCAGTTCTTAGATTTAAATTTATCAAAATATTCAACAACCTCTCCTTTAACCCACAAGCCAGGTTATATATCTAAACATTCTTGGGAAACAAGAAAGGAAATTCCCTAAAAGTGCTACATAATAGAGTCTATCAAATCCCTACAATTATGCAATGTAGTTAGTCCCTATACTCACACCACGTTTCTTCCACACTTCTTATAACCAACCCACGTGAGTACCATAACTTCCTACTATCATGCCACATATTAACAGAAAAGACTCACGAAAATTAGATCAAAAATAGCTATTGTAAATAAAATTAAGGAACTATAACTTATATATGTCAAAGATCAATATATGTCGAAGATCATCTCCCGAAGATGAAGCAATCCCCAAAGACGATGTCGAATACATCCGAAGCCATCAACATCTACTATTCTTGCCTCGGTCCTTTTCCTCCATGTATTTTAGAGCCATCAATACATTATCCGACAAGTCAACATCATCGGACTCAGATCCTTTTGCATCAATCATCACTGGTTGGAAAGAACTCGTCCTCAAGTTCATAGGATTGTCATTTGATTCTCCAAAACAAGAACTCAAGTGTTTAACATTAAAGACGTCTAAAGTCCTCAAATGGCTAGGGATACGCAACCGATAAGCATTATCATTAATTTTCTACAGTACCTCACAAAGGCCTATCTTTCGATTCGTAAGCTTGTTGTATTCTCTGATAGAAAATCAGTCACGAGTCAACACCGCCCAACAAAATCATCAACTTCAAAAAAGTACCTGACGACGATGACTATCAACCAGATCCTTGTACTTGGCATTGTTCTTCCGAATGGACCGTCGAACCTGGTCATGAATTCCTTGAAGATGTTTGACCATTTCATCCACCTTCAGATTAACTTGTCCGACCCTTGGAATAGGAGCTAAGCCCAGAATGCCAGAAGGATTTTGACTATAAACAATTTCAAAGGGGCTTATGTCGGTAGTTATATTCTTGGATCTATTGTATGCAAATTCAACTTGAGATAGAGCAAGATCCCATTGTTTTGGTTTAGGCCCAACTAGACATCTTAGAAGATTTCCCAAACTCATGGTCACCACTTCGGTCTGAGGGTGATAGGCACTACTGAAATTCAGCTTGGTCCCAAGCTTTTCCCATAAACTCCTCCAAAAATTACTAATAAACTTAGTATCATGACCTGACGTAATAGTCTTGGGAACCCTATGCAAACGCACAATTTCTCAAAAGTAGAGGTGGACAATCCGACTAGCATCCATTGTCTTCCGACAAGCAATAAAATGCGCCATTTTAGAGTACTGATCAACCACAACCAAAATAGAATCCATTGCTCCTTGGGTTCGAGGTAAGCCCAATACAAAGTCCATGCTGACATCATGCCATGGAGCTTCAGGAACAGGTAAAGGAGTATACAAGTCCGCATTCGTAAGGACTCTCTTGGACTTCTAGCATACATAACATCGCTGCACAAAGCGAGCCATATCGCTAGATATGTTCGGCTAGTGATAATCTGTCGATACCAGAGCTAAGGTCTTATCTCGCCCGAAGTGACCATTATTGTGTAGTTCACTAATGAGTTCTTGTCGAAATGAGCAATCCGGAATGCATAATTGTAATCCCCTAAAGAGATACCCCTTATGAAGAACAAAGTCATTCTGTCGTCCCTCACTGATTTTCAGAACTTTCTTTTCAAAGGAAGATCAACTTCATACATGTTGGTAAAGTCCTTAAACCCTGTAACTTTGTTGCTCATGGTGTTAAGGAGTAATGCACGTCGGCTAAGTGCATCAACAACACAGTTTAAACTTCCTGATTGGTGCATTAATGTAAAAGTAAACTCCTGCAGGTATGCCACCCATTTAGCATGCCTTCGGCTCAGCTTTTGTTAGCCATTGATATACTTTAGGGCCTCATGATCGGTAAAAAGAATGAGCTCTTGTTGTACCAAATAGTGACACCAATGCTTTAGAGATTAAAAAATGGCACATAATTCCAAGTCATAAGTGGAGTAGTTCTTTTTGACTCCCGATAATTTCTCACTGAAGAAAGCAACTGGACGACTCGACTGGCTCAAAACCAATGCTGACCCTAAAAGCATCACAATTAACTTCGAACACCTTATCAAAATCAAGAAGTGCCAATACTGGTGCTTCGATCATCTTCTGCTTACCTAGCTAAAAACAGGGGTAGGCCTCTTCAGACCACTGGAACGACTTTCCTTTCAGACATTTTGTGAGTGGTGCAATTAGAGTACTAAAGTTCTTGATGAACCGCCAATAGGAAGCCAATCCATGAAAACTCCTGACGTCATGTATGGTCCTCGACGTAGGCCATGCCAAGACTGCATCAATCTTTGATTGATCGGCATGCACGCCTTCGATAGAAACAATGAAGCCAAGGAATGTCACCGAAGTCGTAAAATAAGAGCTCTTCTTTTGATTTACGAACATACATTCCTTTCTCAATATATCAAAAATAGCTCGCAGGTCCTCATGGTGTGACTCCCAGTTTGGGCTATAAATGAGAATATCATCAAAGTATAAAACTACAAACTTTCCCATAAAAGGTCGCAATACCTAATGCATAAACCTTATGAACATACTGGGATCATTGAAGAGGCCAAAAAGAGTAACCATCCACTCATATAACCCATGATGCGCCTTGAACGCTGTTTTCCACTCATCTCCAGGCTGAACCCTGATCTGATGGTATCCGCTCTTAAGGTTAATCTTTGAAAATACCTTAGCTCCTGACAGTTGATCTAGCATGCCATCTAGACGGGGTATCGGGAATTTGTACTTTACTGTAATCTTGTTGATCTATCGATACACATTCTTTATGATCCATCTTTCTTCGGGACTAACAAAGCAGGTACTGAACATAGGCTCATACTTTCACAAATATAGCCTTTCTTTAACAACTCAATTACCTGTTGTTACAACTCTTCGAACTCTTTAGGACTGAGTCAATATGCTGGTCTGTTCGGTAAACTTGATCTTGGGATAAGATCTATCTTATACTAAATTTTCCTCATTGGCGGTAATCCAAGAAGGAGCTCCTCTGGCATCAAATCGGTAAACTCCGATAATAACTTCTGCACATCGGCTGGTAATTCCACATTCCCATCGATTGTACTATTTTTATAGGAGGTAGAGCATCACTACCCCTTCATATTCAATCTCAGTGAGAAACCTTGACGTAGACAACAGATTAGCATTATTCATTTGCTGAACTGAACTACCCTCTTCACAGCGTGGTGTTAACACAATTTTCTTCCATGTAATGCTAAGAGAATACGTATTCCTCCGACAATCATGAATGACACTTCAGTCATATTGCCAAGACCTACCCAACAGCACATGACAGACATCCATAGAGACCACATCACACCAAACACTATCAAAATACTTCTTACAGATAGAAAATGAGACTAAACATTTTCTGTCTACCGTTACTTCATTGCCCTTGTTCAACCAAGACAGTTTATAAGGTTTGGAGTGTCGATCCATCTTTAGCTGCAATTTATAGACAACTTCTTCAGACACTAAATTTTCACAGTTGCCACTGTCTATGATCTTCTTACAGAATTTATTGACCACCATGCAAGTTGTATGAAAGATATTGGTCCTCAACCAATCATCCTCTGATTCACCTTTTGAAGTTAGTAGACTCTTGAAGATGATTAGGGTCTCACGGTCATCTCCATACAACACATATTCCTCCCCATATTCATCATACACAAGTTATTCCCATTCTTCCATATCATCCACTCCATCTTCCTCGTTGAAAAAGTTTTTGCCCTTGTGATTGGCAGAGTTGCACTCAGCTACTCGATGCCCTTGCTTACCACATCTGAAACATTTAATACTAGAACTAGGAATACCTTGGGGTTGTATTGGTGTAAGACGTAGTTCTATTGGTGGTGCTTGGGATGCTGTCGTAGGCAACCAAAAATAAAATCTTACTTTGAAAAATATTAATGTGGTAGTGAAACTAAAAGTCGAACCCACAGAGAGTGAATTGTTTTAATAAATTCTATTGTTTTCAAAAATATCAAATTAAATGGGGAATTTTGAATTATTAATTAACTAATTAAAATTCAAACAAATAAAACTAAATAATAAATAAAGATGAGAAAAATCAATTAAAACAAACGTCAGTTCCTTAGTTCAGTATTCCATTCTTTTAATCAACAAATTAATCAAGTTATTATTATCTTTTTCTTTAATTGAAATTAATAATACTAGATAACCAACAATCGCCAAGCTACCCAAAATTCTCCTTAAATTATAAATCTAATGCAGCAATCGCTCACAAAAGACCCTAACTATCATACAACCTAGAACTATCAGTCTAGATTTAATATAACAGTTGAATTAAAAATTAGAGAATTAGATTATTCCAAGCAACAATCATAACATCGCAGATTATTTAACTTGCCATCTTGATAATCATAACAATATTCAAAAGATTGTCCACAATTAAATATTATTAATTGCTACTTATGATCAGATAAAATATCGTTTGCTTAATATCAAATCTTAATCTAGCATATGATAAATTATTGATTAACTTAACAGGCCTTTATCAAATTAATCAAGAAAATATCATAAAACAATTAAAACAGATTATCAAGAATAAATCTCATGCATGAAGGAATAGATTATAAAACTCAATTAAAACATCAATTAAAAATAAGGTTCAACATCCCTTTAGAACTGAAAATAAAAACTTAGCCTGACATGCTTCAAAATAATCTCCACTAGTTGAAAAGCTCTCTCCAAGAAACTAGAAGAAAGATCTCCCAAAAACTTACAATGAATAATGAGAGATTGACCCTCTATTTATAGGCCTCTAACTTGTCCAAACCCTAATAGGATTTACAATTAAAAATAAAAGAATTATTATCCTAATCCTAATTGGAATTAAAATCCAATTTGGAATCAAATTAATGCAATAATCCCGAAATAATCCCGTTTCTGCAGAAAAACTGCGTAAGCCAAACACGCCTTAACGCGGAGTTGACCGGTCAAACGCGCTTGGTGACGTCAGCATTGCCCAACAAACGCCTAAGTCGCGCATGACGCGCGTGTTTTCCTTCAGCCGTCCGCCAAACGACGTCGCTCTGATCCTGAATTAATATACCTTCCGCGCATTACGTGGATGCTTCTTCTTGCAGATGCCTAAAACGCCAAACGGCGTCGTTCTATTCACCGTCCACAGAAACGCGCGCATTGCGTGGACCAACTTTGCTTCGAATATTATGAAACTGCCACCGAATTGCTTAATTACGGTTCTGCCATCCAAGCTTTAATTAATTCCTACAAAATCAAATAAAAATATTAAAAATAATATAAAATTACTAAAAATAATAATAAACACATAATAATACATAAAATTCCTAAAATACTAAGAACACATAAATGAAAAGAACACCAAACGACGTCGTTTTGTTCCGCGCTGTAATTCCTTTCCCGTGCCATGCGCGAACACCTACCTTTCCAGAAATTACAGATTTGCCCCTAAACTTCATTTTTCCTACAAAAATAAATATAAATTAATTAAAAATAAATAAAAATAATATAAAAATACTAAAAATAATAAAAACACATAATAATAAATAAAACACCTAAAACACTAAAAATAAATAAAACCACATAAATAAAAAGAATTACAAAATTACTAGAAAATTACCTAAATTAACATAAATTAACTGAAATCCTATAAAACCTATTAAAATCAAAATAAGCTAAATAATAAAATATTTAAGCACACAATAAATATAAAAACTAAGTATTAAAGAATAAAAGTAGCATATAATTTAATCCTATCAATATATCAAACTAATAAAAATTTAGATCAATTAATCTAATCAAATATATTACAAAATATATTAAAATTCTATAAATTTATTTTCACATCACTTTCCATTTAATACAGATAAATACAAACTAGAAGATCAAAAGGTTTTATATTTTAACCACACTAGGATTTTACTTTAATCACATACCTTCCCAAGTATTATTAAAATCCGTTAGCAACATTTTTTTTTTTTTTTTTCTTTCACTTTTCTCACGGTGAGTGCATTTTGTGCTCCATCTCACCAGTGAGTGCGTTTTACGCTCTATCTCGCTGCATGTGTTTATGAGTGAGTGCGTTTTACACTCCATCTCAACCCACCACATGACAATTGTTTCACTTTTTTTTTAAACTTTGGGTAAGGTCAATTTAATAATCCTAGAAAAATTACCTTAATCATTTCTCCACATTATATTTACCTTATTTTTGCTTCAAGTAATGTTCAAATAAGATATAGAATTGAAAACATATCTTATAAGCATTTAACCAAATAAATTTTCTCAAAATTAAAATTAGTTCAAACATATGGATATGTGCAAATAATAAAATAAAAAATTTCAAATAATGTACTAACCAACAAAAATGTCAAAATTCAGATTACGCAAAATTTATCAATTTTTCAAGAGTTATTAAATAAAAATCAAAATTTTATCATCGGTTAAAAATTAGAATTCAAATCAAAATATTGCTCAACTGACTCAATCCTAAAAAAAACAATCTCATTTTTGTAGGCAACACGATTACACTTAGTATGTGCAACAAGCCTTTAAACCCTCAGGTTACCCTAAGTGGACGAGTTTTGTCTCATGAGGGTTTGCAGTTAATATACCTACAAAATTCTAAAATTTTTAAAATTTTCTTATTTTTTTTAAAAAATAAAATAAAGTAATCTAAAACCCTTCCCCCACACTTAAAACTTACACTGTCCTCAATGTAAAGTAAAAATGCAAAGATAAGACACATATAACTAAAAAATAAATAAAAAGAAAAAAATTAAATAAGTATACTCCCCTTTGGGTTGCCTCCCAAGCAACGTCTTTGTTTATTGTCATTGGCTTGACAACTTTCTGATCTCAATGTTGGTAAACTGGATCCGTCAACTCTAGGTTCTCCACGTTTTCCACTTGATGACCGTCATAGAATGGTTTGAGTCGATGACCGTTCACTTTGAATATTTTTCCAATACTCGGATTATGAATTGCTACTGCACCATGGGGAAAAATATTAACAACAATAAATGGACCGTCTCACCGAGAATGAAGTTTACCTGAAAATAATTTCAATCGGAAATTGTATAAGATGACTTGTTGACCCACTGTAAAGGTTTTCCTTAAAATTTTCTTGTCGTGGCATGCCTTTGTTTTTTCTTTAAACAATTTCGAGCTTTCATATGCTTCATTTCGGAGTTTTTCAAGCTCTTGTAACTGCAATTTCCTATGATCTCCTGCTGGATCTAGGCTATCCTTATGCACTTGGTCGAATGAATCATACACTAATGAATCAATGACGTTAATAGCAAAAACAGGATTGACATCGCTAGGATACCTCATGGCCTCATAGATATTGAACTGAATTTTCTCGCCATCTAACTCTATGGTCAAGGTTCCATTGTGCACATCAATCATGGTTCTTGCTGTCTTCAAAAATGGCCTCCCTAACAGTATATGGACGGGATTTGGAGATGTATCATCTTCCATATCCACGATGTAAAAATCTGCAGGAAATATAAGCTCATTGACCTGCACCAACACATCCTCAATTACCCCTTCGGGGTAAGTGTTAGTACGGTCAGCCAATTGAATAATAACACTAGTATTTTCCAAAGGTCCTAGATTTAAAGAAGCATAAATAGATAATGGCATGACATTGATGGAAGCTCCTAAATCTAGCATGGTTTTCTCAAATCTGGTATTACCTATTTTGCATGGGATAGTGAACATACCTGGATCATTGCATTTAAGGGGCATCTTTCTTTGGAGGACCGCTGACACGTTCTCTTCGACCATCACTTTTTCATCATCTTTCAATTTTCTTTTACTCGTGCATAATTCTTTTAGAAGTTTGGCATATCTTGAAACTTGCTTAATCGCATCGAGTAATGCAATATTCACCTTTATCTTCCTGTAAGTATCCAATATCTCATTCTCTTGCTCATCTTTCTTTGAAGTTTTGTGATTCCTGAGAGGGAAAGGTAAAGGATTAGTCTTAAGCTGAACAAGAGGCTTAGGAATTACCTGTGATGTCTCTACCTCCTCCTTATCATTGTCCTCATCGAGCTTAGCAGTAGCTTTTGATGTATCCAGTTGTTTGCCACTCCTCAAGGTGATAGCACTTGCATTCTCTTTAGGGTTGACAATAGTTTGAGATGGTAACTTCCCTGAGCCTTGAGCTTGCATTTGGCCAACAGTTGTAGCCAACTGACTAATCTAATTTTCTAGATTATGGATGGAAGTTTGTGTTTGGCTCATGAAAGTTTTGAACATGTCTTCTAAAGATGTCCCAAAATTTACAGGTGTTCCTTGACAAGGTGGATATTGTTGTTGAGGTTGTTGGAATCCTTGTTGTCTATTTGAAAAAGTATTCTGTGGCGGTGGTGGTGGTTTATTTCCTCCATAGCCCAGATTGGGATGATCCCTCCATCCTGGATTGTATGTGTTAGAATAGGGATCATATCTGTGTTGAGGTTGTCCTTGGAAATTCACCACTGCGTTGGCTTGTTGTGTAGTGTCATCCTCTTGTAATGTGGGGCAACCATTTATAGCATGATCCGATGACAAATAAATCCCACAACTCTTTGCAATAGGGGTATTTCCCGCGAACATCTTTAAAACTAAAGCAGTTAAATTTGACAATTTTTGCTCAATATTGCCTGTGTTCACCTCATTGACCCTCTTCGGTAAGTGATCCACCCTAGTTCCATACTGCTGTGAGTTAGCCGCCATATTTGCAATCAAGTTCTTTGCAGCGTCGGGAGTCTTGTCAACTAGTGCTCCACCACTTGCAGCATCGATCATACATCTATCAATTGGCAATAATCCCTCATAAAAATATTGGATAAGATGTTGTTCATCGATTTGGTGTAGTGGACAGCTTGAGCACAACTTCTTGAACCTTTCCCAATACTCGTACAGAGTCTCTCCATTGTACTATCAGATGACGCATATCTCCTTCCTTATGTTAGCAACTCTTGAAGCAGGAAAGTATTACTCCAAGAATAGCCTTTTCATGTCACTCCATGATTGTATTGAACCTGAAGGGAGAAAGTACAACCAATCCTTTGTCAGGTCTGCCAAGGGGAAAGGGAATGCTCTCAGTTTGATGTGCTCCTCATTGACTCCTTGTGGTTTCATGGTTGAACTCCTTTAGATGCTTGTATGGATCTTCACCTGTAAGACCACAAAAAATAGGCAAAAGATGAATTAGTCCAGATTTAAGTTCAAAAAGAAGCATCTAAAGTAGGATACTCAATGCACAATGGTTGTTGATTTAAATTAGGAGTGGCCAACTCCTTTAAAGTCCCGTTGTTGTTATGATTTACAGTCATCTTCTCCTCTTCGGAATCACTAGGTGAACTATTGGAATAGAGTTCAAGTGCAACGTTGAGGCCTGGTGAGGATATGAAAGCTTCTTCCTCAACTGCTCTCTTAGCTTGACGAGTCTCTCTTCTTAACCTTCTTGCAGTTCTCTCGATTTCTAGATCAAAATTCAATTCACCAAATCGAGAGGATCAGGTCATACACTACAAAACAAAGAAAACATATTAAATAGTTAACTAAAGAAAACAAAGATAAATATAACAAATAACACTCCCCGGCAACAGCGCCAAAATTTGGGATGCTATTGTAGGCAACCAAAAATAAAATCTTACTTTAGAAAATATTAATATAGTAGTGAAACTAAGAGTCGAATCCACAGAGACTGAATTATTTTAATAAATTATAATGTTTTCAAAAATATCTAATTAAATGGGGGATTTTGAATTATTAATTAACTAATTAAAATTCAAACAAATAAAACTAAATAATAAATAAAGATGAGAAAAATCAATTAAAACAAACTTCAGTTCCTTAGTTCAGTATCCCTTTCTTTTAATCAACAAATTAATCAAGTTATTATTATCTTTTTCTTCAATTGAAATTAATAATCCTAGATAACCGACAATCGCCAAAATACCCGAAATCCTCCTTAAATTATAAATCTAATGCAACAATTGCTCACAAAAGACCCTAACTATCATACAATCTAGAACTATCAGTATAGATGTAATATAACTGTTGCATTAAAAATTAGAGAATTAGATTATTCCAAGCAACAATCATAATATCGCAGATTATTTAACTTGTCATCTTGATAATCATACCAATATTCAAAAGATTGTCTACAATCAAATGTTATTAATTTCTACTTATGATCAGATAAAATATCGTTTGCTTAATATCAAATCTTACTCTAGCATATGATAAATTATTGATTAACTTAACAGACCCTTATCTAATTAATCAAACAAATATCATAAAACAATTAAAACAGATTATCAAGAATATATCTCATACATAAAGGAATCGATTATAAAACTCAATTAAAACATCAATTAAAAATAAGGTTCAACATCCCTTTAGAACTGAAAATAAAAACTTAGCCTGACATGCTTCAAAATAATCTCCACTAGTTGAAAAGCTCTCTCCAAGAAACTAGAAGAAAGATCTCTCAAAAACATACAATGAATAATAAGAGATCAACCCTCTATTTATAGGCCTCTAACTTGTCCAAACCCTAATAGGATTTATAATTAAAAATAAAAGAAAAATAAAATAATTATTATCATAATCCTAATTGGAATTAAAATTCAATTTGAAATCAAATTAATGTAATAAACCCGAAATAATCCCGTTTCTACAGAAAAACTGCGTAAGCTAAACACGCCTTAACGCGGAGTTGACCGGTCAAACGCGCTCGGTGACGTCAGCATTGCGCAACAATCGCCTAAGCTGCGCATGACGCGCGTGTTTTCCTTCAGCCGTCCGACAAACAATGTCGCTTTGATCCTGAATTAATATATCTTCCGCGCATTGCGCGGATGCTTCTTCTTGCAGATGCCTGAAACGCCAAACGGCGTCGTTCTATTCACCGTCCACACAAACGTGCACATTGCACGACCAACTTTGCTTCAAAAATTACGAAACTGCCACTGAATTGCTTAATTACGGTTCTGCCATCCAAGCTTTAATTAATTCTTACAAAATTAAATAAAAATATTAAAAATAATATAAAATTACTAAAAATAATAATAAACACATAATAAAACATAAAATTCCTAAAATACTAAAAATAAATAAAAACACATAAATAAAAAGAAATATAAAAATACTATAAAATTACCTAAATTAACATAAATTAACTAAAATCCTATAAAACTTATTAAAACCAAAATAAGCTAAATAATTAATCATTTAAGCACACAATAAATATAAAAACTAAGTATTAGGGAATAAAAATATTGTATAATTTAACCCTATCAGTTCTGGTCTATTGTTTTGTTTTTCCTTAACATCGATCTCCGATTATGTTGCTGCTCCATGTCTCATGCTCGTTGGTTAGCTTTAGATACATACCATATTGAATGGATACTGAGTACATCTTGCAGTTGCTGTCGCAATCCACCCAAATACATTGTTACCGACTGCTCCTCTAATTCACACAGATCATTACGGGCTATCAATTGATAGAACTTTTGGGTGTAATCATCAACTGATCTAGTTCCTTACCTCAATAAGCGCAACCTCTTAAACAAGGACTGGGTATAGCCAAAAGGAATAAAGTGGGCCTACATCTTCTTCTTCAACTTCTACCAACATGTGATTTTATATCTGTCATGCCTTTCTCGTAAGCATTTGAACTGTTCCCACCAAGCAGATGCTCTGCCCTTAAGCTTAATGCCCACCAATTTCACCTTAACACCATCTGGAACCTCCTTATATTCGAAGATTCGTTCCACTTAATTCACCCAATCAATGAATCATTCGGCTTGTAACGTACTAGAAAACTCTAGTAGCTCCACCTTCAAGACGAGATCTCGACGATGATCTATTCGACCATGTCATTCCCAGAATTGATCCTTACAGTGGTAAGGGTTCTAAAAACTGGACTCGGAGTTATAGTTCTCTTCATCATAATTATCGAGATTTTGTAAATCCATTATGTTACGATCAGGGTACGGGACTTCCTCAGTTGAAACCTGCCCATGACGTCTAATCGTTACTTTCGATAAACTGCGAACAAGGCACAGGACTTCCTCAGTCCGAACTTATCCACGATGACCGAGACCTTGTACCATTAGACGCTGGGTTAACTCTGAAACTTGTCTTTATAAATCATCAATCATCACGCCCTAAACGTTATGATCACGGCGTGGGACTTCCTCAATCCGAACCTGTCCACAACGACCATAACTTCTAGCCATTGAAACTGATAAGTACTAACCCCAGACAGATGTTTGAGCTTTGATACCAACTGACGCTGGAGTTGGATAGTGATTATCCCGTTGGCTAAGTTAATTTGAAATTTACAGGCAAAAAAAACTTAGAGATTGGCCTAAAAGAAACTTAGAAAATTCTCCAGTTCTTAGATTTAAAATTATCAAAATATTCAACAACCTTTCCTTTAACCCACAAGTCGAGTTATATAGCTAAACATTCTTGAGCAACAAGAAAGGAAATTCCCTAAAAGTGATACATAACAGATTCTGTTAGATCCTTAAAATTATGCCACGTAGCTAGTCCCTATACTCACACCACGTTCCTTCCATATTCCTTATAACCAACCCACGTGAGTACCACAACTTCTTATTGTCACGCCATGTATTACGTATTAACAGAAAAGACTCACAAAACTTAGTTTAAAAATAGCTATTATAAATCAACTTAAGGAACTATAACTGATATATGCTGAAGATCATCTACTGAAGATGAAGCAGTTCCCAATGACGATGCCGAATACATCTGAAGCCATCAACATCTACTATTCTTGCCTCGATCCCTTTCCTCCATGTATTTTAATGTCATCAATACATTTTCCAACAAGTAAAGATCATCGGGCTCAGATCCTCCTACATTAATTTCATGGAGTGGCTCAATTACATCCTCACGACAACCTCTAATGGCATAACCAACCAGCATTGCATTCCATTACACCAAATCTTTTTGTTTGATTCTACTAAATTTTGTGTATGCTACATCCAGGTACTTGTATTTCATATATAAATCAACTAATGAATTGCCAATAAGCACATCTAAATCCAGCTCATATGTCTTTACGCAATATCCATCGATCTATTTCCCATGTTGATACAAGGACAAGTTGGTACATGCCAAAATAATACTAGCAATGGTAACCAAATTTGGTTTTACTCTTGAAACCAACATTTTCCTGAATATAAATAGTGCTTGATAATATTCTCCATTCTGTTCATGTCTTGTTACTAGTGCAGTCCACGACACCACATTGGGTTTTAAATTGTCCCACCAACCAAGTTCAAGAAAATACTTGGAAGCCTTCTTAAATTGCTCACTTTGAGCTTATCCTGAAATGATTGAATTCTATGTTATTCTATAATGCAATAAACCTGCAAGCTTCATACCACAATTACACTTCAAAGATTTTTTAAAATCAATTTTTACCATATAACCTGAAATGATCATGTTCCACATAACAACATCCTTACAATCCATCTATTTAGCTGTCTCGCAATATTCAATCTTCCACATTTTATAAACATATCCAGAATAGACTTTTAACCCATTGATTTCCCTCAAATCCTATACTCTAACATATAATCATAAACATCATTCCCTGCCCTATAATCCTTCAACTCGACACACACTTTAAAAACCATGGGAAAAACAAAGTGATCAGGGCGAACCCCTTCTTCAATCATTAAATATAACAAATTGATTATCTTGTGATAATCACCAAATTCATAGTACATTCTTACAAATGAGGTCCAACTAAAAACATTTCTTTATGGCATTTTGTCAAATAGTTTACTTGCACAATCAATACAACCTAAGTTATAGTACAACCCCAGTAGCTAACTACCAAGAAATTCACATAATTCAAAACTAGAAACAACCATATGTGCATGAATTTGAAAACCCAGCTGCAAATCACCATTTTTTTGACACTTTTGAAGGATTAAAGCATACATTTATGCACACTCATTTGGGTTTGTTAAATCCATGGACTGGAGCAAAATGCCAACATTTTTTAATACCTCATTTCCTAGAACTGTACCATTATATCTATAATGATTCCTTTGATGGGTTTTGGCTTATTTTTGTCACACAATAGAGTTTTTGTAGAATAATTTCCAATGTGTATTCTTTTCTAAAATAGAGGCAATATATAGATACAATTACATCCTAAGATTAGGTCCTAAAATTAGGGAAACAAATTATTTCTATATTTATATACATGATTGGTTAACTAACTAGATTTATAGGATTAATTATTGAATCAATCTAATATTGCATACAGCTCATGCACACACTCCCCCTCAAGTTGGTGCATAGATGTCTATCATGCCCAACCTGTCAATTATACCATGAAACACCTTCCCTGAAACTGTCATTGTGAGCATATCAGCTAGCTGACTCTTGGACTGAATAAATAGGAATTGTATAATCTTTTCAACAATGTTCTCCTTGATAAAATGATGATCAGCTTCAATAAGTTTAGTGCGATCATGCTGAACTGGATTTTGTACAATTTCGATGGTTGCCTTATTATCATAGTGGAGATTCATAGGTTTAGCATATTCAATCCCTAAGTCCCTCAGTATATTCCTTATCCATAACAATTCGCATACATCATGAGCCTCGAAATAAAACTTCAACACTTGATCTTGCTACTACTTTCTGCATCTTGCTCTTCCAAGTGACCAAATTACCTTCCATAAAAGTAAAGTAATCAGATGTAGACCTTCTAGTTGTTTGATCACCTGCATAATCAGAACCTATGTATCCTTCACTGTTAGAGTTGCCATTTTTTGAGAACAACAAACCTTTTTCCTGGAGCACTCTTTAAGTATCTTAAGATTCGATAGACCGCTTCCATATGTTCTTCACTCGGTGCATTCATGAATTGGCTCACAACGCTCACCGCATATGCTATATCTGGCCTTGTGTATGATAAGTAAATTAATCTTCCAACCAATCATTAATAACGACCCTTGTTTATTGGGGTTTAATCTGGGAGAATTCTGAGCTTATGATTTATTTCGATGGCCGTCTCTACTGGTTTACAACTAAGAATTCTAGTTTCGGTTAAAAGATCTAACACGTATTTTCGCTGTAAAAGGAAGCCTCTGTGTTTCGATCTTGCTACCTTAATTCCCAAAGAAATATTTAAGTTGCTTGAGATCCTTCATTTCAAATTTAGTGGTTAAATATTCATGTAAAGCTTTCATTTAGCATGGGTCATCTCCCATCAAGACCATATCATCAACATACACAATTAAAACTATTACTTTTCCTTCTTTGTGTTTTATAAACAAAGTATGATTTGAGTTATTTTGCTTAATGCAAACTTTTTCATTGTAGCCAAGGATCTCCCAAACCATGCTCTAGGTGACTATTTCAGTCTGTACTACAGCTTCTTCAATTTACAGACTTCACCTTTACACGAAGAACTACTTTTAACTTCGGGTGGTAGCTCTATATAGACCTCTTCTTCCAAGTCTCTATAGAGGAAAGCATTTTTAACATCAAATTATTTCAGAGGCCAGTCTTGATTTGCTACTATAGATATAAGAATGTGAACTGTATTGATCTTGGCTACTGGTGCAAAAGTATCCTGATAGTCTACCCCATACCTTTGCGTATATCCCTTCGCAACTAGCCAAGCTTTGTACCTATCAATACTATAATTTGGTTTGAGTTTCACCGTGAACACCCATCTACATCTAATTGTCTTCATTCCTTTAGGCAATGGAACAAGTTCCCAAGTGGCATTTTTTTGTAGAGCCTCTATCTCTTCATTTATCACCTTTCACCATTTTGGATAAGCTAATGCATCTTGAACATTACTAGGAATAAAAAATCGTGGATAGCTGATTAACAATAAATGCTTATGATTTAGTCAACCTATAAGAGGATACATAGTTGTTAATTGAGTATTTGGTCTTGGCTGCAGGATCACGTTCATATTATTTTTTTGGAACTCCCCTATTTAATCTTTGTGGATATCTAGGAGCTATATTTTTTTGTAGAAGCATATGTTTCATTAGACTCACCAAACATGGGATTTGCATTTACCTAAGGAGGAAGATGAACATTCTGGGTTGACTATTCAGTTAATGGTGTAGACGTGGGCAACTCTGAACATATCGGTGGTGATTCAGTTAGGTCAGGAAAAAATAATACTTCTTCAGGAGGAATTAATAATTCACTCTCGGTTTCATGGCAGTGATCACATCCTTGTTACACATCATTACGACCTTGTTGCTTAAAATGTTCATCATCACCTCCACCATTCTCTTCTTGAACATTCTCTTCACTTGAGCCCTCCCCCTAAAGAGAATTTCTAAAGACTCCCCCGAAGTAATAAGTGTCTAATTCACAGAAAGAGACATCTAGTGTCACATGTAGCTTTCAAGTTTGTGGATCATAGCACCTATATCCTTCTTGAAATTCGGAATAACCAACAATGACACATCATTTTGCATATGGATCAAGTTTATTTCGCAAGATTTTTGGAATGTGAACATATACGGTACATCCAAAAACTCGGGGTTTAAGATTTAGAAGATGGGGAACTGAAAGTAAGGATTGCAATTTTTGTTTAGGAGTTTGAAAGTCTATTACGTGAGAAAGTGTGTGATTGATAAGGTAGGTATCACAGCCTTACCCCAATAAAATTGAGGCATGTTCATGTCGAAGAGGGAGGGACGCACTACCTCCAAAAGTTATTTATTCTTCCTCTCTGCCAATCCATTTTATTGCGGAGTATAGGTACTGGAGGTCTGATGACGAATTCCATGGTTGCTTAGAAAATTACTGAGAAAGACATTTATAAACTCAATACCATTGTCAGATGGCAAAACATGAATCTGCCTTTTGTACCGAGTATGTATCATTTTGTGGAATTTCTGAAATGCTAGACACACGTCACTCTTTTTTATAAGCAAGGACACCCAAGTCATTCTAGTGCATTCAAAAATAAATGTCATAAAGTAACGAGCTCTAGAAATAGGTGAAACTTTTTCAAGACCCCAATCATCAAAGTGAATAACCTCAAAGGTTCAGAAATTTTATTCAAACTCAGTAAATAAGAAATATGGTGCCTCTTAGCTAATTCACAAGTGTCACAATGAAAATCCAAATCATTCAAATTTAAAAATAGTTGTGGTTGCAATTTCTTAAGATAACCAAAAAGAAAGATGTCATAATCTATAGTGCCATAACCATATATTCGTTCGAGCCTTATCTTCACTACTAGCTCGATTTGCCTAACTAATTTTTTATCCCTCATTCTCTGTCAACTCTAAGTAGTAGAGTTTGCCCCTTTTAACACCATAACCAAGAATCTTTGAGGTTTGAATGTCCTGAAAGACACAAAACGAGGGCTAAAAAGTTACAGTACAAGCAAGAGTTGAAGTAATTTGGCTAACAGACAAAAGATGGTATTCAAGAGATGGAATGACAAGGACAATATCTAATGTGAGAGTATTAGACAAGATAACAGATCCTTCCTTAGTAACAGAAGAGGTACAACCATTGGCGGTGGAAATAACTGATTGAGGAGAAGGGAGAACATATTTTAACTGGCTAGAATCCCTCATCATGTGATTGGATGCACCTGTATCAATAATCCAAGTTCTATTCTAAGAAGTTGAAGAGAATACAGATGCATTACCAATAATACCTGGATGAGCAACATTTACCATAGACAGCAGCTGATTTTCTTCTATGGATGTCATCATAACTTTCCCAGCAATCCTTTTACGAGGTTTCTTTGAGAAGTCCCACCACTCCAGATAGCTAATAATCCCATAGCAATGCTATTTTAAATGAACTTTTTCCCAAAGTGAGTGCATTATAGGTTGTTAGCCTTTCCAGATGATTGATTATTTTGATTGTTTTGAGTGTTTGATGATCCAAATAGTGATCCTCATTGAGTTTAGTTAACGCATAACTGAGTTCTCAAAGATTGGATGATAGCTCCTCAATGCTTGTCTCTGTTGATAATCTCTCCTGACATATGCATATATGCTCTCCGAATCAAGTTTTGGGTCTTTTCGCAAGATTTCTCCATGAACTTGATTAAACTTAGAGTCAAGTCCACTTAGAAAAATATGAACTCGAAGCCTAGCCATCGCGGGATGCAACTGGATTACCCCTTCAATTGTTCCTTCTTGAGAGGTAGTTCTATGATCAATTTCTTGGAAAATAGCAACAAGTCCATTATAATATGTTGATAATGGTCAACCATTTTGTTAGATAGAAAAAGATCTCTAGTTTAACTCAAAAATATAGATTTCGTCTGATCCATTATGGAACATTTTTTATACGGCCTCCCATATCTCCTTGGCGATGGAAAGGCAAATAAATCGCTGCATTAGCAGCGGACTCATTGAGTCAATGAGCCAACTTTTCATTATGTGATTTTCAGTAATTCATGCTCTAAGATTGGGATCTCCATATTCTAGTTTTTTCTTTTCTCTGGTGAGATATCTAGCTTTGTTGCGAACGCCACTATGTATCTCCGTGAGTTGAGACCACAGTGGGTAATTGGTCTCATTGAGGGTGATTCTGATTGGAAAAGCAGAATTGTCTTAGTGTACGATAATCTACTGTGTTAGTGCTGGGGTAAGCTCAGTTGATGCTCCTGTAGTGGTAGCCATCAAACTCACAGTAGCTTTATGAGAGTGATGAACTTCAAGGAAAAAATAAGTATATGATTATTTATTACAGACTTCTTTTGAATCGATTTTACTTTGATACCATGTCACACAATAGAGTTTTTGTAGAATAATTTCCAATGTCTTTTCTAAAATAGAGGTAATATATAGATACAATTACATCCTAAAATTAGGGAAGCAAATTGTTTCTATATTTATATACAAGATTGGTTAACTAACCAGATTTCTAGGATTAATTATAGAATTAATGTAATATTGTGTACAGCTCATGCACACAATTTTGAAGAGATTTCATAATTTATTATAATTGAAGCCAAAGAGCACCATTTTCTAGTAGGAACAGAGTAGTAATGGGGTGCTAGAGAGCTTAGCTTGTGTTGAAATTCAAATAAGGAATGGAGAGAAAATTGGTTTGAAGAGATGGCCATGTCTTAAATGCTTTCAAGAGAGTAAAAGAAAATGGGGAGTACATATAACTCAAGTCCATTGTTACCACTTACAAGTGAAAAATAAAATATTTTGAGAGATTATCTGTCAGCAATGTACAAAAGTAATCATGGTCATGCTTAGTTTGGTAGTTAATTCAGTTTTATCTACACAGTTCAATTTTTATACATATACATAAAAAGTAATTTCCCCTTTTTTTTAATTAACATTTTAAAAAAAAACACAAAAATTGAGAAGTGTAATCAATACTTTATCTGATTGGTTAAAATAGTTGTAAAATTTCAATATAATCCTCCTTAAATTCATTAAAAATGATGAAAGAGAAACAAATTAGTGTAGAAATAATAGGAAAAACTAAGTCCTTAGTACTTTCTTGAATTCTAATAAAAAAGAATAAATTTCACTATCTAAAAAAATAGATAAAAAGGAATGGTGGAAGCATTGTTTTATTCAATATGAAATTCTTCATTTTAAAATGATTTATATGCAAGTGTGTTTGAAGTAAACCTTTTGAATTCCTATAAGGTCTCTCCTTGAAAGGTTGATATTAATCTAAAATGGGGTTGAATAAATTATTGCCAATTAAAAATTATCCCTTAGTATTTCTATAATTTTAATTTAATTAATTAGTGTTCGGGAATTTAATATGCAAGTTTAGAAAAGAGACAAGAATTCAAATACAAAAAAATTTATCTGGTTCACAACATACAACCTAAGTATATTTCTACGTCTAAAAAAGAATAAATTTCACTATCTAAAAAAATAGATAAAAAGGAATGGTGGAAGTATTGTTTTATTCAATATGAAATTCTTCATTTTAAAATGATTTATATGCAAGTGTGTTTAAAGTAAACCTTTTGAATTCCTATAAGATCTCTCCTTGAAAGGTTGATAATAATCTAGAAGGGGGTTGAATAAATTATTACCAATTAAAAATTATCCTTTAGTATTTCTATAATTTTAATTTAATTAATTAGTGTTCGGGAATTTAATATGCAAGTTCAGAAAAGAGACAAGAATTCAAATAAAAAAATATTTATCTGATTCACAACATACAACCTAAGTATATTTCTATGTCTAGTCCCAAGCTCTACTTTAGGACTTTGGATCCTATTACTATTACTAATAAAATTCAACTCCTTCTATAAATAAAGAAATCTTTGCAAAATTTTCATTTTAACTTTAAAACTTCATACACCTACTTCTCTTGGACAGTAGCTTCTCGTTGTCTCGTCAACCACAGATGTGCCTGTAACTTTAAGTTTAATTCTATTCTATGACCTAGTTTTGAAACAATAGTCTCTCCCTTATTTCACAAATAAGCTAGAGACCCAACTAATTGTTGACCTCTTTGTGACACTGATGTTGGTCTTAGGATCACTCGTCTTTCTCGTAGCCACATAAAATAAACTATCTCACAAATTCCTTTTTACTATATATATATATATATATATATATATATATATATATATATATATATATATATATGCGCTTATGTGAGATATATATGATTCAATTCAAAATATAAAAGTTTAACTCTAAACAATAGATATTTAAGCTCAAATAAGTGTATAAAAGTTTAAATAACTTCTATATATGAGTGATATACTTCTTGTGTAAGAAAATATAAACTTAAGTCCATATATAAAAGTTTAAGTAATTGTTATGTGATGTCATAAATATGTCTGAATGATCAGTTTAAATAATATAATAACAAAACTTGTTTAACTTAAAGATATATATAGGGGAGTGATTCACATCCAAAGTTAGATGGGATCCCCCATCCATTTAACTCAGATCTAGCCGTCTGTTTGCTAATCAAAAGGAAGAAATTAAAATAATTTGTACAACAATTATAAGGAGCCTAATAAACTGTTGTGCGGAGCTTGGCCCACATAACAAATCCCAACTACACCCCTATCCAGTCAAAAGATGCACCACATAACTGTTATGTAGTAAAAGCTTTTTTTATTATAAAAAAAAAAAAAAAGTGGCTCTGCGATCCACGAAGTTAAGGCTTGCCCAAAATTGGGATTCTGTCCTATTCGATGGCTATCGGAGGTTAATTGTCATTTTTTTTTTGTTTTAGTCGACTTCTATGTTCAGATTTGTGGCTATAGTAAGCTGAAGTTTGGTGTGGATTTCGACGACTCCATGATCGGAATCAGTAGTGTTCAGTTTGGTTTAAATGATTTTTACAGCTCTTTCTTGATTGTGAACATTTAAGGGTCAAGGTTTGTTCTAATTTGAGGGGGCTTGAGTATCGTCCAATTTTCTATTATCTATGATGTAGCAGTTTGTGCCAGGTGATGTTATGTCCATTTTGGGCTGGAAATCATTTTCGTGCTCAAAGGTTTTAATGTGTTACGTATTTTTAGTTTAAGTAATGATGTTGTCCTATTCATAATTGATTGGTTCTTTTTGGAATTCTTTAATTTTGGTTACTGGTTACCGTTTTCCATGGAGGTTTCGTTTTCTTATGGCCAACTGCATACTTGTTGAGCAGAGTATGTTTCATACGTTTCCTGCGCGTTTGTTATTTGTTGCAATGGTTTGGCAGGTTAAACACGTGATTCTATTAGGTTTGTCTTCATGGGTGATCAGCTGTATTTAGACATAAACTAAAGTTCGCGATTAAACCTTACAGCACAACCGTTGTGCGATAGGAATTTTATAGTTTACGGAGCAATCTATCTATGTAGTGAGGTCTTAAAATTGACTACTTAACTTTGAAAACTTAGTAATAATCTAGCAGGTGATTGAATAGATTATTATGGTTTAAAAATTTATCTTTTCCTTTTTTGAATTTTTAAATAATTAATTAATATGCCAAAAAATAATCTACAAGACGGTAAAAATTCAATCACATAACACACAAAGATTTATCTAATTCACAGCATACGTTTCATGCAGTCTCAAGCTCCTCACTAGTACTTGAGATCCTATTACTATTAGCAATAAACAATCCTCCTACAAGAGAAAAAAAAATCTTTACAACGTTTTATAGATCAACTTCTTATCTTGGATAACAGCTCCCTGCTCCTTTCTTAAACGTAGTTGTATCTATTTTCTGAGTCTAATTATATCTTACAATTTAATCTTAAAACAAGAAGTACGTCCCTCACCTCACAAATTCAATAGAAACCTAATTATCCGTTGACCTCTTTATGACTCTGGTCTTGGTTAAATGATCACTCTCTCTTTCTCACATATATGTAAAATAAAGTAACTCACCAAAAATCTATTTTCAATAAAAGTTTGTTTTGAAATATCATTCTCACATAAGCAGATATATATAATTCATTGTAGATTTATAAAAGTTCAATAACTTTAATAAATAATGATTATACTTCTAAGTAAATATATATTTTTGTGCAGATTTATAAAAGTTTAATTTTCTTTTATAAATAAAGAATTATTTGCTTATTCTTAACTTATGATTTCACACGCAAGTATACGTGATCGAATAGCACTATAATGGCAAGCAACGTATCGTTCCCACAGAGAATTAAAAATAATTATTACCAAATACTAATTTTATATCAAATTAATTTTATTTAAAGAAACACAATAAAATAAAAAATAAAAACTAATTAAATTTAAGAACTAAATTAATTTAAACAACTAGGATTAAATCAAATATTAAATATTTAAGATCATAATTTCTCCCAATACTTTATTTAAATATCTTCATTCCCTTTTTAATTAATTAATTATATTAAATTATTAACCAAGAATTATTTATAGTATTTATACATATATTCCAATGTCATATAAATTAATCTTCTAAATCTGGCCCTAAGACAACAGAACTAGAGAGGAACACTCCAATTAATTAAATCACTATATTTCTATGTAAAATATGTTAATTATAATATTAAGCTCGTATTCTCTTTATGGCTGTAAAAGATACATATATATATACTCCTATCCTAAATAATAATCATAAAAACCCACTACAAATTCTATGAACAGATGATATCATATTCAGATCTAAATCTATGTTTCATATCCCAATTTTGTATAGATTATCACATCAATTACGTGTACTTAATTAATTACATAAGTGCCCAAAATATGATAAATAATTCATATATAATCATTATTAATTAAAAAGAAAACAAATTAAATTAAACTACGTATTAGGTTCAATTGCAATCTCAAATAAAAAAGTAGATCATAATTAAATAATAAATTATCCCCAAATAATTCAACATATCAAAATTTTAAAAATAAAAGTAAAAGAAAATAAATCAAATCTGTGTTTTGATATCCGTCTGTCACTCGGATCACATTCTTTAATTTCCAAGCTTCGCATTCAATTATTGAATCATTAGCATTGACTAATTGCTTTTAAACTAATAAAATTAATCTAATATATTCTAATTATATGTTAATCTGTTGTTATGTGCTAAAAATAAGACTCCAACAGTGTATTTATAGGACTAAAATAAAAATCCTAATCAACAATGGAATTAAAAACTAAGTAGGAATCAAAAAATATTAAAAATTATCCAAACTGCAGCAAAACCGCGCAACCAATCGCTACCTTACGTCATTTGACCAAGTCAAATGCATCCCAAAATCTTCAGTGCACTGAGCGCGCTATACCTCCTTTAACAACCCATTATAACGACGCCACATCATGAACGCCTGCTTGAACCCGGGCTAGCTATGCATTGCGGACGGTATCCTTACACTTGGCCCAAACGACGCCACACACTGCCGTTTTAATGATGTTGTTGCATCCTTCACATGGAATGTGCCTGCTCCTTTGTTTCAACTTATTATGAAATTGCCATTGTGCTCATTATTTAAGGAATTGCCACTGAAGTTGCTTTATTACCAATTTGCCATAAGCTTTGCTACGTATTTACACTTTTGTCATTCCTTATATTTTTCCTACAAAATAATAATAAAAATTGACTACAAATAATATAAAAATATTGAAAGTTATATAGGCACACTTAGAAGGGGGGTTTGAATAAGTGTTAAGCAAACAATAGCCAATTTTTTTTTAATTTCGAAATATCTACTGACTATGCAGTCTACCGTTTCTTGAAATACAGTCTGTTATAAAACTGATGTAATGTTTCTGACAGAAAAGTTATTTTGTTATTGTTACTTAAAAAATTTTGTTTCTATATTTTAATGATCTAATTGGTAATAAATAATTTGTAGATAAACAATATTTTATAGATAATTATTCAATTTTAAATATTGCTAATACAATGACCCAAACAAGATAATCAAGCAATCAAAAGAACACAAGGAATTTTTACGTGGTTCGGCCCCTACTCTATTCTAGTGGCCTACTCCACGTCCAATATCAATTGATCTTGGAGACTCACTTTATTAATTGTTCAAACACTGTTACAAGACAAGTTTTACAATTCACCTTAAGCACTTATGCAACCTTTGAGTACTTATACTCACTTGAGCACTTTTGCTCCCCTCGTGCACCCCAAGCACCTATGCTTCACAAACTTGCAATAACAGCCCTTAAACACAGCTTTGGATAAAAATTGATAGACCACAAACCTAGTCTATCAACACTAAAAAATGATTACAGTAAAAACACTATGATCAAAGCAATTAATATAAAACAATTCAAAGCTCAACTATATGCAATGATCAAAGGATGAGATATCACCGATATAAACCAACGAAGCAAAAACTCTGAATGTAATTGCTTGTTCCGTAGCTTTACTTCAAAAATCTTTTTGACCGAGAAAATGATTGTGATAATAAGCTTTTTCCGGTTCTGTGATTATATTCCTTGTGATGCAACAGAAGTTATATCATATATTTATATGCTGTAAACACTTGACTGTTGCAGTTAATTAGCCTTGGTTTAGAGAAGAAAAGGTAAGTCCAAAGCGTGATATCAGCATTCCGCCCAGCACTACCAATTAGTCCATAAGTTACCGTTTAACAAAATATTGAGAAATATCTTCAGTTTAGCCGTTTGACTAAATTGCTACCTTGATCCAAATTTCCTTGGTTTATATAATATAATAGTCCATTTGTCTTAATCACGTGAAACAGGCATGCATGGAAAGTTTTATCATATTGTATCCCATGACTTTGGCTCCTTTTGTTTTATATACCCAGTTGCTCATTCCATAATAATCTTACCAAATTAGCTCCATTGTTTCGGCCAGGATATTTTAAACCCATCTTCCCATTGAAATTGCTCATGCTATATGGAAACAAAATAGTCACCCTAGAAATATTTTATTTTTATGAAAACATAATCAATTTAATTTTATGTTCTAATTATTATTTTTATTATTATAATGCAATTATGCAAAATGCATCCTAGAGCTTTGATTGAAATATATTTAAAGCAAAGATCTTACATAATTCCTAAAGGCCAAAAAATCTTGATTTCCAAATGATCATTCCAGTAGCTTTTCGTTGTGCACGGATGTAACTATTTCAAACCTGTTGCATAAGATTCACAAAAACTTAGCTCATAAAATAGTGTCATCGTCAAAACTAAAAGATGAAGTGTAACAAGGTCAACATTCTCCCCCTTTTTTATGATGACAACACATAGTTTAATTCTCCCCCTTAATCTATGCAATCTAACTCCCCCTGAATTTATGGATGTGTAAAACAGTGTTTAAAATGTTTAAAAAGTTCCAAAACATAATCCATATAGCAGTAAGACAACCAAGTGACTTGTAATTAAACCTTGTCTCCCCCTTTTGACATCATGCAAAAAGGGATAACTAAGCATTTTAAATAAACCATAAGGAACACATATGACCATAGATGTGTGGTCTCACAGAATAAGCCATACAAAACAGAGTACCACGAAAACAAAAATAACCTGAACAATGATAGTATCAAAAGTAAGTAACCACCTACAGCAAATTTAGAAGTAGCGAAGATTTAATCAGTCAAGTTCATCAATTCGGGCAGTGGGTGGATTACGAGTGGTGAAGTAGGGATGATGTAGAACTCAAGTAACACGTTCAACTAGGGACATTTCATTAGCAAAACGGGGAGGTCGAGGAATATCAGTTGGCTGTGGAAGATCCAAACCCAGAAAATTTCCACGAAACGTTACAAGCCAAAAACATTGAGGCCATTCCGGAACAGGCAAATGCACTTGACGAATACGTAGTTCATTGATGTAAGGTCCAATATCATTAAACCGAAGAGCCACAAAGTTGCCTAAAGTTCCCACTTGATTACTCACAAACTTGAGTTCTTGACTCAATTGACATGCATTCCGATTGAGCTTTCTTTCCAGAGCTGCCACCATGGCAGTAGTTTGAGCCTCAAAACTTGCTTGAAGATCAATAAATTCAGACTCTATGTCTCTGTAAAGTGTAGCAGCAGTAGGGGAAGTCATGGACAACTTTCCTTTTTCAATAGTGCTTAGCCTCTGCTGAATATCCACCAATTCAGTCTTCATGTCAAGCAAGTCAGTCTTCATAGCAGTTTGATTGGCCAAGATTTGAGTAAGTAGTGACATAATCTCAAGGGATGGAGAAGTGGGATCAAAAGTAGGGGGATAGAAGTAGGTGGAACGTCTTTGGTGATTCGAACAAAGTTACCGTCAACCGAAAGCCAGATGGGAAATTTTCAAATTATCGGAGCCAATACACTCAGTAAGAGAAACAGATGGCTCATTTGTTAAAGAGATTTCAAAGTGCTGAAACACACAAGTTAAAAATCCTCCATATGGTAAACATTTTTTAAACTGTTGAATACAACTAACCATGTGTTTTACCATCATGGATGCAAAATTGAATGGAATTCCACGTAGGAGAACAACAATTAAAACCAAATCTTGATAAGTAAAATCAGACCCACCACCATGACGTGGTAAAAGATTGTAACGAAGCACTTTATGAATCACGCATGCAAGGGGAGATACATCAACAGTTTTGGGTAAAATAACAACATCTAAAGACTGATCATCCCTAACAATTCTTAACTGCTCTAATGGGGAAAAAGGATGATAAGTTGCACCCTTCAAAGTAAAAGGACACGCACCGGTGGCAGGAATAGACAATATAGAACCCAAATCAGTGACAGTGAACTTAATGGATTTTCCTTGAACAAAAGTAGTGTACAAATATCCGCGATGCTCAAAGTTCGTATAAATTTGTTGGATCAGTTTAGGGTACGCAGTGGATGGGGGAAATAGCATTGAGGCTATACCGGATGACTCAAAGCATGCTTTCAATGGAGAGTTATGATAACAAAAAACATCAATGGACTTTTCGTAAACAATAGTCTTTGAGACAATAGAAGTCTTGAACCTAGATTCAAAGTTTAACCCTCGAAAGAAATGTTCAGATGGAGATGAAAGAGAGGGTTTTACCGATTTAGAATTCTGGGTAGATACTTTGGCTTTCCCTTTGGACGTCTTTTTCTAGAAAAAGGGTATGATTGGACAAAACAGGGGGGCTGTGATGGTGTTTCATGACCCACTTTTTCTGTTGGAGTAATTTCGTTCTTGTCCTGAATGACAGAGTGATTGACTGGATTTTTAGTTTGGATTGTGGCCTTACCCATTACTCGTGACCTCTTTTTCTTGAGTAAACGTGACTGTGATGGAGCAGAGGGCTTGGACTGGGTTTTGATGGCTCCTTTCACAGTTTGATCATCTTTTTCCATGGCTGGAACGGATGTCAAGTCGTCGCCGGATTCAGGTATGTCTCTAAGCCATTTAGCTTGGCGAGTCTACATGTTAGTTTCAGTGTGCAGAACTTGGAGAGACGAAATATGGTATGAGGAAGAAGAAGATGATCGGCTTTTAAGGTGATTGGTAAAGTAGGAGAGAGAATGTGAATTCCCTTCTAACCGCCCAAATTAAAGCCCTGCCCGCTTAATTTTCTGAGGTATGGTATGAATTTCTGAAGTTTGAAAGGAGTCAGTATTCTAATTAGCCCCTGCTATAAATGACACTTACCAAATACGTTTAGTTAGTAATTATAAATCAATTAATAATTAACTGCACAACAAGTAATTTGAACAGAATAAATTACCTTTTAAGCAATACATCATATTTATCCCTGTGAGTCAGTTATGCTTATAATTTATATTTCAATAAATCACATATGTATTGACCAGCCAATTATATGATGCACATTCCAAGCTCTCTCCTTAATGTGCAAAATCTTTCTTCACTTAATGGCTTAGTAAGTATGTCAGCTATTTGATGTTCGGTGGGAATAAATATTAACTTAATTAATCCTTTTGCTACATTATCCCGTAAAAAATGATGTCTTACTTCTATGTGTTTTGTGCGTGAATGCAACACAGGATTCTTGGATATATCAATTGTGCTCGTGTTATCACAGTAAATTGGCACGTTATTGCACATAATGTCAAAATCACATAAGGTTTGACGCATCCATAAAATCTGAGAACAACAACTCCCTGCGGTTAAGTATTCTCCCTCAGTTGTAGATAGAGCTACCGAGGTCTGCTTTTTACTATGCCAAGACACTAAACTTTGACCCAAGAATGTACAAACACCACTGGTGCTTTTTCTATCAATTTGACAACCTGCATAGTCTGCATCAGAGTAGCCTATTAAGTCAAAGTTATTGCATATGGGATAATATAAACCAAAATTTATTGTTCCACAAAGATATTTAAAAATTCTTTTAACAGCGTTTAAATGTGATTCTTTCGATTTTGCTTGAAAACGAGCACATAAACATACGCTATACATAATATCAAGTCTTGAAACACTTAAATACAGTAAACTTCCTATCATACCTCGATATTTAGTTACATCTACATCGGTACCTTCATCATCAGGTGTAAGCTTGATAGACGTACTCATTGGTGTTGTCTTTGATTTTGATTTGTCAAAACCAAATCTTTTGAGCAACTCTTTCGTGTATTTGGTCTGATGTATGTAGATACCATCCTTCCCTTGTTTTACTTAGATCCCCAAGAAATAATTGAGTTCACCCATTAAGCTCATATCAAACTCCTTATGCATACATTTTGAAAACCACTTACACAGATTGTCATTAGTAGTACCAAAAATAATATCATCTATATATATCTGAACAATAATAATATCTTTATTTTCATGTTTAATAAATAAGGTAGAATCAATTTTACCTCACATGAAACCATTTGATAGAAGATATTTACTCAACCTTTCGTACCAAGCTCTCGGAGCTTGCTTTAGTCCATATAGGGCTTTCTTTAGCTTGTATACATGATTAGGATATTTCTCATGCTCAAATTCGGGAGGCTGTTTCACATATACTTCTTCACTTATATACCCGTTAAGGAATGCACTATTTACATCCATTTGATGTAACTTGAATTGCTTGAATGATGAAAAGGCTAGTAAGATTCGGATTGACTCCAACCGTGCTACGGGGGCAAAAGTTTCTTCGTAGTCAATTCCCTCTTATTGATTATATCCTTGAGCTACGAGCCTTGCTTTGTTGCGGGTTATGGTTCCATGCTCATCAAGCTTATTCTTGTATACCCACTTTGTTCCTATAATTGAAACCTTTTTGGGTGGAGGAACCAATTCCCAAACTTGACATCTTTCAAATTGTTGTAGTTCTTCTTGCATTGCTAGCAACCAATTCTCATCGTTAATTGCTTCTTTTGCATTCTTTGGCTCAATTTGTGATAGGAAGGCTAAGAATGCACATAGATTTTGTGTTCCTCTTCTTGTTGTAATACCTCGATTAACATCACCAATTATATTTTCTAGAGGGTGATTTTTGATATATCTAGCTATTTTTGGCATTGACGTTCTTGCAATCTGCTCCTCATAATGAGTTGGGCTGGAATCTGCAGTTTCTTCATTATTTTCTACTGATTTTGATTCCTGTTTATTCTGTTCAGCCCATTCAATCTGCTGTTTGTCTGTATCCAGTATACTGTTCGTCACTGTTTGCCTTACTGGAACTACAACAGTTTCTAGGGTACCTGCATCCTCATCTCTTTCTTTTGGTAGATCACTGTTAGTCTCATTAAATCTTACATGGACAGACTTTTCTACACATGTTTTATTAGTATTAAAGACACGATATGCTTTACTATGAGTAGAATAACCAAGAAAGATTCCTTCATATGATCTAGCATCAAATTTTCCTAAATTTCCACTTGTGTTTAAGATAAAACATTTTGCACCGAAAACTTTGAAATAACTTATATTAGGAATTCGGTTATTTAACAGTTCATATGGTGTTTTTAGGAGAATAGGATGAACAAGTACTATTACGAACATAACATGAAGTGTTTACCGCTTCGACCCAAAATTTCTTTGGAAGCTGGCTTTCTTGTAATAGTGTACTGGCAGTTTCTTGCAACGTTCTATTCTTTTGTTCCACCACCCCATTTTGTTGAGGCGTTCTGGGTGCCGAAAATTCATGAGTAATCCCCTTTTTATCACAGAATGGTATGAAGTCTTTCTGAAATTCGCCACCATGATCACTCCTAATCCGTATCAGCTTGAGGTTGTGTTTTGTCTCCGTGTTCTTTATAAGGCTTTCAAAATCTCTAAAAGCTTCATCTTTAGATTTAAGAAACATTACCCAAGTATATCTAGAGTAGTCATCTACTATAACAAAAGCATAAAAAATACCATTTAAACTAGCATGCCTTTCAGGTCCAAAAAGATCAAGATGTAAAAGTTGTAAAGGTGAAGAAGTTGATATCTGGTTCTTTGCAATGAATGAAGTTCTAACTTGTTTACCGAGTTGACATGAAGTACATATTTCCTTCTTTTCATAATTTATCTTTGGTAACCCTTTTACTAGATTCTTTGTGGAAAGTTTCTTTATTAATTCCATGTGAACATGTCCCAATCTTTTGTGCCATAAATTAGCTTCATCATGTACAGCTGTAAGACACTTCTTTATCTTGTTGCTCGAAATCAAGAGTATATATATTTCCTTCTCTTTGAGCAACAAGAATAGCATTATTAGTACAATGAAAAATAGAACATTTATCATTTTCAAATTTTACTTGATGTCCACTATCCATTAATTGACTCACGCTAATGAGATTAAATTCTAGACCTTTAACGAGATGAACATTATTAATACAAATTTTGCCATTACCTATTTTACCTTTACCGATTATCTCACAAGTTTTTTTGTCTCCAAAAGTCACCGTACCATTTTTCTTGTTGTGGGATAGCTCCAAAAATTTTGACTTGTCGCCAATCATGTGTCGTGAGCAACCTTAGAAAGTTATATAGGCACACTTAGAAGGGGGGGTTTGGATAAGTGTTAAGCAAACAATAGCCAATTTTTTTTTAATTTGGAAATATCTGCTGATTATGCAGTCTACCGTTTCTTGAAATGCAGTCTGTTATAAAACTGATGTAGTGTTTCTGACAGAAAAGCTGTTTTGTTATTGTTACTTAAAAAATTTTGTTTCTATATTTTAATGATCTAATTGGTAATGAATAATTTGTAGATAAACAATATTTTATAGATAATTATTCAATTTTAAATATTACTAATACAATGACCCAAACAAGATAATCAAGCAATCAAAAGAACACAAGGAATTTTTACGTGGTTCGGCCCCTACTCTATTCTAGTGGCCTACTCCACGTCCAATATCAATTGATATTGGAGACTCACTTTATTAATTGTTCAAACACTGTTACAAGACAAGTTCTACAATTCACCTTATGCACTTATGCACCCTTTGAGTACTTATACTCACTTGAGCACTTTTGCTCCCCTCGTGCACCCCAAGCACCTATACTTCACAAACTTGCAATAACAGCCCTTTAGCACAGCTTTGGATAAAAATTGATAGACCACAAACCTAGTCTATCAACACTAAAAAATGATTACAGTAAAAACACTATGATCAAAGCAATTAATATAAAACAATTCAAAGCTCAACTATATTCAATGATCAAAGGATGAGATATCACCGATATAAACCAACGAAGCAAAAACTCTGAATGTAATTGTTTGTTCCGTACCTTTGCTTCAAAAATCTTTTTGACCGAGAGAATGATTGTGATAATAAGCTTTTTCCGGTGAAAGTTTATTTGGCTTACTAATTTTTCCATAGCACACTATCTACTGATGGAACAATCATCTTGTTCCGCTATAAATGTACTTTCAGTGTAGTTTCAATAACATACTCCTTATGCACATACAATCAGCGTATGTAAACTTAGGTTAGCTTTTCTATAAAGTAACTAATTTTCCCCCCCAAGTCATGACCATAAATTCATCAGGGATCTCATCCCGCAGTTGCAAATGTGGGGTTTTTTCACATGTGAAGGTTTCATGGACTAAAATAAATCCCGGATACGATTTGTTGGTTGCAAAAATTATAAAATAATACCATGTGACTCATTTTAATGGATTGATCCACTAATGTCACCGCGCTGAAGAATTGCTCAATATTTCCGCAAAAATAATGAATTTAAGTCTGAAGTAGAAGTTTTGAAAAAAAGGGTTAATGAACTGACTGTTATGGTTTTCGACGCCAAAAATGACAAAGTTATTATACAAAAGAGTTTGTGGCAAAAATTGAAGAGACGAAATTGAACAATGAAATAGTGAAGAAAATATTGATGTACTGAGTGATTGTTTTCCTGTCATGTTGTGTTGTTTGTTGTTTGTCATGAAGTTGTGATTGGTTTGTAATAAAAATGTTGAATGTAATGGAGGTGGTTTTCATCTTGTAAACTTCTTAAATTTCTTTATGTGCCACAGTTTTATTATTTATGATTTACATGCATTAAACTAAGAAAACAAAAACAGGGGAGAAGTACTACCTATCAACAAGAGTAACAATATTTAAACTGAAAAAACAAAAATAAGGGAGAAGTGACAAAACAAATGATATTGATATATTTTGATATATTGTGAAATCAAATATTTTAATATTATATCAAATGACAAATGTCTTGAATATATCAATTATTGTTCAATTATATCAATACAATGCTAGAATGATAAATTGACATATTTTGATATATTGTGGAGTTAAATATATCATTATTGGATCAAATGTATCAATATGATGCAACAACGATATATTGATAAATTTTGATATATTGTCAAGCCAAATATAACAATATTGGATCAAATGTATCAATATGATGCAACAACGAAATATTGATATATTTTGATATATTGTCGAGCCAAATATATCAATATTCGATCAAATGTATCAATATGATGTAACAATAATATATTGATGTAACTTGATAGATGGATATATTTTGATATATTGTGAAATCAAATATATTGAAATTGTATCAAATGACAAATATCTTGAATATATCAATTATTGTTCAATTATATCAATATGATGCCAGCTTGATAACTTTACATATTTTGATTTGATATATTGTTGAGTTAAATATATCAATATTGGATCAAATGTATCAATATGATGCAACAACAATATATTGATAAATTTTTATATATTGTTGAGCCGAATATAACAATATTTGATCAAATGTATCAATATGATGCTACAACAAAATATTGATATATTTTGATATATTGTCGAGCCAAATATATCAATATTCGATCAAATGTATCAATATGATGTAACAATGATATATTGATGTAATTTGATATATGGATATATTTTTATATATTGTGAAATCAAATATATCGATATTGCATCAAATGACAAATGTCTTGAATATATCAATTATTGTTCTATTATATCAATACGATGCCAAAATGATAAATTTATATATTTTGATTTAATATATTACCGAGTTAAATATATCAATATTGGATCAAATATATCCATATGATGCAACAACGATATATTGATAAATTTTAATGTGTTGTTGAGCCAAATATAACAATATTGGATCAAATGTATCAATATGATGTAACAACGATATATTGATATATTTTGATATATTGTCGAGCCAAACATATCAATATTCGATCAAATAAATCAATATGATGTAACAATGATATATTGATGTAATTTGATATATGGATATATTTTGAAATATTGTGAAATCAAATATATCGATATCGTATCAAATGACAAATGTCTTGAATATATCAATTATTGTTCAATTATATCAATACGATGCCAGAATGATAAATTTACATATTTTGATTTGATATATTGTCGAGTTAAATATATCAATATTAGATCAAATGTATCAATATGATGCAACAACGATATATTAATAAATTTTAATATATTGCTTAGCCAAATATAACAATATTGGATCAAATGTATCAATATAATGCAACAACGAGATATTGATATATTACCGAGCCAAATATATCAATATTCGATCAAATGTATCAATATGATGTAACAATGATATATTGATGTAATTTGATATATGGATATATTTTGATATATTGTGAAATCAAATATATTGATATTGTATCAAATGACAAATGTCTTGAATATATCAATATTAGTTCAAATGTATCAATATGATGCCACAATGATAAATTGACATAGTTTGATATATATATATATAATTAAAGCATTGATGATGATTGTGGTATATAACAAATAAGAAGTTACAATAGTCAATAGCCTTTGACATTTATTAATCCAATACAATATCATAACAAATTCAAATGAAGCAAGCAGTAATTGAAATAATACAAAAAAATGCAATGTCATTCATCCAGATAATACATTATTAGCAAATTCATCCTTGATGTCATACTAAGTCCTCATAATCATAACAGTAGAAATAACTAAAATGTAACACCAAAAAAAAGAAGCACCATTTCCACCACTTTGCCATTAATTTAAAACACCCATAAAATATAATTTGATATTTCCACAGTCCAAGTAGATAGTAGAAACAACAATAACACTCCTTGAGTTCTTAATTAACTTGAGATAGCTGAAAATTCTCTCCACTATTGAGAGCAAATGAAACATCTACTACTAATTACAATAGCCTGATAACAAAATACGATAATTTATTAGACCATGCCCTTGCTCCAAGAAAACAGTAGTAACATAAGGTAGCATAGACAACATAAGGTAACATAGAATGAGCATCCCAAGTCACTCCCATAATTACTGCAATTCTGAATCTTGTTCTGTAAAAAAAAAAAGAAGGAAAAATTAATACAAAAATATAAATATACAAGTGTTATTATAACAGTTCAGTGTTGCACATGTGGGTGAATCAATATCATCATCTAAACTTCGATCTTGAGTAGTATCGTCATTTGATGCTCCATTTCTACATTTATAGAAAATAGCAAAGTCAAATTTAAACAAATAGCAAAGTGAATTTTAAACAAATAGCAAAGTCAAAATAAGTAAACTTGCTTATCAATAATTAAGCACCGAGCAGTTTCTTTTATCGTGTGTCACACCAACTTTGCCACATCCATGACAAAGTCTACCCTTGGATTTTTTTGTTTTCCCCAAAGCCCTTTGTTTGCCACCCTTGAGCCTTTTGCCACACCCTTTTTTCTCACACTTGGTTCGGCTCAATGTAACTATGTTCATAAGTAGAAGTCATGTTAACTGAATTGGATACACTTACTCCACCACAAGTCATATCATTGTTTTTTTCTGGTGTGCTGTCACAGGCACCCAAAAATAAAATCTTACTTTGGAAAAATAAATATGTAGTAGTGCAAGTAAGAGTCGATCCCACAGAGAATGAATAATTTAATCTTATGTTTTCGTAAACTAAAATTGGGGGGGGGGGGGGGGTTTAATTAAAGAAAAAATTTAAATAAAACTAACTAAAATAAATATGCAATAAATAAATAAGAAGAAAAAGCCTTGGTTTAAGTCAACATCCACCATCAAGAATTTACAACTGATCACTGTTGCAAGAATAACTCAATTCATATTTTAAATACTCACCGTAGAAAGAATTACTCGCAGGTGAAATAATTTTTCTCCTCTCTCCTTAATTTTAGATAAGTAGAGCCACTTGGTCTAAATACCCTTACTACTAAACAACCTCCGGCACTTGCTAAAGATTTAATTTAATAGCAGCATAAAGAATTAAATAGATCGTTGAACTAAACAACACAAACCACTTGTTTGTCTTTAATTTAAATGAATATTCTTCCTAAGATAAAATAATTTTTTTATCTGTAAAACAATTATTAAACTTAGTTGCTTCACAAATAGCAGTAGATTAATATGAATAATAAACTAGTAGACCTCCTAGCAATTAAACAAATCAATCATAAAATTAAGCATAGAAAAATATCCAATACTTAAAATATAAATTGAATAATTAAAATAAATTAGATCTCAAAGTGTATAAATCTTGATGGCTTCAATCACTTAAACCAAGAAAAATAAATTAACTACTAAAATCCTATAAAACCTATTAAAACCTAATAATAAATAAAAAGAAATAAAAAGAAATACCAAAACTCCTAAAATACTAAAAATAAATAAAAACACACAAATAAAAATATATATAAAATTACTATAAAATTACCTAAATTAACATAAATTAACTAAAATCCTATAAAACCTATTAAAACCAAAATAAGCTAAATATTTAAACATTTAAACATACAATAAATATAAAAACTAAGTATTAGGGAATAAAAATATCGTATAATTTAACTCTATCAAATACCCCCACACTTAGCTTTTTCCTCATCCTCAGGCAAAACAAGAATAACAATTATAAAAATAAAAATAACAACCAAACAACTTACTTGAGCAACAAATCAATATAAATTTTAACATTAGCCTCAAAGATTTTTTTAAATGATAACTCAAAGAAAATTTCAAAACTATGCAAAATCTAGAACTTTAACATATTTATTAATCTTACTCTACTCAAGATATTTTGTGTGTGTGTGAATCCAAATGTATCAAACTAATTAAAACTCAGATAAGTCTTGGTTATTAATTATCTTATAAAAGACATACAACAAAACTCAATATACCTATTTTTCACATTACTCTTTCAGTTAATACAGACAAATATAAATCAGAAGATCAAAAGGTTTTTAATTAATGAAACACACTAGGATTATCAATATCAATTTTTTCAAATATTTTTCCAATTTTCTTTCCTTTTAATGGGTGCATTTTATGCTCCATCCCATTTTTTTTTCTTTTCTTTTTCAGTGAGTGCATTTTATGTTCTATCTCACCAGTGAGTGCGTTTTACACTCCATCTCGACCCACTACAAGATTTTTTTTTCTTTAATAATAATCTTAGAAAAATTACCTAAATCATGTCCTCCAAATTCTATTTTGTCTTATATTTCACTTCAAATAATGATCAAATAATATATAGAGCTCAAAAATATATTTCATAAGCATTTAACCATATAAACTTTCTCTTAATTAAAACTAACTCAAACAAATGGATATAAGTACATAAAAATTTAAAGAATCTCAAACAAAGTAAATATCAACAATAATCAAAAATTCAAACTAAGCAAAAATTTATCCTTTTTCCAAGAGTTATTAAATAAAAACCAAAAAAAATTCATTGGCTAAAAATTAAAATTCAATTAACTCATTGCTCAAGTGACACATCCTAAAAAATAAAAATAAAAAACTACCCCATTTTCGTAGGAAACACGGTTACACTTAGCATGTGCAACAAGCCTTTAAACCCCAAGGTTAACCCAAGTGGACGAGTTTTGTCTCGTGAGGGTTTGCAGTGAATCTACCCACAAAATTCAAAAATTTAAAATTCCCTAAAATTTTCAAAATATGACCTAAAAATAACAAAAATCCTAAATTCCTTCCCCCACACTTAAAATTTACATTGTCCCCAATGTAAAATAAAATGCAAAGAAAAAGGCATAAATAACTAAAATATAAAATCAAAAATAAAAAAAAAAAGAAAATTATACTCCCCTTGGGTTGCCTCCCAAGCAACGCCATTGTTTATCATAATTGGCTCGACAGCAGGCCAAAGTACTACGTCACTCTAACTTCGTGAATTTTGAGTACCCCATCCATCACGTCATTCTTCATCGGTAGATTCAGTCTTCCTTGCACATGACATAAACGTTTTACTCCCTCTTCAACGAAAAAATATTTAAGATGATTGGAAAGAGTTTTTATATTCGGAATGGGATCCTGCAAAACAAAATATAAAAATTTGTCCTGAGTAACATGTAATGGAATGAAAATAATTGCATTATTATCAAAAATCATTGGTAAAGAATTTAATGGAGTTTCATCCTCCTTCAAATCTTGTTTCAGCTTAATTGTTTTTTCTTCCTTTAACTCCAAATTATTGATAATTGCAATATCTAACTTTTTCTTGTTTATCTCCTCAACAACTTTCGCCACCTTAGGCATGTCATCATAAAAAATAACATCATTGTCTATATTAACACTATTTGCTTCATTGATGTTGTTTGCTTTCTCTTGCGTCGGTGATGGAGGTACAGTCTTTTCTGGATCTTCTATATCGTTACCACTTCTTAACACTTGTGCACTTGTATTCTCCGTTAGATTATTCACCGTTTGAGAAGGTACTTGCTCAGACTTTTGCTCTTCCAATTGATCGGTTGTGATTTGTCCCATTTGAGTACTCAAACGCTGAATAATTGCATTATTTTCTTGAATACGTGTCTGCATGTCTTGTTGAAATTGCAAATTATCCTGTTGAAATTGTAAAGTGTTAGCTTCAATTAATTTAAGCATATCTTCTAAAGATATATCATAATAAAAAGATTGGTCCTATTGTGATTGTAAAGTGGTAGCGGTAAGTTATTGGATCATATCCTCTAAAGACATATCAGAATTATTTGATTGGCCTTGTTGTTGTTGGGGATATGGCTGCATGTATTGTGGACAACTTGAAAAATTCTGATTTGTGGGCAGATTCATTTGTGGATTCTCATAGCCAAAATTAGGATGATCCCTCCATCCATAATTATACGCGTTTGAATATGGATCATATCTCCATTAGGGTTGACCAAGGAAACCACTTCTTATATTGACTTGCTCATATGACTTCTTTTGAAGAATGGGGCACATATTAGTTGGATGTCTTACCACCGCACAAATCCTACAAGTTTCCATTGGTTGCGTATTACCTGCAACCATTTGATAAACAAGAGAAGTTAGGGTATCAATTTGTTGCTCAAGAGAAGAAATAGTTACCTCATTGACATAATCATGCATGACTTCCATCCTTAACCTGCACAATTAAATTAAATTATGAAAAACTAGAAAAATAAAAATAATAAAAACTAAGAATAAATTACGATATTAAATAAATATTTACAAAAGCACAAAATTAAATTAAAATCATTCCACGACAACGACGCCAAAATTTGGTGTGCTGTCGCAGGCACCCAAAAATAAAATCTTACTTTGGAAAAATAAATATATAGTAGTGCAACTAAGAGTCGATCCCGCAGAGAATGAAAAATTTAATCTTATGTTTTCGTAAACTAAAATTGGGGGGGGGGGGGTAATTAAAGAAACAATTTAAATAAAATTAACTAAAATAAATATGCAATAAATAAATAAGAAGAAAAAGTCTTGGTTTAAGTCAACATCCACCATCAAGAATTTACAACTGATCACTGATGCAAGAATAACTCAATTCATATTTTAAATATTCACCGTAGAAAGAACTACTCGCATGTGGAATAATTTTTCTCCTCTCTCCTTAATTTTAGATAAGTAGAGCCACTTGGTCTAAATACCCTTACTACTAAACAACCTCTGGCACTTGTTAAAGATTTAATTTAATAGCAGCATAAAGAATTAGAGAGATCGTTGAACTAAACAACATAAACCACTTGGTTGCATTTAATTTAGATGAATATTCTTCCTAAGATAAAATAATCTTTTGATCTGCAAAACAATTAGTAAACTTAGTTGCTTCACAAATAGCAGTAGATTAATATGAATAATAAACTAGTAGGCCTCCTAGCAATTAAACTAACCAATCATAAAATTAAGCATAGAAAAATATCCAATACTTAAAATATAAATTGAACAATTAAAATAAATTAGATCTCACAGTGTATAAATCTTGATGGCTTCAATCACTTAAACCAAGAAAAATAAATTAACTACTCATAATTGTAAAGAATACTAAATAATAGAAGAGAGAATTTTTATTCTACTAGAAAAGTTGTATATTACATTGTATCTCAAGCCCTCTATTTATAGGCACCAAAATTCTCCTAACCCTAGTAGGATTTACAATTAAAAATAAAAGAAAAATAAAATAATTATTATTCTAACCCTAATTGGAATTAAAATCCAATTTTGAATCAAAAAGTAAGAAAAATTCGCGAATAATCTGATTTGGACAATTAACGCGCAAGCCAAACATGCCCTTCGCTACAGTGCTGGTCGCCAGCCTCCGCGCATTGCGTGGACAGGGATCTAAACGACGCCGTTTTGTTCCTTTTCTTGCCACTGTTCCGCTCACCGCGCGCATTGCGCGGACAGTCTGATGAAACGGCGTCGTTTCAGCTGTCAGCCAATCCATCCGCGCGCATTGAGCGGTCGCCTCTTTTTCGGAAATTACCATTATACCCTCACGCGACCACTTTCTTCTTATTTACCAAATTGCCATCAGTGCTGGTTAATTACCATTTTGCTATCAAATTCTTGCAAAATTTACAGATTTGCCCCCCAAGCTTATTTTTCCAACAAAATAAAATATAAAATAAATAAAAATAATATAAAAATACAAAAAATCCTAAAAACACATAATAATAAATAAAACTCCTAAAATACTAAAAATAAATAAAAACACATAAATAAAAAAAAATATAAAATTACTATAAAATTACCTAAATTAACATAAATTAACTAAAATCCTATAAAACATATTAAAACCAAAATAAGCTAAATATTTAAACATTTAAGCATACAATAAATATATAAACTAAGTATTAGGGAATAAAAATGTCGTATAATTTAACTCTATCACTTTCAGAACCATTCTTCCCAATAATTTGATTGATCTTTTCATCCACATGACCTAAAGATTCTTTTAAAATATTGGTGGCTTCTTCATTTGTGAGAGCCCTATCAATCATATTTGAAGAATGTTAAATCAATTGACTCCGCAAGAGTAAGTATGATTTGTCATCTTTTATCGCCACTCCATTATCATCAATTACACCACTTAATTTTGCCGTCTGTGTCCACCTTTTCAAAATATATTTTATAGGTAATTTTTCAAGATCGTGATAGTTATTTAAGTAAGCTACCACATGCTGACATAGGATTCCCGAACTCTCAAACTTTTTGCAAGTGCATGTTGCATAATCCAAAGATTTGTCATAATGAATTTCTCTTACTTTAAACTTGTTGGCATTCCTTCGATAAATCTTGTAGAAATGGTAGTTGACATCCTCCTTCATAATTTCAAACCTATAATTTAAGCTCTCACACAACTCATCTTCAAATTTATAATATATAGAGTGTGTATAAATGTCAACCATTTGAAACAAGAAGTTATGGCCAATTTTCATTTTTGACCTCTCAATCAAATCTTTGTTATCCGAAACCAACTCTACATGTCATTGATGTTGAAAATCCCGACCAAATTAAATCATAAAATCTAATAAAGAATTTCTTTAAGAAATAATTTTTTTAAAAATGAATGAGAACTCTCCGCTCGTTGGCTACTTGACATGCCGGCTGAGAAAACATGATTCACATGTGCGAGTACCCATCTATAACGGATGTCATACATTGACTGTAGCCATTTATTAGCATTCAACTCACTTTTCTCCACAAGCTCCACCCAAGTGGAGTCAAACTCTTCCGCAGTCTCAAAATTCCAAATGCAATCTAAAAATTCTCTATAATAAGCACTGAATTTTACCGAGTCAATCTTCTCTGAAAATTTGGTCAAAATATGCCAACTACAATACCTATGAAATGTATTAAGAAGGATTTGTGAAATAGCATTTGTCATAGTCGGATCCTGATCGGTGATAATCATCTCAGATGCATCACCTAGCATTGCTTCCAAAAAACACTTGAAAAGCCAGACAAAAGTATCTATAGTCTCATCACTTAATAAAGCACAACCAAATACAGTACTTTGACCATGATTATTGTCGACGCCGGGATTTTCGTCGTCTCGTTTTTTATTATTAAAAGTATCCCTTTCCAATTTTAGCCTTTAGATTAAGATGTGACTTTTGAAAAGGGTCGGCTTAGTGTCGACGGGTTTTGAAAGATCGATTTTATAATGAGCCAATTGACCAGAGTCGCCAGTTGGTATATTTAAAATGGATGTACCAACTCATCCGAGTTTAGTTTTCGTAATCGTTGGCTCATATGTGACTCCGATTGATTGGTCCGCAAACCGAGATTCATAGAGTTCGGGGGCTTGCTTAAGCGAGGGGAAGGTGTTAGGCACCCCCCGACTTCCGTGAAACACGGTTACCGCAATCTCGATGTTTTCCTATCCTTTTAAATCCTAAAATGTGTGTGTGTGTGTGTGTGTGTGTGTGTGTGTGTGTGTGTGTGTGTGTGTGTGTGTGTGTGTGTGCCTAAATGGACGTTTGTGGTGCGTTTTGCATAAAAAAGTTTGCTTTTATTTTATATGGCAAAAGTATTTATCTGGAAAGTGTTTTGGACGTTCTTTGACCCAAATGACGAGGCTTCGCTTTTTATAAGAAAGATTGATTTTAATTTCGAAAGCGTTGAGGTTTTTTATTTAGATGTCATTTTAGAAAACAATAGTTTTAAACTTTTGTCAAATAGGAATCGAGACTATACATTGCCTTCTAACAGTTAATATAAATAAAACGAGGGCAACTTCTAGAACTCTTTAACCCTATGCACAAAGTTTAATGAAAACATTGATTTATTTGCAAAAGCGTTTCTTATGACCTTTTAAAACCAAATGGAGTCTTTTTGCCAAACACGGGTTAAAGTTCGCCCAAGACTCTTAATTTTAAACCTCGTGAATCTAATATCCTAATTTGCTTGATTTTATAAAAACCTTTATCATTTCATTCCAAAATCGTTTTCTCGTGTCAAAAGGAAAATCAAGCATTAAAAATAGCGTTGCGGTTATTCACGGGCATGTAAGCCATCCAAATAACCCCAAACGCCTACAATCACATGTTTCACTATTACGGGGCCTTAAACCCGATTTTCGGTATCGATATCGCTTTAAGGCCCAAAAATTACATATTTACAACACAAGTGCATCGCCATTGCTACATACGTAAAAACTATAAAATAACCTTAAAAGGATATCATCGGGAGGTTAGGAGGAGATTCTATCCGCCACAAATCCTCTCTAACCATCCCTAATCCATAGATCCAAACATATATCGACTACATCGGATCTAACTTCAACATATACAAAATCAAACTATATTAAATAGCAATGCACCAAATATTTTCGGATCTAACAGTAGATCCACCCAACAAATGCACAAATATTAGATCTATAACAACTTAGACAATAAGATAAAATGAGAACTAGATCTAACTATATAGAACCACAAATGCTATGAACTTGGATTTCTTTACATTTCAAATGATGAAAGATACGCTTTAACACTTGAAAATCGAAATAGGATACAATACCTAGTAAAAATTGAACACAAGATGAAGAAATCTCACAATGTTTCTCTCTTTTCTATCTTTTTCTCTCTTCTCCCGCGCCTCTCTCTCTCTCTAAAAATCTATTTTTTCTTTCCTTTTTTTCCTTCTTTTTTCTTTCTCTCGGGTGGAAAATGGCCGCATATAGGCTTCAGCAGGCAGCCGCAGATGCATCTGCGGCTGGCCGCAGATGCATCTGCGGCTGCCTGCTGTGGCCGCCTGGCCGCCGCCTCGGCTGTCGTGTGCCGTTCTCGAGCCTCGTGCCTGTCACGTCTGTCGATGGCAGCGGTTGCATTCGCGGCCGTCCGGCTTGTTTTTTCGATTTTCGTGCCACGCGGTCTTAATTCGCCAATTTCTGCGGTATTATTTTGGAAAGCTGTATTTTTGCAGTCCGGAAATCCCCGAAAAACGTGCCATATTATTCTGGGAGGCTAGTTCGGAGGGATGCGACTTGATATGGAATTTGATAATTGTGCTTGGCTTTCAGGGGGCGCTGCCCCCTACCCCCCCGCCAGCTCATCGGCGAGCTGGGCAGCCGCTCGCTCACCGGGGAGCGAGACCCCCGAACATCGTAAGCGTAGTGGCCATTTGTCGTCTTTGGTGATCCGAACAGGTTCTTCGGGATTAGCTTTCTGCCTTGCCTGATGCTCGTTGTTTGCTGTGGCGGCTTTGACCGTAAGTTGTTGGGGTGGCTTCGTGTTGGGGTCCACCTTCCTTTTCGCTCGTCGGGTCAAATGACGGTTTTGCCCTCCTGCCAGGGTTAGTACAAAAGTGCAAAATTTGGGTGTCTACAGCTGCCCCTCTTTATCATGTTTATGGAATGGTAAGTGAAATGAACATGATAAAGAAGTAGGCACCCAATGCATGATGATGACAGTACATATTTTAATGATGCAACATATATATCATTGATGCAACATATATACGTTAATGACGCAACACTAATATTACCGGTTACTGCCTCAACTGGACTCGCATCGCATATTCGCCAAAATTATTTTCTCTTGCTTATCGCATATCGCATATTAAATATCAAATCGCATATCATACTAAATCAAAAACGCGTTACATCGCATATGAAGTCGTATATCGCATCGCATTGCACATTGCATCGCATTGTTTTGGTCATCGTCGGATCTTTTCCCAACGGTTCGTTTTTGGACGGTCAGGAATTTGCACTGACGGGTCATTTTTGGACGGTCAGTTCTTGTATCTGACGGGTCATGTTTGGACGGTCAGGGATTTTCACTGACGGGTCATGTTTGGACGGTCAGTTCTTGTATCTGACTGGTCATGTTTGGACGGTCAGAGATTTTCACTGACGGGTCATGTTTGGACGGTCAGTTCTTGTATCTGACTGGTCATGTTTGGACGGTCAGTTTCCTTTGACTGACGGGTCACGTTTGGACGGTCAGTTTCCTTTGACTGACGGGTCATGTTTGGACGGTCAGTTTCCTTTGACTGACGGGTCATGTTTGGGCGGTCAGTTCTTTTGACTGACGGGTCATGTTTGGACGGTCAGTTCTTTTGACTGACGGGTCATGTTGGACGGTCAGGGATTTTCACTGACTGGTCATGTTTGGACGGTCAGGGATTTTCACTGACTGGTCATTTTGGCTGGCCAGTTCTTTTGACTGACGGGTCATGTTGGATGGTCAGGGATTTTCACTGACTGGTCATTTTGGACGGCCAGTTCTTTTGACTGACGGGTCATGTTTGGACGGTCAGTTCTTTTGACTGACGGGTCATGTTTGGACGGTCAGTCCTTTTGACTGACGGGTCATGTTTGGACGGTCAGTTCTCTTGACTGACGGGTCATGTTGGACGGTCAGGGATTTTCACTGACTGGTCATTTTGGACGGCCAGTTCTTTTGACTGGCGGGTCATGTTGGACGGTCAGGGATTTTCACTGACTGGTCATTTTGGACGGCCAGTTCTTTTAACTGGCGGGTCATTTTTGAGTTGGTCAGGTATCGTATCTGACTTGTCATTTTTGGCTTGGTCAGGTATCGTTTCTGACTGGTCGCTTTTGGTTTGGTCAGGTATTGTATATGACTGGTCGTTTTTTGGTTTGGTCAGGTTTTCACTGTCGGGTCATTATTGTAATTGCCAGGTCTCGTCTCTGGAATCGCTGTGTACTATCTTAAATGGACTCGCATCGTATTGTACATCATAAAAATGCAATAACTCTAGAGGAAATTCAAAAGGAAAGCGTACCTGATTAGTTTGTGGGGCCTCCCTAGGATTCGTCCTCGTAAATCGCTTTTGCCAGCCACTTCTTTTGGTTTGACTTGTCATTCTTGGGGTTCGTCCTCGTAGATCGCTCTTGACAGCCATCGCTTTTGAGTTGTTATCCTTGTTGATTAGCTGAGGGTGTTTCGGACAGTCATTTTGCAATTTCCTTGATGTTTCATAGATTCTGGGCGCATCGGATCGTGGAAGTTTTCCGCTGTCATGTTCCTCTGATAAATGGCACCGGTATTCGTGACGCTGACAGTCTCGTACCTGTGATTTTTCTTTCATGTATATTTTATTTTTATATATACATGGATGCGCAGATGTTATGCATGGATCAATAGTTATGCTTGGAAGGAAATGACCCCTGTTTAGTCAAATGATACAATTTTCCACGTGTCGTTCCTTTTTTACTACTCAGTTGTGTCATGCCTTATTTGGGAGGACAGTTTCTGGACTTCAAGGTTTGTTCGTTGAATCGCATGCCCCTGATCGTTTCTCTGTTGGGGAATTGTATATGTCGTTTTGAATGCCCAATCGACTCATCCAGGGCTTCTCATCCTGCTCGCAGATCGTCATGTCTTTGAATTTGGGGTGCAGGGACTTCCTCTTATGCTAGAGGATTATGCCTAGATTCTGGGTTGATATCTAGGTGATCCCCTGGTCCGTTAGTCGTATGCCTTTATAGCTCTTTGACTTTCATCTGATTAATGCAGTCCACTTGGCTCCTCTTTTTTCGATGACCGACGACCATGTTGCCCTTCCTTGCCTTTTAATTGACCAGCTCTGACGTCAGGAATTATATCGCTCTTGCATATGCTTGCTTGAGTATCGAGGTAATGTTAACGTACATCATGCTGAGTTTGTCAAAATCCATTGATGGTCGTGGGGGAAGGTTTGTTGATGAGGAGTTTGATATAGACCTGTGCTCCTTTCATTTCCATGATCTTTAAAATGCCCCAGCCTTACTCATGTTTTTGTCGCGGATTCGTACGGGAAGTCATTTCGTTGGTCATGCCGAGTTACCTACACCGATTCATATCCTGCACAAGCAACAAACGCTAAATGCTCGACCGTTCGGGTCGGCGGGGTTAACTTCGATATTACTAAACATCTCAACAGTTGAGCAGATAAAATGGAATGCTCATGATTATGTAATTTGGCTCGTGTTTGTGATGTTTGTGTCTTATCGTTTAAAGAAACTCGACATCGAGATGGATCTCTTTTTTCGTAAATCGTGAGTGGATTAATTTGACATTGAATGAATTGCGAATGTATTAATTCACTCTCGATTTCACTTTTCTTTTTTTTTTTTTTTTTTTTTTTTTTTTCTTTTTTCTTTTTTTCTCTTTTTTTTTTTTTTTTTTTTTTTTCTTTTTTCATCTGACGAGTTAGGAAATCATAATAAAAACATTTAAGTATTCATGGTCAATATACGTGAGTATGATCAAATTCAAAACTACCTTCCTTTATCAGATGTATTTTGTCTTCATTCTCGATATCGTTATTCACAGAATTAACGTCATATGGCAAGTGCACTGTGCGATGCATCCTTCGATAGGGGTTTCTTTTCCATGACTTTAGACGAGCCTCTTCTTTCTCTGATCGAACATTTTTTTCTCTTTCTTTTTTCGACTACGCCTTTTCCTTTTCGTGTCCACTTAACTTGTCTCGTTTTCTTAGGCTATTCAGAGTTACCCATTTAACGAGCTTTGGACCAATGACTCCCAAACCATGCGGCTTTAGGGCATTAGGTGTAAAGACACCCCTTCGGGTTTACTTGCTCGAGTAACAAAGGTCACGCTTCGATACAAGTTAGGTGGTTTACTGCATTCATTCCTCGTCTGACCTTGTGCAAGATTCGTTTTCTTAGGCTTGAGTTACCCATGTAGCGAGCGTTGGGGCCGGTGACTCCCAAATCAGACGACTTTAGGGCACCAGGTGTAGAGACACCCTTCAGGCTTAATTACTCGAATAACCCTTGCCACGATTCGAATCTGCTCAGGTCTCTGCAGCTGTAATGCTCGTTTTCTTAGGCTCTGAATTACCCATGTAACGAGTGTTGGGCCGGCGACTCCCAAATCAGATGACTTTAGGGCGCCAGGTGTAAAGACACCCCTCAGGCTTAATTGCTCGAATAATTCAGGCCACGATTCGAGACATTTGGTTCACTTTTATTTATCTTCCGACTCTGCATCAACTGTCATCCTTATCGTCATAGCTTTATACCCCACATCTGAAAGTTGGCGCAAACGCAAAGTGCAGACTTGCCTATGAGGTGGATTCTGCTTCGAACGACACTTCGAAATCAGGTCTTTGTACAGTTTTAATAGGTTGATCAGTTTTAATCATCTAATTATACTCACGAGTCTGCTCCACAGATGCTTGTCAGAATTAATTCGATTCCTAACAAGTCAAATAAAATTTTCTCTTTCCAAAAGTAATGTTAGAGTTAAACTATGTACAGTCTTAATATATGTACATGAAGACAGGAAAGAAATAAATAACTGAGATGAGTTGTATCTTACCTGTGGGTCCTCGTATTCTGAAAGAGCTCTGACTGGAAAGGACCAATTGATCGTACAGCTCTGATGATGTTGTCGTATGCTGACGAGATCGTACCATAGATGTTGAATTGTGCACTACCTTTCCATGGATGGTTGATAAATGCCCCAGTGTCGAGTCGTCATCGATTTCAAAATTGCCCCAGTCCTGATTGTTGTCAAGGTTATTGCTTCGTGGTGTCTTTGACAGGTGGGCTGATGAGATGCTGGGAACCCCAAAATCCTTTGCTTTTGATTAGGTAGGAAGTGCACTCCGATGGGTTGACAGGAGAACAGGTTGTCTGAGTCATTGATCGTTAACTGTAAAACCATCGAAGGGTTCTATGGATTTTTTACAAGGATTAGGCCGCGCCAAAGTGGCTGCCTACGTACTCCTATAGGAAGAGGAGATCAGGTCTTTCGTAGTTCAGGCTTTTCATTGCACACCAGATTGCTTTTTCTTTTTTTTCTTTTTTTTTTTTTTTTTTTTTTCTTTTTTTTTTAAGAAAACATAACATAATAATGCATAGAAAATAAAACGAGGCATAATATTAAGCAGCCAATAACATCCCCACCCCTTTTTTGGGACTCGCAATCGTATCATTTAAGTTCACCATTTCATAGTTCGCGGAGGCTCGTCAATCCATTCGTCGGTGTTCGGGTTCCCCATTGCGGTGATCTCAATATCGTTTGCCATTTTTAGCTCTCCTCTTTCGATAAGATTTTGGATCTTGTGCCGCAACGCCCAACACTCTTCAGTATCATGCCCTGGTGAGTTGGAATGATAGAGGCATATTCGTGTAGGATCGTATCTTTTAGACTTGGGGTCGGTTTGTGGCAGCAACTCCGTAATCTTTCCCCGGCTGATCAGAAGGTACAATATTTCTGCATTTGATTTGCTCAAAGGGGTGAACTTTCGATCTCTTGGGAATGCTGCTCGATCTTTCCCCTTTGAGGGTTCACCTCTGTCCGAGCGGTTATCAAGGCTCCACTGGTGGGATCGTCCGACATCTTTATTATTTTCATTTCCCTGCCCTTTCATTCTGTTTTGATCTCCTTCAGTCAGCTGGTTTTCCTGGGAGGGATCCTGGTTTGAAACTTGTTTGTCCTCTTCTCCCGTCTGGTCTCTCAGTAATTGGGTGAAGAGTTGTCTCGTTAGATTATGTTGGTGTACCACCAGGTCTGCTAATTGCTTCATTTGATGCCTGACCAACTTCATTTCTTGCCTAATGACCTTAACCTCCTCCAGACATTCCCTTTCAAGGACATTTGTTTCGCTCATTGGGGGGTATTCTTCGACCTTTCGGATGTATTTGCGATTAGGATCCACCACGATATTTCCTGACCCAATCATGCTTACCTCATTTGTTCCGTATTGTGGCAGATGGTTGGCGTTGACATCTGGTCGCTGAACTACAATGTCCCCCCTATCGATCAAGTTCTGTATCTTATGTTTCAACGCCCAGCATTCCTGAGTGTCATGCCCCGGGGACCCGGAATGATAGGCACATTTCTTGCTTGGGTCATGCTTCTTCCCCTTTGGGTCAGTCGGTGGTGCCAGCTCCGTAATCTTCTTTTGGGTGATTAACACGGCCAAAATTTGCTCTAATGGATCTCCCAACGGGGTGAATTCCCTATCTCGGGCATTTTCAAATCTCCTTCGCCCCTCATACCTTTGATCGTTGAAATTTGACTGACGCGGGGGCTCATTCCTTTGCATGCGGACAGGAGGGCTGGTCATTGCTTTCCCAGATAGCCCTTGCAAGACCAGGGACACATCTTCCTCTTTGCTCTCATGTGGTCTCTGGGAAGAACTGTCATAGTTTCCACTTTGGATTTGCTCAGCAACAGCCTCAAGAGCCGTGAAGTCTCGGATCTTTCCTGACTTTAACCCCATTTCTGCCATCTCCCCGTGTTTGATCATCTCTGAAAAAGGTTTGCCTAATCCAGCCAATACTCTTTCGTAATAAGGAGCCTCCTGTATGTCTATGAAGGTCATCACCATCTCAGCCTCATCCATTGGAGGGTTCACTTGGGCAGCCATCCTTCTCCACCGTTGAGCATAATCTCTGAAGGATTCATTGGTCTGCTTCCTGATCTTTGTCATCTGGTATCGGTCCGGGGCCATTTGGGATTGAAAGCTGTATTGTGTTAAAAAGGTGTGGGCCAGTTCTTCCCAGTTGTGGATCTTAACATTATCCAATCTCGCATACCATGTCCTAGCCTCCCCTGTCAGGCTTTTCTGGAATAACTGCATTCTCAATGACTCGTCCTCAGCATATGCCCCGAGTTCTCCGATGTAGATCTTCAGATGCGTGTAAGGATCCCCCGACCCGTTGTACTTTTCAAATTCGGGGATCTTGAACTTCTTGGGGTATTTGGCTCCCGGGAAAATGCATAAGTCGGAGTAGTTGACACTGCCATATGACCCGATCCCTTTCATAGTTTTTATGGCTTCTTCCATCTGGTTTATCTTCTTGCTGACAGTATTGGCAACTTCATCTTCTGGAATGACAATAATGTGTTTCGGCTGTTCAACCTTTGGGGTTTCTGTGGTTACTCCGTTTCCTTGATATGATGGCCCGGGTGGGTCCTCGGTTTGTGCCTTCGATTTCAACTTGAAGTGCTCTTTTAGCATCATGGTCAATTCCGTCAATTGATTCTTTACTGCATCAAACTCTTCCCTAGATACGGGAGTTGGGTTAGGATTGGGGTTCTCAGCCATTTCAACTGTTGACTCTCTGGCTTTCTTGGATCGGAGACGGGTTTTGAGGAGCAATCCTTCGAATAAAACAAGCCACGTTTAGTTTCGGGAAATGACACTGGTGGATGCATGCTAAAGCAAATATTTTTGTGTTTTTTGAGTTTTATAATCTTTTTCTGCAAAACAGGGTCAGTATCCCTTTAACCAAAGTAATGACATTGTGCAATTTATGATGCTCTCCAAGCTGTCCCTGTAAAACAGAGGTTAGTACTTTTTATTTTGACAAAATTTGGTTGGTACAAAAGGATTGACTACAGTATGATTTTTATTTTGACAAAATTGGTTGGTAAAAAATGATTGACTACAGTATGATATCATGCGCGTAAAGCGTAAAAGGGCATGAAGAGACTTTCCATGCGTTGGGTTTATCTGAGGCTGACCTACCCTAAGTTACTCTCGCGGGCTTTTCGGCATGAAGGTTCCCAGATCTTCGCAACATACTTGAAGGGAAATAGATCCGATCTTTCAATTGGATTGGATCTGAGTGGATGCTTTTCCTGAGCCTCGCCGGGGAGCACCCCTTTGAGTCCAGTAATCCACATCCGACGGGTTTGCCTCAGGAGGAGGAACTGCTCAACATACATTCATCATACATTCATCGTACCTCACCGTATGCATATGATGCTAATAAAGTAAAGCTTCGAAAAGGAATTGCAATCACATCATTCACATACACACACAAAAAGGTAAATCAACGCAAATAACGCAAACACACATTTTTTAGATTTTTAAAGGATAGGAAAACATCAGGATTTTAAACGCGGCTTAAGCCCTCTAATGTCCCCAGCAGAGTCGCCAGCTGTCGACGCCGGGATTTTCGTCGTCTCGTTTTTTATTATTAAAAGTATCCCTTTCCAATTTTAGCCTTTAGATTAAGATGTGACTTTTGAAAAGGGTCGGCTTAGTGTCGACGGGTTTTGAAAGATCGATTTTATAATGAGCCAATTGACCAGAGTCGCCAGTTGGTATATTTAAAATGGATGTACCAACTCATCCGAGTTTAGTTTTCGTAATCGTTGGCTCATATGTGACTCCGATTGATTGGTCCGCAAACCGAGATTCATAGAGTTCGGGGGCTTGCTTAAGCGAGGGGAAGGTGTTAGGCACCCCCCGACTTCCGTGAAACACGGTTACCGCAATCTCGATGTTTTCCTATCCTTTTAAATCCTAAAATGTGTGTGTGTGTGTGTGTGTGTGTGTGTGTGTGTGTGTGTGTGTGTGTGTGTGTGTGTGTGTGCCTAAATGGACGTTTGTGGTGCGTTTTGCATAAAAAAGTTTGCTTTTATTTTATATGGCAAAAGTATTTATCTGGAAAGTGTTTTGGACGTTCTTTGACCCAAATGACGAGGCTTCGCTTTTTATAAGAAAGATTGATTTTAATTTCGAAAGCGTTGAGGTTTTTTATTTAGATGTCATTTTAGAAAACAATAGTTTTAAACTTTTGTCAAATAGGAATCGAGACTATACATTGCCTTCTAACAGTTAATATAAATAAAACGAGGGCAACTTCTAGAACTCTTTAACCCTATGCACAAAGTTTAATGAAAACATTGATTTATTTGCAAAAGCGTTTCTTATGACCTTTTAAAACCAAATGGAGTCTTTTTGCCAAACACGGGTTAAAGTTCGCCCAAGACTCTTAATTTTAAACCTCGTGAATCTAATATCCTAATTTGCTTGATTTTATAAAAACCTTTATCATTTCATTCCAAAATCGTTTTCTCGTGTCAAAAGGAAAATCAAGCATTAAAAATAGCGTTGCGGTTATTCACGGGCATGTAAGCCATCCAAATAACCCCAAACGCCTACAATCACATGTTTCACTATTACGGGGCCTTAAACCCGATTTTCGGTATCGATATCGCTTTAAGGCCCAAAAATTACATATTTACAACACAAGTGCATCGCCATTGCTACATACGTAAAAACTATAAAATAACCTTAAAAGGATATCATCGGGAGGTTAGGAGGAGATTCTATCCGCCACAAATCCTCTCTAACCATCCCTAATCCATAGATCCAAACATATATCGACTACATCGGATCTAACTTCAACATATACAAAATCAAACTATATTAAATAGCAATGCACCAAATATTTTCGGATCTAACAGTAGATCCACCCAACAAATGCACAAATATTAGATCTATAACAACTTAGACAATAAGATAAAATGAGAACTAGATCTAACTATATAGAACCACAAATGCTATGAACTTGGATTTCTTTACATTTCAAATGATGAAAGATACGCTTTAACACTTGAAAATCGAAATAGGATACAATACCTAGTAAAAATTGAACACAAGATGAAGAAATCTCACAATGTTTCTCTCTTTTCTATCTTTTTCTCTCTTCTCCCGCGCCTCTCTCTCTCTCTAAAAATCTATTTTTTCTTTCCTTTTTTTCCTTCTTTTTTCTTTCTCTCGGGTGGAAAATGGCCGCATATAGGCTTCAGCAGGCAGCCGCAGATGCATCTGCGGCTGGCCGCAGATGCATCTGCGGCTGCCTGCTGTGGCCGCCTGGCCGCCGCCTCGGCTGTCGTGTGCCGTTCTCGAGCCTCGTGCCTGTCACGTCTGTCGATGGCAGCGGTTGCATTCGCGGCCGTCCGGCTTGTTTTTTCGATTTTCGTGCCACGCGGTCTTAATTCGCCAATTTCTGCGGTATTATTTTGGAAAGCTGTATTTTTGCAGTCCGGAAATCCCCGAAAAACGTGCCATATTATTCTGGGAGGCTAGTTCGGAGGGATGCGACTTGATATGGAATTTGATAATTGTGCTTGGCTTTCAGGGGGCGCTGCCCCCTACCCCCCCCGCCAGCTCATCGGCGAGCTGGGCAGCCGCTCGCTCACCGGGGAGCGAGACCCCCGAACATCGTAAGCGTAGTGGCCATTTGTCGTCTTTGGTGATCCGAACAGGTTCTTCGGGATTAGCTTTCTGCCTTGCCTGATGCTCGTTGTTTGCTGTGGCGGCTTTGACCGTAAGTTGTTGGGGTGGCTTCGTGTTGGGGTCCACCTTCCTTTTCGCTCGTCGGGTCAAATGACGGTTTTGCCCTCCTGCCAGGGTTAGTACAAAAGTGCAAAATTTGGGTGTCTACAATTATTAACCTCCATTAGTGGTGCAAATATCATTCCGTAACAATTAGTATTGTATGTGGTATCAAAAATGACAACATCATCATAAAATCTATAAGCCCGTCTAGAAGTTGTATCAGCCCAAAAACAACGAGTAATCCTTTTTTCATCGTCTGTGTCAATTGTGAAAGTAAATGAAGGATTCTTTTGTTGTTCTAACTTCAAGTATTCATTTAACACATAGCCATCATGTCCCTTCAACTCATTGCGCTTGTCTCTTTCAAAGTTATACAAATCTCGTTGCGTGCAACCAATATTTTCGAACCCTCCCGCCTGCACTGCAAGGAATTTATATTGTTGGCATTGTGGTATATTCACCATGCCAAGTTGTTGACTCAAAGATTTTTGGGCAGTTGACATATTTCAGTGAGATCATAAAAGATGCTTCTTATGTAGGGTCGACAATGGGTGACAATGACGCTCCTCAAATTTTCTAATTACATAAAAGTTATTTCTTTTTACCACTATAATTCTTGCAGTACAACCTTCTTTTGTAGATCCACATTTTCGTTTTACATCCACATCAGCTAATAGTTTGCCCTTTCCTTACTTATAACACACATACTCCTTCCTATAAATCTCGTCGCTTCCCACCCTTTTTCTCATTAAACTTTCATACACTAAAATCAGCATGCATTGCATATGTATTATAAAAAGTGTGAACATCATCTAATGTTTGAAATTCTTGAGCTAGCTTAGGCATAAACTCATCGGCTACTTGAAGATAATAGATAAAAGTTTTAGCATTGTTCACTTCCAACCCCTCTACACTCAAATCACCCCCTCCATTTCTATTTCAAAATTGAACATGTTCTCAAAATCCATTTCTGCATTATCCCCACAACTCCCTATTTCATTTTCCATGACATCCATTGTTAATAAAAATGAAAATAATGAATGGCAATTTAAAAAAATTGATCAAATTTCATTTCATTTCATTATTTCATTTCATGGTTCATGTCATTATTTTCAAACCATACAAACAAAACTACAATTAATGAAAAAGCATGTCTACCAAATATTTATAGAATTCTAGAGTTTGCATTTATGGGTATGCTGTAAGGCAATAATTTCATTTGCTTAATCATTAATGACTCTTATCATGCACCATGAAATGAATTTACAAAATATTTCAAGAGCTTAAAGTCTCTTCTCAAGCCAAATCTTAAAGCTTTTTTACTTCTGGGATACTTTTTCCCCAAATCTGAAAAGATCCTATATTTACTTGTTTAAGGAAAAAGATTGAAGTATTAGAAAACTCTTCCACAGTTCTCATTAAATTCCATCAATTCTCATGTTCATCCCCAAAAAAATTGAAAAATTGATAAAAAAAAAATAAAAAATAAATAAATAAAATAAGAACACCCATTAAATTCTACCAATACTCACACAAGTGTTGTTGTTACAGAATATCCATTTTAAAAATTTCACACAAATCTGAAAAGAGTTTAAGGTTTATCGATGTGGGCATATATAGATCCTCAATTCGTGTAGTTGGTAGATTCCTTCGTGTTGCTTAATTTGGAAAAAAAGTTCAAACCGCTTCCCCTTATCTGAAAAGAGTTTAGGAGAAAGAAACCCAAATCAGATTTGTTTTAGAAGCAATTATCGTGTTTAGTTTTGAGGAGAGAAAAATCCAAATCGGATTTGTTTGAGAAGCAATTACCGAGTTTTGTTTTGAGGAGAGAGAAACCCAATTTGATTTGTGGAGAAGCAATTATCGGGGGTTTTTAGGAGAGAGAAAAGCAATCTAATTTGTGGGAGAAGTAACAACATGGAGGTGTTTTATTTTTTGGAGAGAGAAACTAACTTGTGTTTTGTTTTTTAGAGTGAGAAACTGACTTGGTGAATATATAGGTATGTCACTTAAGTGTGGAATGTCACTTAAGTGGAATGCTTGTGAACCGTGCTATGTGAATTTAAGTTCATATATAAACGGGTATGAATTTAATTAAATAACCTTTATACTATGTGACAAGTATTAATGAATAAATGATTATAAGTTAAAATACTTATAATGTCAGATATCAAATATAATAGATAAATCAATTAAATAATACTTGATATAACATTTGTTTAACTCAAAAATATATTTAATTATATATTTAGTCTATCATGTAAACACTTTAAATAATGCCGCTTGACTTTGAGTCTCTTTCGGCTAATTCCTTCACTTAAGAAGAATATTTCCACTATAGTTCTCAGTATCAAGTATGAGCCAAATTTAATGTTATCAATATCTTATATTTATTTAAATACTTTTGATAGATCACTTCGACTTTGAGTCCTCTTTCGGCTAATTCCCTCATTTAACATTAATATCTCACTATAGTCTCGATGCCCAACTATGAGCCTACTTTACGATATTTATATAAATAAAATTTATCAATAAAAAATAAATTAAGCTTTAAGTCTTCATTCGGCAAATTCCCTCATTTAACATAAATGTCTTTACTATAATTTCGGTGTCTAAGTATAAACTTCTAATGAGATATAAATAAGATTAAATACTTTTAATCTCATTATACTTTATGTCAACTTACAAATGTCTAATTATTTTTTTTTCTTACAATCAACTAAATTAAACTTTACTTTACCTACATAAATCTCAAATTCCATCTTTGGTGTTAAATTTTTAACGAAACATTGACATTAGGGGTGCACACAAAATCGACTAAAATCGAAAAATTGACCGGACCGAACCAAACCGTTACTATTTCAAATCTGTTGAACATTGCACGATTAATTTGATGATAAGAATTAAGATTATTAAATGCATCCAATAGCAGAATTATAAAGACCTTTGATTGTGTATAATGTACAAGGACTTAGTTAGATAAGATCAAAACTGTTAGGTTGATCTTTTGATATAAATTTGTTGAATTGTAAAGTCCTTTGTGATATACAAAGACTTAGATTTAAATAGATCAAAATTGTTAGGTTGATCTTTTGTTATAATCTAAACGTATAATGGACTCTACGATTATGCTCAAAGAAGACTCTACGACCAACAGACTCTACGACCAAAGAGAGCAACCGCATAACAGACTCTACGACCTCGCGCCAAGAAGACTCAATGATTTAATCTAATCGTAGAATGGACCCTACGATTATGCTCAAAGAAGACTCTATGACCAACAGACTCTACGACTAAAGAGAGCAACCGCAGAACAGACTCTACGACTAAAGAGAGCAACCGCAGAACAGACTCTACGACCTCACTCCTTAGTGGATTTGCTGCTTGAAGAGCAAAACAGTGGAGTAGGAGTCTTGTGAACTCTAAACCACTTAAAACCTCGTGTTGTTTATCTTGTGTGTTTTAACTGCTATATCTGCTATATAATTGCTTGCTAAATTATTACTTTTACAAAACAAGAAGGGGTAACTAAATCACATTCCGTTATGCTAAACTTATTGATTAAGTATTCATTATACACTAAAAGGAAGAAGTAAAAGTTAAAAAAAAAATTAAAGAATCTATTCAACCCCCCCCCCCCCCCTTCTAGATATCTTTCATGTCATTGGAAACTAATAATTGGTATCAGAGCAAGTTCTCACATTTAAAGCCTTACAAGCTTGAGTAGATCAAATGACACTCAACAAGAATGGATCAGAACTCGGTGGAGGTAACAGACCTCCTATGTGTAATAAATAAAAATTTGCTAACTGGAAAGTTCGTATGCAGGCTTACATGGATGCTATAGATGTTGAACTGTTTAAGACAGTGCAAAATGGGTCGATCATACCAATGAAGCTTGCACTATCAACTGAAGATCCAATCAAGTAAATAGCAAAGAAAAGAGACGAATGGATAGACAATGAAAAGAAGGATGTTCAAAGAGACAAAAAGGCTAAGAACATCCTATTTCAATCTCTAGATGATGATTTGTTTGAGAACGTTGTCAACTGTAAAACAGCTCAAGAAGTCTGGCAAACTCTGTTGATCATGCATGAAGGAACAGAAGGAGTCAGAGAAAATAAGCAATCATTGCTTGTTCAGCAGTATGAAATGTTCACCCACATCTTAGGTGAAAACATTACAAACACCTATGAGAGATTTAACTTACTACTAAACTCTCTCAGATCTTATGGAAAAGTCTATCCAAATAGAGATCTCATCATTAAATTCATGAGATCTTTGCCAAGCAAATGGGATGCCAAAACCACAGTCATCCGGGAGTCAAAGAACCTGCACGAGATAACTGTACAACAGTTATATGGAAATCTTCTCACCTACAAGCTGGAGCTAAATTAAAGAGCAGAAACTCTATCTGGGGAAAGAAAGAAGGAGAAAAACATTGCTCTTAAAGCCTCAACCTCAACTCACAGAAACAATCACAAGGATAACTCTGACTCCGACAAGGATGAATCAAATGATGATAAAGTAGCTGCCATGCTAGTCAAACATTTTAAAAGATTCATCAACAGGAACAGACCTCAGAAGTTCAGAAGCAACAACAGCAAACAACAACCAAATGACATTTGCTATAATTGCAAAAAGTAAGGTCACTTCATTGCTAAATGTCCAAAACCCTTAAGAGAAGAGTTGAGGAGGGACAGAACAAAAATAAATCCAAAAAGAGAATTAAAGAACCTCCACAAGCAAAAGAATAATGATAAAATCTTCATAGCTGAAGGCTCCTGGAGTGACTCAAAAGAAGAATTAAACTCTAAGTCAAGTGATGATGAAGAGCTACAGAAGTCCAACCTATGCTTAATGGCAAACGAAGAAGGAAGCAGCAAAAAGGAATTCAACATAGATGAGGTATTTGATTTCTACTCCCCTGAATTAACCATTGATGATCTTAGAGAAGGCATGCATGACTTAATGGTAGAATTACACAAATACATGAAAATGTTTCGAAGGTTATCTAAAGATTACTCTCATCTAAAAGAGGATAAAGAGAAGATAAACATAGAATTAGAAGCCTCACTTCAAATTGCAAAACTTTATTCTAGTCTTGAGATTGAGAATGAATGACTAAAAGAGATAAATGGTTTAAGCATTAATAAAAAGTCTTCACTAGCCTCCAAGATTCAGGAACTAGAAAAGACAATTTTCATGTGGTACAAGTCTAGTTTGTCTATGGACACCCTGATCTCAAGCCAAAGAGATGGTGACTGATAGATCAGGATTAGGTTTTGAGAATTCATTCTCAAAGCCTAATATGGAGAAGTCTATGGAAATAAATGAAGGCAAATCCTTTAATTTTGATAAAGGAAGTGTATTCATCAAATCCTCAGATTCTATATCTCCTAGCTGTCCACACTCTGTTAATCCTGCTATCAGTTTAGACAATAAAACTCGCACTGGTCTGGGGTTCAAAAAATTAAAAAACAAGTTAAGCAGAACTCACTTTACGAACCATCCTCACAAAAAACGTAGAGTTTACTATCACTCTACGAATCATGAGAATCGTAGAGTAGTATGGAAGTAGAATGTAGATCAGCAAAATCAAAGGACTATGAGGAATCATAATCCATACAGGTCCTGGACAAATAAGAATTCACAAATGCACACATATCATCGTCAATATCATATCAATCATAGACTGTAAGGATCTAAAATCAAACATATTTGGGTCCCAAAAGGTACTAACAAAACAGGACCCAAACAAATATGGATACCAAAATGAAGATTGATTTGTTATGCAGGTAAAGAGATCCATCTGGTATCTAAACAGTGGATGCTCAAGGCACATGAAAGGAGACAAGACTCTTCTGTCAGATTATAGGGAAAAAGATGGACCTGCAGTCATATTTGGAGACAACGACTCTGGGAAAACCAGAGGTTATGGCTCAACTGAAAATGGTGCAATATCTTTCAGTAAAGTGGCTTATGTTGAAGGACTAAAGCACAACCTGCTAAGCATCAATCAACTCTATGACAAAGGACATCAAGTCACCTTCCTCAACAACCAATGCCAAGTTAGAGATTTAAAGACTAACTCTCTAAAGCTAGAAGGAGTTCGACAAGGAAATGTCTATGTGGTCAACCTTGCTCAATTAAGTTCAGATGAGACAGTCTGTTTCCTTGCTAAAACCTCTGAAGATATGTGCTGGCTTTGGCACAGGAGGTTATCTCATCTTAACTTCAAGAGTATTTCAAAGCTTGCCTCCAAAGATCTAGTAAAAGGATTGCCAAAGCTAAATTTCATCAAAGAAAAACCCTGCAAAGCCTGTCAGTTTGGAAAGCAAACAAAGACTTCATTCCAGAGCAAGACAGAAAACTCAAATGATAGAGCTCTTCAATTACTTCACATGGATTTATTCGGGCCTATCTCGACGACTAGCCTCAGAGGAAAAAGATACTCTCTAGTGCTAATAGATTACTACACTAGATATACATAGGTATCCTTTCCAAACTCTAAAGATGAAACCATTTCACATCTTATCAAGCTCTTCAGACTAATCATGAATGAAAAAGGCGAGAAGATCAAAGCCATCAGAAGTGATCATGGAAGAGAGTTTGACTTCTCAGATATGGACCAGTTTTGTGAAGAAAATGGAATCAATCACAACTTCTCAGCCCTAAGGACGCCTCAACAAAATGGAGTAACAGAAAGGAAGAATAGGACTCTTATTGAAGCAGAAAGAACCCTTTTAGCAGTAGCCTATCTTCCTGAATATTTCTGGGCTGAAGCCATCAGCACTTCATGCTACACTCAGAACAGGTCACTCATACACTCAACATTGAAGAAGACTCCGTACGAATTATGGAAAGCAAGAAAGCCAAACTTAAGTTATTTTCATTCTTTTGGCTGCCTTTGCTATGTACTCAACAATGGTAAGAAGCATCTAACTAAATTCCAGCCAAAATCAGATAAAGGAATCTTCCTTGGCTATGCAACAGATAGCAGAGCATTCAGGATATTCAACAAGGAATCCTTAACTGTTGAAACCTCCATCCATGTCACATTCGATGAATCAGATCCTGAAAAGAAAAAATCAACACTCAACGAGTCTTCAGATACAAGCTCAACAATCGAACAGATCAAAATCGTAGAGTCAGACTCTACGACCATGGAACCAGTAACAGAAATCGTTAAGCAAGTAGAATAAAACGTAAAACACATCTCACCAGACACTGAAACTCTACGATCAGGACAAGAAGTTGATTTGGAGGAACTCAGACAAGAAAGTACCAGAACAGACGTTCCTAGAAGAATAAAATGGACCAAAGATCACACTCAAGATCTAATTATTGGAGATCCAAACACTGGAATCAAGACAAGAGTTGCAACTTCAAATGAATGCTTTGACCTAAGCTTTCTCTCTCAAGTGGAACCCAAGAAGATTGAAGAAGCCTTAGGAGATTCAAGTTGGATAGAGGTCATGCAAGATGAGCTAAATCAATTTGAAAGAAGCAAAGTTTGGAGATTAGTTATCAGACCTCAGCATAAACCAGTCATTGGCACCAAATGGGTCTTCAGGAACAAGATGGATGAAAATGGTGTGATAACGAGGAACAAAGCAAGACTGGTGGCCAAAGGTTACTCTCAAGAAGAAGGAATTGACTACAATGAAACTTATGCTCCAGTTGTCAGATTGGAAGCCATAAGTATCTTCCTTGCCCATGCTGCACACATGAAGTTCAAAGTCTTCCAAATGGATGTCAATAGTGCTTTTCTGAATGGAGAACTTCAAGATGAAGTCTACGTGGAACAACCTCCAGGTTTTATCAATCCAACCTTTTCAAATTATGTTTATAAATTAGATAAAGCACTATATGGTCTAAAACAAGCACCTAAAGCTTGGTATGAAACCTTAACGAACTTTCTCATTGAAAAAGGATTCATTAGAGGAAGAGTAGATACTACCTTATTTTTAAGAAAACATAAGGATAAAACACTGATAGTTCAAATTTATGTAGATGATATCATATTTGGTTTTTCTGATGAAAAATTATGTGAAAGATTTGCCAAGCTTATGCAGAGCAAGTTTGAAATGAGCATGATGGGAGAACTTAACTTCTTCCTCGAACTTCAAGTAAAGGAAACTGATGAAGGTGTTGGTTTGTAATATTCATAGACGCAATCATATTGCACAAAATTAGCGGAAGCGTGGTAAAATCAAATTTCAAAATTTACAAACCATAATCCAGGATCGACCTTTATGCGCAACTATTAATTAACAAAGAAGAAGTTAAAGATATAGCCTTGTAGAACTCAAAGCTTCAACGGGTACAAGTTCACCTCTAAATCCTTCGCGTTCTCCTTGAATTTCACCGATTGGATTCCAATGATCATGATCAATGTTAGCCACCCAAGTGTTTGGCCTCTAGAGGTGATCCACCAAGGAATAATAATAATTCAAGAAGTGGGTTTTGGCAAACCCTAGTTTTCTCTCTCTAGAGAATATGTGAGTACTCTCCCAAAAACTTATGGAATTATATGTGTGTAACCTTAATCCATAATAAGACTTCTCTTATTTATAGATTTAGTAAACCCTCCTAACACCTTTAGGAATAGGGTTTTTAATTAAACTCCTAATCTAATTAGGAACTTAATTATTAATTATGAGAGTACTCTTATTAATTAATTCCTAAACCATTTAGGAACTAAATAATAATGATAATAGTAATAATAATAATAAGACTCCTCTTATTAATTTATAATTAGTATTTCTAAAATACTAAATAATAAATATTAAGCTATTTAATTTATTCTATCCACATAGTATAAATTAAATATACTTAATTTATTATTACAATTATGCCATTTACTTCTTAAATAATTATTTTCCTTTTGCGGTGTGACCCTTTAGGTTCTCCATATTAAACCGGTTATAGAATAAATTAATTAGAACTATTCTAATCTTATTTATATAAATAAATTAAACTATTTAATTTATTTAAATAAATAATATTTATTCCATAATAAGGGTAAGCCCCCTTAGCGATCAACGACTTTCCAGATAATATAGATTTCAACATTTAATCACAAAAGAACATATTCAGGGAATAGTTACCGTACAATTCAATCCTTCTACCTCACAACGTCCCAATCAAATATAAGACATGGTATAACTGTCAAGTCTTATTTTATTTGATTATATGCATTTCGATCCTTAAATGAATAACTCTAATTAATGTAAATTAGAAACTCCTTTCTAATTTTCATTCTGTCTTGGTCAAGGACTACTGAGTTGTCATTTATCGAATCGCATAGGACATTCTCTTCTTTTACTAGAAGTGGTAGATTCTTTATTGATCATTCACCTATCTCCATGTATGACTTATTATATCCGATCATACCCTTTGATACACCCTAAAGGTTTTAAGGAATATGTCAAAACATAATTCATCATACACAAGATACTATGATGATCTCAAGTCCAAGGATCACTTGTACTACTATCATAAAAGGAACTCCTATTGACAGGCAAGTAAGACTCCATTAGGTGTTCCTTGAGCGAGTCACGTTCAGTGAACTTATTCTCTAATAAGCACTTACATACTTGTTTTAGTGTCTCTACACAAATGATTATGAGATCAATCATCCTCTTCATAAGAGCAAGCATAGTATGTACCAATCTATCCTGATCTACTAATCCTTTTTTTAGTGATCCAACAATTAGGAACAATTTTAGTTTTGAGCTATCTTGAATTTAGATCTCATTAGCTACTCGAAAACTATGGGTTTATCCATTTGATTAATTCAAATAACTAATCATGAATAAAGAAATGCCTTGATTCTTTTATTAATAAACGAACAAGATTGCAAAGTATATGATTATCACATCAAATGTGATTGGCTTGAGGGCATACTACTTTCATGACCACCACAGTTAAAGGGGTTCAGCTCAACCTCACTACTGAAGAATTTAATCTAGCCCTAGGTTTCAAGCAAGGGGGCCTCACGTCTCTAAATATGGTGAGCACCGAAGAAGGCCTGAGAAGAATGCACCACCAAAAGAATTCAGGACTGAAAGGATTGAAGAAGAAAGAATTTCCTTAGAAATATGGGTTCCTGGCTGATGTTATAGGTAAATGCCTCCTCTGCAAAGACTCAGCTCATGACTCAGTCAGTGAAGTGCAGCTGAAATTAATGACAGTTATAGTCAAGAAGATAAACATCGACTATGGTTCCTTGCTGTTGGAACGGATAGGGAACTGGGTCCAAAATGCAGAAAAAGCAAAGGGGGCCAGAAAAATGTTCTATGGGAGATTCATCAGCATTCTCCTTAGATCTTCATTGAGGGATAAGATTGAGTATGATGAAGGAGAAGCCCTAAATGCTAACAAGAGGATAACCCAGAGACTCTTTGAAAACTGGAGGAGGAATCCAGTTGAAAATAGGAAACTATCCCGGTCAGGGGATAGTGAAGGAACGCAGAGTGGTGCAAGGCCATCACTATTGAAGAACACACCTGCAGAAGGAAAATCTCAGGAGGTCAGCAAGCAATCTCCGGGTCTCATCAGAAAGAGGAAAGGAAAAAGAGCCCTTGAGATTGAAGAACCTCAAGACTCATCAAATAAGGCTCCTGATGCTGCTCCAGAAGAGAAGGTTGCCTTAGAGGATGAAAATTCAGATCTGCGAAGGGAAACTCACAGCAAGTATGAAGCTGAAAAGGCCACTCCAAAAGAGCCAAGAAGAAAGAGAAGAAGGCTAGTAAAATTAGCCGACAAAGGCTCAGTAGCTAAGGGGGAGCTACTCAAAAAATTTGACAATGCTCCAGTTGAGAGGGAGTCATCTGAAGCAACTGAGCCTATGATTACTCAAACTGAGGGGGAGCCACCAGTTGTTCGGGAGCCAGCAGATGCTCAGGCTGAGGGGGAGACTCAAGAAGATATTTTAATCCCTTCTGACATAATGAATAATGATGAAGAAGATGACATCGAAATAGTGGTCGTTGGAAGAAATGAACAAAGGCACCTTGACTACAACAGCCTGCTGAAATTCTTGCCACTGATGCCATTCCACCGAGTTCTGGTGCACAATGCGTGGGATCAACTCTTCTGGACTTTCAAAGCATACCCTAATGTGGTGATTATTGCTCAAGGCTATCCTCAGAATCTATTCTTTGCCCAAAAGCTCATTTCATGCAGCCCCTTCTCACATTCGTTAGGGCAAAAGGTACATTTTATTCCTCTAGCCCTCATACGTAAACATGCACCTTCATGGACATTTAATAAATTTGAGGAACTGCCAAATGCTAACCCTGGAACAAGCTCTACAACTTTCCCGGTCGTAGAGTCCCCACACTCTACGACTGATGGTCAAGAAAGCCTGAATGATCAAGACGTAGAGTGCCTTCCAGACTATCCTATAATTCTGCCTTCAACTCACTCAATGCCTTCTGCTCAACCATCTCCACCTCCAAGACTCCTCTTAACATATGAGGATATTCCCTCCACCTCTGGTCACGAATACTTTCACATTCCAAGCTCAATGGATGACCAGGGCCAATCCACTCAACTCCTCCAAGAAATTCTGGACAAGATATCTCTGTTTCCCACTACTGAAGGGTTAACTGAACTGACATGCTATATGCACACAGAGATACAAAAAGATCTGGCATCTAAGTCCCACAACATTCAACGAAGAGTAGACAATGTCGTTGATGTTGCCAACGATCTCTCTAAAAGCTTAGGAAAATAATTCTCCACCAGATAAAAGCAGTTAACGGCAGCAGTCTCTGAAAATCTCAAGAAAAGGGATGAAATATTCCTAGAAGCCATAAACAAACATCAGGAAGAGGTCGTCTCTCTTTAAGAAACCAATAATAAATCTATAACACTCCTCAGTAACGAAATCATTGAATTGAAGAAATCTCTCATAAACCAAGAAAATCGATCAAATGACACTCTGTCATTGGTGGAGAAAAAACAAATATTGGTTGACGAACGACTCCAAGCACATCATGACGATGTAGCTGCCACTCAGACTCAACTTCAAGAAATTATTCAAGGTCTGTAGCAGCTATCAGAACAAGTAGCAGACATTAATGATGCCAACAAGGGGGAGAAGAAACTGAGCACAACATAACAAAAGAGAACAAACTCATATTACAACAAAAGAGGAAGAGCACCTCAAGGGATGAGGATGGTTCAAACATCAATACATCCTCCTAGATTCGAAACAGTACCATCTCATCCCAGATAGAACTCAACAGCAAAACCTTCTTCATCAACTGTGAGGCCATCTAGCTCACAAGAATGGCTCCAAGTTAAAGAAGAAGAAGCTTTGCAGAGGGAAGAGGAACTGAGAAAAACAAAAGAAGAAAGAAGAGCACTCTTCAGGCAGAGGGAAGAAGAAGGAATAAGACCTCCTAACAGAAGGAGATAAGTTTTTTTTCTATTTATTCTCTTTGTACAACAAAGCTATACATCAATAAAATTCATATTTTTTTCATTAGAAATATAGTTGCTCACTGTATATTAGGCATTCTATGTTTTAAGTGCATGTGCTTACTTAAGTTGTTCAACTTGCTTTCTGCTATTAGTGTTGTCATCATCAAATAGGGGGAGATTGTTGAACATTTCATGTTTAATTTGATGATAAGAATTAAGATTGTTAAATGCATCCAATAGCAGAATTGTAAAGACCTTTGATTGTGTATAATGTACAAGGACTTAGCTAGATAAGATCAAAACTGTTAGGTTGATCTTTTGATATAAATTTGTTGAATTGTAAAGTCCTTTGTGATATACAAAGACTTAGATTTAAATAGATCAAAACTGTTAGGTTGATCTTTTGTTATAATATAATCGTAAAATGGACTCTACGATTATGCTTAAAGAAGACTCTACGACCAACAAACTCTACGACCAAAGAGAGCAACCACAGAACAGACTTTACTACCTCACACCAAGAAGACTCAATGATTTAATCTAATCGTAGAATGGACTCTACGATTATGCTCAAAGAAGACTCTACGACCAACAGACTCTACGACCAAAGAGAGCAACCGCAGAATAGACTCTACGTCCTCACACCAAGAAGACTCAATGATTTAATCTAATCGTATAATGGACTCTACGATTATGCTCAAGAAAGACTCTACGACCAACAGACTCCACGACTAAAGCGAGCAACCAAAGAACGGACTCTACGTCTAACAGAGTGACAGTAGAGTAAACTCTACGATGTCAATGAGAGATGGTCTATTGCAGAACAATCATAACAGCAAGAATATTCGTAGAGTTGATCATAGAGGGTCGTTGAGCAAAAAGGAAAGAGACATTGCAACTCTCAGATCAGAACCTTGAACTAAAAGATCAGAAGCTATTTCGTTGAGAAGAACAATCTACATTGATGTGACAGAAGAGCTTCTACCAAGGGTTCAAAGTCAAAAAAGTCAGAGAACTGACCAAGACGTACTGAACGACAAAATGGGACTTTCAAGGTAGCGATAAAGTCACAGCTCTATGTCCTATCTGTCATATATTGTGGAAAATCGAATGCCTCTATGGAAGTTGGTAGAATCCTACGACTGACACATCTGTTCCCAAGGAAAAAGGAAACCCCTTCCATGGACTAAAGTAGGAGATCAATTAATACCTCATCAGAGCATTAATGAGCTATATTAATATAATATTCAGAAGCTCCCCTCTGTGAGGTAACGGGAAGAAACTGATGCTAAGAGAAGGCACTCCAACGGGAAGAAGACAAAAGCTCTCATATAAAGCTCCCAGATCTGAAGAAGAAAAGAGAGGCTGAAAAACACAAGAAAGAAAGCAATGCGCAAAAATTCAAAAAGATCAAAAACTAAAAAAGAATCTTGCCTCACTGCTAAGTTCTTCAGAAACATATGTTAAACGCAAATCAGTAGTACACCCAAATCATAACTACTCACGTTAAGAGTTCTTAGTGAACTAGAGTATCCAAGTCTATTGGACTTGAAGAGTTCTTAGTGAACTAGAGTTCCAAGACAGTTGGTCTTGAAGGAATCTAAGTGATTCAGAAGTTGTAAAAGTATCCTTAGTGGATTTGCTGCTTGAAGAGCAAAACAGTGGAGTAGGAGTCTTGTGAACTCTAAACCACTTAAAACCTCGTGTTGTTTATCTTGTGTGTTTTAACTGCTATATCTGCTATATAATTTCTTGCTAAATTATTACTTTTACAAAACAAGAAGGAATATTATTAATAAAACCTGTAACAATACTACTAACAAGGAATAGAACAGTAAAAATTTCTGTCAACAATAGTTAGTTATTAATAAAAGGTTAAAGTTGTCATTTCTCTTGTATTAGGAAGGTCATAATTTTCATTTCCCTACTAATTCTGTTATTGAGCTCATGTGAATTCTGTTGGTGCGCTTAGTGATGAATGTTGAGTATAGAGCACCATATTATAAGTTGAGGAGCACGTGAATGATGAAAAAAATTTCTGTTTTTCCTCTCTTAATTTCTGATTTCCCCCTCTCTTGCTCTCTCTAAATTCCTTCTTCCTCTCTTTGGTTCTCCTTCCCGATCTCTATATTCTGTCATAACTAAGTTCAAAGTTGAGCTAAATAAGGAATTGATTCTTAGATCCTTACAACTTAGTATCAAAGTCACTCGATCCAGCCATAGCAACTAATAATCAACATCTCAGCAATTTGGAAGTGCAAGTCAGTGAGAACACAAATTCTTTCCACCAATTGAGGACTCAATTGCAGGAATCAGTTGACAGTCTCAACAGGACTTTGAAGAAAAAATTGAGCAGAAGATGGAACAGAAAATGCAGCAGATGATGAAAGGATTCAAGGCTCTCCTTGCTGTTCGATTGCCTCATCCACAGACTACTCCAGGTACTTCGAGTAATCTAGTAGCTTCTGTTTTGGGATCCTTTGAGGTTGGTTCTAGTAATGAAAAGACTAATAACAATATATTTAAAGCAATTAAGTTTGAATTCCCTAAGTTTGATGGTACTAATCCTAGACCATGGATTAAAAGATGTAAAAAACTCTTCTCTAATCATGTGGTTGTTGAAAATTAGAAGTTATATCTAGCTACTATGAATTTAGAAAGAGAAGTAGAATAATGATATTCTAGATTTATATATGAAGGGGCATATTTAACTTGGGATAAGGATTCATTGAAGAGATCATTGCTTGATAGGGTTAAATTATATGTTATTTTTATTCCTTAATACTTCGTTTTTATATTTATTGTGTGCTTAAATGTTTAATTATTTAGCTTATTTTGGTTTTAATAGGTTTTATAGCATTTTAGTTAATTTATGTTAATTTAGATAATTTTATAGTATTTTTTTATTTATTTTTATGTGTTTTTATTTATTTTTAGTGTTTTAGGTGTTTTATTTATTATTATGCATTTTTAGTATTTTATATTATTTTTATTTATTTTTAATTAATTTATATTTATTTTTGTAGGAAAAATAAGCTTTGGTGGCAATTCTGTAATTATTGGAAATTAAGGTATGTAAAAGGATGGAAGCAGCAGTCGAGCGACGTCGTACGGAGTGTTGGACGGCAGAAGCAGGAAACGCGCATGGCGCGGGAGCAGAAGAGAAAGACAGGCATGAAACGACGTCGTTTTTAGCACAGAAAGGAACAGCCCGCGCAATGCGCGCGGGCGGCTGACGTTAGCGTCTACTGTAGCGAAGGCCGCATTTGTTTGGCGCGTTAATTCTGAAAACGAGATTATTCGCGAATTTTTACTACTTTTTGATTCCAAAATGGATTTTAATTCCAACTAGGGTTAGGATAATAATTTCTTTTTCTTTTTCTTTTATTTTTATTTGTATTTTAAATCCTATTAAGGTTTGAAAAGTGTACTTCCTACTAGGGTTAGGAGGATTTTGGAGCCTATAAATAGAGGGCTTGACACACAATGTAACATACAACTTTTCTATTAGAATAAAAATTCTCTCTTCTATTGTTTGATGCTCTCTACAATTATGAGCAGCTAAATTCTTTTTCTTGGTTTAAGTGATTGAAGCCATCAAGATTTATACACTGTGAGATCTAATTTATTTTAATTGTTCAATTTATATTTTGAGTATTGAATATTTTTTTGTGTTTAATTTTATGATTAATTCGTTTAATTGCTAGGGTGCACACTAGTTTATTATTCGTTGAAATCTATTGCTAAATTAAATATCAAATCCGTAATTGTTTGGTCACTTTAATTTGCGAAGCAACTAAGGTTAATAATTATTTTACTTATCAAAAGATTATTTTATCTTAGGAAGAATATTCATCTAAATTAAATGCAGACGCTTGGATTGTGTTGTTTAGTTCAACGATCTCTCTATTTCTTTATGCTGCTACTAGGTTAAATATTTAGCGTTTGTCTGAGATTATTTAGTAGTAAGGTTTATTTAAATCGCTTGTTTCTGCTTAACTAAAATTAAGGAGAGATAGGAAAATTATTCTAATGGGAATAATTATTTCACGTTGAATATTTAAAATATGAATTGATTTATTCTTGCATCAGTGATCAGTTGAAAATTCTTGATGGTGGATGTTAACTTAAACCAAGGCTTTTTCTTCTTATTTATTTATTTCTTGCATATTTATTTTAATTAATTTTATTTAAATTATTTCTTTAATTACAAACCCCCCCCCCCCCAATTTTAGTTTACAAAACATAAAATTAAATAATCATTCTCTGTGGGATCGACTCTTGTTTACACTACTACATATTTATTTTTCAAAGTAAGATTTTATTTTTGGGTGCTTGCGACATCACACCAAATTTTGGCGCCGTTGCCGGGGAATTGATTTATTTATTTTTGTGTTTTTATTTTAGTATTTTTTTTTCTCGTAGTTATTTTTATTTTTATTTCCCTGCTTGTTTATGACCATAACTCATTCTACCAATCAACGTGATTTAAGATTTGATCCAGAAATCGAAAGAACTTTGCGCGGATTAAGAAAAGAAGGACAAACAAATCTTAAAGCGAAAGACAACATGGCTGGAAATCGAACTTTGAAGGAACTCGCGGCCCCTGATTTTCACCAACAACCTTTATGCATAACTTTTCCCAATCTAGATGTTAACACTTCCTTTGAGTTAAAGTCTGGTCTAATACATCTTTTGCCTTCTTTTCATGGCCTTGCAGGTGAAGACCCGCATAAACACTTAAAAGAATTTCATGCGGTATGCACGAGCATGAAACCACCCGGAGTCACTAAAGAGCAGATCAAATTACGAGCTTTTTCATTCTCTTTGAAAGATTTAGCTAAAGATTGGCTCTACTATCTCCCCTCCGGAAGTATAACCACATGGGAAGAAGTGAAGAAATTATTCTTGGAGAAATATTTCTCAGCTTCAAAGGCAGCCATCATAAGAAAAGAAATTTGTGGTGTGAGACAGAACCATGGAGAATCCCTATACGAATATTGGGAACGGTTCAAGAAATTGTGTGCAAGCTGTCCCCACCATCAAATTAGCGAGCAACTTCTCATCCAATATTTCTATGAAAGACTCATGTCTACGGAGAGAAGCACGATTGATACTGCTAGTGGTGGAGCTTTGGTGGACAAAACTCCCGAAGCTACAAGAAACCTGATTGCAAACATGGCGGCTAATTCCCAACAATTCGGCAATAGGCTTAATTTTACATCCTGATAGGGTTAATTTATACGATATTTTTATTCCCTAATACTTAGTTTTTATATTTATTATGTGCTTAAATGTTTAATTATTTAGTTTATTTTGGTTTTAATAGGTTTTATAGGGTTTTAGTAAATTTATATTAATTTAGGTAATTTTATAGTATTTTTATATTTGTTTTTATTTATTTTTAGTGTTTTAGGTGTTTTATTTATTATTATGTGTTTTTAGGATTTTTAGTAATTTTATATTATTTTTATTTATTTTTAATTATTTTAAATTTATTTTTGTAGGAAAAATAAAGCTGAGGGGCAATTCTGCAAAATCTGCAAACGTTGAATGGCATTTTGGTAATTGTGGAAGACCAACCGCGCAATGCGCGCGTACATGAGCCTCAGCGCCCGGAACGAAACGACGTCGTTTCACCAGAATAGAAGACGACCGCGCAATGCGCGCGAAGGAGCGGACAACGCAGGCAAGGAGTGAAGAAACGACGTCGTATGGGAAAGGCTTCCGCGCAATGCGCGGAAGGGCACGGTGACGTCACAGACGCGGAAGGCTGCCAGGTGTCAACGCGTGGGCGGCTGGCGGTGGCTGACTTGGTCAAAGCGCTGTTTGGCTGCACAGAAATGCCAGAAAACGAGATTATTTCGGATTTTTGCTACTTTTTGATTCCAAATTGGATTTTAATTCCAACTAGGGTTAGAATAATAATTATTTTTCTTTTTCTTTTATTTTTATTTGTATTTTAAATCCTATTAGGGTTTGGAAAGATTAATTCCAACTAGGTTTAGGAGGATTTTGGAGCCTATAAATAGAGGGCTTGAGACACATTGTAAAATACAACTTTTCTTAGAATAAAATTCTCTCTTCTATTATTTAGTGTTCTATATATTTATGAGTAGTTAATTTATTTTTCTTGGTTTAAGTGATTGAAGCCATCAAGATTTATACACTGTGAGATCTAATTTATTTTAATTATTCAATTTATATTTTGATTATTGAATATTCTTCTATGCTTAATTTTATGATTGATTTGTTTAATTGCTAGGAGTACTACTAGTTTATTATTCATATTAATCTACTGCTATTTTTGAAGCAACTAAGTTTAATAATTGTTTTGCAGATCAAAAGATTATTTTATCTTAAGAAGAATATTCATCTAAATTAAATGCAAACACGTGGCTTGTGTTGTTTAGTTCAACGATCTCTCTAATTCTTTATGCTGCTATTAAATTAAATCTTTAGCACGTGCCGGGGGTTGTTTAATAGTAAGGGTATTTAGACCACGTGGCTCTACTTATCTAAAATTAAGGAGAGAGGAGAAAAATTATTCCACCTGCGAGTAGTTCTTTCTACGGTGAATCTTCAAAATATTAATTGAGTTATTCTTGCATCAGTGATCAGTTGTAAATTCTTGATGGTGGATGTTAACTTAAACCAAGGCTTTTTATTTTTTTATTTATTGCATAATTATTTTAATTAGTTTTATTTAAATTATTTTTTAAATTACAAAACCCCCCAACTTTTGTTTGCAAAAATATAAGATTAAATTAATCATTCTCTGTGGAATCGACTCTTGCTTACACTACTACATTAATATTTTTTCCAAAGTAAGATTTTATTTTTGGGTGCTTGCGACATCACACCACATCCCATAATGTCAATGAGATAGAAATTTCTTCACTTAAAGAACAAATTGCTAGTCTAACTACTCTTGTTCGTCAAATGGCTATAGGTAATACGCAACAAGTGAAAGCTTGTGGAATTTGCGCTATAGTAGGACACCACACGGATATGTGCCCCACTCTTCAGGAGGAGTCCTATGAACAAGTAAATGCAGCAGGTGGTTTTTCTGGTCAACCACAAAGAAGATATGATCCCTACTCAAACACATACAACTCAGGTTGGAGAGATCATCCTAATTTCAGCTATGGACATCCACAAGAAAATCAACCCACAAATTCAAACTTTGCAAGCTACCAACAATACAAGCAGCCATATTCCAACAAACAACAAGACCAATCATCTAATTCTAATTGGTCTTTAGAGGATTTGGTTAAACAAATTAGTACTAACACTGTACAATTTCAACAGGAAAATTTACAGTTTCGACATGAAACGAAGGCGAATATGCAGAATTTAGAAACACAAATAGGACAAATGGCAACTGCAATTAGTCGATTAGAGGCGCAAGGTTCTGGAAAATTACTCTCTCAAACAGTGGTGAATCCAAAAGAAAACACAAGTGCAATCACTTTGAGCAGCGGTAAAGAGATCGAAACTCCAGCAAAGCCAGAGTCTGCATCAAAAGACCAAAGCAAAGTTGAAGTGGATAACAAGGAGATAGACAACAGTCAAGAGGACGACAATGTTCTAGTCGATAATGGTACTCCTAAGCATAAATTTCCACCTCTCTCTGAGTATAAACCGGTACCCCATTTTCCTCTTGCTCTAACAGAAAATAGGAAATATGAAAAAGACTCAGACTTATATGAAACTTTTCATCAATGCGAGGTAAAAATTCCATTATTAGATGCAATTAAACAAGTACCTCGCTTTGCTAGATTTCTAAAAGAATTGTGTACACACAAGAGAAAACAAGCACTCAAAAGGTATGAGAAGGTAAAAGTAAGAAAAAATGTATCTACCGTGATTCAAAGAAAACTTCCTACAAAGTGCCAAGATCCAGGAATATTTACTATCCCTTGTAAGATAAGTGACACTAGATTTGAACAAGCCATGTTAGACTTAGGAGCATCTATTAATGTCATGTCATATTCTATATATGCTTCTTTGAAACTTGAACCTTTAAATAAAACTGGTACGGTGATTCAGTTGGCTAACAGATCTAATGCCTATCCTAAGTGTATAATAGAGGATGTTCTTGTGCAGGTAAATAATTTGATTTTTTCTACTGATTTTTATGTGCTTGATATGGAGAATGGTGATCAAAATGCTCCTATTTTGTTAGGAAGACTATTCTTAAAGACATCCAAAACCAAGATAGATGTTCATAGTGGTACACTTACAATGGAATTTGATGGCGATGTTATGCAGTTTAATATTTATGATGCCATGAAATATCCCAATGATGATAATCCTGTTTATTCTATTGATGTGATTGACTCATTAGCACAGGAAATTTTTGAACTTGATGGAAAGGATGCAGTAGAAACGACAATCAGTCAGAATCTTGAGGAGGAAGAAGAGTTCGCCTTGACCGATGAATTAAAGGATGTTATTGCAACACTAAATGATTTTCCAAACGCAGGTAACGTTCCTTATATTGATCTGTCAGTTCCTAACGAAAAATCTTTACCATCTGTTTTGCAGTCACCTACTCCAGAATTGAAGCCTCTTCCTGATCATCTCAAGTATGTTTTTCTTGGAGAAGAAAAGACATCGCCAGTGATCATCTCCAATAAACTTAGTCCATCACAAGAAGAACAACTCATGAAAGTTCTTAAGGAGCATAAGAAGGCCATTGGTTGGATGATTGCGAATATCAACGGTATAAGTCCGTCGACATGCATGCATCGTATCTTACTTGACGAATGAGCGAAACCCACCTGTCAACCACAAAGAAGACTAAATCCACCCATGATGGATGTTGTGAAAAAAGAGATTCAAAAGCTTCTTGAAGTTGGCATGATTTACCCTATTTCGGATAGCAGTTGGGTTAGCCCAGTTCAAGTAGTTCCTAAAAAGACGTGCATAACTGTGGTCAAAAATCAGAATGATGAGTTAATTCCCACCCGTGTTCAAAATGGGTGGCGGGTTTGTATAGATTATAGAAAATTAAATACTGTAACCCGAAAAGACCACTTTCCTTTACCTTTTATTGATCAAATGCTTGAACGATTAGCTGGTCATTCTCACTATTGTTTTCTTGATGGTTATTCAGGTTATTTCCAAATTGCCATTGCTCCAGAGGATCAAGAAAAGACGACATTTACATGCCCATTTGGAACTTTTGCATATCGTCGTATGCCGTTTGAACTTTGCAACGCCCCCGCTACTTTTCAAAGGTGTATGGTTAGTATATTTTCAGATTTTATTGAGCATATCATGAAAGTTTTTATGGACGATTTCACCGTCCATGGGGACTCTTTTGATAATTATTTGTACAACCTTACACTTGTTCTTCAAAGATGCATAGACACTAACCTTGTACTAAATTCTGAAAAATGTCATTTCATGGTTGAACAAGGTATAGTTTTGGGTCATGTTATTTCATCTAAGGGAATTGAAGTAGATAAAGCAAAAATTGATATTATTCAGTCTCTACCTTATCCCACTAGTGTGTGGGAAGTGCGTTCTTTTCTTGGACATGCAGGTTTTTACCAGAGATTCATAAAGGATTTTTCCATGATAGCCTCACCCCTATGCAAATTACTACAAAAGGATGCGGATTTCAATTTTGACAAGGAATATAAGACAGCGTTTGATAAGTTGAAGGAATTGTTGACCACTACTCCAGTTATTCAACCTCCGAATTGGGACATACCTTTCGAGATTATGTGCGACGCAGGTGATTATGCAATAGGAGCTGTTTTGGGTCAAAAAGTTGGGAAAGCATCTCATGCAATTTATTATGCTTCGAGGACCTTGAACGATGCCCAGAGAAATTATTCGACTACTGAAAAAGAACTCTTAGCTGTCGTTTTTCCTTTAGAAAAATTTTGATCTTATTTACTTGGTACTAAAGTTATTATTTATTCTGATCATGCAGCTCTTCGTTATTTGATGACAAAGAAAGAGGCAAAACCAAGGTTGATAAGATGGATACTTCTCTTAAGTGAATTTGATTTGGAGATCAAGGACAAAAAAAGGACAGAAAATAGTGTTGCAGATCACTTAAGTCGTTTGGCGAATACTAAGGATGAGCTTCCTCTCGAAGAGACATTTCCTGATGAACAATTGTTCTCTGCATATAAAAAATCACCTTGGTATGCAAATATTGTCAATTATTTAGTTACTAACATTTTGCCTTCTAATTTGTCTAAAGCTCAAAGGGATAAAATCAAAAGTCAAGCAAAGTACTACGTGTGGGATGACCCATACTTATGGAAGCATTGTGCGGACCAAGTAATTAGAAGCTGCGTCCCTGAAACTGAAATTGATCATATTCTCACTTTTTGTCATTCGTATGCTTGTGGAGGTCACTTTGGATCTAAAAAGACAGCGAGGAAAGTACTTGACTGTGGTTTCTATTGGTCGTCTTTATTCCAAGATTCATATTTATTTTGCAAGTCATGTTGTAATTGTCAAAAGACAGGTAATATATCCCGACGAAATGAGATGTTGCAAACTCCCATACTCTTTTGTGAAATTTTTGACATTTGGGGCATTGATTTTATGGGACCGTTTCCTGTATCTTTTAGTAATATTTATATTTTACTTGCTGTCGATTATGTTTCAAAATGGGTGGAAGCTAAGGCCACAAGGATTAACGATTCCAAAGTTGTTGCAGATTTTCTCCGTACTAACATATTTTCTAGGTTTGGAATTCCTAGAGCTCTAATAAGTGATAGAGGCACTTATTTTTGCAATCGAACTGTGGAAGCTTTATTGAAAAAGTATCATGTCACTCATAAGGTGTCGACTGCATATCATCCGCAAACCAATGGACAGGCGAAAGTGTCAAACAGAGAAATAAAGTCCATTCTTGAAAAGACAGTCAATCTGAACAGAAAAGATTGGAGTTTGCGTTTGGATGATGCTTTATAGGTGTGTAGGACGGCTTATAAAACGTCTATTGGTATGTCACCTTATAGATTAGTATTTGGGAAACCATGTCACTTACCTGTGGAGCTAGAACACAAAGCTTATTGGGCTATTAAGAGTTTCAATATGAAAATGAGTGATAGTGGAGAGCATAGGAAGTTGCAAATACAAGAGTTGGAGGAAATTCGCAATGATGCTTATGAGAGTGCAAGAATTTACAAGGAGAAGACAAAGGCTTTTCACGACAAGATGATTTCTAAAAAAGAATTTACAATTGGTGAAAAAGTTCTTCTCTACCAGTCTAGACTTCGGTTGTTTCCAGGAAAGTTGCGTTCTCGTTGGGATGGACCTTTTGTCGTGACTAATGTTTTTCCTTATGGTGCAGTTGAAATTCAAAGTTTGGAAACTTCTAAAGTATTCAAGGTGAATGGTCATAGACTCAAGCATTTCTATGAAGGATTCCGAGAAGAAGACTCGAAAAAAGTGGATCTTGAGGATCCAATTTATACTACTTAAAAACAAAGGGGAAAGCATGTTATCGAGCCAATGACGATAAACAAAGGCGCTGCTTGGGAGGCAACCTAAGAACTCAGATTTGCATTTCTCTTCCTTTTTCTTTTTATAGTTATTTTTGCCTTTTTCTTTGCATTTTACTTTACATTAGGGACAATGTAAATTTTAAGTGTGGGGGAAGGGATTTAAGATTTTTGTTATTTTTAGGTCATATTTTGAAAATTTTAGGAAATTTCAAAATTTTGAAATTTTGAATTTTGTGGGTAAATTCACTACAAACCCTCATAAGACAAAACTCGTCCACTTGGGGTTTAAAGGCTTGTTGCACATGCTAAGTGTAACCGTGTTTCCTACGAAAATAGGGTAGTTTTTATTTTATTTTTAGGATGTGTCACTTGAGCAATGAGTTAATTGAATTTTAATTTTTAGCCAATGATAAAAAAAAAATTTGATTTTGATTTAATAACTTTTGGAAAAAGGATAATTTTTTGCTTAGTCTGGATTTTGACTTTTTATTGATTATTACTTTGTTTGAGATCTTTAAAAATTTTATGTACTTATATCCATTTGTTTGAGCTAGTTTTAATTTAGAGAAAGTTTAAATGGTTAAATGCTTATGCAAGATATTTTTGAGCTCTATATCTTATTTGATCATTATTTAAAGTGAAATATAAGACAAAATATAATTTGGAGGAGATGATTTGGTAATTTGTCTAGGATTATTATTGAATAAGAAAAAATCTTGTGGTGGGTTGAGATGGAGCGTAAAACGCACTTGCTGGTGAGATGAAGCATAAAATGCACTCACTAAAGAAAAAAGAAAGAAAGAAAGAAAAAATGGGATGGATCATAAAATGCACCCATTAAAAGAAAAAAAATGAAAAAAATATATATGAAAAAAAAATGCATATTAATCCTAGTGTATATAATTGTTTGAAACCTTTTAATCTTCTGATTTATATTTGTCTATATAAGCAAAGAGTGATGTGAAAAATAAATATATTGAGTTTGATTATATATCTTTTATAAGGTAATTAATAACTGAAACTTATCTGAGTTTTGATTAGTTTAATACATTTGGATTCACACACACACAAAAGGTCTTGAGTAAAGTAGACTTGATAAATATGTTAAACTTCTAGATTTTGCATGGTTTTGAAACTTTCTTTGAGTTATCATTTAAAAAATCTTTGAGGCTGAGGTTGAAATTTATATTAATCTGTTGCTCGAGTAAGTTGTTTGGTTATTAGTTTTAATTTTATAGTTTTTATTTTTGTTTTGCCCGAGGACGAGCAAAAAGCTAAGTGTGGGGGTATTTGATATGGTTAAATTATATGCTATTTTTATTTCTTAATACTTAGTTTTTATATTTATTGTGTGCTTAAATGTTTAATTATTTAGCTTATTTTGGTTTTAATAGGTTTTATACGATTTTAATTAATTTATGTTAATTTAGGTAATTTTATAGTATTTTTATATTTATTTTTATGTGTTTTTATTTATTTTTAGTGTTTTAGGTGTTTTATTTATTATTATGCATTTTTAGTATTTTTAGTATTTTTATATTATTTTTATTTATTTTTAATTAATTTATATTTATTTTTGTAGGAAAAATAAGCTTTGGTGGCAATTTTGTAATTTTCGGAAAATTAGGCGCGTGCGCATTGCGCGGGGATGGAAGCAGCAGCCGAGCGACGTCGTATGGAGTGTTGGACGGCAGAAGCAGGAAACGCGCATAGCGCGGGAGTAGAAGAAAAAGACAGGCATGAAACGACGTCGTTTTTAGCACAGAAAGGAACAGCCCGCGCAATGCGCGCGAGCGGCTGACGTTAGCGTCTACTGTAGCGAAGGCCGCGTTTGTTTGCCGCGTTAATTCTGAAAACGAGATTATTCGCGAATTTTTACTACTTTTTTATTCCAAAATGGATTTTAATTCCAACTAGGGTTAGGATGATAATTTTTTTTTCTTTTTCTTTTATTTTTATTTGTATTTTAAATCCTATTAGGGTTTGGAAAGTGTACTTCCTACTAGAGTTAGGAGGATTTTGGAGCCTATAAATAGAGGATTTGACACACAATGTAACATACAACTTTTCTATTGGAATAAAAATTCTCTCTTCTATTGTTTGATGCTCTCTACAATTATGAGCAGCTAAATTCTTTTTCTTGGTTTAAGTGATTGAAGCCATCAAGATTTATACACTGTGAGATCTAATTTATTTTAATTGTTCAATTTATATTTTGAGTATTGAATATTTTTTTGTGTTTAATTTTATGATTAATTCGTTTAATTGCTAGGGTGCACACTAGTTTATTATTCGTTGAAATCTATTGCTAAATTAAATATCAAATCCGTAATTGTTTGGTCACTTTAATTTGCGAAGCAACTAAGGTTAATAATTATTTTGCTTATCAAAAGATTATTTTATCTTAGGAAGAATATTCATCTAAATTAAATGCAGACGCTTGGATTGTGTTGTTTAGTTCAACGATCTCTTTATTTCTTTATGCTGCTACTAGGTTAAATCTTTAGCGCTTGTCTGAGATTATTTAGTAGTAAGGGTTATTTAGATCGCTTATTTCAGCTTAACTAAAATTAAGGAGATATAGGAAAATTATTCGAATGGGAATAATTATTCCACGTTGAATATTTAAAATATGAATTGATTTATTCTTGCATCAGTGATCAGTTGGAAATTCTTAATGGTGGATGTTAACTTAAACCAAGATTTTTTCTTCTTATTTATTTATTTCTTGCATATTTATTTTAATTAATTTTATTTAAATTATTTCTTTAATTACAACCCCCCCCCCCCCCCCATTTTAGTTTATAAAACATAAAATTAAATAAGCATTCTCTGTGGGATCAACTCTTGCTTACACTACTACATATTTATTTTTCAAATTAAGATTTTATTTTTGGGTGCTTGCGACATCACACCATTGCTAGATTCAGTTCAGAGGCTCAAACCAATCCTATAGGAGAACTTCAAAATCTGCAACAAATAGGAACTGTAGATGAATACAAAAAAACGTTTGAGGAATTAAAGAGTTGGTCAATGTTAAGGAATCTTGTATTGAATGAGTCAATTTTTATGGATTGTTTTATGGGCAGCTTAAAGGAGGAAATCTTATTAGGCATGCAAAAGTTGAAAATCATTACTCTTAAGGATCTAATTAGGTTAGCTAGAGTCGAGGAGGCTAAGATGCCTGGTTAAGGAGGAGTAGGATGGGAATCAAAACTGTGATTGGAAACTCAAAGAAGGTTAGTCATATGTCTAGTAATAAAAGTGCAAAATGATGTTATGCTATTATTTAGTCTGGTGGGCTTCCTAACATAGAGGTTGGTAGAACATTGAAAGTAGTATGCACACAAGTCAATCATATTTGATGTGATGTAGCATATACTTTATAATCTTATTCATTTATTAATAATAAAAAATTATTTATTTAAAGGCATTTTTTTTATCCATATTTAATTGTTTAATTAATTTCGATAAACTCATAGTTTTGAGCAATACTTTTAGAATCATGGTGATGATCATGCTAATGAGATCTAAATTCAAGATAACTCAAAATTAAAATTGTTCATAATCGTGGGATCACTAAAATAGGAATTAGTGAATCCGGATAGATTAGTACATACTATGCTTGCTCTTTTGAAGATGATGATTGATTTCATAATCATTTGCGTTGAGACACTAAAGCAAGTATGTAGGTGCTTATTAGAGAATAAGTTCACTGAACATGACTCGCTCATGGAACACCTAATAGAGTTTTAATTGTCTGTCAATAGGAGTTCCTTATGTGATAGTAGTACAAGTGATCGTTGTACTTGAGATTATCATAGTATCTTGTGTATGATGAGTTATACTTTGACATATTCTTTAAAACTATTTGGGTATAACAAATGTTACACCCGGGTATAATAAGTTGTACATGGAGATAGGTAAATGATCAACAAATGATCTACCACTTCTAGTAAAAGAAAAGAATGTCCTATGTGATTTGATAACTGACAATTTAGTAATCCTTGGTCAAGGTAGAATGAAAATTAGAAAGGAGTTTTTAATTTATATTAATTAGGGTTGTACATTTGAGAATTAAAATGCATATGATCAAATAAAATAAAATAAGACATGACAGTAATTTCATGTCTTATATTTGATTAGGACATTGTATGGTAGAATAATTGAATTATACAGTAACTATTAGCGGAATAAGTTCTTTTCTGATCAATGTTGAAATTCATATCATCTAGAAAGTCGTTGATTTTATTTATTGTGAAATAAATTTTATTTATTAAATGAATTGAATGGTTTAATTCATTTATATAAATAAGATTAGAATGGTTCTAATTTATTTATTCTACAACCAGTATAATATGGAGAACCTAAAGGGTCACACCACAAAAGAGAAATATTTATTTAAGAAGTAAGTAGCAAAATTGTAATAATAAATTAAGTATATTTAATTTATACTATAGTGATAGAATAAATTAAATAGCTTAATATTTATAATTTAGTATTTTGAAAATACTAATTATAAATTAATAAGAGGAGCCTTATTTCCTAAATGATTTAGATATTAATTAATAAGCATTTATATTATAAATAATTAAGTTCCTAAAGGGTTTAGGAATTATAATTTTATAATAAATTAATTTAGTTCTTAATTAGATTAAGAGTTAAATTAAAACCATATTCCTAAAGAGTTTAGTAGGGTTGATCATATCTATAAATAAGATGAGTCTTATAATGAATTGACTTTACTTACACAATTCTCTACATCTAAGAAATTAGAAGAGAGAGAGAATTATGGTTTGTCACCACCTAAGATCTAGTAGAATCAAAATACTTCTTGAATCCATATTTTTCTTGGTGGATCACCTGTAGAGGCTACACATTTGGGTAGATAACGTTGACCTGAAAAATCTAATCGATAGATTTGAAGAGGAACGTGAAGAAATTAAAGGTGAACTCGTACCTGTTGAAGAATAGTGTCTACAAGAGTATAAATCTCTAACTTATTCTTGTTTAATTAATAATTACGCATAAAGGTCGATCCTAGTTATGGTTTGTAAAATTTTAAAATCTGATTTTGCCGTGTTTCCATTTTATTATTTAATTTGATTATGTCTATGGATTTTTGCAAACCAACAAACACTATCCATTAGGGGACTAACCATGGAACAGATTGCTAAGAAAAGGAGAAAGAAACTATACTTCTCTTGTCATGAATCTTACAGTATGGGACATCAATGCAGAAAACCACAGTTATTAATGATGTTACCATCTAATGAGGACAGCAACAAGGATTGTGATATTGATGATTGTTGTGAGGATAAGGAAATAGTAGATGATGGGAAGGTTGTGAATCAACAGGAAGCCCATATCACACTTCATGCTTTGTCTTGACATAGTGTTAATAACACTATATATAAGGATTTTTGGGAATGGCTAATGGGAAGTTGCTGAGGATCCTAATTGACAGTGGGATTACTAACAATTTCTTGGAACCTCAAGCAGCTAAAAGGGTTAAGGCTATGGTGTAAGATTCAAAACCTATCTTAGTTTCTGTAGCAGATGGGTTTAAAGTCACTAGCTACTAGGAATGTGTGTCATTCAAATGGTCAGTACAAGGAGAGTCCATTATTACTGATTTCAGAATCCTGTCCTTAGGGGGTATTGATACTATGTTAGGGGTGCAATGGCTGAAGAACTACAATCCAGTCACATTTAATTTTGACCAATTGCAACTTTCTTTTGCTAAAGAGGATAAGGTTGTGGTCCTACAAAGGGAGTCTAACTTAGTAACCCCCACTGTGTAGCTAATGTCTTCTAGAGAGTTCAAACAGACGTTTAATACTTCTATACATGGTTACTTTGCATATATATTTAGAATGATCTAGGACTCTTCTACTAGAGAATTTACAATTGAACAATGCAATGTGGTTAAGGCAAGGGAAGTGAAAGAACATTCCAGCTATCAATTGGAAGGATTATTACAGACATACTCTGAAGTTTTCCACTAAAATAGGCTGGAATGCCTGTTGCCTAATCTATACAGAGTCGGTGCTCTATTTAGCAATACGGGATGCCCCTACATAACTTCCTGAAGTATTTCCTATACGATCGATTCTTTTTACCGAATTTTACTCTTAGCAACTCCTATGTTCGAAGTAAGATGTTGCCTAATTAGACCACGAATTACAAATGTCTGGAAAAGCTCTATTGTTATTTCGTGGGGCAATCCACATCGATGTAATGAAAGTGAGGGGCCCACGACAATGACGGAACGCCCTGAATAATCGACCCGTTTGCCAAGCAGAGTCTCATGAAATCTTCCCTTTTTGCCTTTAGTTACATCTGAAAATGACTTGTAAACTTTATTATGACCATCCCTCATTGGTTGTCCGCGAATTCCATTATCAAGAAGTGTATCTACGGCTTCTTGTACCAATTTCTCCTGACTCAATTCTCCTAGCGTTGATCTACTTGTTGTTAATAGGTCGGTAAGAGTTTGTTTTGATAGATAACTCTTCTATAGAGTTCATTAATATCTGAGCTCATTAGTTTACCCCCATCTATCTAAATGATCGGTCTCAACTCAGGAAGAAGAATTGGTAATAAACACAAAATCATTCATTCTGGTTCTATATTTGTTCGAATAAAATGCTTAGCTAGTTCCATACGTCTAACCAAAAAATCCTTTTGTCTTCCAACTTTTCGATCTTCCCATTCATTCCCTATAGGCTCGTCTTCCCCAACTCTTTCCATTCTACCAACGAAGAATCTATAATAATTCGTAAATCTAGATCGGCTAATTGTTCTCGGATAGCACCTGCTCCAGTAGAGATTTCTCGATTTCGAAATGTATCGAAGCCTTAGGTAGTAAAAATAGCGGGATGCTGTATTTCCAGGATTCGATTTCATATTCAAACGAACCTCGTAATCGTAAGAAAGTAGGTTTTTTAGCTATGGGCCTCGCAAAAGAAAAATTGGGATAGGATCCTGTAGGATCTCCCCCCCCCCCCCCCCCCCCTAAAAATCGGACGTGAAAGTTTCCTTTCATCTGGCTCAAGTAGGTACACTAAATAAAGATAAAGAAAAGAGTTCAAGCTTTAAAATTCTAGAATCCCCCCCCCCCCCCCCAAAAACAAAGATCTACTCCTTACTCAAGTTCCCAGCGAAAACCAAGCAAGATTTCCTTGATTCCGCCTTCCTTTATATTTAGATTTTCTGAATTCTTTATTCAATTCTGAGATAAATCAAATGTGAAATTCTTGAGTAGTCTACTTCTCCCTGAATGAGAAATCCCATAATTCTTAATTTAATGTGGTCCTACAAGGGGAGTCTGACTTAGTAACCCCCACTGTGTAGCTAATGTCTTCTAGAGAGTTCAAACAGACATTAAATACTTCTACACATGGTTACTTTGGATTTATATTTGGAATGATCTAGGACTCTTCTGCTAGAGAATTTACAATTGAACAATGCACTGTGGTTAAGGCAAGGGAAGTGAAAGAACAGTCCAGCTATCAATTGGAAGGATTATTACTGACATACTCTGAAATTTTCCAGAAGCCTAAAAACTTACCTCCCAACAGATCCCACAATCACCACATCAACTTGAAGGAAGGCAGTCAAGCCATTAATTTGAGACCTTACTAGTACCCTTATGTGAAAAGGAAGAGATTGAAAAAATTGTCAATGAGATGCTAGCTTTTGGGGTGATTCAACCAAGTAATAGTCCCTATGCTTTTTCAGTATTTTTGGTAAAGAAACATGATGGTTCTTGGAGGATGTGTGTGGATTACAGGTCCCTAAATGAAATGACAGTCAAGGAAAAATTTCCAATCCTAACAATTGATGAACTGTTGGATGAGCTACATGGATCTAGATGGTATTCTAAGCTATACCTTAGGTCTGGTTATCTTCAAATCAGAGTCCATGCACCAGACATTCTTAAAACTGCATTCAGAACTCCCACATGTCATTTTGAATTCTTTGAGATGCCCTTTGGACTCACAAATGCACCAGCTACTTTTCAATCATTGATGAACCAAATCTTTAAGCCATACCTCAGGAAGTTTATCCTAGTTTTCTTTGATGACATCCTAGTTTACAGCAAGACTTATGAAGAATATCTGGAACATTTGTAGTTAACCTTGCAGCTCTTAAAAGATAATTCATTGTTTGCTCGGAAGAGTAAGTGTGTATTTGGGATTGAACAAATTCAATAAATTGGACATGTTATCAATCAACATGGGGTCTCTACTGATCCAGACAAGATCCACTGTATGCCAATTGTCCTTTACCTACAAACATTAAAAGCTTGAGAGGATTTTTGGGGTTGATAGGATATTACAGGAAATTAATTCAAAAATATCGTTTGATTAGTAAACCACTGACTAAACTATTGAAGAAAGACAAATTTCAATGGCATAAAAAGGCTACCCAAGCTTTTCTGGCACTTAAAGAAGCAATGATGAAGGCTCCAGTGCTAGTCATGCCTGACTATAACATTACATTTGTCCTAGAGACAGATGATTCTCATACTGGTATTGGGATAATTTTGATGCAGCAGGGCAGACCCAAAGCTTACCTAAGTAAGGTTATAGCCTCAAAACACTTAGCTTGGTCCACTTATGAAAAAGAATTAATGGCAGTGATCAATGCTACTACTAAATGAAGGCACTACTTACCTGGCAGTAAGGTACTAATTAAAACTGACCACCATAGCCTAAAGTACCTCCTGAACCAAAGAGTAACTACTATTAATCAACAAAAATGGATTACTAAGTTGATGGGTTTAGATTATGAAATTATGTATAAGAAGGGAAAAGAGAATGTGGCTGCAGATTGACTATTAAGGCAGGCTGAAATTCTGGAACAGGACCACACTTATGTAGCCATCACTACAAAAATTCTGGAACATAACTACACTTATGCATCCATTACCATAGTCATACCTCACTGGATTTTGGAAATAGCTAAGTCTTGGGAATCAGATTTAAGATTGAGCCATTATAAGCTTCATGGGTTTCCCTTTACCTTTGTCTCTAATAGAGATAAAAAAATAAACAAATAAATAAATTGTTAGCTTGTTTTAACAGTCACTCTTTAAACTAGTTGGCACAAAACTCTATTTGAGCTCTGCATACCACCCACAGTATGATGGACAGACTGAAAGGCTCAATCATGTCTTGGAATGTTATTTGAGGTGCATGATCTCACAAAGGCCTAGGCACTGGCTCACTTGGCTTCCATTGGCAAAGTGGTGGTACCACTCACTACCACAGTGGTCTAAAATCCACCCCCTTTGAAGCCTTACATGACTAAAAACCTTCACATCTTAATTTTCATCAGTTGGGGCAAATCCATGATTCTGCTACTAAGGCTTTCTACAAAGACGAAACTCAATATCTACAGCTTCTTAAACATAATTTAGTGGCTGCTCAGTCTAGGATGAAGCATTATGCTAATAAAGCAAAGAGTGAAAGATCTTTTGTAATATGTGATCTGGTGTATCTAAAAATCAAGCCCTATAAATAATCTACCCTATCCTAGACTGACCTGGGCAAACTAGCTCCAAAATACTTTATCCCTTTTTCCATAGTGGAAAAAATTAGAACTGTTGCTTATAGACTCCAACTTCCCATGAATGCTAGGGTCCATCCTATATTTCATGTGTCTCTCCTCAAGAAAAAAATTGGATCTAACTGTTCTAGATTTGCAAATCTTCCTCATTTAGATGCTCAAGGTCAGTTTCTGGTGGAACCACTGGCTATATTAGATAGGAAGATGGTTAAAAAGAAAAATATTGTTGTTGTTGAAGTCCTAGTGCAATGGTCCAACATTTTACCCTCTGAAGCAACCTGGGAGGACTAGGAACAATTTCACAAGCAGTTTTCTCAATTCCAACCTTGAGGACAAGGTTGCTTTGATGGGAGGTGGATTATAAGAATGTAACTAAGAAGGAATAGAACAGTAACAGTTGCTGTCAACAATAGTTAGCTATTTATAAAAGGTTAAAGTTGTCATTTCCCTTATATTAGGAAGGTCATAATTGTCATTTCTCTTCTAATTCTGTTATTGAGCGTGTGTGTATTTTATTAGTGCGATTTGTGAGGAATGTTGAGTATATAGCACCAGATTGTAAGTTGAGGAGCACGTGAATGATGAAATGAAATTTTCTTTTCCCTCTCTTAATTTCTGAATTCTCCCCCCTTTTCTCTCTCTCTCTCTCTCTCTCTCTCTCTCTAATTTCCCCCCTCCTCTCTCTGGTTCTCCTTCCCGATCTCTAAATTCTGTCAAAATTGAGCCCTAAGCTGAGCTAAGTAAGGAATTAATTATTAGATCCTTATAAAACCCTACCAATCATCTCTAGTCCAAGCCACCATTTTACGCCCAAATAGAAAATTAATCCCTAAAATTCATTAAATCTGCAGATTTTAAATCAATTTTTAATTCTTATTTCTTATATTTGAATTTGTTGAAGAAAAAGGACAAGGAAAAGAAGATGGTGACCGGGAAGGGAGGACGTGGTACTGAGGGAGGGGGATGGAGAGATGGGGGAGAGAAAGAGGGGGCGGAGGGATGAGGTACGGTAGATGGGGATGGGGGGAGGGGGGGGGGGGAGGGGGAGGGGGAGGGGAACAAAGGATGGGGAGGGGAAGAGAGAGAGAGAGCACATGGGTTTCTTCTCTTTTTTTTCTGTTCTTTCAATAAAATGATTATATCTTAAATTTGATTAAATTAATTTGTAAAATTTAAATTTTGTTATAAATTTATATATAATTTTTAAAAAAATATTTGATAAAATTAAAATTACATTACTAAAATTAATTAACTTTAAGATTTTGTAATTTAATTTGGATAAAAATTAATTTAGTCTCATTTTATTAATATAGGGGGATTAAAATTCTAATTTAGTCTCATTTTTTTTTATTAAAAAAAAATCTGAGTTTTTTTTATTTTTTTTACACACTACATAATTTTATAAAGTGTTTTTGAAAAATGTCTACCAAATACAATTGGATAATTAAATGAAAGTAATTTTTTCATTTATGAAAGTGTTTCATACTAAACAAGCTCATATGCCTATTCACTAAAATATTCAACATTCAACCTACTATGATCGATTTTTAAAGTAATTTAATATTTTACATAATTTTTAACCCTCCATTTGTTTCACACATAAAAAAAAGGGAAAAAAAAACAGAAGAAGCTTTTTTTCGTTGAGAATAATTTAAAATAATGTAATATTTCTAAATTTAACATTGTAATTTATGTATGTAAACATCATTACTAAATAAGAATTTTATACTGCATACATAATATAATTTTATATTAAATTAGAAAAAACTATAATTATATATTTATTTGAGGCGTATAAGTACTAAAATAGGCATATATATGTATTTGAGGCATATATGTAATTTTTTTAACGGGAATGACAATTGTAACGGGAGCCTGAAGTTTTTGTAGCGGGAGGAGCAAAGTTGAGCCACATTTTTAAACGTCAAGCGTATTTTTGAAAAAAAAAATCAGGGAATAAGTAGGCTCCCGCCAAAAATCTCGTGGACAATTTTGCACCTTTGCCCATTTGATTCTCTGCCCTATTGATTCTTGCAACTTCTTTTTCAAATTTGATTCTCATATTTCTACCTCTTCCGTTTTTGCACTTGTATAGTTGTATATCCAGATTCAAGGATTATAGCCAAAATACATAGGCTATGTTTGGACGTTGAAGTTCTGACAAAATAGCTTTAATATAAAATATAATATTTTAAAAAGTTTTAGTGCATTTAGAAATCATTTAGGAAGTATATGACTTTCCTTGCATTAGTAAATGTTACTAAATGAATTAATCTTCCAAACACTTGATATTAAATTATCAAGGTCAAGAATTAAAAATAATTTCAATAAGAATACAAAAAAAAATTGGTCAAAGTAAATATGATAAGTAAAATAATTATATAAATATAAATTCTATGTAGAGGATTTTAATTTTTACTATTTTACTGATCCTAATTACTATTTTTGTTATCATCAAAATTAAATAATCCTAAAAAGTAGAAATCCAATTAGCAATCCAATTAGCAGACTTTGAGTTTTCATTCAGCTAATTCGTTCACTTAAAAGAAATATCTTCACTATAGCCCTCAGTGTCTAAGTACAAGCCAAAATTAAATTTATCACAATCTATATTTATATAAATACTTATAATAGACCACTTGTCTTTGAGTTCTCGTTCGACTAATTTTTTCACTTAAAAAGAATATCTCCGTTACAGCTGCTCTCAATGCCTAAGTGCAAACATACTATAAAATATTTATATAAATACAATATGTCAATAAGAGATTACTTAATACAATATGTCAATAAGAGATTACTTAAACTTTGTGTTCTCGTTCGGCTAATTCACTTGCTTAAGAGAAATATCCTTGCTATAGTTTTCGGTATCTAAGTCCTGACCTCTACAAGATCATGATGATAAACCATCTAAACATTAACATATTAACCCTATAGAGTATACTAGTTAGATAGCTTCAAGGTATATCCTTTTTTCACTATGTAAAATATATGTGTAAATATAATCCAACGAAGTGGATTCTAAATTACTATTTTCTTTTCCTAATGTTTCCTATATTTGTTATCATTAAAATATTTACTAAAATGATGAAGACCCAACACTGCTTTTACTGTGAAAGATAATTTGCCATAAAATTTTAGTAGTTTCTCTATTTCAAATAAGGGAAATAATTCATAATCACTATTTGGACTATCTAGATTTAAAAATTTTAATTCATCCGTTACTATTACTGTGGGATGACACCTTCTTTTTTTTTTTTTTTTTTTTAAAGTATGGACTGCCCATGTCTCTTATAGACCGAAGAAGTATTTATCCGAATAATATCATAATAAGTATTTATTATGAATTATTCCCCTTCAAATAATAAGGTCATTATTAACTTTAAAATATTTTTGAATTCAAAATTAATAAAATTCATTAAAACTTACAAAACAATAACTATTTTAATTAGTAATACTTGTTAAATGTGCTCTAATATTCATTATTAGATGGACAAAAATTAAATGAATTTATATTAATTTTGAGTTTAAAAATATCTTAAATTAATTTAAAAATTATATTTATTGTTTAGGAAGGACATAGTATTATTTTAGGGAATCACTATTTTTACATATATATTTGATATTTGTATAAGATTTTACTACTCACAAGATAATGGAGTAGATCCCACCATCGTGGAAAGAAGCATATGCAACCTCCATTTTTAAAGAGAGTTCCATTTGCAAAATTTACTGATATTAAAAATTTGCTTATTTTTTAGATTTATTCCAAAAAAAAATATTAAGTTGTTAAATTGTTAATTGTAGCATGATAATAAAATATGATGATAATATTAAAAGAAATTGTGTACTTTTATTCTGCCACCAATAAAAATGTGACTCTTGTGACTCTTTTTTAACAAAGTAATAATAATAAAAATTAATTAATTGGGCAGAGGAAGTAAATTGTAAAATATGAATATAGGCAGTCAAATATGAATAGACAACGTTTTGTAGAAAACATGTTTTCCATCCCTAAAATTCCTTTATTGATATAAATCCCGAACTAAAATAAATTGGAACTCACCACTATTAACTAGAAAAACTTAAAAGAAAAAATAGCAAAATGATAAGAAAAAAAATCTAAATACACTACAATTTAACATTATTATATATATTAAATAATTTATATATAAAAATTAATTGAGTAAGTGCACTACAATTTTTTTAAATCTTTTTTTTTTCTTCCTATTTTGAAGTTTAAAAATACCCAGAATTATTAACCTGGAAACTATAGTACACTTATTTCACGAAAGTACAATTTGTACTCTTCCTTTTGATGTAGCATAGCTATACAAATTGCAGACTATAAATTTGCTTCTAAATTTTTTGTAGTAGTACAAGTTGTACTACAAGTGTATGATTGCAGTTAAGTAGTACCGTTGATAGGATAAGAGTACTATTATTAGAAGCAAAGTTGTACCAAACTAAGATATTGTTATGGTTATATATATATATATATATATATAGGATTCATAATGTCAAGAAAACAAAAGTTAATTGGAGAGGAAAAAGAGGAATGCAATTGGTGGAATGGTCCAAGAGGAGCGTCATGAGAACACATTACTACAAGTAATGGATTGTGATATGATGACTCATAGTGTGTGATGTGTTCTCAGGTCGCCCCTGCTGGACTTTTTTCCACCGTTTGATCAGATGGTAATCATGTGCTACCAACGGTTTGGATTGTAATGGGCTGTGGTCATGTGATGGATGGGTAAGTTTCATATGAAGAAAAAGTTTAACAAATAAAAAGGGCAGAAGCAGATTATTTGTTGGCTGCTGGGTAGGTGATACATTTATGACATTTTTATTTTCAAATTTTTACTTGCAATTTTTAAAAGTCATCACCAAATATTTTATAAGTATATTGTAAAACAAAACCACATGAATGATACCAAGTCTAAAAAGAAAACCTTCTTTGAATAATTTGACATTCTTTGTACTAAGGAAGGAGTAATTTTTAATTTTTCCTCCTTGTGACCAGCATTATTGTATGTGCGCAATATTATTAATATTTTATTTACCTTTAATAATGTTTTAATATTATATTTTTTTATGATGTAAATGAGAGATATTGATGATTATTAAATTTTTTATTGTCTTTTTTATTCTTTTAAATTTTTTTGGCCTTTTATTTATTTAATCTCAATCACTTGACTTTTTTTTAATTATTTTTTAATTTAAATTAATTATGTAGTTGGTGATAAATTAGAACAAAAAGGCCAAAAAATTTAATAATTTTATTTTGTTGTGTCTTAATTTTATCAAACCCAATATTAAACAAATTGCCCACCTAGCCTAGTACAAGAAAGTCAACATTTTAAAATATGGTCAAACAATATTAAAAAGGACAAAACAAACATTAGTCATCTTTTTTAATGGTATAAAGACGGAAAATTGAACAGGAGGTGATACGTAATGACAATGCAACCATAAATGATAATTGAATGTTTTTCAACCACGGGTGGTGAGATGCAATATTTGCTAAAACCACATATTAGTTAGACTAACCTTTGTTGAGATAGATATTTTTTTAGATTTATTTTTGATTTATTTCCTCCGCCTTTTTCGAATATCATACAAATTAAAGTATTAAGAAAATGATTTTTTCACATGGAGGTTTTCGAGGGACTGAACTCCACCAAGAGATTTTCTCTTGCGCAATTCCACTTGTCCGTTTCACTTTCGCATGTATGTTGGAAGGTGATTGCTAATAAAACAATCCTAAGTGCAAGTAAATAGTAGACTGTTGCAGGTATATATAATCGAATTGACTTTCTTATTAGTAGTTGTAATTCTAAGCGATAGCCTTATTTTTGAGATTTTGCATAAATGAGTAGAAATGGAAGTTGTTCAAAGAGAGATTTTTCATTATGTAGCAGTTTTTCAGGTTGTATTTGTTATGAATGTTCTTTCAAATCTTTTGGATGCACTCCTTTCTCAGTTTAATGAAAGTTTTTTTTGCCTTTCAAAAAAGAAATATCTTAAGCCACTCAACTATACCTCCAAGTTATTGATCGAGTAGTATTTTTGATTAGTTGCCTAAAAGGCTATCAGATCTAATTTGGGATGGACATTCTCATTTTTGGGTTATCATTGTACAAATATCAAATTTTACGATTTTTTTCTTTACTTCAAAAGGTGCATATGTATATCGTTAAAAAAAAATCTTATTTTAACCAATAAATATAAAAATATCTACAAAATTTAGATTAGAAATAATATCCCATATCTTACTAAATTATTCATAATCTTATAGAATTATATCTCGAGACCCTCCTAAAAATTTCTTTACTTCGTCGGTAGATCAGATCAACTTCGAATTCACGCAAGAATCTCTATTGTTTTAATATCTTGCATGGATGTAAGATTAATATACTATTTTTGTAAGAAGATTATGGAACTATAATGTATTAATGTGTGAGTATCATACCACTTAGCTTTGGCTCGGATAGTACCACTGCAACTTTGCAATGTAAAGGATGCAAGTCCAAAACCCCCTCGATAATGTGAAAGTATCATCTTTTAGTATTTTCATTTCCATTCTAAACAATTAAACAAATTATAAGAACTAGACAAATAATGTTACCCTAAATTTGGTAGTATCAATTCTATCTAGATTCACATGTGAGCTATATACTGACTTATTAAAAATATTGTTAAAAAAACTATAAAATGATGCTAGGGCTCTAAAATATAGATTATAAGTCGATGTTTGACGCCACACCGATTTTTTTTTTTTTTTTTTTTGGCTAGTACATAGTCAAATATTTATTTTTTATTTCCCAAACACTCCTTTAGCCTCAGGTTTATTTTTCTTCCCAAACAAATTTTAGGTTATTAGTACTCCTTATTTATGTGTTTTTTTTTTCAAAATATCATCTAAACATTCTTTTCACTGCAGACTCTCTCTCTCCACCGCTTTAACCTACTGTTGGTTTTAGTAATTTATCTATAAAAGTTAAGAACATTGATGAGAATATTATCCTTCGAGTTTATAATTTTTTCTGTTGATATTTTTTTTATCATCTCTTGAAAAATATATGAAATTAATTAGAATTCTATAATATATATTATAAATTATAAATTAGGTCCTACAATTTTTATTTTTATTTGTATGTAATACAATTATGAAGAATGAGCATATGTGGTTGAATAATTTTCATGTATAAGTTTGACACTTCTTAGTTCTTACCCGTATAGCATATAATGAAAACATGTTGCGGTCTTTATATAATTATAAATAAATAAAAAATCTTATTAGATGTTGTACGTTAAAATAAATTACTTAGAACTTAATTACTAATTCAATTTAAAAATAAATTTCCTGATTTAATGGGTGTTTATATAAAATTTGGCATTTAAATCTAGTGTATAAAATTTTATTTATATTCCTTATTCAAATAGTATTAACTATTTACTAAATTTTATACTTATATATTTTGGCTCATCCCTACTCAAAATCCTGGTGTCGTCATCGGCTGTCCAAAATTCAATTTTGAAGTTTGAAAGTAGAAACTTCATCAGGCCTTCAATTTTGGTTATATATGTATATGTGTGTGTGATTTTTTAGTTCAGGATATGGTGGCCATTTATCTCTAAAAAGAATGTCCCACGAAAAATCTAAAAGCAATCGACTAGATTCCAAGATCACTCTTGGACCAAAGCATCCCCAACCAAGCTGAGCTACCATGTTATTGATTAGGGATGGCAACTAGAATCGAAATTGAACTGAAATTCGCCAAATCAAATCAAACTAATCGGTTTTTAACATAAACGATGACACAGTTTTGGTACAAAAATAAATAAGCCAAAGGAAATACTGATATTTAAAGTTGAAACAGTAGCGTACCACATCACACCGTACCATATGTATAAACTAGTGATAAACAATTTCATGAACAAGGACCAATGTGATGCAGTTTTGATAGAAAATTGGTATCCCTATCGATCAAATCTTTAGGCTAGCCACAGGTTATTCCTCATATCCCACGTCGTATCCTTGTGCTTCTTCCGGAAGAGAGAGAGAGAGAGAGAAAGGATTTGGAAGAATTTTAATTATTTACTCCCAAAATCTCATGTTTGTGAGTTTTCTTTATAAGTAAATAACCTCTAATTTCTCTCCAAAATTTTCCACCTAAAAGTAGTAAAATTTCCTACGCTTCACTTTCATCCAAACTTGCAAACACAGTTGTTAGTAACCGGGAATGAAGTACAAATAGGTTTGGAATTTGGACATTATTGCATTATGGACATCTTTACTCCCAAAAATATATAGGAAAAGGAAAAAAAAAGCTTGGAGAATTAAGTTGAGCATAAGGTGGAATGAAAAGAAAAGAGAAGGTAATTGATCTTTTTCCTTGATCAGCTACATAGTACCAAAGTAATATGTGTACAGTTGCTGATAAGGAAAACAAAAACTTGCTAAACATTAGCAGACAGCGAAAAGGATAAATAGAAGACTGGGCAAGTAACTGCTTAATTGTGCACTTGTGGACTTGAAAACCGAATTGGAACCAAGACAAACATGTTCACGAACAGTTAGGTTTGTTTGCAGGCCTACCTGTGGTTCTCTAAAGACTACAAAATTGCGAGTATACCGACTCCACCTGAACCCGAACGTTAACCAAAGCCTAACAAAGGTAACTGTTGGATCGGTATGTGGGGAGCAAGGAGGAGCTGAACACTGTAGTAAGCCACTGCTAGCGAAAGCGAGTAGCATCCTGTATATTTTGGACACTACCGAAGGAGACGAGCAAAGTACAAGACCCAAGTCACTAAACCAAAATCCTTATGGCTGATGCAATGGCAAGCATTTCTTCTTCCCTAACTTGCTTCCACATACCACCTACCATCAAATGGCCTTCCACACCTTCCAATGATTGTTCACCTTCGTCATTTGATTCTAAATCCACTTCACTCTCCTTCATTCTTTTGAAACTTGAATTGTCCAGATTTTCAAGACCACAGTCGGCTTCTCTTTTACTATCGCGCTTGTTCAACTCCAATAGCTCCTTGGTTTCTGATGACCTTCTAACTTCTTCATGGTAATCAACACAGTCAAGAACAGGAAGTTGACCCGAAGAACCAAGAGCACAAGGCAACATATCGATTGAACACGGGTTCCACAGTTTTGCTACCATCCATCTACTCTTGGGTTCCATATCATCACCTGTTGTTTTTGCATCAATGCTCCTGACGTGCTGAAGCTCGAAAACCTCTAGCTTGTCAGCTTCTCGACGAAGAGAAACCTCTTGCTGGGAAAGGAAGCTTCCAGAACTAATGAGTGGCAAAGTTTCTTCCTTGTGTGGATTTGACAAATGTAGTGCAGCAAGTTTCTTAAGTTTCCCAACCAAAGTTCTATTTCCTGTCGTACGTGCAAGAACTAGGGCCAAGTTCATCAGTTGATTGTTTCCGGTAGATGATAACAGAAGACATTTATGTATATATTTGACTAAAGTTGTATTTGGCAGATTTACTTCTGTTGATGAACAAGTTTCAGCTGCAGACCTTTCTCCAGGACAGGCTTTAATCCCTTACAAGTTCGGACCAGCCACTCAAACAAATAAGAGAGTTTTTCAATTTGACAAATCTCTCCAACATACTCAGATTCGAGATGTTCTGCTCCTAATGAAAATCCAGTGAATAATTTATCAAGGGTAAACTAAATACCAGTTGTGAGAGCAGTCAAATAATGACAAGCATGTAAATATATTATGAAAGAGAAATAACAAACTATTCGGATGGCGAGGAGCACAAAACAAGTTTGAGAAGATTATTGGGTTAGAGGCAAGTATTTAGAGTAATAAATTCAGTGGTAAAAAGAAATTCCTATAGGTGATGATGAAATGTATATGGCAGGAAAAATAAAGAACTTACGACTTAAACAACCCGTAAATATAGAATGCATCAATATTATGCTGCTGCTGATGTAGAAGTATGGGAAAAAGGAAAACTCAAAGAAAGTTCTAAAGCCCCCAGCAATTGAACACCACTTTTCTTCATTTTTTTGATAGGTAATATTGGCACCACGGCACCAATTGAACACCTTTAATTGGCACCAAGACCTTCCAGCATCTATCAAGGCAACCACTGAAACAAAAACATTCTGGAAAAAAAGTTCCTATCATCTCATCTCTAAGTAGTTCAAGGAAAGTGTTGAACATTTTACTTTTTCTCCAAAACTGAAACATATGGATGTTCCGAAAGTTAGAACGTATATAATTCGTTGTTTAGAACAATGAAATCATCAAACTCAACAACTATGCAAATAAAATTTTCTTTTCAAAATGAAATTTATAGCATCATCTAGATTACTTCCAGGATTTTATTTCCCAAAATTTCAAACTATTGACATGATAGTTATATTTACATTAAAATTTACAGGTGATGAATGCTTAAAGGAATACCTTCTAAACAACTAACATCGTATGCATGACCTCGAGACAAAACGAAATACAACAAGGTTGTTCTGAAGTAATTGATACTTACCAAAATAATAATCGTCAGACCCCTGAATCTCAATCATATCAAGAATTTCTTTGAGAAGGGTCAGAAGAAACTCTGGTTCTTTATAAGACAATTTAATAATAACAGGCTTCCAATCATCCAATGCAGCCTGCAAACTGCTAGTAAAGTGGCTAACCTGAGAACTCTTTACAAGCTCTACCAGATCTGCAGAATCTAATGCCTTCAGCAACAATTCCATTAATACAGAGACTACTTCTGAAGAGAAGGAAGAGTATAGCCGGAAAAAATTTCTCAGTATCTTATTGACCTGCATCTTAGAACCTGAAACATAAAACCATTAGAAAAAAATATTAAAAGACAACCTTTGGCACTATATACTTACACTTCTAAAACATCAGTATATTAGGCATGCTAAAGTTAATTATCCCATTAAAGAACTTAGCGCACATATATTATCTCACTTTTTGAAGTTCATTAACATAAGAAGAAGTGCTTGATGGGGTGACCCAGTATACAAATGCAATATACCTCATCCAGAAAGCAAAAAATGAAATAATGTATAACAAAGACTAACAACAACATCAAAGTTTGGCTCGTCACACTATATATAAACCACTCCCACGCGCTTGGCACATAATCGGTATGTTTCAGATTTCATCTTTTCCAGACCGCTTCTCAGAGGTTAATCCAGTCATTTAGGACTCAGTGCTGGTATCGATGAACAGACTATTTTCACCGAATTCCTTTCTAAATAATTGCAGCAAATGTTGTGGAACAGCCGAGAGAGACATACGAACTAAAATGATCTCCGTGAAATAATAAACACGATTTTCTCCAAGTGAACTCTTAGATTCATGGAAGTACCAATGCTTTCCCTTAAAGTTACAGTATTTATTTACACTAGTCCATAATTCAAGTCTCAAACTTGGTCTATTGATAGTTATGCTTCACATAAACCACCAAAATCCGAATCATGCCTTAAAGGAACACAGAAAACTAGAGAAATTACACAATCCGTGTATAGTTCATAATTTATGCCTCAAGCTTTGTCTATTTATGATAATGATATAATTTCAATCATGCCTTAAAACAAACTAAAGAAAGCTGAGAAAAATTGCAACCTTAAACATAATGATGGAATTAAGTTAAAATCAAATGATTTTGCCTGCAGGTTTAGAAGAAATTCTGCGAGCCATAAGTGAGAGATTCTTGTTACACCCGCAAAGGTGTTCAGAATATTTAACACCTACAAAAGCAAGTGGAAGCAAATAAAATAGAAGTACCAAGCATTATTAGACGTTAAAACACTCGAGCACACACATATAAAAATATATATAAATGATATCGAATGCATGTCAAAGAAAATTAGCATTCTTAACATATTATGTCTAAAATTTGATGTAGTTAGATTTAGGGTTAATTTGGACTCTATTGTTGTAGTTTAGACTTCTTGGCAATTATTAGGTGTTAAAGATACACTAGTAATATAATTTATTGGATTGTAGTATTGTGGAAGAAGATTGTAGCATGGATGCTAGGTTCCTTTGGCATGCATCACGCGTCATATACAGTTTGACTTGTATACGGACATGTGCAACTTAAATCTAGCATCTCTTGAAACAGAAGTTTGTCATAGATTAATGGAAAAATAACAAAATCACCTAGTTCCATTTCCATACTTCATTCCGTTTTGTACAAGTAACCTACTTCCAGATTAGCAGCAGAAAATATTTCTTCTAATTCCAAATGCAAATTTTAGACTAGCTCAGTGAAGATTACTTTTACAAGAGACAGTCCAACAGTATGATTTCTTAACCTTCTTTGATAAGTTCCAACAGTACGTTTTCTTAGTTCTGACAAAAGTACTTAACAGGTTGCTCATAAGCCGCATTCCAAAAGCAAAGCAGTAAAGATGCTAAACTTTCCCCTTCAAATGATTCAAAGCCTAGAAACTACAGGGAACAAATCCAGGCCATGCCACACAGCTAAAGCATTCTTGATACAAGAAACTAGTCCACAAGAATTCATATTGAACCCATAGTTGTCCACAAGAATTCATCTTGAACCCATAGTTGTCATGGTGTCACCTAGGCGTCCTAGCGCTAAAGAAGGATAAGACGACGCCTTGGATGCCAAGCTGCTAAGGCTCACGTCCTGGTAGCTGGCCCAAGTTAAGTATTTAAGTCATTTTTTACCCATGACTCATCATAACCATGAACTTGTTATGTGGTGTAATTCTATTACTTATTAGACTTGTAGCATGTGATGGGTGTTAACTTGGTTTATTCTTTAATTTCTACTAGTTTTTAATTAGGCGTTTTATTTTTGAATTTTGATTATTAAATATTCATATAATTTTGTTTTTAATTGTATTCCATAGTTTTAGTTATTATGTTTTGAGTTTTAATAAATATAAAATTTTATTGTACAATATATTTTTGAAGTAAAATAAATAATATATAAATTGCATAATTTTAACGACTTGTCTCTGTACAGACGCCATGACGGGCGCCCTATTGCCTAGGCATCTTAACAGTCAACTGTCGCCGCGTTTCATCGTGACGTCATGACAAATATGCTTGAACCTCAAGCCAAGAGGTTTCAAGCCTTTGAAAAGCATAGTTGAAAAACAAAGGAGGTGAATATCCAACATAAAGGGTGTCACCATGTATTTGCTTGCATAGTGTGGCAATGGAGAAAGAATAGAGAATCCTACTGGATGGAAATGCAAACCTATATAAATATCTCCTATTTTCATAGAGCATTCGTTCTTCATAGCTCTCTTCCCCTTGTTGCATTGCAACATATTTTCCTCCAGTGTAGCATTTTACTTCTCTTCCTTTTCTTGTTAAATTTTCACGATCCCTTTATCTTTTAGGCTACGTTTGTTTACAAGAATTATAATTTCGGAATTATAATCCCAATGCATGGATTATAATCTCAATTTTATAATTATTTGCAAGGATTATTCCTAAGATAAAACTATTAATCCCAAAAATATCTTGTTTGTTTTTAAATTTGAACTTGAGACTATTCGTCCATGTATTATAAAATAACTTAATAGTCTTGGAATTATAATCCCTTATTAAACATGGTATTAAATAGTCCCCTATATTAAGTTATTTCCCTGGACTAATAGTCTCAAGTCCAAATTTAAAAAACAAACAAAACAAAGATGGGATTAATAATCTTATCCCAAGTGTAATACTTGCAAATAAACATAACATTGGGATTATAATCCTTGCAAACAAACATGGCCTTAGAGTTTCGCTGGCCTTCGATGTCTATTGCACTATTTTACAACCAGATCTTTGTTTTCTTCTCGGAACATTGGAGCAGTACTATTCCTTTCGGGTTCTGAGCATCTTTTCTTTCTTATTGATCAACATCCTTTCCGCATTTCTTATTGCAATTGTATCTTTAGATAAAAAGAAAAAAAGATTGTCCTTGCTTGATGAGGTCTGTCCTTTACAAAATTGAGGAGGTTCAGTGCAATGAATGCCTTGGGTGAGCTTGTATTCTGAGACAAGGTGGTGTTTTCTTGAAAAAGCACATGGAGCATCTTCCGCAGAAAGTGGCCTTCTTCTATTGGACAGCAGCTTTGGGACGACTTTGATGCAGGATTCCTTATGGCAAAGCATTAAGCATATGGTTAACCGATGTTACATGTCCAAGAAGGATCGGGAGTTGGCAAATTATTTACTTTTACAATGTGAGTTTGTTGGAAAGTTCAGGATTCTTTTCTTTATGTTGTTTGGTGCTAGGATCGATTAGAGCCTTGCTAAAGGTGTGGAGGGGGTTAGGGTTCCAATGAGCAGCAAAAAGTGTTGCAATATGGCGCCAATTGTTTATGATGAGTGTTGTAGAGGGAGAGGAACCCTAGATATGGACACAATTACAAGTTGCACCCCATAAAAGGCAACTAGAACGATATCTAGGGTTTTTTCACTGGTGGGTTCACAGTTAGTCAACCAAAATGATATCTTGTATTTGTTCCACCGCTTACATCCTGCATCAATACAAAACTTCGACATAACAATTATGCATTATATGAATGCATTAGAATATGATAGGCCTTGAGAGAAACTATGAAATTGAGTATCTAATCGATTGTGCAAGATTTAGGAGTAATCTTCATCTATGTTACATGAACTCTTCACCTTAACCCGAAATATCAAATAAGGGTATTGGTACTCGACACTTCATTTTTGTTTAAAAGATTGACAAAATTGAAGAGTACCCTGTCAAAATCTTCAAAGTACCTATATCCAAGCGGACACTCCATCTAAGTCCATGTAACTTAGATCTCCATTCAAATATGACTGAATAATAAGTTGATAGACATTTATGGTGAATATCAACCAGATACATGGAGAATTTTATACGCACGTTTTTCCTCAACTATTGATGAGCTTGATTGAGTAGTTTGCTTGACTTTCACACATAAGCAATCCACGTAATACAGACTTGATTTCTTTTCCAACTTTGGCAGTTTGATCACTTGGAATAGCCATTGTTTGAGGCTCCCAGTAATAAGACTTCAGCCAGTCAAGTGCCAGAAATTGTCCACAGCAAATTAAACATGACTTACACACAATTCACAGATATTACAAGACTAGTAAAATATAGAAAAGGTAGTGATAATGAAGTTCAGAATTTATCACAATTGGAATGAAGGGTGTGATTGCATAAGGATTTTGGTGATAGAGTACATCAATATAGTACTAACTCATATTATCGCACCACTGAATCTTCTGTTTCTTTACCTAAAAGTACGTCATCACATAGCTCGCAGACAATCTGAGTGTTATGCTTCAAAGAAAACCTCAACGAAATTCAAATTTATTCGATGTCCTATTAGTAGGAAGTATAAGATAAATGACCTCTTAGTATTATTATACCTAAAGACTTAATTCCTCAAATCTTCCATTCCCAAAGTTCTTAAAATATTGGTCCAACCCACAGAAATTTCTAGAGTTATATATACCTCATTCCACGGGTATTCAATAAATTCCGCACAATGGTTCAGGAAGCCTCAACTGAATTAGTTCAGAATTCAGATACCTTCCTATATCAAAATTCTGGAAGTTTATTTTCTTTTGAGATACTTCAGAAAGTTATCCAAACTAATAGAAGATATTCAAGATTCTTTCTTCTGATTTCATGAAAGAAAACTCGGGCAAGAAAACAAGCCTAAACAAAGATCGAACCTTATGAATGGAGAATAGTAGTAACACGAGTTGCATTTAGCCCTTAAATTAAAAAGATCAAAAAAGAAAGAATTACAAATTCCATAAGAGGAAACTCAAAATTTTCTTAATATCCTTGCTCAACTCAAACCATACCAACACTGTTCAAGAAAAAGTATATGGAAGAAGTACCAAGGTTCGAAAAAGCGTTCGGTGCGTGCGCCTCGAGGCGCACCTTGAATCGAGGTGGGAGAAGGCTAAGGCGGGGCGTGCGCATCAAATGAGTTTTGAACAGATAGCGCCTCAAAAGGTCGAAGTTACCGCCTCAAGGCGTGGGGAGGCGTACGCCTCGTTTTGTTGGTGAAAATCCCTAAAAAATAAAGACTTATCTCAAGCCCAGCAGCAGCCTGCTTGTTCTCTCAAGTCCAGCAGCAGACTAGAAGTCTCGGAGCTTCTCTCTCTTCGATAGCAGCAGCCGACAGGTACGATTCCTTCTTCTTCTTCTTCTTCTTCTTCTTCTTCTTCTTCTTCTTCTTCTTCTTCTTCTCTGTTTCCCCATTCATTCCACCTCTGTTCTGTCTCCGGTTTCAGTTTTTACTTTTTAGTAAAGGTCTGCATGTTCAATTTTTTTCCACCTCCTGCTTATTTATTTGTTAGAAAAGTAATTTAGTATTAAAGGCAGAATTAAATATGGGGAAATAAGTAATTTTTTTTTTTGTGCCAAATGTTGAGAACTTCGTCATATATATATATATATATATATATATATATATACACACACACACACACACACACACAACTGATACATAATATTTGGACTAGATGGACCACTAGTCAAATTAGAATTTGTTTCTTATATGTATATGAATATATGACAGACAATATGTATTATGTATACATGTGGTGATTGCTTAATTGTTTGCTTCATGTATATCAGTATATGTAACCATATGATTCATGTTGATGTGATCAACTTTAGAGTGATTTTCAGTAATAATACACACAAAAATTCAACCATGAGTCCACGACTTGATTGAACCATATTTTTTATAAAAAAAATTTAACAACATTATTAATTTGACTGTATAAATAATATTCCACTTCTCATGACAATCACCATTTCTTAAATCTTTTAATAAAATAATAGGATACTAATCACAAAACCAGCTTGGTTACATACTCTACTTTTTCGCAACAGTAAGAAATAGACTGAAATTTCAACTTAAAACCATCAAAACCATTCAATAAAGCTTCCAGATCATTGGGCTATGTTCCCTTATCAATTTCAAGCACTATGGAGTTGATTTCATCAGCAAAAAAACAACCAAAGCACAAGAAAACCACACAAACAGTAGCAGTTGATGATGAAAGAGTTGTTCAGGGAACTTTGGCAAAAATTCAATGATTGGATTTGGCTATCCAAAAGTGGAGACACACAATGCCAACACTTTATTTTTGACCCAGGAGGAGCTAACTAGCAAGGGAGGAAAGCTTCAACCAACCCATCCATGAGAACATTAATGTTTTAGGCAAAGGAAGGGTTAGGCTATGGTGCAATTTTAGTACATAAATGGTAGTCGTGCTTGTTTGTTAGTAAACTTTTCTAGAAACAGCTAACACATGGGTGATAGTCACATAATGTACAACGACACATTTTAGCTTTACTCATTTCATGTTTGTAGTCTCTATATAAGAGAATAGTTGTAATGTTTATTTTCATGAATGAAACTAATTAAAAGGTTGTTTATCTACTCCCTAGCTCTGAAGTTTTCGTCTTCTCCAAATTCTCGCTAAAACCCTAATTTCTCATGAAATCCTATTTCTATTGTCGCATCACTTGCTCTCAAATAGGTTTGAGCTTGGCAGAGTAAGATATTTCCATTTGTGTGGAATGTTATCTCCGTGTTAGCTTGATGACATGCTAAGAGGGAGTAAGCATAAGGCTTTCCTATTCTGCACACTATATCCTTCTCACACAATGAAGGAGAAAGATAAGACAAGGAAAGACGTTTTAATCACAAACCTGCACAAGCAATTTGATATCTCACATCCAAATAATTTGAGCATCCCCCCCCCCCCCCCCCCCCCCCAAGAAAAAGAAGAAGAAGAAAAACAAAAAACGCACGCACGACACATCCATTTTTCTATAAATTCATGCAATCACCCACAATATTCTTGCAAGATAAATGAAGGGAAAGATAAAGCACAAAGTGCGTCAAACACAGTCCTGCACAAGTACAAAGCATAGACCCAAAAATTACCCTACGTGACACACACACAGACAATAACTTTTAATAAAAAATGAAAAAATAGACAAAGTATTCATTCATTCAGTTATCTTAGTAAAATAGACAAGGTCAAGAAAGACAGCATGCTATAGATGTATGCTTATTACTAACACAGGTCTTGCTTAGTACAGAAAAGAAAATTAAAATAAAATAAAATAAGAAACATGGCCAACAAGCATATATGTTCAATGGCATGTATATAATTTCGATTGAATAAAATGAAGAGTTTATTCGATCAAACTACATGGATAAAGAACAAGTAGATACCTTAATAGAAGCAAGCTGGACAAGACGGAGTGATGGGAGATCGCGATGAGAACCCCCTAAAAATTCAGAAACAGAAAACAACACGAAGGATTTTTTAATCAGTGAACTCATACCAAGAAATCCCAATTAGGGAATATTTATTGACTAACAGCAGCAGTGTATCTTGCAGAGTCGCAGTCCTCCTAGTGGGGAGTTGGGGACAATTGCAATCATAACCAGCTTACTGGGGTGTGGTAATAATTGTAGCCTCATAAAGGTGATATTACAAAAGAAAACCAACGAATTAGCAGAACAGGTTAAAGATCTGCAACGTTGGACCAAGTTAATGTATAAAGGCCCTTACCGTGACAAACAACAATCAGCATACGTGGTATACCAAGTACATCAGCTGCTTCCCCAATTGATGCCTCTGTCTTCTTACGTGTCTTTTCAACAACACCATTCACGAATCTTCAAACATAGGATATAAGTGTGTAAGCTAAGTTCTTCGTGAGGCTCCAACATACAAGAGCAAACACACACAAATAAAGTAACATACCAAATAATTTGATATATCAACTTGAAGATTATATATGTTTTATTGAGTTTTTCATAGTTATTGCAGAAAAGAATTAATCAAACGGAACAAGAGCTTGAAAAAACTAATAAGAATAGATATCAGTTATTATCAACTGATGTAGACAGGCCTGGAAGGTCTGGAAAACACTATAAACTAAGGGGCAGATTTGATTCTCTAGCTATTATCCGTAAAGACTCATTTAGAGCTGGTCTAAAGAATTAATCAGTTTTAATTTTCTTTGTTATGTAATTTGTGTCATTCATTCTTTATGCATTCAAAGATTTATTGATGCATTAATTAAATAGGTTCAGTGCATCTAAGGTGCTGAAAAGTTTTTGGAGTCTTATAAATTGATGTATTTGAGCCATTAAAGAGACAGCAAGAGAAGTTGAATGAAAATTTCAGATTACAGGATGTGTGATGCATCTTTTCCCTTTGGTGTGATGCATGGTTCAAAGTCGCGGTAACGGCCTAGGTTGCAGAAGGTTTTTTTTTACTCGGTTTCGGCTTCGTTTTCGGGCATGGTTCAAAGTCGCAGTGGTAACTTTTGCTTCGGAAGGTCATTTTTTGACTCGGTATCGGTTTTGGAGGATACACACCGTTAGCTAGTTAGAAGCTTCAAAAAAGTTTTAAAAATATGAAAAAAAATTCTAAATAATAAGAATAACATGAAAGATCAATTAAGTTCACAAAAAACACTATCTAGTGCATATAATATTGTCCAAATGATCAAACAGATATCTCGCAGATATGTTTAACCAATTTTATGCTTGAATAAATTTGATATTGATGTTATCTTAACTTAAATAATTGAGCACACATGTTCTGTATGACTTAAGTACAATTTAACTTAAGTATATTTTAAGTGCAATTTTTTTCAAGTTGTACTTAACTAGGTACTATAACTAGGTACAATTTAATTATAATTTAAGTACAATTTAACTTAAATAAGTATATTTTAAGTACAATATTTTTTATTTTTTTAAGCTATACTTTACTAGGTATTACATTAGTACAATTTAAGTATAATTTATAGAGAAAGAGTTCGTTTTCTTTTGTCATCTCCCTTTTATAGCTTCTAGCATATTCAATTTTATATTATTTTTTTGTGGCCTCTCTCCTTTAGACCGTGATTTCTCCTTTATTTGGTATTCTCAAGTACCGTTCCAAATAACCTTTGGATATCAACCATTTTAGCACTAAAATCCAGCAAACCGATACTCTTGCTGTCCAGTTAACTTCTACATCAGAATCAATGGCCGCCTTGCAAGTTGCTACAGAAATCTGTTCACTCATAAAAAGTATACATGGCATGTCAACAACTTCACATAGACAACCTAAGTCTCTCATATGCCTCTACCAGTTTTACAAATTCATATAATATCGAATGAAAAACCACTTAAACATCCTCAGTCATCTCACGCAACATTCCAAAAGTACAAAGTACATAATAAAATTGGGTTTATATAGCTTCACCATCAAAAGTACAAAGTTCACATCATATTATAAGCACACATATTTTGATACATTTAGAACCACCAGCTGACAAATTGTTGATACTAATCAGTAGCAAGAGAGATTGTACCTCATGATTGTCATGCAATATAGCATAGCCAGCATCTCCTCTGAATGCAACGAATTGTGGGAGATGTCATCCCTACATCAACCATAAACCAAATATATACATATCAATATGAATCGTTCTAATTTCAGGCTATTTCTAATCATTCTAATTTTGTTTTGAAGCACATGCAAATCTTTTTCATTTTCATTCTATACTATTTTCTGCCAAAATTAACCCTAATTATATACACGTATATAAAAGTGAGCAATCAAATTAATCCCTTCGTAAAACATTAGAGATACATTTGTAAAATGACACACTTTTAAAAAATAAACTTAACGCTAACACTTGATTAGAAATTTAGTAGTGGTGGTGGCATGATATTGCTCGGTGCTTGTTTTTCTACCAACTTCTAGAGTATTTAGTGCGTTTAGAACTTCACATGCACTTGAAAATCTTGTTCGTCGATAAATAGTTTATTCTTCATGTAGCTTACTTAACTCATAAACGTTAACATGTGGAAGAGCTTGAACGCAAAACGGTGTGGTTCATTTGCTTCCGCGTGTTTGAGACACCAACGCAACATTTGTAAGTAATAACATTTGAAATAAGTTGTTCTAGGCAAACAAGAGCGTTTGAACTTCTAAACGCACTCTAACCAAACTAGGACTAAGAATAAAAGCAAGTAATGAAATTGCTCTCTTTGGGACGGACAAGAAAAAAAATGTACCACTAATTTTGGAAATTAGGGAGTAATTACCACAACAAACCAGAATTGGGTATTTCAAAGAAGAAGAAAGGCGAACAAATATACCTAAAATAAGGGTCTTTCTGTTGAATTTCGATAATCGAAGCCGTGACTTCCACCACAACAGGGAACACAGCCTCTGCCTCGCCACGCAGAAATCTAAAAACACACAATTACATTTCTCAATTTTTTACAAGAAACTATAGATAAAATATTCAGCGGAATGCGAAATTAGGGGTTTGAATTGTAATTACTCTTCGAAGAGCCCAAGATACGGAATCCGGTGAAGAAGAGAATAGAGTGTCTTTCACGAATCTCCAATCCTGCCGGCTTATCCATGGCACAAGCTTGTAGCCACGAAAGGATTTGTCTTCCACGACGAAATCGCTAGATATTGTTTCACTAAAACCTAGCATTGATTCCATTCAAACAGGACACTCTGTGGGAATTTGTTGCTAGGAAACGTCCGAACGATAAACCCCCGAGGTTTATGGAGGTTTACACTAATAAGTACATGTTTCGTCTGACACTTTTTTGAAGCGTTTAGGAAGTTTTTGACTTCAAAAATCCTTTTTCTGTACGACGCACTTCATTTTAAACGTAAGTTTTTTAACTCAAAAATACAGTTTTTAAAACCCCATATTTATAGTACTATTTTTGGCGGCTTATACAATAATGTGTATAATAATCTAATATAAAAATATTGAGACCTATCATTTTTATATTATGAGTCTTACTATTTTTATATTGAATCATTATAATCATCATTGCATGGGTTATTACTCATAACAAAATTATATTTTTGGTGTCATAAGTTTTGCAATTTTGTTATTAATAATGACTCATGTAATGATGGATACAATGACCCAATGTAAAAATAGTAAAATTTATAATGTAAAAATAATAGGTCCTGCTATTTTTATATTGAATCATTATACTCATCATTGCATAGGTCATTATATATAACAAAACTCTAAGTTTTGATTCGCCCAAATAAATTTTCCCAACTCACTAAATCCACTAAAATAAACAAGTTTTTAAATCTCATATCATCGTAGACTTTTAAACTTGAACACAAACAGTACTAATTGTGAAGTTAAGTGTTACATTTGCAATTTATGGTGATTGTGCATGATTTTCACTGGTCAAAAGTGTTGGATTTTTTCTATAAAATTTTTGCTTATTTATGTTGAATATTTATTTATTAATAAAAGTACATCATTCGTCATTCATTAAATGGTCATTTATTTTATTTATATAAATCTTCAAATTTATATATATATATATATATATATATATATATATATATATATATATTATGATTTATGTATATAAATAAGTATTATACACAGAAGATATAAATCATATGTAATATATATAAATAAAGATATAATGGTTTATATCCATGATAGCTTGTCCATGGCACAAGCTTGTAGCCACGAAAGGATTTGTCTTCCACAACGAAATTGCTAGATATTGTTTCACTAAACCCTAGCATTATTCCATTCAAACTGGAAACTTTGTGGGAATTTGTTGCTAGGAGCCGTCCAAATGATATACCCCCGAGGCTTATGAAGGTCTACACTAATAAGTACATGTTTCGTCTGACACTTTTTTAAAGCGTTTATGAAGTTTGTGACTTCAAAAACCTTTTTTCTGTACGACACACTTCATTTTAAACGTAAGTTTTTTAACTCAAAAATACAGTTTTTAAAACCCCATATTTATAGTATTATTTTTTGTGTCATAAGTTTTGATACACCCAAATAAATTTTCCCAACTCACTAAATCCACTAAAGTGAACAAGTTTTAAGTCTCATATCATCGTAGACTTTTAAACTTAAACAAATAAACCCTTATAATTGTGAAGTTAAGAGAAATTGTTACCTTTGCAATTCATGGTGATTGTGCATGATTTTCACCGGTCAAAAGAGTGTAGACCTGGCAAATAACACTTATAAGATTCAACAAATGCCCAAAATGCCCTCAGGTCATGCACAAGACTCAAGAAATATCCAAAAATAACCCTAAAGTCATGCTTGACGTTTGTTAGAAAATATGAATCGAATAAACAAATTTTTGGCACGAGTGATTACTATTTTCAAGATTTTTATTGTCTCCTACCAAAAAAGTTTGTTAAGATAAATACTATAACTCCAAAAATTTTAAGATTTTTATTGTCTCCTACCAAAAAAGTTTGTTAAGATAAATACTATAACTCCAAAATATATGTCAAACTTATAGAATTTAGATTTTTATATAACAATTCATAGAACCCCCCAAAACACTACTTTATAAAAATTCTAATTTCAGAGAAAAAACAAAGAACAAAAAGAGAGCAAATTCGTTATTGTATTTTTCCTTTAATTCTTCACCTTTTCTTATATTAGTTTTAGCATAATTAAAACTAATAATGATTATTATTATAATTCGGCTAATCTCCTTCTTCTATTGAAGAATGAGTTGGCAACTTATAGGCAGTGGTTTGGGGCAATCTCGCGATACCTTTGTTGATGTACCGCGTAATAGTAAAATCTCATATCAAATTATAAGGAGAAAATTTGAGGACATATGTGACATCCCTAAATTCAGGTATCTCTACCTCAAACTTGGTGCTCACGATCCAAAACATACATCATTACTAAACATCAACCCATCGCATAAAATTTACATTAACTAATATTATATAAATATAATCGTCCCAGGTTTACACAACCTTCACTACAACATTACATAAATTAAATCAAAGGTAATATAAGTCTTGCTACAAAAATTTAACACATAATTGATACATAAATTTATCACTCCTCGACTTCTTCCTTTCTCTTGTCCTTTTCAAAACCACCGGATTTTCCAATATTAATTGTAACATTTAAAAAAAAACATGAATGAGCAATAAGTTTGCTTAGCAAGTATAGACAATAAGTAATAATAATCATGAATCAAAAAGCTCACTATCTCAAATCTTAAATAAGCGAATGATGATTTATGATATGAACAAAATAATTTTAACGATCATAAGTTAATATCAATATGCATCAGAATTTAGATATTTATATCGCTAAGTGGTCACTATGGACCGTGAACCCATGCAAGGCTTATTAGTGTTTAAGTGAAAACCTTAGGATAACAGGTACATGAGGTGATCAGCCCCGTCATATCTTACATTATGCATAGCATTTAGACATACAATTTGCACGCGTGTCTGGTCACCGACATAAAATAGTAATACCCCTGCTATGAGGTTTGTTCGACTCAGCATAGCACAAGAGTCCGTGTGAAGGCAATTGATTTGTATCATTTATATAAATGATGTTATCTCATTAACTGTCTTGCCGAATCAAATGGAATAGACATTTCTCTCAAGAATATGATTGATTTTAATCATCATCTGTCTAGCCGAATCAAATGACATAGACACTCTTTTACAACACATTAGGATTAGAGTAATCTTTTATATCATTCAATTATGAATAATTTAGATTTCAAAGTTAGCATTCAGATATAAAATTAATCTTTTATGAATATAAACATGAATATCGATATTTGAGTTCAATATGAATCATCTTTCAATTAATATAGAGTATTAATTACTTGTACGAAACAATAAAGTGTACAAGTTAGAATACTTGCACATAATAGGAAACAAGTTAGGAAACTTGCCTTCTTCGTCCGCTCTGCTTAACTCTATGCTAACGTCCTCCGGATGAGCTATATGTGTTGTAATTTAGCCTACCGGTTAGTCTTTATCAGACCACATATAATTTCCTAAATCGATTTATAATCTCACACACAATTGACGCATAATTGGACTCTCCCTAATTAATTTCCCATAAATATTTTATCCATTCTCCACAAATAATACCTATTATTATTTTGTTTATTTAATTGTCTACACACATATTTGTGGTTCACCATCTATTCTTTTCACCACTCTATAGTAGTTCTCATATTCACGTTCCATAAATACAATAATCTTCGTTGGTCTTCTGATCTGCCACTCTTACTTTAACTATATCAGCTTCTTGGATCCTAGGTACTTCGGCTCTTAGCTTTGCCAAGTTCTCATTATCTCAGCTCTTAGCTCTTTGATTTCTGTGTGACAACTCTCTTTTCCTGTTGTTGAAATAGTTGATCTAATAAATAACTTTGAATTTGAAATCTCAAAGCTATTTATAGTCTTTCAAAAGACTTCCCATTACAAAGTGTTCGTTGGAGCATTTATGGCATAGATATCTTAGTATCCTTGATGTTGACTTTCTGTACTTGTGTTCATGCTTTTGGCTGGTCACATCAGACTGTAGTTTTGTCTCCCAACGGACATATATCATCTCTTCAAAAATAGATGTTAGACACATTTATATGATCTTTGATCTTTCTTCAAAGATACGTTGTTGGATGTCTCGGGACCTTCAATATTGCAATGTTTTATTTGTCAGTCTTCTCTGTCAGACGTGAATGTGCTCTACGAACTTTGATGATAGTACAATGATGAGAATTGTAGAGTTGAGCTTTACATTTGCTCTATGATTGTTAACTTGACTTCTACTTTACTATATGCTCTCCTGTTTGCTATTATGTCTGCTCTTCAAATAATTACTTTATGATGCTTTTAGCAGCTCTATGATGCTATAGCCTTTTAGCAGCTCTATGATGCTGTAGCAGACTCTGTAAACTTTTTCTCTTTTTCCAGCTTTGGTGTTGATTCTGATAGTAGCTTTATAATTTTGGATACAACTCTACATTCTTGATAGTAGATTATTTCTGACTTATACTTTAGATGATTTGGCTGCTTTACGAACTACTAGAGTGCTCTACTAACAACTTTCACATTACGATTCAGTAGATGTACTCTATGATACTTCAAAATTGTTTTGGTAGCTTCAAGACTTGTTCTATGATTGCTCAAACAACTTACGCATTTACTTGACGATCCTGATTGTTGTCTTACAAGCTCAAGATACTCTACGATCAGTAAAGACTTTACGAACAGACAGAGTAACTTTACGAACATTCTGACCTTATCAATCTATACATAACATCAACTCAAAGATCAACCTAATAAGGTTGATCAATCTATTCTAAGTCCTTGTACATGTGTTCGTTAAGGACTTTACAAAACTTATCATTACAAATATACTTTAAATATTTCATCATCAAATCTCATATAATTGTAATCTCATGTAGATTCTTAACAATCTCCCCCTCAATAGATCAACCTTTAAATCTACAAGAAGATTCCTAAAATAGGGTTAAGAAAACTTTTAAACCTTAATGGTTGATCTTCCTCTTTGCTAGATGGCACCTCCTAAGGCTCCTCCTTGCTAGATCTTCCTTGATCCACTAAGAGTTCTCCCACACTTGGCAATTTCTCTCAAACTCTCTCTTTTCTCTACACTTTTCTCTCTAACTCTCCAAACCTCCCAACACTTAGCAAACTTAGAAAATAAAATAGGAGGGTCGTATTTATAGGAGTCTTAGATATACATATACATGTATGTATGTTGTATCCCAGAGGCACAAAAAAGATATAAAAAGGAGGGTTGAATAGGTCTTTTAAAAAAACCTTGTGATTTTACTTTTATTAAAAGTTAATTAATTTAGCACAACGGAATATACTTTAGAAAATCCCCCTTAGATATGTGCTTTAATAGTTACAGTTCTGAGATTTGGAATTTAGAAATAATTAGCACACTCAAACATATATGAATGTAAATCAGAAAGTAAGTGCAAAAAATAAATGAGAGACAACAAATTTTAAGTGATTCGGAGACGTAATAACTCCTACTCCACTCTTCTACTCCACGAGTAGGAAATTCATTAAGGATATTAATCACTAAGATCAACTACAACTGAACCACTAAGGTTCTTTTGAGTTGCTTAGTCTCGAAACACCTAGACACTTAGTCCATTCGAGTCACTTATTCTCAGAACACACAGACACTTAGTTCAGATCACTTAGATCTCTTCAAGTCACTAAGACTCGAAAAAATATCACTAAGACAATACAATGAAAGTGATATGATGTTGTGATTTGTTGGCAATATGATTCTCCTTCTCAAGTATTTAACAACTTGAATGAGATGTAAAGCTTTTCGTAGATAGGGTTTTTTACGCTTCACAAAATTTTAATTCTTGATCAGTGTATCATCTCTTCTCTTATTGGATTCTACTATTTTTTTTATATAAACTTCTTGAAATCTTCCCTTTGCAAGATAGCCGTTTCTCATTTAATGATAGGCAAAACACGTCTTTCCGATGTGTCAGCTTACCAGATTTCTAAATATAGTAATCATTCGATTAACTTTTCATCGTCAACTACCCGGTAGACACAGGTATTTCTAAACTTCAGATTTTAAGTTTGACTTAGAAATATTGCATCGAACCCTTCAACTCGTGATGTTTCCATTGTCAGTATTCTGACATATTTTACTCTACGAAGTGAACTGTTTGTATAGTATAGATTTGTAGTGTAATCACTTCCATACATTCCAGCTTCTACTATACGATCTTGACTTGGTAATACGATTCAATTCTTGTAATACGGTCTTGATTTAGCACTACGATTCTGAACTTGAAATGTGATCCAGCTTTTGTAATACAATTTGGCATTGCTATGTGATCTTGACTACGATTCTGAACTTGGTTCCTTGATCTGATCTTCCTTCAATACGATCTTTAAGTCTTAAATTCTATAGAATAATTTTTCTCAGAAGACCAACCTAACCAATTTGATCTTTTCTAAACTAAGTCCTTGTATAATATAAATCAAGTAAGGACTTTACAAAAACTATTCTTACAAATATACATTGAGCATTGATTATATCATGTCACCATTATGTCATCATCAAATTTAATCATGCAAACACTAATAATCTCCCCATATTTGATGATGATAAAACCAATAGTTTCAGATCAAATAATCAATTTACTAATACAGTGCAAAAAGTTAAACATGACTTAGAATTTAGTGAGAAACTGTATTGGTAAATCAAAAGGATGAATTCATTAATATTGAAAAATCAATATAAGCTTAAGATCTTAAAATTTACAATTGCACTGATCTCCTTCCTCTCTTTCTACTGGGAGGATTTCTTCTTTTTTCTTCCACTCTGCGATTATAAATTTCTCTTCATTTGCTTTGCTTCTTCTTAACTCAATAATCTCTTCAATGGTATCCATTGGACCAAGATTAGGCATATTGAATTATTGTTCTCCTGGTATGTAAATGCCTTGAGATATCATGTTAACAAACATTGGATCATCATTTGGAGGTCTCAACCCAAAGATGGTCACATCTTACCATGATTCCCTTTAAGAAAAAGATTGTCCTCTAGAAGAGTGTCCGTTAAATGGTAAAGCTTAAGCAGTAGGAGGAGATCTTCTTTCATCTTGACTTCTCTGCTCCCCCTGAATTGATGATTTTTTTTTTTTTTTTGCACACCTCCTTTACCTCTTTTCTCCCCCTTTTTGTCATTAGTTAGAAGGGAAACATCCTTAGAGAGCTGCTGAACACCTTTAACAAGTTCTTCCAGTTGATGGTAAGAGGAGTTAATATCGATTCTGTTTTTTTGCCACCTTTTCTCAGTGTCTTGTTTTTCTTAGTGAACTAATGCCATTGCTTTATGAGTGGTGCTGAGAACTGTATCCGTTTATAGCATTTGCTTTTCCACTTTTAATTTGAATTCAAGGTAAGATGCATGTAACTTAAGAATTTTGTCCCATCTAATCTAATCATTTGATTTATGGAACTCCGGTATAGCTTGATACAGTTATCATTTGATTTATGGAACTCCAGTATAGCTTTCTTTTGTTCGAAAAGTTTTTTTAAGAAAATTTGATCTCGATTATTTCGACTTTCCCTTATATCTCTTAGCATTTGGCGCGTTTGTTTTGCAAATTCTTTACCTATATCTGATGGCACTCTTTTTTCAACAGTAGTTATCTTGTGTAGACTGGTTCAGAGTTCTTTGGTATTATCCTCAAGATCTTCATTAAAGTCCACAGAGAGAAGAGCCATAAGACCAACAATTTGAGATTCGGATGGAATTATAGAGACTCGATCAAGAATTTAATTCAAAATTGGGGCTTGACTAGAAGTGTGAGGTTGAGAGACATTAACTAAAGCATGAGATACATCCAAGTATTCATAGTTGGAAAATAAGGGTATGTCAGATGGAGAGGCTGAAGAGTTGATTGGTTGTTCATTATCTTGGGAAGAAAGAGAAGAATTTATTGGGGTTGTTATCATTGTGGAAACATTTACTGGAGAGAGAATTTAGAAACTCATGAACTGGAAAAATTGGGGGTGTGTATTTAACAATTGAGTGGTGGAGAGATTCTGTGATCTGGGAGTGTGAAGATTAATCATCAATCGTAGGGTTTTGAGACTCTATGATTGGAAATGTATGACTGGGTGTGGTTGGAATATCGATCGTATGGTCTTAACTCAATACGATCGGAGTTGTATGAAGAAGAAAAGTACTTGATATCTCGATCGCATCTTGTGTGATTACGATAAGGGAGTTAGAAAAATAAAATGAATTATATAATGATTTCTTTGAGATCGTAAAGGATAACTCTACGATCTTATCATAGCAAGAGAAGTGTGAAAATTCAGTGCAAAAGAACGATTGTGGTGTAAGAGTTACCTTATCATAGAATTGACAAAAGGATTCAAAAGGTTCATTGCACAGTAGTTTCGTAGCATAAGAGATTACCAGGAAGTTTTGAGATACTAACTTCAGATTTAAAAATGTTGAGTAGCTCCATCTCACAAAGCTATGATCTTCCAAGGTCAAATATTTCAACAAAGGCATCAGGGGCAGAAAGTAAACAAGTTGTTCACTTTCTGGATTATATAAAGTGGTCTTTTTTTCTATATTCAGATTAATGAAGCCTTTTAACATCTCATCTGCACTCATGCCTACAAGACGCATTCGCTCAACTCCAAATCCAATGAATTTATCAGGCAATCGGGCTTTTGGATCCTTTATTCCTTCAATAGCAATCCTAGTTACCAATCCTGATGATGTTGGTACTGCTTAAGGAGGTTCTTTTGGAGTAGGCAAAAGCCCCCACTAAGAGTTTGGATTTTCTGGTTTGACCACAACTGGCTCTACATTTTTGTTAATATCTTCTGTAATCTTAGTGATCTTTAAGGAATCATCAGACAAATCCATACGACCCTCACTTCTTTTACTTCTTATTTATGACTTCTTTACCTTCTTCTTCTTTACCATTTTCTCAATCTTTTTCTTAGTTCCTTAGGCTTAAGATTTGTATCCTTCAAAGCCATTTCTTCTTCAATAACTTTATGTTCTTCTATAATCGTAGTTTCTTCTATAATCATGTTTTCCTTTATGATTGATGTTTGTTCTGCAAGTTCCTCTACGATCAAAGTTTGCTCTATGATCGGAATTTTCTTTGTGATCAACTCTCCATATTATTCTTCAAGATTAACCGATTTCACAGAGATTTTTCTCTGTTTATTGCTTACCCATCCTTTCTTTTTCTTTAAAATCTGAGATATAGGAGCAGTGTCTTCTTATGTTTCTTCAGAATCTAATGGAGCATTCCTTGGTATTTCTTCTTCATTCTTTTCTTCTACCTTCCTCTTTATCTTCAGAGGTTCTTGTTCAGATGTTTATGGTGTAGTAGATCCTTGAGACTCATCTTCCTGGATCTTAGATGCTTTTCTTTTGGCTTGAGCTCCAGAAGGTTTCTTAACCTCACTAACAGTGTGCTCACTTCCTTTAGATATTCTTGATCGATTTAATTCAATTGGATTCTTCTTCTAATTCTCAAAAAGCTTTGGGGTAATCTTCTTGTTGACATTCAAAGTCTCTCATTCATAATCTATAATGAGCTTTTTCATCCTCTTCTTCAAAACTTGACTCAGAATTCGTCCATAGTACTTTTTTTGAGCCGACTTGTTGAGCTTCTTTTTGGCGTTGACCTTTACCCATTTGGCTATCCACTTTATCAGAATAGAGCCAAAATTGATTTCCACTTTGTTGACTATAGTAGTCATGATTTTGAGTTACAGTTCACTGACCGAGTCATGTGCAAAATCTTTGCACAAAATACACTTTCTAATGATATCGGCCAAAAACTCTTATTCATGAGGGAACTCCTTTTTCTTCATCCCTTTGATTTGAGGATTCTTCTGATATTGCATCATTGTCATGCCTTCTTCACTATCAATATTGTCAAAAGAAGTAATGCATTTCTTCACAAAACCCATATGATGGTTTAATTTTGCTGCAGTGATCTTCAGAGTGTGGCCTTTCACCTTCGTTATGAGAGCATCTTTATCAACAATGACATTAATATAAGTTCCTCAACATACTTAGTGTAGATTTTGGTGTTTGCCTCCAGAATTTCTCTTAATCTCGCCTTTTGAATAAGAGAAATGACATCTCTGAGTTTCTTCTCTGATGTTCCAAACTTCTCAAAGCAGAGTTAATTTTTGATAATAACTTGATATCCTGTCATCTTATCTTGAAGTCAAACTGAAACGAACAATAGAGTGCTCAAAATTTCTAGATTGATAAAGAGTTCGAATTTTAGGGCTTAGAAGTGAGTCCTAGAGTCGTAAAGCATAAATAAAATTCAAAAGAATTGTTTTAAAGAAACTTTCCTCTATTTTGCTAAAGTGGGGCACGTGGCAAAAGATGAATGGGTGTATGTTCCATCACTTACAGTTGTACCGCAGTAACTTTGCCCCATTACTCATTATCTTTGACAGTGAATGATACGCGCCTGGTGAAAGACTCTTTGACTTCCTCTTTTCGTATAGTAACTTTATGTTGATTACTATACGATTTAGAGGTTACTTAAAGTGCTCCTATGATCGTTCGTGCTTTCCACGATTAATGCTACATCATACGATTCACAATTTTGCTTTACAATCTTATTGTACTAAGATCGATTTTTTTTTTGCTCTATTAGTAGTATCTAGAGCATAGAATCTAAGATTGTAAATTTAAGATGCCTAACTCACTGATCAATTTATTGAATTTGGATTCATCCAAGGGTTTAGTGAACACATCTGCAAGTTAATTTTCGGTAGGTATAAAATATAAAGATATTTTCCCATTTTGCACATGATCTCTTATAAAGTGATATCTGATATTTATGTGCTTAGTTCTGGAATACATGACAGGATTATGTGTAATTGAAATAACACTAGTATTATCACATAATATGGGGAAAGATTTGAATTTAAATCCCTAGTCAGCTAATTGATTCTTCATCCATAAAATTTGAGCACAACAGCTGCCAGCAACATTGTACTTAGCTTTTGCAGTTGAAGTGGACACAGAGTTTTGCTTCCTACTGAACTAGGATTTTTTTTATTTTCGATCATTTGACATATCCCACTGGTGCTTTTTCTTTCAATCTTACATCCTACAAAATCAGCATCTGAATAACCAATTAGATAAATGGGAGACTCCTTGGGATACCATAATCCCAGATGTGGAGTACCCTTGAGATATCTGAAATTCTTTTAACAACAGTTAAATGAAATTCCTTAGGATTAGATTAAAACCTAGCACAAATTCCTGTAGAGAATTATATATCTGGCCTACTAGTAGTTAAGTACAAGAGATATCCAATCATACCTCTGTATTGAGTGACCTCAATACGTTTACCTTGTTCATCCATGTCAAGTTTAGTTGTTGAAGCCATATGAGTTTTCATGGGAGTAGATGATTCTAAGTCATACTTCTTAAGCAAACCTTTGATGTACTTGACTTGACTTATGAAGATTCCTTCCTCAGTTTGTTTAATTTAAAGTCCAAAGAAGAAGTTTAGTTCTCTCATCATACTCATCTCAAATTTACTTAGCATCAACTTGGCAAATCTCTCACATAATTTATCATCAGTAGAACAAAAAATAATATCATTTACATAAATTTGAACAAATAAGGTTTTATCTTTATACTTTTTAAGGAATAGAGTTGTGTCTACCCTACCTCTAGTGAATTTATTTTCAATTAAAAATGGGGTGAGTGTTTCATACCATGCTCTAGGTACTTGTTTTAATCTATGCAGTGCTTTATCCAATTTATAAAAATGATTTGATAGAGTTGGAATGAAAAAACCTAGTGGTTGTTCCACAAAGACTTCTTCTTGTAATTCTCCATTCAGGAATGCTCTCTTAACATCCATTTGAAAATCTTAAACTTCATATGGGTTGCATAGGCTAGAAATATTCTGATTGCCTCCAATCTTGCTACTGGTGTAAATGTCTCATCATAATCAATTCCTTATTCTTGTGAATATCATTTAACAACCATTCTGACCTTATTTCGTGTTATTATGTCATCCTCATTCATCTTGTTTTTGAAGACCCACTTTGTACTAATGACTGGATGATTTTCAGGTCTTGGAATTAATCTCCATACTTTATTTCTTTCAAACTGATTTAGGTTTTCTTGCATTACTTTAATTCAGCTTGAATCTTTAAGTGTTTCTTCAATCCTCTTGGGTTCCATTTGAGATAGAAAGCTAAAATAGAGACATTCGTTTTGAGTGGCTGACTTTGTTCTAACTCTAGCATTTGGATCACCAATGATTAGATATTGTGTGTGATCCTTTGCCCATCTTCTCCTTGTAGGAATGTCAGTCCTTGTGCCTACTTGTCTAAGCTCTTCAAGATTAGGTTTTGGATCAACATCTTCATTTGTTTGTAAGGTTTTTGCTCTAGTTGTTGCAATCTATACGATCTCTTTATTTGGCATCACGATCGTGGGATATCGAATTTTATAATTTCATCATCTACGATTGTGTGACTTTCCTGCTGAACAATCGGAGGATTAGGTTCTATGATTTCATCAGTTTGAACAGCTTCACTTTGATCACTTTGATCAAAAGTGACATGAATAGAGATTTTAACAATCAATGAATTTTTGTTGAATACTCTATATGCCTTGCTCTCCATGGAGTACCCAAGGTGCGATATCCTAAATATTTACGAGATTAGTAAATATAATTTTTAGATGATTAATGTGATAGTAGTGTACGATGATCCTTATATAAGGAAATTTAAGAAGAGAAATTAAACTAAAGACAAGGTTAAGATACAAAAAAACCTAGATTTGGAAGAAAGAAATTTGTGGGGAATTAATTAAAAATCTTATCTAATTTATTTGAATGTATATATATGATTTAATATATGAAGAAAGAGAGAGTGAGAGAAAGAGAGAGAGAGAGGGAGAGAGAGACTTTTTTTAAAAAGGCTCTAATGATTAGGGGTGAGCAAGAAACTGAATTTCTCTTGAAATCGCACCAAAAATTGTACCAACGGTTTCGGCGTATGTGACGGTTTTAGGTGGTTGAAAAACCGCAAATGCGGTTTAAGTTTGGTTTCTGGGCAAAATCGCATCTAAGAAACTGCACCGCACTATACACTGTCAAAATGGAGCATATCAAGAAGTATTATTATAATGTACAAATATTTGGAATTATCCCAAATTATAATTATCTTTGTTTAGAATTTTCACATGTAAGGATATATCATTATTCATGCTTTTAGGTTCTATTTTTGCTTTTGTTTAGCCAAAATATTATAAGTAAAATTATGTGTTATCAAAGTAGTATTTAATATTGTGTGATGCTAAATTGTTAATTTAAATTGCATAAAATTTAATTATTTCAATTGGTTTTGGAACCGAAACCGCACCAAATGAAACCGCACCACACAGTTCAAAACCGCATCACACCAATCACAAACGATTTTATGTGCCGTTTTGAATTTGTCAAACCGCACCTAAGCGGTTTCATGTGGGGTTTGGGCTTCAAACCGCACCATGCTCATCCCTACTAATGAGGTTATGAAGGGAGATTAGTAGGTCAGTCATGGAAGTGGGGAATTTTTGTAACCCAATAGATGGATAAATTATAAGTTAGTTCTTTAAATGAATATAATTGTTGAAATGTAAGAAAGTGAGGATGATAAAGAAAGAATGAGATGGTGATGTGTGAAGTCTTATAGCTAAAAATAAGAAGGCTATAATATTTAATTTTTAGGAATTTTGACTAGTTGATGATGAGTAGATCGTGTCTGGAGTTGATGGAGGTAAAAAGTAATTATAGAAAATGAGAAATGAACGGACGAAAGTCTGAGAGTTTATGATAATAAGATAAATTATAAAATAAGGTTTATGTATCAAGAAGTGGTGATGATGATCTCAATATCTTAAATAATTAGGTAATGATGAACCGGAACAAGTCTGGTAGGACTTGTGCTAAGAGTAGATGTTTATCCATGAATTGGGTAGAGATGAGAAATAAAAAAGGTGGAAATATAACACCTATGGTAAAGCAAATTGATGAAATTACTTGGTGAGTGAAGATTATGTGAGAATGGGAAGTAAATATAATTACAGTGTTATGGTAATAGTGATTCTGGGGAAGGGATCTGGAAATAAAGGAAAGAAATTTAAGGAACATAGTACGATAAAAATGGTAGCCTGTGGTCTAGTAGACAATATTTGAAGTCAAAGAAATTAAACGTTAATATGTGTCCCTGGATATTTAGAGCAAATGTAATAATCTAACGGACAAATTTCAATAAACTATTACAAAAGAATTGTTATATTAATATTGAACAACAACTGATTTTTTACCTTCAACATAAAAAAAAAAGGTTCAAGTGTTCCAGCTCCACTCTACGATCACTAAAAAAACTACTGTTGCTAAGTTAGTCGAAAAGGAACTTAAAACAACTTAGCAGCAACTCAAACAACAACATTCTCTTAGTGATTCTATATTGATCTTGGTGATCTTTTGTTTTCCAAGTTTGTGTGACTTAAAAGATTCTTTATGAATCAAGTTGTGTAAAGTTTTTGTGAATTGTGATTTTTGTAATCACTCATCCTTAGTAAATTATCCCTACTGTAGAAGTAAAAAAGAGGAATAAGAGACTTTTGTACTTTGAACCTCTTAAAAATCTCTGTGTCCTTACTTTCTGTTACTTTTAATTTATGTTCTTTAATTGTTTTGCATTCTACAATTTCTTGTGGCTGAACACTATGATTTGCACTAAATTCAAAATTTTGCTTTTTTTTTTATAATCTTTTAAAGGATTTTGTAAATATATTCCACTATACATTATTATCACTTAACTAACCTATTAATTAATTGAGAATCCTACTTAAAAAGATTTTTTTTTAAAAAAAAATCTATTCATCCTTTTCTAGTCTCTTTTGTACTCTCGGGACTAACAAAATGTATCTTTAAAAGTATTTTTCAAGTGTGTTTTATATTTCTTCAAAATCTCTTTCAAACATTTAATTTTTATCCTTGGAATTTACTTCATTTTAGAAGATCTTTAATTTTTTAAAATTATTTTTTATTTACCCAAAGCAAGTAAATGAGTTTGGGTCCAACTTAAGGTATGCCAACCATCACAGTGGACCTATCATTGAATTACATTAATAATTCATTATTCAAATTGATATCCAATTCACATATACCAATTGAGATATAGAAGATGATGTAAAAGAATTAATAATTAACAATTCTACATAATTCAATAAGGATTCATGAAGATTAGAATTGGACCTTGTTAATTTTGAGAAGAAGAGTTGATTTAGGTGCTTGGATTGGTCTCCTTATTTCTTTTGGTGATTGGGCTTAAAAATGGGATGAAGGGTTTTGAATAGTTTCTTGTTTTCTCTCTCTATATTTCTCTCTTTTTAAAGTGTTTTCATACCTTTTCTCTCACTAAGAAGCATTTCTATCTCTCTTCTTATGCAAAAATGGATACAAGGGAGGATAAGTCATGTATGAGTACGCTACTTTGGCCCTAAGCTGCGTATGGGTACGCGGCTTAGGTTTTGATCCCAAGGTCGTGCACATGAGTCAGTTTGGAGTCCTTTTTTCTCTTGTCTCCCTTTGAATTTTTTTTGTTTTTGCTATTTTAAACCTTTAGATGTTGTGTCTTTTAAACTTTTCCCTCTTTGGTGTTTTTTTGCTTCTAATGCAAAAAATGTGAAATTTAGGTGTTTACAATATAGGGCTACTACATTATCGAAATGAAAACGACATTTTCTAAATTCCTAATTTTTATTTATTTATTTTTTGCTAGTTTGGTTGAAATTTAACATTTTTGCCTTTGGCAAGAATGGATCTCAAGACCTCCTGGTGCTCAAGAAGTGGACTTAACCACTATACCAAAGGAGACTTTGTTAAATTCCTAATTTGTTAATACCTAATACCCAAGTTATAAGTATAAATTAAAAAAATATGAGCTAGACTTAAGTAATGTTGTAGCAAACTGGATTTTAGTGAAGTGGTTTGGAGTAAAAATGTTATTGAGGGATGGGTCGAAATGAGTCGGGCAAAAAAGGCTCAGATATTATTAGATTAAAAAATTTAGACCCGAAGTCCACTTTTTTGTGGGTGGGCTAGGGTTAAGCCGATTTTGTCAAGTCTACCCCCATTAGACATGCACAATAGACGGACTGGTCTGGTTCAACCTGAGCTTGCTAAGTCTTGGCGTTGATCAACTTAAACCAGACCTTAACCTTGGGCCTACTGTTGGTTTGCAAAAATTATGGCATACATATAATCAAATTATATAAGTGCAACAGAAGCAAAAAAATCAGATTTTAAAATTTTTGTACAAACCAATAACCCGGATCTTTCTTATGCGACTATTATTAATTGAGGAAGGATAAAAGAATTTATACCTTTGTAGAACCAAGCTTCCACGGGTACAAGTTCATCTCCCTTTAATCCTTCACGTTCTTCTTCAGATTCACTTATTAGATTCCACGGATCAATGTTAGCTCCCCAAGTGTTGAGCCTCTAGAGGTGATCCACCAAGAGATCTATGAATTAAAGAAGTGGATCTTGGTTTCTCTAAACCATGGGTGGCTAGCCCTAATTCTCTCTCTCTCTCTAACTCGTAGATCTAGAGAATTATGGAGTACTCTCTCTAATCTAATGAAAGAGTGTGTAACATTGATCTATGATAAGACTCCTCTTATTTATAGATCTAGTCAACCCTCCTAAACTATTTAGGATTAGGGTTTTAATTTGATTCCTAATTTAATTAGGAACTAAATTAATTAATTACAATTCCTAAACCATTTAGGAACTTAATTATTTAATAATGAGAGTACTTCTTATTAATTAATTACTAAATCATTTAGTAACTTAATTAATTAATATAATTATAATTCCTAAACTATTTAGGAACTTAATTATTTAATAATAATATTACTACTTATTAATTAATTCCTAAACCATTTAGGAACTAAATAATAATACTAGTAGTAATAATAATAATAGTAATAATAATAATAATAAGACTCCTCTTATTAATTTATAATTAGTATTTCTAAAATACTAAATTATAAATATTAAGCTATTTAATTTATTATATCACCATAGTATAAATTAAATATACTTAATTTATTATTACAATTATGTCATCCACTTCTAAAATAAATATTACTCTTTTGCGGTGTGACCCTTTAGGTTCTCCATATTAAACCGGTTGTATAATAAATAAATTAGAACAATTCTAATTCATTTATTACGAATTAACTCTTTAATTCAGAATAAATAATTATTCCACAATAAGGGTAAGCCCCCTTAGCGATTAGTCGACTTTCCAGATAATATAGATTTCAACATTTAATCGAAAAAGAACCTTTCAGCAAATAGTTACCGTACAATTCAATCCTTCTACCATACAATGTCACAATCAAATATAAGACACGGAATTTCTGTCAAGTCTTATTTATTTGATTATATGCATTTCAATTCACAAATACACAACTCTAGTTAATGTAAATTAGAAACTCCTTTCTAATTCCATTCAACCCTGGCCAGGGATTTCTGAGTTGTCACTTATTGAATCGCATAGGACATTCTCTCCCTTTACTGGAAGTGGTAGATCCTTTGTTGACCATTCATCTATCTCCATGTGTACCTTATTATACCCAAGCACATCCTTCGATGTACCAATAGGTCTTAAGGAATATGTCAAAGTATAACTTAGTACACACAAGATACTAAAATGATCTCAAGTCTAAGGATCACTTGTACGACTATCACATAAGGAACTCCTATTGACAGACGAGTAAAACTCCATTAGGTGTTCCTTGAGCGAGTCACGTTCAGTGAACTTATTCTCTAATAAGCACCTACATACTTGCTTTAGTGTCTCTACACAAATTGATTATGAGATCAATCATCCTCTTCATAAGAGCAAGCATAGTATGTACCAATCTATCCGGATCTACTAATCCCCTTTTAGTGATCCAACGATTAGGAACAATTTTAGTTTTGAGCTATCTTGAATTTAGATCTCATTAGCATGATCCTCATCATGGTTCTAAAAGCATTGCTCGAAAACTATGAGTTTATCCATTTGATTAATTCAAGTAATTAATCATGAATAAAGAAATGCCTTAATACTTTTATTAATAAATGAACAAGATTACAAAGTATACGCTTATCACATTAAATGTGATTGGCTTGAGGGCATACTACTTTCACCTACTAGGTCAAGCTTGAAGCCTGAAAGTGTAGACTGAAGTGGCCTGTTTTTTTTTTTTTTTTTACTTTTACTGTTAAATGTTAAAAATAACTATAAAATATAAACTAATAAAATTTTGTAAAAGTGAAAATCTTAATGAAGATATATATTAATTAAATGTATTCTCTTTTATTTTCTCTATATTTATATGGTGATGCTTGCATATTATTTGAGTTTATATGCTGTTAATGTACTCCGTATTGTTTAGTTTAGCTTATATATGATTCCTTCAAGATGGAGCTTAATCATGTATTGCTACTGCGTTTCAGAATTTATTAACGTAGATTGTAGCGTAAGGGGTTTGGCATAATTATATGGAATTGGGATATGGTGTTACTAGTTTGTAAAATCTATAGTTATTTCTGCAATTCTGAATTCCTTCCCTGACATTTACTTATTTGCTTTGTTGAAGTTCTTACTTTCAAATTAATTATTCGGTTAGAATTCAAGTTTATGATGCGCCAATAAAAAACTAAAAACACGGAAGTGGTCGCTATCTTTCGACTGACGCGTTGGGGCCTGGGGGTGCGGGGTCTTGGGCCTAGCGTCCATTAAGGTTACTGCTGCACTGGGGAATTGGGGACGCGGCCTGGGCTGTGAAAAATTATTATTTGCTCTTGGGCACGCTCTTGGCCTGGACTGCTCACTTATTTATTTATTTATTTAACTTGGGTTGGGCTTGCATGCTGCCTGCGTGCGAGTAGAATCCTAGAAGCGACTAAGTGGGAATGGGCTAACTGGTAAATGGACCAGGACGGATCAAGCTCCCAAACCCAAGCTGGACCCAGGCCACAGGCCGGGTCCAATACTTTGGTCGTTTTCCATCCTTTCAGATTGGGATTGATCGATCCAGACCTTGATCAGACTATTTTTTGACTAAACCAGACCCAAGTCATGTCGTAGACCGTCTGTGTATTCCTACCCCACCATCATTATGTCAGGTATTATTTATTTATTTATTTTTATTTATTTATTTATTTATTATTTATTATTATTATTATTATTATTATTATTATTATTACCATTATATAAATAAAATATATATTGCTTGAATATATAAAAATAATACCATATCTGTTCTAAATTATATGACCAATACTTATTTTTAAAAAATTAATTTCACACATTTTCAAACTCAAAATTAACATGAATTTATTTAGTTTATACTAATATAATTATGGATATCATAAACAAACTAAAAAGTACTAGTAGTTATAAATTTTATTATTTTTAAAATTTAAATAAATTATGTTAATTTTAATTTTAAAAATATTTTAAATTAATTTTTAAAAAATGAATATTAGTCTTATAATTTGGAATGGAGGGGGTATATTTTTAAATGTTTGTAACAAGCTCAATCATAAGCTCATTTACAAACTCACGAACAAAAAATGATTGTTTGGCTCGGGATCAGGTTCATATAGGATCGAATAACTTGCCAATAGCTTGCAAGTAATTCAAGTTGAGCTAAACCACACTTTAAAAACTCGAGTCGAGCTCGTGAAAATAATTAAACAGTTTGAACAAACAAAAATTGGGTCGACTAAATACGTTTACACCACAAACAAAAATTGACTCGACTAAATATGTTTGCAGCCTTATGTTGATAAATATTATTGGATGCAACTGATTGCTTTTGATGGGCTGGGTTCGGAAAATTAACCAAACAAAAATACTTCCTCTTTTTAAAAATTAAAGTTACGTTTGACTTCTTAAGTCAATTTATGAAGTTTTGAATTTCAAAACAACATAAATATATTTGATTTTAGTATATGAAATATATTGTAAATTAATTTTAAAAAAATTCTACTTATATCATATTAATTTCTTTCAAAACTTAAAATAAATTTATATAATTTTTGAATTTTATAATCTTACCAATAAACTTTAAAAAAAATGTATCTCCAAGTCTGAAAAATGATAGAGTAAATAAGGCGAAATTATAAATTTTGTGAACCCCATATAAAATATTTATCTCATTAAAAGAGTTAGATATATATTTCTTTGGTAGCCACTATTTAAAAAAAAAGAAGGAATTATTCTTAAATTTAAACATTATGCTTTTTATTTTTGGGCTCACAGTTGATAGTGTTAGGAGAGAATATGGGAGCTCACGTATGGCGTCCTCGTACACAACATTAATATACATGTTTAGAACTTAACTCAAAATCTTAAATCATGAGGTCTTGCATTTATTCATGTATATGAGTCTTTTACTCTTTCACTATTTCTAGATATGAGATTCCAACTCACTTATAATATCTTAATAATCTCCCTCTTACACGTGAGTTTATCATATCAAGAGCTCCTCTTCACTTGAATATTTTTCTTCAATCAGCACACACCATCTTTCTGCTAACTATTCTTTATCTTCTTTTTTTTGACTAATGCGTAGATTGCACCCCAAAAGTATAAGAATTTTAAGTTTTGCACTTTAATGTTTAAAACGTATTTAAGTATATCCTAAAATTATTTTTTTCCAGACAAAATGCACCCTTCAAAACTTTTTGCGAGACAAAATGCATCCCAAAGTTATTTCTTTTAAACAAAATACTTTCTCAATTTTGGTTGTAAACTGTATTTTTAAGCAAAAAAGAATTTTAGGATGTACTTAAATATGTTTTAAACATTATGGTGTAAACCTCAAAATTCTTACAACTTTGGGATGTGATCTGTACTGTATTCCTTTTTTTTTTCCTCCATTGGGAGTCAACTTTTATTAAGAATTGAATATCATCTTTTTAATTACCACGGATCACTATTTCTTAGCTAATTTCTCTCAAAACCAATTTTCGACTAACTACTCTCGAAACCCACTCTCGGTTAAATTTATCGAGAATTCAACATTCTGTTAGAGTTTATGCCCTAGAGGATAATTATTTGATGTAATTGCTTAACATTTTTGATATTATATTTGATTGAATAAATAGATTATTTTATTATGATTTCATTTACTGCGTTATATAAATGTTAACATAATAAAAGCCCTTAGAATAATGATACGAATTATATAGCTTTAAGTATGTGACTTGAACATGAGATTATATAATTATAATTAGTATCATTGCTCTTAAATGTCCCTAGTCGAGTATCATTGTTAATGGGACAACAATGATGCATTGAGACTAGTATGTGGATTGACTGATGGCCAAATCTCATTGGTCATAAATATATGAGATATTTGAGTCAATGCATAGGTACATGTTAGAGAACAATGTACTGGACTGACCCACCATGAGAATTCTACATGGAGCATTATGCAAAGTGTCATAAGAAATTCTTATAGTGACAATGATGTAATGATCCTTCGACCTGAAGTCACTATATTATTACACGAGAATTTGTGTACTTTGATATCATCAAATGTCACCTTTAATAGGGTGGACAATAAAGGTGATTATTGGGTACATCATGAATCGTGTGAGGAATATGAGTGATCTAGATGGAATTTAACCCTCCTATATATTAGGGGTGATATCCATAGGTCTCTTGATTGAGTAGGACTATGAAATGCATGACCATGCTCAAATATTGATTTGTTTCATATAGTCTACTCATTGATCAAGAAAACTCAGATTAAATTATGAAGAGTATGACACATTCCATGCCTCGAGTTTAATCTAGGATATAAGGTTAAAAGGATTAAATTACATTGAAACATTGGTCACGAAAAGGTTGTATCGAATCACCGATCTTATTATTATTTGGGTAGCAGTGATGCATTACTAGATGCCGCTCACTGTTTATAATTTTATAATATGATTTTAAAATTATTGCCAACATAATAATAACCTATAGGGTCACACACTTAGAACGTAATTAAAAGGGAATTAATTTAAATTGTAAGTATTTTAAATATGTCAATATGATTGATAGTATTTAAAAATTACGAATTTAAATTAATAGGATAATTTGTATATATGTATATTAATTAAGTAAGACTTAATTAATATATAATATATATAAATTCGGATTTTATTTTTCTATTGATTTTAGGTTTTAGTTAATTCCTATTAACTACTATATATATGATATATCAGTAGTCTAAAAGTCACGTAAGGAAAAACTAAAACCCTAGCCGCTTTCAGAAAGAGACTAGAGAGAAAAATAGGTTAGAAATCCTGATCTTGGTGGCTAGTACCGCGGTTCCTTTTGCTGCAGATCGTGGGACGATTTGCGGAGCGTTCGTGTGGATACCGTAGAGACGTAGTCACTAGATTGCGTTGAAGATTCGAAGCCGTTCCAGAATTCCATCGTCTTCTCAACATCTCAGATAATCGGTAAAATAATCTAAACCTCTGATTAATCTGTTTTCGCATGGATCCTGTCTTAGGGTTTCGAAAATTTTTTTAAATTCCGTTGCTTTCACTGTGTCGAAACCCTAACACATTCACCATTAAGAGGCCTTTAGCTCCCATGGTTACACGGGTCTAAGTATCAGGTTGGTAATCTATGTTAGAGTACTTATAGGTCGCGTATTACTCTTTTCACGTGGTGGATCAAATAGAGTTAAGTCAAGTAAAGCATAAGGGATCAATCATGCATTTGTTATACGCTGTGAAATATGATTTGAGTTGAATGGAGTGGGGTTCAAGATGGCTCTGGAAAGCCGTTCAGGGTGAATGGTTCATAAGGAGTAAGGTTATACTCCCACTTTTGACTCTGGCGTGGTGAAGTAATATCAGAGTCGAGCAGAACTGTTAAATTTGAGTTTGTCGTGGTGTAGTAATATTAAAGTCGAGTAAGGCTTTTGAAAATGACTCAAAGGTGCATTCAATGATAACTACTCTACTGTGATACTTGTGATGGGTATTCAAGTGAAAAATAAAAATTATTGAGATATTTTATATGAATCTCACATAAAAAAAAATTCAGAATGTAAATGAATTAGTATAATTTTGTTACAAAAAGTGTATTTATTTATTTAAGAAATTGGTAACATCAAATTAATAATTATGCCGTTAAAATAAATACATATTTAATAACACTTTTATATTAATTTTAATTATAATTTAAAATTTTAATAATATTTATTGCTCTCATAATATAATTATTATTTTAATATTATCAATGCACATTATTTAATATAGGTTAAAATAGCATATTTATAACTGTATGGGATGATGGGACCATTTGTACACTGATAGGTTTCTTTGTATAATAAATATTAAAATTGGAGCCACCAGTGGTAGTGTAGTTAACATGGGAGTGCATTTTTTTTTGGTTTTTTGGTTTTTTTGGGTACATTGCATCTGTCCGAATTGACTGGTTTGGTATAAAAAAAATTGGTTCAGTACCGATTCAGTATATCGGTACCAACCGGTTTGATAACGGTCCAGAATTTTGGTGGAATCGGTATTAATCGGATTGTACGGTTTTCTATTTTTTTTGTAATTATTATTATTATTATTAATAAATAATTAATAATAATGATAAAATTATTATTATTATTATTATTATTATTATTATTAATTATTAACTATTTAAAAATAATAATAATCGGTATTTATATGTAAAAACCGATATTAAACCGGCTAATCGGTTTAACCGATACCGATTTTAGTACTGAATTTTGTACACTTTTAATATCAATTTGATTCGATTTTTACTGATCAAACACTTCTAAACTAGTTACTACTTCTCAGTAGTACAAGTTGTACTACAATTGTATGAATTGCTAGTACTTAGTAGTACAATTATTGATAAGAGTACTATTGTTACCAGCGAAGTTGTACCAAACGGGTGCTGTGTTTTTGCTAAGCAAAGAAAAATATATATATAAAACCAGCTTAGGTACCAAAAATGTGTAATATAAACATGGGATATCCATGGTTCATAACTCACAAAAAAAGAAAATTATCTAGAGAGAGATATACGAGATTAGAGTTCAAATTTTTTGTCCCACTCTCTGCCTCATCTTCTATTCATGTAGAATTGTCATGTAAACCTTATCTATATAGACAATTATTCATGAGCGAAGATGATGCAAAAAGTGAGATAAAAAATGTGGATTCATAAAATTAGTGAAAAGGTTATGAGGAGCGACAAGAGAATATATATACGTTGTCGAAAAAAAATAATGATGTTAGAATAAATACATGTTTAAAGATATTTATATAATTATTTTAATAACATTTGATATTTTGAATTATATATATATATATATATATATTCATCTTATCTTTTGTAACGTATGTATTGTATGATTGCGTGTGTTATGGTACACACGCTACAATCGGTTCCCATTGTCAATTCTCCGCCTTTATGTGATGCATGGTTAAATTTCTTTTCTTTCTATCTTCTTTTGGGTTATCATGCATTGGAAATTAAAGCATTTAACATTCTCAGGTATGGCTACCCCTTTTCTTCATTATAAAATGTCAGTAGAAGTGATAAAACCAGGAAAAAGAAAAAGAAAATCTTACCCTAAATTGGAAGAAATTATTGATTAATTTGATCGTTAGCAGTGAATACCTTTATTTTTCAGTCCTTTCCACTGATTTACAGTTGTGTTAATGATGCAGCAGTGGGTGGAGCGTCGTGTAGTAACTGTGGCGGGGATGTTGCAGGGATGACATTAGTGTCAATTGTGAAGGAAGATTCAACAAAAGTTGGGCCCACAACTCCTTGTTCATTCATCTTAAGGACTCAAATAAATTTGATATTTGTTCTTTATATTATCTTATTGTTCAAAAAATAAGTTACTGTAATTTTTTCAGAACATCCAAACAAGTCGGCACACTTTCGAAGATGATTCTCGAGCATTTTCTAATGAAATAACAATTTAATGAAAATTTTGAGTTTAATTAAAAAAATTGGATAAATCTTATTTTATAGAGCTGCTGCTGACGTGAGCACAGAGTGCAAGTTTAATATAAAGCTTGTTTTATATTTTTTTTGAACAAAAATGACCTCGGAAAGAACAAAACAAGCAATTGCTACTGTCAACAAAGGGATTTTTTTTTTTTGCCAAAAATTGTCTTTTCGATTTTTTTTAATGAATTATTGGTGTGTTTTATGTGAGATTTTCAAAAAATGATGTTTTTAAACTTAGTTTTAAAGCTTCGTTTTAAGTCAGGCCCATCCTCAAAAAAGAAAGAATGCTAGAAATTAGTCGGGTTGAAACTGTGCCAATAGTTCGAAAGAGACTTCTTTTTATACAATAAAGTTGTCACACTTGAGGAATAAAATTCGTTGAAAAAGACTCGCTAGTTGGTATAAGTTCAAATGAATGAACTAACTCATTATTTTAAGTTTTGAATATAAAAGACCTATAAAAATATGAATCCGTTAAATTGGTCCGAACTAAGTTCCATAGAGTTCGGGAACTTAGTTATGTGTGGAGAATGTGTTAGGCAGTCACAATTTCATGAATCATGGTTACCGCTATTCTAATATTTTCTTAAGTTTTGAAAAAGTTGTTTTGTGTGTGTTTTAGGTACCTAGTGCATAGGTGTGTTGTGTCATGCATTGTATGTTTTGGTGACATGCATTGTGAGTAAGTCTATTTTTATCCTAGTGGAGTTCAATTTAGCTAAGAAGAGACTTTTGGTTTTTTCAAAAAAAGCTTATTTCAAAGTTTTATTTAGAAGTTCGTTTTTAAAGTACATTTTCGAGTTTGTTTCAAAAGTTCTTTGCAAGAGTCATTTTAAAATGTGTGTTTTCAAAAATCATGTTAAAATGGGTGTTTACCAAATGTCATTTTAAAGCGTGTATTTTTAAAAGTCATTTTTAAAATGTATTTTATGATAGTCATTTTAAAAAATGTAATTTTCAAAAGTCATTTTAAAAGCATGTTTTCAAAGTGATTTTAAAACTTGTATTTTTCAAAGTGATATTAAAACGTATATATTTCAAAGTGATTTTAGATACTACCCAAACGTCCCCTTCAAAGTATTTAGTTTTTACTTTTTGAATTGCTTCATTTTAGTAGAACTTTAGTTTTAAAATTTATTTTTTTGTTACCCAAAGGAAGTAAATTGCCACGGTCCAATTTAGGACATGAAAGTCATTCTCTTGGAACCATCACCAAAATACATTATTAATTCACTATTTAGGCCTTAAACTCCCACCATGAAAAGTAAAAGCCACCTAAATAATTTTAAGGCCTAGAAATAATTTACACTTACTAATGATCACTTATTACAAGCTCAAATCAAAGGTCAGTCATAGGAGGAAGGTCCTAATTCCTCTAAATATGAATTTAGATGCCTTAGACTTTCTCCTAAGGTCACAATTTGCATAAATTCAACCTAACAAGGAATAATACAATTTTAATTAAAGTCCATCACGGGAAAATGACTCTAATTCCTCCAATGTTAATTTGAAGGTCTTGGGTATCATTATAGGCTCATAATTAAGGAAATCAACCCAATCACTACATTACATTAAATTAAAGCCCAAATTCATCATGGGCTAAGTATAATTTTATGAGTATAAGCTACAAACCTTGAGTTCACCTAGGATATTATAAAACTGCAATACAAAAATTAGCCAAGCAAATTTAACACCAAAATATAGCAATATAACTTCATATGCTTCACAATGACACCCAAATCAATTTATAGTAGATTTAGCATAGAGACGGATTAGGAATTGAGAATTCAACATTTCTACAACATAATTAAATAATCAAAAATAACATTTCATGGTTAAATTGAAGATATTAGAATTGGATCTTGCAAATTGAGAGGGAAAGTAACTTTGTTGGAGATTCTAATGGAGCACTCTTCAATCTTCAATGAATTGAGTTTGGATTTTAATTTGATAGAATTTAGTTTTATTTTTGTGTTTTTTCTCACTATAATGCTCTCTAATGTTAAAAGTATCTCTCTAAATGCTGAAATTTGAGTGTATTTTTCTCCAAGAAAACTCTCCCAAAGCATGTATAGAAGGAAGGAGAGAGGAATTATTTTGAAGTTTATTTAGAGACAGAGTCGCCGTCATGATGGTGGCTTTGGGCAAAATCTGTGATCTTGATGACGACTTTGGGTGTGTCTTCTAAGGCCTGCACATGGGGCTCTCTTTAGGTATTTTCTTTCCTTTCTCCTTTTAAGTCTTCATGTTTTCTCAATTCAAAAGCTGAAACCCTTTTTTTCCTAATTTTGGTCCCTTTTTTTTATAGTGTTTTTGTTATTTTTAATTGTAAAATATAAATTTTAGATGTCTACAATTTTTTCTTTTTGTCATACGTATGCAATGTAATGGAATGAGCATGACAAAGACATGAATGCCTAATGATGATATGAGCTTTATAGTGTTGGAGGGTTCACAACCTAACTTGATGAAGTATGGTGGTTAAAATTTACATTTAAGCTCTTGGAAGCAAGATGATCAACGTTTACAACCAAGCTTTAGGGAGAAAGGTGGAAAAGGTTCACGACCAAGTTCTAGGGAGTAAAGCGATCAAGGCTTGCAACCGAATTCTAGCGAGTAAGGCGGTCAAGGTTTACAACTGAGCTCTAAGAAGAACGCTGGTCAAGTTTCATAATTGAACTTTAGAAAGAAAGGTAGTTAAGATTCACAACAGGACTCAGGAGAGTTAGGTGGGCAATGTTCGCAGCTGAACTCAATGGAGTTATGTGAGGATCCGAATTTCCAAGATTTCTTTAATAATATTAAATAAGAATTTAATGGATAAAATTATTAAGGTTGTTAAATAAATAATTATTTTATGTGATTTAAGATATGTAAAAGGATTTAATTGGTAAATTAAATCCGTACAGAGATGATGACAAATTGTGATTGAATAAAAATAATTGAAGAATAAATAGATTGTTTAAAAATAATTTATGAAAAATAAGAGAAGTTTTAATGAAATGGTTAATATTTAAAAATTATTGTGAAAGTATAGAAATTATGATTTTAAATGAGGTTATGTGGTAATGTGAAATACAGGAATTAAATATGTATATATTTATATATATATACATTTATATATGTGTGTTATGTTTAATTGATAAAAATTATAAATTTCATTAATTATGAAAATTAAGGGATTAATAATTAAATTAATCCAAGAATTTATGAAAAGCTAATGATGAAGTTTGTAAAATTGTAGTTATCGATTTTAGAGTTTATCAAGAATTTTGGAAGAAGTTAGAAATTAATTGAGAAGGAAAGGTAATTATGTAAATTATATAATAATAATTATATAATTTATATAAGAAAATTAAAATAAGTTATGAAGAAAATAATAATTATATAAATTATATAAGAATAATTATGTAATTTATATAAGGTGATTAAATGGAATAAGGTTGGAGGAAATTATTTAAAAGGAGAATGTAATTATATAAATTATATAATATTAAATTATATAATTTATATATAAAGAAATTAATATGAATATTAAAGAAATTGAATAATAAATAAGAAAAAGGAATGTTTTAAGTTATAAAAAATTATGGTTATGTATAATGGAATTATTATAACTTTTATGAAGAATAATATCTCGGAAACGTGAACTTGTTAATGTAACATGTTGTCCAAGTAACGGAGTGAAAAATTATGAAAAATAATTTTTATATGTCCTATGATTTATTTTATGATTTTTGGAGGTATAAATTACCTCAAATAATTACATGCATGTCATTATGCGTGTACAAAATTTGTCAAGAAAGTACCCAAAAAGGGTGTTAATATTATTGATAAATCATATTATGATTTTTAGTAAATTAAAATAAATATTTTATATTTGTTATATAAAATATTTATTACACGTAATAATTACGTAATGTATTAAAAAGAAAATTTTGCATGCGAAACCTGGAAAGTTCGAGAGACCAGTGTTTGGGGCGTGTAAAGTCGGTGGAGAAAAAAAAATAATAATGAATAAAGTTGCCTTGTGTTGGCTTATAAAAGGAATAAAGACATAAAAAGAAAAAGAAAAGAAATAGCAATAAAACAAGAAAAAAACTCTCTCCTCCTCCCTCCAACCGTCGCCACCATCATGCCACCGTGAACCTCCATGATTATCAAGGAAGAGAAAATTTTGGGTCATCCAAGTGAAAGAAAAAGCTTCAAAGAAGGTTGATCGAGAAAGGGTTTTGAGCTAGCAATTAAATAACTGGACGCCAGACAAGTTCTTCAGTCCCTTTTATGTTAAATGTTGGAATGTTATGATATGTAATTCTTGTTTTAACTGCATACAAATTATGTGTTACGTGATACGTGATTAATATGACCACAATGTGTATTTTGTGCAACGATATGAATATATATGAGATATATTGCTATAGTAGAAGCACAAGCACATGATGTATGACACACACCAAGCATGATAAGGTATATGCTACATGAAGTATAACTGTTGAACTTGCTGAGCCGTTGTGCTCATTACTTGCTTAATAAACATTTTTGCAGGAAAGAAATGAATTTCAAGAACATCAGACTATATAGAGATGGATTTTTCTAAAAGGTTGTGAACATTATTATATGTTGATATTAAGATTCAATATGGATACATTTGCAAAGTTGGTATTCACGTGATATATGTATGTACAAAAGTTGGTATTGAGGTGATGTATGCATGTATAAATAGGATCCAGACTGATCAAATAAAGTTAAATGGTATATGATAATGATTTAAGATTGTTGTATGGTAAAGAGTATGATAGGTTTAAAAATATGAGCAATGAAGCATAGATGTTTGTAATGATATAAAAATTTGAATGCCGAGCTTTATGATACAAGAAAAGAAAAGAAAAAGTGAAGGTTGCGATCCAGGGACTAGGATCAAGAAATGAAGTTTTTAAATGATAAAATATACAATGATTGAATTGATAAAAAGAAAAATTTATACCGAAAATTTGGTAATTGATGATTTTAAAATCAGATAATGGATCGATTAAGGTGATGAAAGATATATTAACGGACCGAAATTTGGACGTAAGGAAAATAACGAATAATAAATATGGAATTTAAGGTAATAAAGTGGGTCGAATTTCGGGGTCGTTACAAGTTAGATGGGCAAGGTTGACAACCGAGCTCAAGAAAAAAATGGTGGTCAAGGTCACAACCGAGCTCTAGGGAGTAAGGGAGGACAAATTTCAAAACCAAACTCAAGGGAGTTAGGTGGGTAAGGCTTAAAATCGAGCTTTAGGGAACAAGGTGGGTAAGGTTCATAGTGGAAGTCGAGGGAGTTAAGTGGGAAAGGTTCGCAACCAAACTTTAGGGGCCAGGGTCAACAAATGCTTATGCAATGATTAATTGAATGATTTTATTTAATTTGACTATTTTTTATTTTCCTTATATCCTTTGGGTTTGGTTTGTTTGAGGTTAGTTTTTCAATTTCTTTATCTTCCGGCCGCTTTGGATTCTATTTGGTTGCTTTGATTCTTTTCCGATTTTATTATCTTCTTTTGTATTTCCATGAATTTTATTTTAATTTTCTTTTTCTTAGGATTATGATTTAATTTTTTCTTTCCTTTTGGGGTTTTTAATTTTCCCTTTGTTTTAATTTTTTTAGTTGTTATAACTTGGTTTTGGTTGCAATGATTGTATTTAATTATCCTGGGCATTCTTTTTCCCCCCTTAATTTTCCTGTTATTTTTTGGATTTTCTTTGATTCTCTTGATTTTCATGATTTTCCATGATTTTTCTTATTTTTGGAAAATTTTTATTAATTTTTCTTGATTTTTATAGAATTTTTCATTATTTCTTATTTTATCTTTATTGATTTTAGGGAGAATTTTCATTAATTTTCTTAATATTTAGTTGTATCTTTATTTTTGGAGAATTTTTATTAATGTTAGATAACAAAATTAGAGGTTATATAGAGGAAATAAGGTTTAAAAACACGGAGAGATATTTTGGTCATTATGATCGAAAGCTGCCATCATGACAGCTGCTTGCAACCTAATAATTCAGGTCACATATGACGAGTGAGTTTTATACCTACAAATTGAATACTTTTAACTTGATAATTTGTGAGTTTTCATGTATTTTTATACTTCGTTTTACTTATTTTTATATTTTTCTTTGATTTTGTAAGAAATAGGACTCCGGTGGCGAAAGGGTAATTTTCTGGCAAAGGAAGCGCATGTGCGCTGAATGAAGAGCACAGACGCACTGGAGAAGAATTAAAATAGTAGTCGAAAATAGAACCATGGAGCATAGTTGCGCTGGACATCGACGCAGCTGCGCTGGACATTGACGCAATTGCATTGGACATCGAGCGCAAGTGCATTGGTGTATTTCAATTACATGTTTATTTTATTTGTAGGTCCCAAAATGTGGTCTATTGTTGATTTTAGAGTTCTATTTCCATGGAAACGTTATTTTGGCTAAAGATTTGTACGTAGAATATAAGTAGAAGACTTAGAGACTTTGAATAGGATCGAACCCTAGAGAGAAGAAACCAAGGAAAAGTGCAGATCTAGAGAGAAAGCAAGGAAGAACACGAAGGAGATTTGAAGATTGAAGCAGAGTATGAAGCAACTATTTCAGTTTTTTCTATCCTTTTATTTGTCTTTAATTTTTTTAATCTTTGGGATGTTCTTTGTTGTCCAATTTTAAGTAATGACAATTACGCACAAATATACGCGATCAACAAGTAATATAGAGGTAAGTAAAGTGTCGATCCAACAGAGAACTAGTACTAATAACTTTCCCAATTACTAATTTTATGACAATTCAATTCAATTTAGACAATTGCAAGTTGATTAAGAAATATTTAAAACTAAAATTAAAACTAATATTAACTAACAAGATTGAATTACCAGATATGAAAGTTTTTAAGATTACAATTTTTCCAATTGCATCACAGAAACATCATCATCTTATTTTTAATTAATTAACCAAATTGATTGTTAATTGAGAATGCTTGATTATTTATTAACCTTTTCAAAAATTAATAAAAAGATTTACTCCAATTTAAATCGCTATATTACTAATTTACGGTGCAAATTAACTTGAAACAGACTCATTAAGATCAGACTTTCAACAAGTTACATGTAACATATAGATATCTTCATCATATACACTATCATATTATTCTTCCTAAAAAGAATTAACAAAATCACACGATATTAAATCTAGATCTATTCTTAGATTTGGTTTTTAATTCCATCTATGAAATCAAATAATTGTTGGCCAAATAATTAATAAATTAAGCATAAGATATAATAAACAGTCCTATATTGATCAATTAACTGAAAACAAAATGAATCAAAATAAAGCTTAACAAAAGGTTCCATTGTTAACCTTAATAGAAAATTTAGTTCAACATATCAAAAACTAAAAACTGAATTCATCAAAGAAAATAACATCCCAAAGATTTACAAATAAATTAAAAGAAGAAAGAATAAACTCTGATGAATTTTATCCTTCTCTAGCCTTTACTTTGATCTTCACAACACAACTTATAAATCAAAATGCTTAATTAATGATATGTAATCTCATATAGAATTATATTACCCCTCTATACATTTGTTTTCATAATTTTCTAATTTTTCTCTTATTCTATAACAAGTGCGTCTTACGCTCCATCTTGTTTTATTTATTTTCTTATTCTCGACTTATGCAATATTTATTTTTATTAGAATTTTCAATGCCACCCATGTAGTGAACTTTCCACCAATGACTCCCAAACCAGTTGGCTTTAAGGTACTAAGTGTAAAGACACTCCTACGGACTTACATGTTCGAATGAAAAATGCCACAAAAATAAACTAGTCAAGCTTTGCTTATATTTGTCTAATTTTTTTTCAAATAATCTTTCTTTTGTTTCATTCACAACAGACATTAAAGCAGTTATTTACCCTTATATTTCAAGTTCCAACAAATGATAGAAGTCAATTATATATTTAACAAGCACCAAACTCATTAAATTAAATCAAAATTCAAACTGGTTTAACATGTTGAATACGTGCAATTCAATACCAAAGGTCTCAAGCTAAATAAAACTAACAAACAGTTAAATTTCTAACTAGCAATCCTTATCCTTCTTACTAGAGTTATCAGATAATTTATCAAGTTTTTATCATCGACCATCATTAAATTTCATATATCAATTCATTGCTTAAGTTTACCTAAATGCAATAAAAATGACCCTAAATGCAATTTTTTTCTTTCATTTTTTTAAGCTAAAAACAATTAAATAATTCAAACTATATGCAAATGTCCCAAAAATTATATATAAAATACAAACTAATATGAAATATGAAATATGCAAATGCAAATGCAAATGCAAAGCCCACCCCTAAACTTAAACTGAACAATGTCCTCATTGTGATAAAAGATAAAGAAATTAAAACTAAGAACTTTCCTAACTGATGAAGCATCGTGTGGGACCTCCTCCTCGTCTGAGTTGGGAGGTGGGTAAATCGACAACTGCTGAGGCTGGAGGAAATGAACTAGATCGACACTCGAGTTCATCCTTGCGAACATATCAGTCAAGGCTATATTAAAATTGGTGCGATAAGCAAATATATGGTCATGACGTTCATTAATCCTTCTATTTTGCCGCTCTAATCGCTTAATCTGGTCGTCCATCTTCAGTTGCAAATTATGAAACTAAGGGCTAAACTTTTCCTTAGGTTGAATTCCAGAAGATGACGGTGCTCCAGAAGTAGCAGCAGTGGCATGGTCATCCTCATCATTTGATGGCGAAGGAGATCGTATAATAAAGCCCAGTTCACGTGGATGTGATTCTCCTCCTTCCCATATTTATGACTTTCTATTAACCCATGATCTAATAACACCATCGGTGGTTGTAGTAGCTCATTTCCTCCCCATCTTACACTAGCTCTCCTACACAGCCCACAGATGAGTGAGGGATAAGTCAATCCACCTTGAGTAGGCCCTCTCAAATGTTTCTTGATTGAAGCCTCAATCACCTCGCCCACATCAGTCTTTAACCCCGTTACAATAGCATATAAAAGCACCACCCTCTCTTTTGTAACATCACTAACATGGGAGATGACATAAGCTTGGCACACAGAAAGACATATTAAATCTTCCCATATCGATTTAAGCAATTAAATGGGAATATCATAGCTCCGCATTGACCTCCAGGTGTCTAAACTGTGTCAGGCTTACATAACTCTCGTGTGATCTTTTCATAATTAGGACCTTTTATTAGGAATCGAGCATATTATGAAGTGTCATCGTCTTGCAATTTGTAATAGTCATTGATTGTTAGTTGGCTAAATGATACTGTTTTACCTCAGATTACAACTTCACACCGTGGCGTGTCTGTAGCATTTGTGACGCCCCCAAATCCGGGTCTCTTGAATCACAGATTCAGTGCTAACGATACTACTATACCATTCTTTCCCAACCATTTATTTCTAAGTAATCAAACTTAATTGACATTAATACATAACTATCCCAGGTTTACAAACCTTTAAACAATACAATACATTCATACCTGACATATTACAAAAATATAATATTTACATTGACTCAGTAATTATACAACTAATGCTTGCTAGTCTTTCCTTTTCCTTTATCTACTCCTGACCCCTCGGCCTATTCAGGTTTAGCTAAAATATCATGTTAAAGAAAGGGTGAGCACAAAATAGCTCAGCAAGTACATAAACAAATAATGACATGATATTTCTGAAATAATGAAAGAGAATCATTTACAATGAAGTTGAATCGATGACAGTTCTGTGAATGAACATGGAAATATAACATAACTTTTTACATGATTAACTTGAAACATGAAACTTGCTTGCTGTATGGTCACAAGACTAAGAACTCGTTAAGAACAATACTAATCATAGAGACTGATACTGCCCGGGTTCAGTCATAAGACTGCATTTTATTTTAGATGTGTACTCTAGGTGATCAGCCTATTGTACATTTACATTATGCACAACATAAACATCTAGTGACGCAACCACGCCATAAAATTTACATTTCCTTAATCCTTTATTCCCCTTTTATTAGGGTTATTCTGTTACAACATTTTATAGAGTTCGCACCACAATAATATGGATTGAAGAACATAACAATAAATATCTAAATTCAACATGAATCATTACATATGTCTAGCCGGATCAAAATTGATATCAACCTTTCTCAATAGTAGTTCAATGATGAATGAACTTTAAAATGGCTTATCAGTAATGCATAACATATATCAACTGATAAAATCTTATCAGTTCAATGTTCAAGAATTACAAAAGTGAGTTCGAAAAGAACACTTGTCTTTGTCCTCATTTATGTCAACTGACAAAATCTTATCTCGATTATGTCCTACATAATCATAATATTGGTTCATGCATTAGTTATATATATTTGTATTGCTATAACTTGCTATACAAGTTATCATTAACCTTTACATAACCCTTAACACATAACACATTGTTTCATTATGCCTCAATGCCTATCATATTGATCATTTTTATCAATTTATGATTTATAACACACATCTCTATCATTTAATATTAAAATATTTTATTTTGGATTAAATAATTTATTTTTCAAAGAAACCAGGACTGCGCCCCTGTGGAGAAGACCGCGTTGGCCACAAAATGCTTGCAGTCCCACTACGCCCCGGCGACGACTGAAGGCGCCACCAGCGAACTCCTTGCAATCCAATTGCACCCCAGTGCAGTCTTCATTACAAAAGACCTCACCCCGGTGCAATGCTGCAAAATCTGAAAAAAAAATTATTTCCAATTTTGATGTTATTTTTGTCCATAAACCATATTCCTCTATTCCAACACATGACTTAACAATGCTTAACATGTATATGACTTGCATGGGCTTTCAAAAATATTAAGATTTTTTAAACAATCCTATTTTTTCTATAAATTCAATTTTAGGCGTCTGCGAACGTTTTTATACGGTTAAAATTCACCTTTATTGCTATTAACACCAATTGACTTTCAAATCGACACTAATACGTGTATTTACATAAAACTTAGTTGTTTGGCTTAATTTCATCCTTAATTACACAAAATGGCCAAAAATCACACTTTGATAGAATTTTTGCCAAGTATAAGCCGAGTGATCTAAGGAGTACCACGACAAAGTAAAGATGAACTAGTAGAAGTAATTAGTTCGTATTATATGTGTAAACATTTTGTATTATAAGCTAATGATGATGTATTAAGGTTAGTGGAACCTGAGGTTGAAGGTACGTTTTGTAATGAAATTATATATGTTTTTCGCGAGTTATTGAAGTTTTTGTTTATGAATGTTTGTTAAGTGATGAATAGTGAGCACCGAACCCGAGGTTCAAGGGACCCGGATTTGGGGGCGTCACAATAATTATATAAATTATATAAGAATTTTTATATAATTTATATAAGATGATTAAATTAATGAAAGGGTTAATAAATGTATAATTTTAAAGGAATTTAAGAAATTATTTAAGAAAGGAGAATGTAAATATGTAAATTATATAATATTAAATTATATAATTTATATATAAAGAAGTTAATGTAAATAGTAAGGAAATGGAAAATAAATGAGGAAAAAGGAAGATTTTAATTTATTAAAAATTATATTTATGTATAATGGAATTATTATGATTTTTATGAGTAATAATATTTCGGAAACGTGAACATGTTAGTGTAACATGATGTCCAAGTAACGAAGTAAAAAATTACGAAAAATAATTTTTATATGTTATATGAATTATTTTATGATTTTTGGAGGTATAAATTGCCTCAGATAACTACATGCATGTTATTATGCATGTACAAAATTTGTCAAGTAAAGTACCTGAAAAAGGTGTTAATATTTTTTATAAATCAATTTACGATTTTTAGTGAATTAAAATAAATATTTTATATACATTATATATAATATTTATTACACGATATAATTACGTAATGTATAAATTTTTTTAATTGCGCATGTTATTTTTATTCGAAGCAATGTCGGTTGGCAAGTAAGTCGGTGGAGTATTTTTTTATTCCAACATGTAAGGTGATGGTGGGAATATAAAGAGGGAACAAGGAGCAAGAAAAGGAAAAAGAAAAAAGAAAAGCATAATAATACTCTCCCTCTTCAGCTTTCCTTACCACCCGAACGCCACAACAATAAACCACCGTAGCCACCGAGCACCACCATGAGAGAGGGATTTTGTGCCATCAAAAGGAAGGAATACAAGCTTTAGAAAGGTATAAAACTTATTTTGTTGGCATTATATTATTATTTTGATGTTAAGTTAATTGTGTGGAAAAATAGTAAATAATTAGAATAATTATTCCAAATAATTTTTAGATATATATGTATGAATTATATGATTTTTAGAGTTATTTTGTGGGAAAAATTTGATCAAAAATAAAATTATTTTGGCTAAGTTGGTGCACTGTTTGCGAAAAAACTGAAGAAGAAGAAAAAGGGCTGTCGCGCATTGCGTGGCAGCCATTTTCTTCCGGGCGTGGGTATTAAACGACGCTGTTTTGCGGCGTGCAGAGGGGAGGACCGCGCCATGCGCGGGGCTGGAAAAATGGCTGGGAAACGACGCCGTTTGGCATCGGTAGTGGGGGGCCGTGCGCCATGCGCGGTCGACGACAAGTGAGGAAATTACTGACGTGCCCCAAGCCTTTTCAGGTAATACCCAGCGTGTCCTAGACGCGCGAAAATTATGAAAATGCCCCTGGATTTTTCGAAAAATTCCGGTTATGTCCCAAACGCTGCAAAAATTACCAAAATGCCCTCAGAAGTTGTTTTTAATTGAAATAAATGTTTAAAAATTGTTTAAAATTATAGAAAAATACTAAAAATATAAAAATGATGTTTGAGCATTAAATTTAATATTTTTTTATAAAAATATTAAATATTGAGGATTAATATTTAAATGTTTAAATATTAATCTAATAAGGTTACAATTTAGAAAATGGTTAAATAAAAATTTTCGGACAACCAAATATGTTAAATTTTATCCGATGAGCCTGGTTGTCCGTATTGAAGATGTTTGATATTAAGTTAAATAAATATATTAAGGAATGAGGTTAAAATAATTAACCATACTAGTTAATAATTGACCTAGTACCCTAAAATAAATCGACGGGTAGGGTTAATTATACTATAGATGATATTAATTAAGGAAATTAATATCATAAAGAGATGAATAATTATTATTTGATTATTTTATGATCATAGGTTGTACGAGGAGCATGATTAAAATGATATTTATTATTTAATTTCACAATACAGGCAAGTTCTTCAGTCATTTAATGTTAAATGTTGTATGTTATGATGTGTTAATACTTGTTTAAATGTATATAAATTATGTGTTATGTGATCTGTGTAAAATATGACAATTATGTGTACTTTGTGCAATGATGTTAGATATATTGCTATAGTAGAAGCACAACACATGATGTATGACACACACCAAGCATGTTAAGGTGTGTGCTACGTGAAGCATGAAAGGTGTTAACTATTGGACTTGCTGAGCCGTTGTGCTCATTACTTGCTTAATATACATTTTTGCAGGAAAGAAATAAATTTCAAGAATATCATATTATGTAGAGACGGATTATCATAAAAGATGGTGAATGTTATTATTATATTTTTATATTATAATGCAATGTGGATAATTTGTCAAGGTTACATTGATGTTTTATATGTGCCTATAAATTAGATCCGGATAGGACGAACAAAGTTAAATTATGAACTGTAATTGTACAAGATAGATGTTATGACAGAGATTATTAGAAGTTTAATTATGATTTATGAAACAAAGAACATTGGTATATGAATAATATTAAATTTTGAATGTTGAGTTTTATGACACTGGTAAAAGAAAAAAAAATAAGTAAAGGTTGCGATCCAGGGACTAGGATCAAAATGATAAGTTTTAAATATTAACATATTTTGATACAATGATTGAGAAAAAGAAAAATTTATACCGATAAATTTGGTAATTGATGGTTTATAAAATCAATTAAGGGTTCAAATAAGGTGATTAAAGATTATTAACGAACCGAAATTTGGACGTTAAGGAAATAATGAATAATAAATATGGAGTTTAAGGTAGTAAGTTTTGTCGAATTTCAGGGTCATTACAAATATCAAATCATTGATAAGATTAATAAGATAGGTAATAATTCAATTAACTTGATTCCTAGCAAGTCTAATCGAATTATGTAAATTAATTAATGTGGTTATTAATTAATGTCTATGTGTAAAATATTAATAATTTATAGTCCTCCTAAGAATTTATTACTAGTGGACTAAGTCCAATTGTTTATTTAAGCAAGCCCAAACCATTAATTATGCAATGGACTAGTAAGCTTGTTGTGGAATTTAATTAATCTAGCCCAATGGAATTTATATTGTGGCAAGCCAAATTGGTGAATTAATAAGCCCAATGAATAATTTAATTGAATTCAAATTTGGTAGACCAAAGAGTTGTAATAGATGACCCATGATATATATATATATATTAACTAAACTGGCAATTAAAATAAATGAAAATGGGGGGGGGGGGTGGAATGGGGGAGGGCGTCGGCCATGAGAGGGCCCCACTTGGTGTGTAAAGCTCTAGAAATCTCCTAAAAAACACACCTCCATAATTTACTCCCAAGCTTGTATAATTTCCTTGAAATGTGGATCTTAGTCCCTTGATTAATTAAACTAATTCCCCACAACTTTGCGTGATTAAGAATGATAAACAAGCTTAGAAAATCTCTATAAATAGAGTCCCTCTCCCAAGAGTTAGAAGTTTATTTCATTTGATTAAGGTTAGAGAATAAAAAGAAAGAGAGACGCTAGAGAGCTTTCAAGAGAGAGAGTGGGAAAGACTTGTGTTCTTGAGAGTATAAGTAAAAATAATCAAGAGAGGTACAAGGGGGAAGGGAAGGCAGCTTCAAGGGTGGTTCTTAGATGTCCAAAAATCTCATTTCATACTTTGAAAAGTCTAGAAGAAGAGCTTATAGATCCAATAGGTATAAAAGTTCATAAAACCCTAGTTTTCAAGATTCACTTGTGTCATATGTGATTTTTATGGTAGAAAATTATTTTCAAGACTCTTTATACTTAAATCCATGCTAGATTTGTATATCTAAGGTTTAATGGGTTTAATGATTTATGTGATTTTCCTTTGTCACATGATAGTTATGTAAGTTAAGAATAAAACCTCATTGGATTCATGTAAAAATAATTTAAAACGAGTGAGATATGATTCACTTTAAGCCCATTTTTCATGACCAAAACATGTCTAAAAATTTGATTCAATGATGAAATCTTGTAGTTAAAAAAGATACGAATCCAACAAGACCAATTTGAGGTCATTTAGATTTGTAGATTTCAATTTATTCAAGTTTGTACAAAGAAGGCAAAATCAAGAAAAAAGAATAAATGCATTCTGCTTGCAAGCACTGCAGCGCTGGCTGTAGTTCAAAACCGGGCGCTGAAGTTCCTGGTCCAAAATTTTATTTATTTTCTTTTATCTGGGTCAGGTCATGGGCTATCCAACGGGTCAGGTCGGTTTATTAAAATGTAAATGGGGGCAGTAAAATGTAATAATGTATTTATATTAATATAAAATTTAATTTAGGTAAATAAAATATTATTTGTTGTTGAAAAATATAAAATAAAGAGTTAAATATTATTAATTAAATAATAATAGTAATCAATTAAAATATTATTAAATAATTAATAATATTAGTAAACCCTTAAAATATTATTATTAATTAATAATATTGGTACATGATTTAAAATATTATTAAATGGTTAATAATATTAGTAATAATTAAAATATTATTAAATAATTAATAATGTTAGTAAATAATTAAAATATTATTAAATAATTAATAATATTAGTCAATAATTAAAATGGTATTAAATGCTTAATAATATTAATAAGGGTGTAAAATATTATTAAATAATTAATAATATTAGATAATAATTAAAATATTATTAAATAATAATATTAGTTAACAGTTAAATTATTATTATTAAAAGATTAATAATAATAGTAGGAGATTAAATATTATTAAATGATTAAAAATATTAGTAACCAAATAAGATGTTGTTAAATAATTAATAACATTAGAAAGTGAATTATGTATTATTAAGTGCATAATATTATCGATGGGTAATTAAAATATTATCCAAGTGTGATATTATTTTCTTGTAATTTATGTGTTATTAAATAGGGAATTATGTGCTTAAGTGACAATTTATTTGAGAATTAAATATGAATCCCTATGTGTTATACTAATTGAAAGATAAACCTATTTAATCATATGTCTTTCAAAGGAAGTAATTTAATTTGTGTAAGCCGTAATCAACGATCAAGGCAAGTTCCAAAACACTAATCTCATTTTATTATGCAAGTTTCCTAACTCAAACTCGAGTTATTATTTTAAAATCATGTTAGTGGTCTAATTATTGTCAATTACTCCACATCAATGATATTCACACTTTGTGCATTAAAAATTTATATTCTATTATTGAATTGTGAAATATTTAATGTTCTTCATTCATGAATTATTTAAGGAATAATGTACGCCATTTGTTTCGGCTATACATACGTACGTTAATATTTTTGAAAGTTATCCAAACCAGTAGTTGGTACAGAGTCTTGGATTGAGAGAATAACCCTTGGTAAGGGACTATAAGTGTCGGTTATCCGATGCGGTCAGAGTTAAATGTTATGCATACATATGGTGTACAAAAGACTGATCCCCTCAAGTACAAACTGACGAATTAAAATATGAAAGGGTTAGTCGAATGATTGATTCCTTGGTAATGTTCATGGTCTATAGGACCACTCAACATAAATAATCAATATTCATTTCTTCATTTGAACTTTGATTATATTGTTCAGTTATTTCATAAATTATCTTAAATCATTGAATTATTCAATTGTCATTCTTGTTCATTTATGATATTTCTTCATTAATTCTTTTAAACTTGCTGAGCAAAGTAGTTGTTCACCCTTTCTATATCATGAACTAATTACAGTTAAACCAGAGAGTTCCAAAAAGGACAAGAGCAAATGAAAGCTTAAAGAGTAGTTGCATTGTTAAAATTTTATATGCTGCTATCTTGTTATGTAATCATGGATTTTTTTTATATTATTAGGGTATTCACGATGTATTTATTTAAGGTTGTAGGCCTTGGGGCCGTAGGGAACCTCTTGTAATGAATAACTTATATTTATTTATTCCGCATTAGTTATTATATGCTGTTTAGAGGTGTTTGAATGTATTTGGTTGTGAGCACTAAATTCAAGGTAGTGGTACCCAAATTTGGAGGCGTCATATTGCACATTAATGAGAGTTATCCCGGTAGCTAAAAATGGTCGCCTAAGAATGATAGAGATATCTCAATTTTCTTCAAAATCAAGAACAATGAAATCCATTGGGAAGATGAACTTATCTACTTTTACCAATACATCTTCAACAAATCCCCTAGGATAAGTGAGAGATTTATTTGCCAATCGCAATGTAACATTTGTCGGCTTTGCTTCCATTAAACCAAGCTTCTTTTAGATTGACAATGGCATCAAGTTAATGCTAGCTCCCATGTCGCATAACGCCCTCCTAAAAAATTGACTCCTGATGGTGCACAAAATAGTGTAGCTCAGCAGGTCAACTCAATGATGCAGTTCAACGCCAGTTTTACAATGACTTTGGCTGAGATATTTACGCATACAGGGCTGGACATGGGTCCGAACCCATTGCAATTTCCAAACTCGCCAGTGATTCCAAATTACCCTCCGGATTTCCCAGACGAAGAGGTAGATGCATGATCATTTTGAGGGGAGTCCTCTGTTTTAAATTTCTTTATCTATTCAATAAGGGCATTGCAATGCTAAAGTTTAGGGGATTTTGATGTTGTTTTAACTGTTTATCTATTCTTATTTTTAGTAGTACCTGAGTAGTTTTGTCATGTTTTATGTTTATATATGCTTAGACTAGCATGCTTATTATAGGTTATTATTAGTATTATATCTAGGTTTGGATTGTGAGTCTTGTTTTGTTAAATAACTGATGATATGAATTGTATTGTCCCATTTGCATGTCAAGTAAAATCAATTAGCATGCTTAGTCTTTATTTTAGCAATTGACCTGAGTTAACGATGCTTATGATTCTATTATTTCTTCATGCACGATCCCATCTGTTGGTTAGTTTTTGTTTAGAGTATTAACATGGTATTTGCTTGTGGGGTAAGCTTGAAAAATGTTATTTGACCTATTTGAGCATCTTTTGCACTAAATCTAGGCTTATATATAAGTTTTTTTTGGGGGGGGGGGGGGGGATCTCGGATATATATAAAATAATAAAAATAAAATTGAATTATAATAAGAGTTTGACTAGTCTAATTTTGTGGCCTCTGCTACTCAATTTATTAGATCCGTAGGGGTGTCTTTCCACCTAGTGACCTAAAGCTGACTAGTTTGGGAGTCACTGATCAAAAGCTCGGTACACAAGTAGCTCTGAATAACCTAATAGAATTAGACATTACACAGTCTAGCTTGTAAGTTGAGGTGAGACAAAGCGTAAAATGCATTCACCTGTGTATATAATAATAATAATAATAATAATAATAATAATAATAATAATAATAATAATAATAATAATAATAATAATAATAAGTTTATCTTGTTTAAATCCGTGAGACCATGTTCTTATATATTTGCCTTAATTGGTTGTGATTAATGTGATGAGTGGGTTAAAGTGAAATCACTATTGGCAGTCAATCATATAAGTTCATCTAAATTTTAACTAATTTTAAAGAATGGGTTTCACACACATACATGAACATGATCGTGAGCAGTCGTGAGCTTAGAGATTTTGTTAAAATTTTAGACTTTGTTCTCCTTTAAGATTTGTCTTGTATGTTGTATTTAATCTTTGAGGCGACGATTCCAATTAATGTCTGAATTAGTATGTTGTTATGAGTTGTTAATATTAGGTAGTTGTCTATGTCTTACTGTTTTGCTCGAGGACAAGCAAATACTCAAGTTTGATAGTATTTGATGAGTGAGTTTTATACATGCGAATTAATATTTATGGCTTAATGATTTATGAGTTTTTTGAGAGTTATTTATGTTGTTTTAAGTGATTTTTATGGTTCCTGATGATTTATTCTTATTTTGTAGGGTTTTTGGACTTAAAGGGCAAAATTATAATTTCCAACTAGCACCACCGTTGCAGCGGTCGACCCTTGCTGTTTTTAATCGGGATTTGCTTATAAAACAAGGGTTGCTACATGACCTAAGGGTATCATTTTATTCTCCGTAGCAGGTTTTGTATAGTTTTTCAAGTCTACAAAGCATCTTTGATTCGTTTTTAGCTCAAGAGCAAGGATATTCTTCTAGCTTGGATTGCTTCATAGTGAAGGGAGTTTATTTGCTTGAAATTTGTTTCACAAAAAATTTCACATATATATTTTGTCTTCATTTTGTGTAATTTAAGAATGATAAACATCTTGTTAATAGTTTTTTATTCATTTAGTTGTGAACTAACTTCCTTTGTAAAATCATAATGGAGCTCAATACTTAGTTTTAATTGAATATCTCTCCTTTTAATGTGTGTGGATTGAAAATGAATTATTATCATATTTTATGCTTCATGTATAGATTACTTACCTTGCAAGTAATATGATGTTGTTTATGATATTAAAAAATGGATTAAATAGCTTTATCTAAAACATGATAACACTTGTAAGATTCTTTATCTTTGGATGAAGTACCTAACTTATATCTTGAATAGGAATATACTGTGGTATCTTGTGTAGTTTTGTTGAGAATCTGATTATATTGTCGTCTTGCTTAATTAGTATCACATAAGAATATAGTGATCTAGTTAGTAGGGTGTGAATATTTAACTATCGAAAAAGGTTTTTGGTTGTTTTTATTCTCAAGCTATCATTCGTTTGATTTATTAATTAAAAAGAAGGGTGTGTGGTTTTAAAGAGATATTTGGTGAAGTTATGGTCTTAGCTTGTCTAAAACTGATATTAGTTGCTGTGTTTTATTTATTTTATAAATCTGCGTTAATCAAAATCACCAACCTTTAATCATTTTATAAATAGGATTAGATTGATATAAGTTTAATATTTGAAATTGTTAGTGTTAAATCTCTGTGGGATCGACATAAATATACTTTATACTACTTGTGGGCCGTGTATACTTGCACGCTAATATTAATCATGAAAACGAACACCAATACATATATCTGAAATTGAAATTTAATAGTTTATTTAATTAACTATTAAGTTAATGATTTGAATTAGCTACGAAATAAAATGTAGAAGCCAAGAAGATTAATTAATTAATATTGATTACTTGAGGTTAAGTTAAAATTATATTATGAAATAATATAATTTGAATATTAAAGCCTTGTGTGGCAATAAAGTGATTAAGGATGAATTAAATTCAAGAATAATGTAATTAATTCGCTTATGTAAAATAGTGAATTAATATTGTATTTTAATGATAATAAGTGAGTTAATTAAACTCATTATTTTCATATATCACATATAAATGTAATATATGTAATGGCTTAATGTATAATATTACATATAAATACAAGAATTAAATTTCATGAACGATGAGATTAATTCACTTATAAAAAATTAGTGAATTAATATATTTATTTTAATTAATTAAATAAAAAAATTTATTTAATTAAATGTGACATGAATAATGGCCTAATGTATGATATTTTGCCAAATGGATGTGTGTTAAATATGAATTGAGGTCCAATATATAAAATATGTATATTGGTATCAAATTACTAAATTAAATTAATAAATGAATAATGGTTAAATATATTAAATAAATATATTTAATGTTTAAATAAATTATTTAGAAATAATTTATGGAAGGAATGAGATAATTCAATTTAATGATACAATATTAATTGTATAAGTTAAATGAGTAATTTAAATTTAATAGTAAAAGTAAATTTAAATTGTATGAATTGTTGGTTCGTTACACTAAAAGTGTTAAATTTTTAACAGTGGATTAATTCCCTAATCAGTGAAATGAATTTATAAACACTACAAAATGTATATATATTATACACACACACACACACACACACACACACACACACACACACACACACACACACACACACACACGTGAGTGTACAAATAATTTTAACACATGTATTTATTGTCAAATACATTACATGTATTGGTAATAATAATGTATTAGTAATAATATCATATTACATATATAAATATATATGTGTAATATGTATTGGTGTATAATTAAAAATGCTAAAATATACATATATGCATATAATGTAAAATATGTATTTGTTCGCTAAATGGGTTAATGGAATGCTGAGTAAGGTTATTAAATGAGGAGGTGTAAGACTCTTATGTAATACTTGCCACCAGCTACTTGGTCAATTGAGTGGAGAATTACAGTCGTTTGAACTTTTTTCAATTCATCTCTCAAGCCTAAACTCAGACCATTTGCAAAGTTCTTTGTTCTAAAGCCTTAGTATAAAAATTCTTCACAAGTTATACCAAAAGTACTATACCAAATTGAAAGCAAATTGGAAGAGTTAGTGAATTCAAGCTGGGATTAAGAAAGCTCAAAACAAACTCTACCAACAAGGAGTATGATTCAGTTTCTAATCCAGGATTTTGCAAAGCTTCAAACAAAGGGTATAATACTTTTTCTCTTTCAATTCAAATGAAAATTAGAAATGTATTCAAACCTTTAGTTAAGGAATTTGTATTATTTTAATTCCTAGTTATGGTGTAATTTGGTTGTGGGAGTTACATTTCAGGTGAATCATGGAGGACTTAGTGGATATAAGATGAAATTGAGAATGGAGTATATGAATTATGCATTGAAATCATGAACAAGCTAAGTTTTCAAGCATGCACATAACATGTTTGTTAAAATGCCTCAATGAGGCTATTTTGCTAAAATATGAAAATTAGTTGGTATTGAAAGTAGTATGCCCTCAAGCCAATCATACTTGATGTGATATGCATATACTTTGTAATCTTATTCGATTTATTAATAAAAGTATCAATGCATTTTTTTATTTATGATTAATTAGCTGGATTAATTAAATAGATAAACCCATAGTTTTTGATCAATGCTTTTAGAACCATGATGATGATCATGCTAATGAGATGTAAATTCAAGATAGCTCAAAACTAAAATGTTCCTAATCGAGGGATCAATAAAATGGGGATTAGTAAATCAGGATAGATTAGTATATACTATGCTTGCTCTTATGAAGAGGATGATTTTTTTCATAATCATTTGTGTAGAGACACTAAAGTAAGTATGTAGATGCTTGTTAGAGAGTAAGTTTACTGAACGTGACTCTCTCAAGGAACACCTAATGTAGTTTTACTTGTCTATCAATAAGAGTTTTTTTTTTGTGATAGTAGTACAAGTGATCATTGGACTTGAGATTATCATAGTACCTTGTGTATGATGAGTTATACTTTGGCATATTCCTTAAGACTTTTAGGGTATATCAAAGCAAAAGGTATGATCGAGTATAATAAGTTATATATGGAAGCAGGTGAATGGTCAACAAATGATCTACCACTTCTAGTAAAGGAAGATAATGTCCTATGTATTTCGATAAATGACAATTCAGAAATCCTTGGCCAAGGTAGAATGAAAATTAGAAAGGAGTTTCTAATTTACATTAGAGTTGTGTATTCGTGAATTGAAATGTAAATGGTCAAATAAAATAAAACTTGACAGTAATTTCATGTCTTATATTTGATTAAGACATTATGTGGTAGAATGATTGAATTATACAGTAACTATTTGCTGAAAGTTTCTTTTATGATCAAATGTTAAAATCTATATTATCTGAAATGTCCATTAATCGCTAAGGGGACTTACCTTTATAGTGGAATAAATATTATTTATTAAATGAATTAAATAGTTTAATTCATTTACATTTATAAGATTGTAATGGTTCTAATTAATTTATTCTACAACCGATTTAATATGGAGATCCTTAAGGGTCACACCGCAAAAGAACAATATTTATTTTAGAAGTGGATGATATAATCGTAATAATAAATTAGGTATATTTAATTTATATTATGGTGATAGAATAAACTAAATGGATTAATATTTATAATTTAGCATTTTAGAAATACTAATTATAAATTAATAAGATGAGTTTTATTATTATTATTACTAATATTATTGTTATTTAGTTCCTAGATGGTTTAGGAATTAATTAATAAATAATAGTATTATTATAAATAATTAAGTTCCTAAATATCGTAGGAATTGTAATTATTATAATAATTAATTTAGTTCCTAAATGGTTTATGAATTAATTAATAAGTACTCTCATTATTAAATAATTAAGTTCCTAAATGATTTAGGAATTCTAATTAATTAATTTAGTTCCTAATTAGATTAAAAATTAAATTAAAACTATAATCCTAAATAGTTTAGGAAGGTTGTTTATATCTATAAATAAGATGAGTCTTATTAAGATTACACACTCATTCACAAGAATTGAGATAGTACTTCATAATTCTCTACGTCAAAGGAGTTAGAGAGAGATAGAGAGAATTAGGGTTAACCACCCATGGTTTGGAGAAATCAAAATTCACTTCTTTAATTCATAGATCTCTTAGTGGATCACCTTTAGAGGTTTCACATTTGGAGAGCTAACATTGATTCGTAGAATCTAATCGGTGAATTTGAAGAAGAACGCGAATGATTAAAGAGAACTAAACTTGTACCTGTATAAGTTTGGTTCTACAAAGGCATAAATCTTTTATCATTCCTCAATTAATAATAGTTGCATAACAAAGATCATGGTTATTAGTTTGTAGAAAAAATTTAAAATATGATTTTGCTTGCTTTCGTTGCGCTTGTATAATTTGATTATGTGTATGCTATATTTTTGCAAACCAACAGGTATTTATGAAAAGTTGATGTTCATTTATGAGTTATAGGTTATCTCAAGTGAATTGAAGGATTGAAATCAAGTATAAAAGGATTTTTATGAATTTTCAAGCAAACTAGTAATTGTGCGAATTGTTGTTAAAAGCAGTTTTTCAGACATTTGATTTCGGGTTTTAATGAAGTCATTTGTGGCAACCCTTATTTTTATAAAATATTAGATTGTATGGACTAGTCACTATCCTAAAATGAGCTTATTCAAATGTATAACGAAGAAGATATAATTTTTCACAAGTAGGATGAAGATAAGATTTTATGGAAAAAAAAAGTCTGGAGTAGGGGTCCAAAATGAACTAGAACTGGGGGTTGGGGCCCTGGCCACCAGAATTTGTTTTTATGTTTTATTTATAAAACTTAAGCATCTAAATAATGTAGTCCAATAAATAATGTATTCTAATGTATAAATTAACCTATACTGGGTATAATGAATCCAAATTGGTTAATGATGTAAGGATTAGAGAAACACTAATCTAAAACGAAAATTAAATTTTTGAATAAAATGGGTTGGAATATATTTTATATATTAACTAACCTATATAAGGTATACTATACATCAAGCGTAGTATGAATTGAAGATTTTTAAACTAATTTAAACGAAACTAAAATATCGAATGAGATTATTGAATGTGTTATAACTCGGTGTGTTATATATAGGTTATACAACGCTAGTTAAAGTTCAAATTATGATAACCGACGAATTAAGTTATACAATGAACATTCGACAAGCGTATTGTAAGGAACAAAACTAGAGGCAAGTTCTTTTAGTCTTACGTGAAACTTATTATGAATTTGTTGCAACTTGAGGAATGTGCTATAATATGTTGTTGAACCATTGATATACAGTAGATAAGAAATTGTTGATCAATGTGAACACAATGAATATGATACACGTTAAACATGTATTAAATGTTACATGATATAATGCGATGTATGGAAAAATTAAAAAGTATGTATTAATTTCACAGCATGAAGTGTATGATACATATATATATAAGATGCATTACATGAAAAGTATGTTACATTATGAAATGCATAGCATGAAATGTATGACACATGAATGAAATGCAAAGCATGTATGATACATGAAGCGTGAAATATGTTAACTGTTAGACTTGCTAAACTGTCACACTCATTCTTGCAAATAATTTTATTTGCAGTTAAAGAAGATATAGCTGATGGATGTGGCTGTAAAGAGTTGAAAATTGTATAGGAATCAATCATTGTTTTTTTTCCTTAGTTTACTATATATTAAGTCAAAACTACTTATTGTATTAAAAAGGAAGCGAGTTGTAAGAAACTTTGAAATTTTCGAATAAAAGATATTTGTTTTGAAACTAAGCTGTAAATTTTACATGTGTGATTCTAAGGTGATATTACACGATTGAAATACTATATGGAAGATAGTATATGTTATGAATATGTATTGCTATTGTAAAAATTTAGCTTGCTGTTTGGGAATTTAACGTATTATATAAAACAATTAGATATTGATAAGAATGTATAAATAGAAGAGTTAATTACATATTTGACCCTGAAGTATGCATCCTTTTACACATCGTACCCCTACGTTTAAACTGTCTCATCTCGCTACCCAAAGTACCATTAAGTAACATTATTTTCAGATTTTTAGCCAACAAAATTATAACATGTGGCCAAAAAATATGCCTACGAGGGTCAATTTTGAGAGAATTTTAAACTTTAGGTAGCGAACTGGGAGCATTTAAACTTGAAGGTACGATGTGTAAAAGAGTGTATACTTCGAGGTTAGATATGAAATTAACTCTAAATAGAATATAGAATTGAGTTGAATGTTGAGCTTTTGTATGCTTATAGTTAATGTATTGAAATGAATCATTGTATATATGATTTTGAGAAAATATGTGTCATAAAGATTGTAATTCAGGGAATAAAGATTATTATATAAAGTTTTTAAAATTTACAAGTTTTGTCAATTATATTATTGATTCAATGACATGGAGTTAGAATGAGGTTGTATCGTGAGCACCGAACCTGAGGTTCAAGGGTCCTGGATTTGGGGCGTCACAGATTCTGCTTATGATTTATTGAAAGTGGATCTAAGCTGTGTTTTGATGGGGATAGTGAATGTTTTGACCTTATGCATATGTTTGGCTATGGAAGAATTAACAATTTAATTTTACAAATTAATTGGACTTAATTGAATTTATTTTCACATCTAATAGAGTCCAGAGACCAAATTAGTGAAAGATAAAAAGTAGAGTTTATCGGGCATGAATATTAGGAAGATGATATCAAATATATGATTCTATCACCCTAACATTTTATTATTGATTAGTTTATTCCCACTAGTATTTTATTATTGATTATTTTATTCACATTTTTAGTTGATAAATTTCCCCTCTCAATTTTTTAGCTAGATTAGGAATTAATTAGACTTAGTGAGTGAGTAACGCACATTCCATTCGTTAAGTCCCTAGGATTCGACCTCGCATTTGCCTAAGCTATACTAGATATTCTGTGATACCCCAGGATTTTACAGGAATTCCAAATAAGGATTTTGATGAATTAAGTAAAGGTTATGAGATAAAACCTGGTTTAAATGATAGAATGTATTAAGGAATGATTAAATGTAAATATATATATGTGATCAAATATAGAAAGATAAGCTAAGGTTTATAAGAAATGAAAATGATGATATATAATTGAATTGAAATTGGTTATGAAAGTCAATAGTAAGCTAAATGAATAGGCCGGGAGAGGCGATGATATGAGAGTGACAAGGCAAGTTAGTATGTGTAGAAAAGAAAGAACGGTTGTACCTAATTGGTATATTAAAGATTAAAGGAATAACATGGATAATGATTTATAATATTAAAGTTGTTAAGAAATTGATAGTTTAGAATGATGGAAATAAGATGATCACGTATATGATGTGCAGATACAGAATGTAATACCCCGAGAATGAGTAGAGATCATGTTGGATGCAATAATGGTGCAAATTTAGCATATTGGTGTGAAGTATACAAGTGAAATGACGTTAAAGTCGTAAAGTGATATATATAAGCGAATAAAGTTAAATGACGATGGGTTTTGGTAATTCGGCCGAGGTTCACTTCTAGAGGAAGCAGTTTATGGAAAAGTGAGCAAGTTAACTATATTGAAATGTCGAAAAGTGAAATTGATTAAAAGAGGAACCGAAGAAGTTCGTAGAAAATTTAGAATGAAATATATGCAAATTGGCAATTATGTGAATTATTATATGTGATTGATGAAATTAGTATTTGGAATTGTGATAAGTGTTATGGGACAAGTCAATTATGGTGTATTTGATGGTGGAATAAAGTTCAAGCATAATGAAACAAGTTTGGATCAAAAAGGATTTGAATTGGTTGAAAAATATGCAAATTATGATTTAAGAGAATTAAAATTCTCTAGATTTTGGTGACAATGACTAAATTGCCCTTATCAATTTAACTAATGTCTATAGTATCCTAGTTATATAAAATGTCCATGGTACCCTTTTCATGAGAATTGTCATGTATGCCATTAAAAATACATGTGAAATGTCTTAAAAGCCCCTAACTATGTATGGTTAACTTAACCAAAAGATGGTTAAGTGTTGGAGGAGTTATATAAAACATATATGCAAAAGATGGTTAAGTGTTAGAGGAGTTATATAAAACATATATGTGCATAATTGTTGCAAGTATTCAGCATTTAGTCCATGTATCATTCGAAGTTGCTAGAAAAGAGAGAGAAAAGGGAGAAAAACCATGAAGCTAAGGGAAAAAGCTCAGAAATCATGGTACTAGGTTGCTTGAATGATCAAGAAGCAAGAATAAAAGAGGAAGAACTTGTCAAGACAAAGCTTTCTATGTAAGGAAGTTGGCCATCCAATGAGGTATTATCATGTTCAAGTCATGAATTTTGGTGTTTAAGTGTTTAAATGCAAAAATAAGAAGTAGCCATGCAAGAATCTATGGTTAGAAGTAAAGGATAGGTGTAATATGTACTATATATGTTGTTTATGATGAAACCCTAAGGGTTGAAGTTGAGGATATATATTTTATGTGCAAGCATGCTTATGATCATGTGTAAAAATCATGATTTATGGATGATTAGGTGTAATAAGTTGATTTTTTTGATGAAAACCTAGGTTGAAGAGTTGAACATGTTGGATTCATGCAATTTATTTTGTTAGATAGCATACAAGATGCTTAACTGGTTAAGAAGTATGTTTTGGTATGAAAAGATTGAATATTAGGCTATAATTTATAATTAAGCCAAATCGAAATCTGTAAAGTGCATTAGAATGTGTAGTTAGAAGTTATTTGAATACATGAAGTGGTTAAATGTATATATGTTAAGGTATTTGATGTGTAGAGTTGAGAATTCAAAAAGGGGTTTAAGTGTTAAATTAGTTAAATTGGTAAAAATGCCATCAATATGTGAATTTTGGCCATTTTGTGTAATTGGTAATCAAATGAGGCCAAAAAGCTAAATTTGATGTTAATACACGTGTTTAAAATGATTTGGAAGTCGTTTGGCGTTTATGGCAACAATTGAAGATTTTAAAAGTTTTAAAACGTTTGCCGACGATCAAAACGAACCTTTTGGAAAAATGAATTCAAATGAAAAGATTTAAATGACTTGAAGGCCCATATAAGTTAAATATGTGCTATGTGTGGTAGAGGATGTGTTAGAATCAAGTTTTGCTTTAAGGGGCCAAGAATAGTATAACTTTTGGAAATGAGAAATTCATAAAACTTTATGAAAATGCCGTCAAAGTGTGATTTTTGGCAATTTTGAAGAACTAAAGGTGAAAAGAAGTCAAATGACCTAGTTTTATGTGAATACACGTGTCTAGGTTGATTTGGAAATCAACGGTTTGAAATTTGAATGAAAAGGCGATTCGAATGATCGATATCGATCGTTTCGATTCAAAATGGATTTTAACGGACAAAACTTGCCTCATACGAAATTTTATGGTTTTGAAAGTTTGGATATGTCATATATGAGTTATATGAACTATGTCAAGTGTTGAAACGAAGTTTTGAAGCTTATGGCCAAAAATCACAAAGTTAGTAAAATTGAGTTTTAAAGTTGAAATTTTTTCTAAGTGTTGAAATGTTTTGAAATGCCCTCCTAAGGGCTATTGCTTCGATGATTTCAAAAAGCCAAATGAGCCAAGTAGTATATTTGTAAAATACTAGGTAGTGAGGTCTAGTTGTGGTCTAAATTTGAGCTCAATTGGATGTAAGACGAAGGAGTTAAAAATCGACAAAAATCAGAATTTGTTGATTCTGAACATTGTGCCAGGGCGCAATGTTTTGTACTAAACATTGCGCTGGGGTCGCAATGAATTGTGCATGGCTGAGGAGATTTCGCGGCCAGCGAGATGGCGCCGGGGCGAGATTGCTTTGCATTTGAAAAAATTTTAAGCTTCTAGAAAGCTATATTTTGATATGGGCTGATAGAAACAAGTTATATAAACGCTATAATTGATAATAAAGGGTCACTATAAAGGGTGTTAAAGTGTAATGGGATAATGAATGACATAATATAACATGCCCAAAGTTAAGCCAAATCATGTTAAAGGTTACGTAAAAGATCAGGATCAAGCTAGGATGTATTATTAACCTACATAGGGTGTAATACATCAATTGTTATATGAATAAAGATTAATGGTTATGTAATTATGGATTGAGTTTAACAAAGATTATTAAGTTATGATTCTATAATAATGAATATAGATTGTATATTTTTTGATAAGGTTCGAACAAGCAACCCGAGTTAAGGAAGAATAGCAAGGCCAAGCAAGGCGACAAAGGTTAAGTAAATAAATACTAACATGCAAGTTCTTCAGACTTAAGTGTAATAGATGTTCTAAGTGAACTATGTGATAGTAAATGAGTTGAAATGTTACCTATGTGCAACTATATTGTTTAATTGCTAAATGAATTACGTGACATTAAGCATAACATGTTAAGGTAAAGAATACATGATTCATATTATGAACTGTGAGCATGAAAGGTGCTATCTGATTAACTTGCTAAGCTTTATGCTCATTCTTGCTATGAACTAACATTTCAGGTACAGTACAAGAAGGCCAGAGGTTCTGGTGCAGCTAAGGTAAAGAATATGAATAGATGGATCAGTATGAGGAAATTTGATATATGTAATTTGTCAAACCATGATTGTAACAAGAGAGTAAATGGTCTGTAAATCCATAGAATTAAATGTGAGTGTATGTATTATTCATAGGAAGGATATAAAGGATAAGATAAATGTATTAATGATAGTCAAGTTATATATGTGATAAACTTGTATGTATGGTACAAAATTATGTAAAAAGGTACAACCGATTAAGATCATGTTTGATATAGGTGTAGTTAAATAAGGCCTTGTATGAATACTTCATGGTGAAATTTTATTTACAGATTATGAAACTGATGAGTATATATTTTTTTATGAAATGGTAATAGACTATATCACAATTAAATAATGTTTGACCTAAGTCATATTAAAGGGTAAGTGAACGTTACGATCTTAAGATAAGTAAGGCATATAAGATAAATAAATAAAAATATGGACCGCTTTATGGTCAACTCAATGGTTAATAAGTTAAAGGTTAAGTTTTAACGCCATGAGATTTCAGTTAATGTGATTTAAAGTTAATGATTATGTTATCCAGAGATAATCGGATATAATTAGAGAATCTGGGAATCTCAGTGCGTTACAGTTAGTATCAGAGCAGTTGGGTTATAGACCTTAGGTAATAATACCTTAGGTTATGACTTTTGTGTGAAAGAAAGAGATAGTAAAGTAAGGGACTCTAGAGGAGTTGTGTGTAATAAAGAAATGAATTTTGGAAATTCAGGATTAAGGATTAGTAAAAATGATATTTCAAGATAAGATGATGATTAAGGGCAAAAGGGTCATGAGATCCTAGGTGATCAAAGATATATTAAAGGACTCTTGATGGGTTGTAAATGGTAAGATATGATTAAGGGATTCTTAAGGAGTTGTGAATTGTAAGATGTGATTAGGGACTCATGATGAGTTATAAATTGTCAGATATGAGTGAATAGGGACTCTTGATGAGTTGTGAGCTATGAATTGATAAAATTCATATCAGGAAAGGTAAAGGAAAAGCTGAGTAAATTAACAGCTAAGTTGAGGAAAAGTTAGGGTATGTGGAATTTTTCATTGAAGATTCATGGTAGTGGTTGAGTGTGCACTTCCTTGTATGGGCGAGAATGTGTACTTACTTGGCTTCATATCGTGATAATCAGTGGAAATCCAGCGTCACGGTATCGATTATGTATGTTGAGAAGGTAATTCTTTTCTTCTACATGTACCTGATACATAGGAAGTGAGAAAGATTAAGGTTAGTTGAGTGTTCTGAAAACCCAAACGTATAGTAAGTTCGTGACTCATGATCATATGGTGGAGCACCTCAGCGAATGAGTGACTATAGCCTGACTAGGACAAGCTCCATGAACCATATGGTTGTGGTAAGTTCCTGAGCCCAAATGCATGGCAATTTTGATGAACAGGGTTGGGTTAGAGTAAAGAGCCATAAGTTGAGACATTTAGTTCTCAGAGATTGGCTAATGTTAAGGAAAAAAGAAAGAGATAGAAGTATGAGAAAAAATTATATTAGTTAAGAAAGCAAGAGGAAGAGATTCTTAGGATTGGGTAGGCAATCCACTCTTCTAGCTATGCTAGACCATCGAAATATTTTGTTCAAGTATCAAAATGTAATTTTTTTTTTAAAAAAAATATGTGATTCATGGTCTATGCCAATTGATTCGGCTAGACAAAGTTATTTTTAAAACTTCAAAATGTACTTATAAAACCATTGTCACATTATTGAATATGGTATGAAATGATGGCACCAAGGTTTGAGCCAATGATGGCATTCTCAGAGCATAGTAACAAAAGTATGGAAGTGAGTGTTTAACCACTGATACATTGTTACGTGTTGCAATGTGATGCAGTCATGGTGAAAATAAATTTTTGAAAAATTCTAAGTTTTCAATGTACGAACAATTTAATGATGTGAGTCTATGTCATTTATTTCGGCTAGACCATTCTGCTAAAGAAATGAGCAAATGTTTTTAAATCCGAAAATGGATAAAGAAAATGTTTTGAAAGGCTGAGGTGAACAATCCTGAAAATGGGACATAGTACAGGGGTTGGTTAACACAGTTCAACCCAAAGGAAAAAGAAAATATTGTGCACAACAAAAAGGGTACAATAGGCTGATCACTTAGCGTACTAGTTGGATATGGCAATCTTTGTGGTTGCTAATATTCTTAACGAATATACGGTCTTATGACCTTTGGATATTTCAATCATAGTGACTGTTAATATTCTTAACGATTTGATAGTTAAATGACCCATGGGTATTGCAGTCTTTGTGACTATTAATATTTTTTACGAGTTCATTGGTCGTTAGTAACCCCTCAAAAAAAGCAAAAGTTATGTTTTGAAAGCAAAAGTTATATTTTGAAAGCAAAAGTTTTATGAAAAGTTTTATGTTTTATGGAAAAGCTACTCCTATTCATTCATACTGCTTCACAGTTATTGAGCAATTGTGAAGATTCCTGAAAGACATTCCAATCTTCTGGAATGAAAGTTAGAAAGGGGTAGGATGGGTAGAGAGAGGAGAGAATGTAAAGGTTAGCTGAAAACCTAGTTATGTTGAATGAATGCAAAGAGATATGTATGTTGAAAATGAGCAAGTTATGAGTAACATAGCAAATTTCGAGGACGAAATTTTTTGAAGGAAGGGTGAATGTGATACCCCAGGATTTTACAGGAATTCCAAATAAGAATTTTGATGAATTAAGTAAAGGTTATGAGATAAAACCTGGTTTAAATGATAGAATATATTAAGGAATTATTAAATGTAAATATATATATATATATATATATATATATGTGTGTGTGTGTGTGTGTGTGTGTGTGTGTGTGTGTGTGTGTGTGTGTGTGTGTGTGTGTGTGTGTGTGTGTGTGTGATCAAATATAGAAAGATAAGCTAAAGTTTATAAGAAATGGAAATGATGATATATAATTGAATTGAAATTGGTTATGAAAGTTAATAGTAAGCTAAATGAATAGGCCGGGAGAGGCGAGGATATGAGAATGGCAAGGTAAATCAGTATGTGTAGAAAATAAGGAACGGTTGTACCTAATTGGTATATTAAAGATTAAAGGAATAATATGGATAATGATTTAGAGTATTGAAGTTGTTAAGAAATTAATAGTTTAGAATGATGGAAATAAGATGATCAGGTATATGATGTGCAGATACAGAATGTAATACCCCGAGAATGAGTAGAGATCATGTTGGATGCAAGAATGATGCAAATTCAGCATATTGGTGTGAAGTATGCAAGTGAAAGGACGTTAAAGTCGTAAAGTGATATATATATATATATATATATATATATATATATATATATATAAGCGAATAAGGTTAAATGATGATGAATTTTGATAATTTGGTCGAGGTTCGCTTCTCGAGGAAGTAGTTTATGGAAAAGTGAGCAAATTGACTATATTGAGTTGTCGAAATGTGAAATTGATTGATAAAGGAACCGAAGAAGTTCGTAGAAAATTTAGAATGAAATATATGCAAATTGGCAATTATGTTAATTATTATATGTGATTGATGAAATTAGTATTTGGAATTGTGATAAGTATTATGGGACAAGCCAATTATGTTGTATTTGATGGTGCAATAAAGTTTAGAAAAATGATTTGAATTGGTTGAAAAATATGCAAATTATGATTTAAGAGAATTAAAATTCTCTAGACTTTGGTGACAATGACTAAATTGCCCTTATTAATTTAACTAATGTCTATAGTATGCTAGTTATATAAAATGTCCATGGTACCCTTTTCATGAGAGTTGTCATGTATGCCATTAAAAATGCATGTGAAATGTCTTGAAAGCCTCTAACTATGTATGGTTAACTTAACCAAAAGATGGTTAAGTGTTGGAGGAGTTATATAAAACATATATGTGCATAATTGTTGCAAGTATTCAGCATTTAGTCCATGTATCATTCGAAGTTGCTAGAAGAGAGAGAGAAAAGGGAGAAAAACCATGAAGCTAAGGGAAAAAGCTCAGAAATCATGGTACTAGGTTGCTTGAATGATCAAGAAGCAAGAATAAAAGAGGAAAAGCTTTTCAATACAAAGCTTTCTATGTAAGGAAGTTGGCCATCCAATGAGGTATTATCATGTTCAAGTCATGAATTTTGGTGTTTAAGTGTTTAAATGTAAAAATAAGAAGTAGCCATGCAAGAATCTATGGTTCGAAGTAAAGGATAGGTGTACTATGTACTATATATGTTGTTTATGATGAAACCCTAAGGGTTGAAGTTGAGGATATATATTTTATGTGCAAGCATGCTTATGATCATGTATAGAAATCATGATTTATGGATGATTAGGTGTAATAAGTCGATTGTTTTGATGAAAACCTAGGTTGAAGAGTTGAACATGTTGGATTCATGCAATTTATTTTGTTAGATAGCATACAAGATGCTTAACTGGTTGAGAAACATGTTTTGGTATGAAAGGATTGAATATTAGACTATAATTTGTAATTAAGCCAAATCGAAATCTGTAAAGTGCATTAGAATGTGTAGTTGGAAGTCATGTGAATACATTAAGTGGTTAAATGTATATATGTTAAGGTATTTGATGTGTAGAGTTGAGAATTCAAAAAGGGGTTTAAGTGTTAAATTAGTTAAATTGGCAAAAATGCCATCAATATGTGAATTTTGGCCATTTTGTGTAATTGGTAATCAAATGAGGCCAAAAAACTAAGTTCGATATTAATACACCTATTTGAAATGATTTGGAAGTCATTTGGCGTTTATGGCGATAATTGAAGATTGTAAACGTTTTAAAACGTTCGTCGACGATCAAAACGAACCTTTTAAAAAAATGAATTCAAATGAAAAGATTTAAATGACTTGAAGGCCCATGTAAGTTAAATATGTGCTATGTGTGGTAGAGGATGTGTTAGAATCAAGTTTTGCTTTAAGGGGCCAAGAATAGTATAAGTTTTGGAAATGAGAAATTCATGAAAGTTTATGAAAATGCTGTAAAAGTGTGATTTTTGGCAATTTTGAAGAACTAAAGGTGAAATGAAGTCAAATCACATAGTTTTATGTAAATACACGTGTCTAGGTTGATATGCAAACCAACAGTTTGAAATTTGAATGAAAAGACGATCCGAACGATCGAAATCGATCGTTTCGATTCAAAAAGGATTTTAACGGACAAAAGTTGCCTCGTGCGAAATTTTTTGGTTTTGAAAGTTTTTACATGTCATATATGAGTTATATGAACTATTTCAAGTGTTGAAACGAAGTTTTGAAGCTTATGGCCAAAAATCACAAAGTTAGTAAAATTGAGTTTTAAAGTTGAAATTTTTTCTAAGTGTTGAAATGTTTTGAAACGCCCTCCTAAGGGCTATTGCTTCGATGATTTCAAGAAGCCAAATGAGCCAAGTAGTATTTTTTTAAAACACTAGGTAGTGAGGTCTAGATGTGGTCCAAATTTGAGCTCAATTGGATGTAAGACGAAGGAGTTAAAAATCGACAAAAAGCAAAATTTACTGATTCTAAACATTGCGCCTAGGCGCAATGTTTTGTACTAAACATTGCGTTGGGTCGCAATGAATTGTGCATGGCTGAGGAGATTTCGTAGCCAGCGAGCTCTGATGGCACCGGGGCGAGATTGCTCTGCATTTGAAAAAATTTTAAGCTTTCAAAAAGCTATATTTTAATATGGGATGATAGAAACAAAATATATAAACTCTATAATTGATAAAAATGGTCAATGTAAAGGGTGTTAAAGCATAATGAGATAATGAATGACATAATATAACATGCCCAAAGTTAAGCCAAATCATGTTAAAGGTTAAGTAAAAGATCGGGATCAAGCTAGGATGTATTATTAACCTACATAGTGTGTAATACATCAATTGTTATATGAATATGGATTAATTATTATGTAATTATGGATTGAGTTTAACAAAGATTATTATGTTATGATCCTATAATAATGAATATAGATTATATATTTTCAGATAAGGTTCGAACAAGCAACCTAAGTTGAGGAAGAATAGCAAGGCCAAGCAAGGCGACAAAGGTTAAGTAAATAAATGCTAGCAGGCAAGTTCTTCAGACTTAAGTATAATAGATGTTCTAAGTGAACTATGTGATAGTAAATGAGTTGAAATGTGTCCTACATGCAACTATGTGATTTAATTACTAAATGAATTACGTGACATTAAGCATAACATGTTAAGGTAAATGATGCATGATGTATATTATGAACTGTGAGCATAAAATGTGCTATCTGATTAACTTGCTGAGTTTTATGCTCATTCTTGCTATGAACTAACGTTTCAAGTACAGTACAAGAAGGCCGAAGGTTCTAGTGCAGCTAAGGTAAAAAATGTGAATAGATGGATCAGCATGAGGAAATTTGATATATGTAATTTGTCAAACCATGATTGTAACAAGAGAGTAAATGGTTTGTAAATCCATAGAATTAAATGTGAGTGTATGTATTATTCCTAGGAAGGATATAAAGGATAAGATAAATGTATTATTGATAGTCAAGTTATACATGTGATAAACTTGTATGTATGGTACAAAATTATGTAAAAAGGTACAAGCGATTAAAATCATGTTTGATACAGGTGTAGTTAAATAGGGCCATGTATGAATACTTTATGGCGAAATTTTATTTACAGATTATGAAACTGATGAGTATATATTTGTTTATGAAATGGTAATAGACTATATCACAATTAAATAATGTTTAACCTAAGTCCTAATAAAGGGTAAGTGAACGTTACGATCTTAAGATAGGTAAGGCATATAGGATACTATATATATATATATATATATATATATATATATATATATATATATATGGTTATGCAGAGATAATCGGATATAATTAGGGAATCTAGGAATCTCGGTGCGTTACATATTCGATTCATGCTCTTGCGAGTATATAAAACAATGGCAACACTTAGGTTTGGTTCAGACATAAATTTCTTTTCAGCCAACATTTACATACCTTATGGCTCAAGTATACCAGCCTTCCCAGCCGTCACGTCAACAATTTTCGTCAACCTTTTTCTTTTCTAGAGGCAGATATTTAAAGTTATTAGGCATTTCAAGCCTTCTCCATTCTTGTTCTTTTTGTTCCTTTCTAGAAGAGTCTTTGAATTACTTTTCTACACCTTTGAGAACAACATCTTTAACCTCTCTTCTTTCATTTATAACTGATGTTGTCTCTTTCCTCTAGTTAAGCTTCAGCTCATTGGGGAGTCGTTCTTCATTAAGTTATTGCAGAGTTACCTTGTGTAAACTCTATAACACTTTGATGCCAGTGGTTTATGTGACGCCCCTAAATCTGGGCCTACATAGTCCAATTTGACACGCCATAAAATACAAAGTAAGTTAAACAAACAATACATAAAACATAAATACAGAAATCAATAATACACAACTAAGTCTTCACTATTATTGCCACACTATATACAATATATGAAGACTACTACAACTATCTCTCAGAGCTTTACTCTATTCCCCTGCTAGACCCATCTATTCTCTCATTTCCTAAAGAACAATGGATTAAAAAAGAAATGGTGAACTCAAATAGCCCAGTAAGAAATATCATGACTAAGATAACAATGAATAAATTATCATTAGCCTTCAACAGTTGAGTTTTTGATAGAATATAATTAACAAGTTTTAGACCAATAATAGCAATAGAATAAGCAATCCATTAGAAGAATCATATAAACTATGATGTCCACTAACTTCTTTTTTTAAGAAAAATATCATCAACTTTTATCATCTTAATCACCACTGGTCATGATGATATAAATTCACTGTTCCTAATCATAATTATGCAAGTCAACAGTTCACCTTTACACTACGGGCCAAAGATATTCAAATATAACACCAATGGTCATGATTATACCAGTCTTCAGCCTTTGGTCATAATCATACTAAACAACAGTTCTTTTTTGCCCCAGACCAAAGAGAACATTCACCACGTGCCCTAAAAGACACACAACAATTATATCGCCTTTTTCCTATCATCTATGCCCCAGGCCACAGATATTCACAACAACATGATTCTTGATGATTAGAATAACAACAATGATATAAATGATGAACAGAAGAAATAGGATATTCAATAAATATCGAAAGTTTATGATTTTATTTTGTACAGATTCAAATAATTTCTAAATTGTCAACATGATGTGGACTCAAATTCAAGAATGATATTCAAGATCCACATTTCAAAATAATGGTTAAAGTTCAGTAGACAGATTTAGAAAAATAGGAAGGTTCAATTGAAATGATATTAGATGAAACACAAACTATTAAGGAACATATAATCATTTCAAAAAACTTTACCAAATAGTACTTACCATAGTAAGTTAAGAGTATGAAGAGAATGATACCCCTTACTTTAACACGTGACTGGATATGAAGCTGATCAACCTATATATTTATAATTTAATTAGTAACTACCATGCACATATAATTTCATGGTGTATATCAATTCATATGAAATCATCAAAAGTGATTTGATAGAATTGTGACACCTAGGATTTTTGAAATAATTATAAATAAGGATTATGATGAATTAAGTAAATGTTAGTATTTAAAACCTAGTATTGAATGATAGAAGTATTAAGGAATAATTTATAGAATGTGAAGAAGATTTATATGAATTAAGAAAAGAATGATGAATGTGTAAAGTATCAATAAGGTGGAATAGAGAATACGAAATAAGCAGATTGAGTAAGAGTAAATATGATTAAAGAAAGGAAATTTTTAGAGAATGAGAAATCAAAGAAATTGTGAATTGAGTTAAGAGTTGAATACTTGGACAATTATGATCAGTATGAGGTAATCCATGTGAGTTATGGATATTAGAAAGATAAAATGTGATTATTATGGATTTAAATTATTATTCATCAAGATAAAGGAATAGAAAGGTGCTATAAATAAAATACGTATGATTATTACGGCAATTATGATTCCGAGGACGAAATCCTGTTAAGGGGGGAAGAATGTGAGGATCCGAATTTCCAGGATTTCTTTAATAATATTAAATGAGAATTTAATTGATAAAATTATCAAGGTTGTTTAAATTAATTATTATATTATGTGATTTAAGGTATGTGAAGGGATTTAATTGATAAAATTAAATCAGTATAGAGATGGTGATAATTGATGTTGATTTAAATTAATTGAAAAGTAAATAAATTGTTTGAAAATAATTTATGAAAAATAAAAGAAATTATATGTAAAGGTACAATAAATTGTACAATAAAATTATTGGGAAGGTACATGAATTATTATTTAAATAATGTTATTAGATATGAATATATATACATTTATATATATGTGTGTTATGTTTAATTATGGTAATTATAAATGTTATTAATTATGAAAATTAAGGGATTAATAATTAAATTAATCCAATTTTAAATGAAAAATTAATGAGGAAGTTAGTAAAAAGTGTAATTATTGATTTTTAAATTAATTATAAATTATGGAGGAAGTTTAGAAATTAATTGAGAAGAAATGTAATTATATAAATTATATAATAATAATTATATAATTTATATAAGGAAATTAAAATGTTGTATGAAGGAAATAATAATTATATAAATTATATAAGCAAAATTATATAATTTATATAAGAGAATTAAATATAATTAAGGGTGGAAGAAAATTTTATAAATTGTATTTGTGTAAAATAGAAATTATTTAGAAAGGAATAATGTAATTATATAAATTATATAATATTAAAGATAATATTTTAGAAACGGGAACATGTTAATGTAACATGTTGTCCAAGTGACGAAGTGAAAAATTACGAAAAATAACTTTTATATATTACATTAATTATTTTATGATTTTTGGAGGTATAAATTACCTCAAATAATTGCATGCATGTCATTATGTGTGTACAAAATTTGTCAAATAAAGTACCCAAATGAAGTATTAAAATTATTTATAAATCATGTTATGATTTTTGGTGAATTAAAATAAATATTTTATATACATTATATAAAATATTTATTACACGATGTATTAAAATAAAAATTGTACGCTTAATTGCTGGAAAATTCGAGAAGGGAAAAAGGGCAGTGGAATTATTTGGGTTTTCCAAATTAGTTAAGTAAGTGGCTTATAAAAGAAAAAGAAAAGCAAGCATGCAAAAAGGAAAGCAAATATATGTTCTCCTTCTCTCCACCCGTAACCACCACCACCAATCGGAAAAACCACCATAGCCACAAGAGGATTAAATTATGGTGCCATCAAGAGGAACAACAAGTCTTGTAGGAAGGATTTCTAAACATGGAAGGTAAAAAAATTTAATTGTTTGATTTATTTTTGTTATTTTTGGTGGTAAAATAATTTTGAGAAAAATTAGTAAATAATTATAATAATTATTCCAAATAATTTTTGGGTATATATGTATGAAGTATGTGATTTATAGAGTAATTTTGTGGTAGAAAAGTTGATCAAAATGGTATGTTGGTTGATTGTTGGCTACTGTTTCGCGGCTGAAGAAGATGAAAAAAAAAAGGAGGGACGACCGCGCATTGTGCGCAGTTAGTTTTTGTGCCGCCCAGATAAAACAGCGTCGTTTTGTGTAGTAAGGCAGGGCCGCGCGTCACGCGGTAGAAGTTTCCGGAGAAGGCCAACGAACGACGTCGTTTTGGCACGACAAGGGAAGGTCCGCGCAATGCGCGGCCGCGGTTTTCGGGGCGACATTACGATTTTGCCCCCGACCTTTTCTTGAAAGGACCAACGTGTCCCTTAGCCTCGCGAATTTAAGAAAATGGCTCTGAACTTTTCTGTTAATGCCGGTTGTATCCCTATCGTTGCTGAATTTACAGAAATACCCCTGGACTTTTCGGGAAATTCCGGTTATGTCCCTAAGGGCTCGAAAATTACTAAAATGCCCCCATATGTGATTTTTAATTGAAATAATGTTTAAAAATTGTTTAAAAATTATAGAAAAATACTAAAAATATAGAAATGATGTTTGGGTATTAAATTTAATATTTTTGTAAAAATATTGAATATTAGGGATTAATATTTAAATGTTTTAAATATTAATCAAATGGGTTTAAAGGTTAAAAAATGAATAAATAAAAATTCGGACAACCGAATTTGTTAAATTTTATCCGATGAGCCGGGTTGTCTGTATTGAAGATGTTTGATATTAAATTAAATAAATATATTGAGGAATGAGGTTAAAATAATTAACCATACTAGTTAATAATTGACCCAGTACCCTAAAATAAATTGTCGGGTAGGGTTAATTACATTATAAATGATATTAATTAATTAAATTAATATCATAAGGAGATAAATAATTATTATTGAATTATTTTATGATTATAGGTTGTACGAAGAGCATTATAGAATGGATTATAATTAATTCCACAATCCAGGCAAGTTCTTCAGTCCTTTAATGTTAATTGTTATCTGTTATGATATGTAAATACTTGTTTAAATGCATATAAATTATGTCTTATGTGATCTGTGGTTAACATGACAACTATGTGTACTTTGTGCAATGATGTGGGATATACTGCTATAATAGAAGCACAATCACATGATCTATGACACACACTGAGTATGTTAAGGTATGTGCTACATAAACTATTGAACTTGCTGAGCCGTTGTGCTCATTACTTGTTTAAAATAAACTTTTGCAGGATAAAGAAATAAGTTTCAGGAATATCGGATTAAGTTGAGATGAATTGCCTAGAAGGTAGAAAACGTGATTGTTATATTGTTAATATTATAATTCAATGTGAGAAATTTGTTAATTTACTGTGATGAATTGTATGTATATATAAGTTAAATTTGGATATAATAGAAGTTCAATTATGAACTGTGATTGATCAGGATAATTGTTACGATAGAAATTATTATATGTCTAATTATGAATTATGAATCAAGAAATAATTGTACGGAGATGAACAATATTAAATTGTGAGTGTTGAGATTTATGATAATGGTAAAATAAAGAAAAAGTAAAGGTTGCGATCCAGGGACTAGGATCTAGATGTAAAGATTTTAAATATCTAAATATTTTATTACAATGATTGAATTGAGATAAAAAAAAATTATTCCGAAATTTTGGTAATTGATGATTTATAAAATCAATCAAGGGATTAAAGAAGGTAATTAAAGATTTATTAACGGACCAAAATTTGGACGTTACGAAGATAATGTTTAATAAATAAGAAATTTAAGGTAATAAAGTGGATCGAATTTCGGGGTTGTTACAAGAATAAAGTAGAATAACTTCAATATAGTTTTTGAAAGAAAATAATATTTCAAAATAAATCTTCCAAAAGAAGTTTTTCAAAATAAATCTTCTAAAGGAAGAGTCTTCTAACGGAAGATTTATAAACACCGTGTGACGTGTGTGGTTGCTTATATAACCTTTATAAAAAGACTTACTTGAACAGTACTCGTACATTTACAGATCTACACAAATACTCAAGATGAATTTAGCACACTCAAAGAAAACTTACAAAAAATAATATTTAGAGAGTAAAAGAAAGAATAAGTAATGAAGTTTTTATGAAAAATTCTTAAGTTAAGGCCTCTATTTATAACCAAAAATCTTATCATAAACCAAGATTTTCTAATTTAATCCAAACCGTATATTTCAAGATAATGTTTAATTCATACCACTCATTCCATCTTTTAAGATTTCTAAACAATTCATTTAAAGATCATCTTTAATCTACATCGTTCATTTTAAATAATATAATTATTACATTATTTTTAATCTATACCATTCATTTCAGATCTCATTTAATCTATACCATTCAATTAACTTTATATATAAAACAACTAACTTTCTAAATCAACTAACTTTATATATAAAACAACTAACTTTATATAAATCAATTAACTTTATATATATAAACAAACAACTTTACATAATTTATCATAATAAAATAATTTACTTTACATAATTTATATAAAGTAAATAACTTTATATAAATTATTATAATAAAAAAATAACTTTATATAATTTATTATAATAAAAATAAATAACTTTATCAATTCAATTATTCAATAATAATTCACAATTATTCATTATTATGACTAATTGTTATAAATGCAGTGTAGTTGGCTTTCTGAGTTAGATAAGCAAAAAAATCAACTAATAATAAAATACAACAGTTTAATCAACATCATAAAAGAGATAACAATAATGCTAAAAATAAATAAAAAAATAACACGTTATTGTGTAATAACAATTATAGATTTAGTAATGTGAATTACTATGCATATGCTACTGTGATAATTATCAGCTCAATAATATAAATTATTATGCATGTGACAATTATTGGTTCAATAAAGTTAATATAGTACAATAGCCACTTTATCAGTTCAATAATATGAAATACTATGCAATATTATGCAATATCGTGTGCTACTGTGCAATATTGTGTGCTACTGTGCAATACTGTACGCTACTATGTAATACCGTATGTTACTATTCTTTTACCACCGGATATTTTAACGGTTAAAAGTGATAGTAGCGTTGACTATATTTATTTAGAAAGGTTACGTATGTCGCTTTCTTTATCCGACAACAATTCGTTGTGGGGATCCACTAATATTTGGTTATTTCGGCGCCGTCGTACGAATTGAATATTCCTCGACAAAATGAATATTCCCCGACAAAACGAATATTCTCCAACAAGATAAAATTTCTACAAATATTTCTTAATTTTTACTTTTGTCAATTTATTTATTTACCGTTTTCAGAAGAAAATATATAAAGAAAATTTAAATTTTTATTTCATAAAAGTCGGGGTCTTACAACCTCCCCTACTTATGAAATTTCGTCTCCAAAATTGACATACCTGGTATTTCGAAGAGATAAGGATATTTAGATTTCATTCCAAATTCTAGCTCCCAGGTCATTTTCTCAGTATCTTGGTTTCTCCATAAAACCTTGACCTGAGGTATAACCTTTTAGTGTAGGATCTATTCTTTCTTATCTAAGATATTGACAGGTACCTCTTCGTACGTTAAATCATCTGCTATAACGTTTGGCTCTAACTCAATGATGTGATTCGAATCTTTCACATATTTACGTAGTATGGATATGTGAAAAACGTTATGAATGCGAGATATGCTTGGTGGTAAGGCTAATTTGTAGGCCACGGATCTTACTCGGTCTTGAATTTCAAATGGGCCATTAAATCGAGGGTTGAGTTTTCCTCTCCTTTTGAATCTCGTAACTCCTTTTCATGGAGAAACATGTAAGAATATATGATCTCCGACATTAAAACTTTCATCAATTCGATGCAGATCAGCATAACTCTTTTGTCGTTCTTGTGTAGTTTGTATTCGTTGTCGAATTGTTTGGATCTTTTCTGTTGTTAAATGTACCAACTCAGGTCCTAAAAGTTTTGCTTCTACCTCATTCCAACATACTGGAGAGCGACACTTTCGTCCATACAAGGCCTCAAATGGAGTCATGCCTATGCTTGCTTGGTAACTGTTGTTGTAGAAGAATTCAAGCAATGGCAAATACTTGTCCCAACTTCCCTTGAAGTCTAGTACGCAAAGTCTCAAAAGATCTTCGAGAGTCTGAATCGTCCTTTCAGATTGTCCGTCCGTTTAAGGATGGTATGCAGAACTAAATCGTAGCTTGGTGCCTATAACTTTTGTAGACTGATCCAAAAGCATGAAGTGAATCTTGGATCTTGATAAAAAATTATGAAAACTGGCATGCCATGCAATCTTACAATATCATTTACGTACATACCGGCCAGACGCTTAAGTGAAAAGTTTTCTCTTATAGGAAAAAAATGAGCGAACTTGGTCAATCTATCTATTATGACCCAAATCGCATCAAAGCCTTGAGAAACTTTGGGAAGTCCATTGTGATGTGTTCCCACTTTCATTTTGAAATTTCGAGTGATTGCAATGGACCTTTAGGCATTTGATGCTTTACCTTGACACGTTGATAAGTTAAGCATCTTGAGATAAACTCTGCAATCTCTCTCTTTATATTGTTCTACCAAAATGTATGTCGAAGGTCACGATACATTTTGGTACTTCCTAGGTGGATTGCAAATGGAGTGTTGTGTGCCTCTATCATAATTTTATGCTTCAATTCAGGGTCGTTAGGAACACAAAGTCGAGAGTTGACTCGAAGTATTCCTTTCTTGTCGATTCTTGCTTCTGGAATAGCACTTTCTTGTACTTTCTTCATCATGATCATCATTTTCGGATAAGTAGTTTGAACAGCTTTAATTTTATCGATTAAAGCTGGTTCTATATGTACGTGTGCCATCTTCATGTGAGTCCCTGGTGGCTTTAACTCTATCTCCATCTTTTGTAAGTCATACAAAATACATTTCTACATAGTCAGCATTGCACTTGTACTCGCATAAGATCTTCTGCTCAATGCATCATCTACAACGTTTGCTTTTCCCTGGTGATACCAGATGGTGTGGTCGTAATCTTTTAACAGCTCAAGCCAACGTCGTTGTCGCATGTTGAGTTCCTTCTAAGTGAAGAAATACTTGAGGCTTTTGTGATCTGTAAAGATTTCCACTTTCTCCCTGTACAAGTAGTGCCTCTAGATCTTTAATGTGAAAACTACCGCTGCCAACTCTAAATCATGAGTAGGATAATTTTTCTTATAATCTTTGAGTTGTCGAGAGGCATAGGCTATAACTTTTTCATGTTGCATGAGTACACATCCTAGACCTTTGCCTAAAGCATCGCTGTAGATAACAAATTCTCCCGATCCTGATAGTATGGTCAGAACAGGAGCTAAAATAAGCCTATTATTAAGTTATTGAAAACTTTTCTCGCATTCCTCGATCCATACGAATTTTGTGCTTTTCCGGGTCAACTGAGTTAATGGAGTGACGATTCGAGAAAATCCTTCTACTAATCTCCGATAATAACCAACTAAGCCTAGAACACTTCGGACTTCAGTTATTGACCGAGGTTGCTCCCAATTTAATATTGCTTCAATATTTGCAGGATCAACTGATATTCCCTTACTGAAAATCACATTCCCAAGGAACATGACTTCCTCAAGCCGAAACTCACACTTTTTTAGCTTGGCATACAACTTGTTCTCACGTAGCTTTTGAAGTATTAATCTCAAATGTTGTTTATGATCCTCATTGAAAGTAGTATGCCCTCAAACCAATCACATTTGATGTGATAAGCATATACTTTGTAATCTTGTTCATTTATTAATAAAAGTATCAAGACATTTCTTTATTCATGATTAATTACTTGAATTAATCAAATGGATAAACTCCTAGTTTTCGAGCAATGCTTTTAGAACCATGATGAGGATCATGTTAATGAGATCTAAATTCAAGATAGCTCAAAACTAAAATTGTTCTTAATCGTTGGATCACTAAAAAGGGGATTAGTAGATCCGGATAGATTGGTACATACTATGCTTGCTCTTATGAAGAGAATGATTGATCTCATAATCATTTGTGTAGAGACACTAAAGCAAGTATGTATGTGCTTATTAGAGAATAAGTTCACTGAATGTGGCTCGCTCAAGGAACACCTAATGGAATTTTACTTGTCTATCAACAGGAATTCCTTATGTGATAGTCGTACAAGTGATCCTTGGACTTGAGATCATCATAGTATCTTGTGTGTACTAAGTTATACGTTGACATATTCCTTAAGACCTGTTGGTATATCAAGGGATATGCTTAGGTATAATAAGGTACACATGGAGATAGGTGAATGATCAACAAATGATCTACCATTTCCAGTAAAGGGAGAGAATGTCCTATGTGATTCAATAAGTGACAACTCAAAAATCCCTAGTCAGGGTTGAATGGAATTAGAAAGGAGTTTCTAATTTACATTAACTAGAGTTGTGTATTTGTGAATTAAAATGCATATGATCAAATTAATAAGACTTGATAGAAATTCCATGTCTTATATTTGATTGGGACATTAGATGGTAGAAGGATTGAATTGTACGGTAACTATTCGCTGAAAGGTTCTTTTACGATCAAATGTTGAAATCTATATTATCTGGAATGTCGACTAATCGCTAAGGGGGCTTACCCTTATTGTGGAATAATTATTTATTCTAAATTAAAGAGTTAATTTGTAATAAATGAATTAGAATTGTTCTAATTTATTTATTATACAACCAGTTTAATATGGAGAACATAAAGGGTCACACCGTAAAAGAGTAATATTTATTTTAGAAGTGGATGACATAATCGTAATAATAAATTAAGTATATTTAATTTAAACTATGATGATAGAATAAATTAAATAACTTAATATTTATAGTTTAGTATTTTAAAAATACTAATTATAAATTAATAAGAGGAGTCTTATTATTATTATTATTATTATTATTATTATTATTATTATTATTATTATTATTATTATTATTATTATTATTATTATTATTATTATTATTATTATTACTAGTATTATTATTTAGTTCCTAAATGGTTTAGGAATTATAATTAATTAATTTAGTTCTTAATTAAATTAAAACCCTAATCCTAAATAGTTTAAGAGGATTGACTATATCTATAAATAAGAGGAGTCTTATCATAAATTAAGGTTACACACTCTTTCACAAGAATAAAGAGAGTATTCCATAATTCTCTACATCTAAGGAGTTAGAGAGAGAGAATTAGGGCTAGCCACCCATAGTTTGGGAAAACCAAAATCCACTTCTTTAATTCATAAATCTCTTGGTGGATCACCTCTAGAGGCTTCACACTTGGGGAGCTAACATTGATCTGTGAAATATAATCGGTGAATTTGAAGAAGAACATGAAAGATTAAAGGGAGATGAACTTGTACCCGTGGAAGCTTGGTTCTACAAAGGTATAAATTCTTTTATCCTTCCTCAATTAATAATAGTCGCATAAGAAAGATTCGGGTTATTGGTTTGTACAAAAATTTTGAAAATATGATTTTTCTTGCTTCCGTTGCGCTTATATAATTTGATTATATGTATGCCATATTTTTATAAACCAACAGCGACTTTTGGAGTATATGAGAATGTCATCAATAAAAACAACCACAAAATGATCCAAATATTCTTTGAATATCCAGTTTATCATGTCCATGAAAGCTGCAGGAGTATTTGTTAGTCCAAAAGGTATGACTAAGAACTCATAATACCCGTAGCGGGTTCTAAAAGCAATCTTTGGAATGTCATCAGCTTTAACTTTTAACTGATGATATCCAGAGCGAAGATCAATCTTTGAGAAATGTTGAGCACCCTGCAATTGATCAAACATGTCATCAATTCGAGGTAACGGGTACCTGTTTTGATGGTGACATGATTCAACTCTCGATAGTTAATGTATAATCTCATACTCCCGTCCTTCTTCTTGACAAAAAGAACAGGGGCACCCCAAAGCGATGCACTCGGATAAATGAAATCGGTATCTAATAATTTATGTAGTTGGACCTTTAGCTCTTGAAGTTTAATAGGAGCCAATCGGTATGGGGCTTTGGAAATAGGCTTAACATCGGGTTTAAGATCAATACAGAATTCAATTTTTTGGTTTGGAGGTAAGCCAAGAAGTTCATCGAGAAAAACATAAAAAACTCATTAACAATAGGAATATTATTCAAGTTTGACATATCTTTGTTCAAGTCAGTGACATGAGCTAAAAAGGTTTGTCCGTTTTTCAATAAATAAGTGGCTTTATGTCTAGAAATGATAGTTATAGATTTCAATGGTTTGATTGTTTGAATTTGCATGACAGATTGATTAGGAATATGAAAACTAATGATCTTTTGAAAGCAATCAATTTTAGCATGATGATTAGTCAACCAATCAATTCCTAAAATCACATCAAATTCATGCATTTCAACTGATAATGGCTAGATATAATGGCTATTGCTCCTAATGGGGTTTCAACTGATAAGTCAAAGTCCAAATTTTCAGGAGTTAAGTTTAATTGTTGAGCACATGTAGGTGAGATAAAAGAATGGATAGAACCAGTATCTAACAGGGCATAGACTTCACGAGAATTTATGAATAGCTTACCGGTTATCACTTCATTAGGGTCTCGTGCCATTTGGGATGTCACAACAAAAGTTCTCCCTTGAACCATAAATTTTTCCTTATCCGCGCTAGCTTTTGGTACCATCATTGCTGCTAGACTTGATTTTGTAATAAGACAAAATTGAGCAACATGACCTTCCTTTCCACAACTGTAGCACAACTTAGACTGTTGAGTACAGTTTGGGATGATATGACCCTCCTGACCACACCGGTAATATCTTACTGGTGGTCGATCTCATCCCTTTAAAATTGGTACCGATGTTGGTACTAGTGTTGGTGCTCTTCCATAATCATTATGGGATCTCCTCCTCTTGAAATTGTTCTCACTGGATTCTCCTCTTCTGTTATTCGATGCTAGATTACCACCGAAGTGCTGATTACCTCCTCTAAGGTTCTCGTTCCTGTAGTTGTTGTCATTTCTCTCTCTATGCTGATCATTGGCTCTTGGCTGCAATATTTCATCTATTTGCTCTACCCTTTGAGCCCTATCCACAACATCTGAATACAAACTAAATTTATGAGAGCTAAGTTGTTGACAAATTTTAAATCTCAAACCTTGTAGTAACATCCTACTCATTCGTGCTTTGTCATCCACTAGATGGGTGGCAAAACGAGATAACTCCGCAAACTTAGCTTCATATTGTGAGACTGTCATATTTCCCTGCTCTAGCTTTATGAACTCCACCTCCTTCATATGGCGGATGCTTTCTGAAAAGTACTTTTCATTGAACACTTCTTGAAATTTCAGCCAAGACATTTCGAGAGCCGAATGATGGATACGTTTTACCGCCTCCCACCAATGGTCTGCCTCACCTTGTAACATAAAGGTGGCGAATGACACCTTCTGATCATCTGCACATCGTAGGACATCAAGTATTTTTGTCGTCTACTTCAACCATGCCTCAGCTTTGAGTGGGTCAGGCTTCCCGAAAAATTCAGATAGTCCCAACTCTTTAAATTGCTTAACGGTGACGTTCCCCGAATTATCAGTGTTTCCACAGGTAGGACCTCCCCTCGCCTAATTTTGGATAAATTGCATGAAGTTTCTAAAGAAACCATCATGATTTGCATGATCACCAGCATTATTTTCTGAAGCTGCAGGAGGATTGTTTGTAACTTCCTTGTTCTCAGCTACATTTGCCTCGGGCAGTGGATAATTCATTCCCTGATTTTCAGAAGTCATTCTAAACTACGGTCATAAGATAAAGGTTAGTTAAACAAGCTGACTCGTCACTTCTTGTCCCCACATTCAAGTTAACTCATTAGATAATAAAATTCAATTTATGTAGGACACACTAGGGACGTAATCTATTCGTCTTTCTCCTCCTACTTTTACTCCAGATCTCCATTAAAGATCATATCCCTAAGCTCGAATACCAAATGTGACGACCCCAAATTTGGGCCTGCATAGCCCAATTTGAGACGCCATAAAATACACGGTAACTAAAACAAACAGTGCATAGAACATAAATACATAACTCACTAATACACAACTAAGTCTTTACTATTATTGCCACGCTATATACAATATGTGAAGACTACTACAGCTATCTCTCGGACCTTTACTCCATTCCCCGGCTAGACCTAGTTATTCTCTCATTTCCTAAAGAACAATGGAACAAAAAAGAAAGGGTGAACTCAAATAGTCCAGTAAGAAATATCATGACTAAGATAACAATGAATAAATTATCATTAGCCTTCAACAGTTGAGTTCTTGATAGAATATAATAAACAACAAGTTTTAGATCAATAATAGCAGTGAAATGAGCAATCCATTAAAAGAGTAATGTAGATTATGATGTCCACTAACATCTTTTTTTTAAGAAAAATATCATCAACTTTTATCATTTTAATCACCACTGGTCATGATGATATAAATTCACAGTTCCTAATCATAATCATATAAGTCAACAATCCATCTTTACACTACGAGCCAAAGATATTCAAATATAACACCAATGGTCATGATTATACCAGTCTTCAGCCTTTGGTCATAATCATACCAAACAACAATTCTTCTTTGTCCCAAGCCAAAGAGAACATTCACCACGTGTCCTAAAAGACACACAATAATTATATCTCCTTTATCTTATCATCTGTGCCCCAGGCCATAGATATTTACAACAACATGATTCTTGATGATTAGTGTTACACCCCCTTCCTAACTAATGGAAAGGGAGGCTACGCATAAACGAACTCTAAGCAGAATATCAACATAAAAAGGAAGCTCTCTTCACACTTGTCCTTGAATGCCCTTGTAAATCTGTCGGAAGAAAAATACAACATCAACCAAATGCCCAGTACGGATAAAGAGTGCAGAAAATAAGAACTGAAATTGAATAACAAAATCATCTGAACCAAACTGAGATTAACAAAATTAACTGAATTGAATAACATAATCTTACTAAACTAAACTAAATAACATAATCTACTAAACTGAATTCATCTACTGAACTAAACTAATCTACTGAACTGAAACTGATCCACTGAACTAAACTGATTTACTGAACAACATAAAAGGCTGAATTGAACAGTTGTGTTTATTTCATACTGAGCTCAGAACAAAATAGAAATATACCTCGTCACAAAGACAAGTCAAAATACTGTCACACAAGCAGGCACACACTGGACTGCAAATCCAAATGCATACAAAATCGAAAAGGTGTGCTCGGCACTATGAACAACACCAGATCGCAGAACAGAACAGAACAAAATGCTAGGGCCGACCCATACGCCTCCCACAACAAAACACCAAATGTCCACCGAAACACAAAATGGAGACGCCGTGGACTGATCACACCGCCACGGAAGGTGTCATGCCTTAGTGCCCAGAGACATGCCTGTGGTACCCCCCATAAGTGGTTATAGCTCAGGTATACCCTATGATACTTTCTAACAAAAATATTATGTCATAACAAATGCGACACAATATCACAAAAAAGGTTTTAATACGCACATACTAAACTGAAACAAATCGACACAAAATCTCCCAAATATACTAGTATGTATGTTTCTACAAAATCAAAATAAATACTAAACATGCTTAATAAGTCTAAAGAGTACAAGAAAAGTTGTGAATATCTAAAATCAAACCAAACTATCACATGCATTTGACCATGAACAATATATCGAGATAATATCCAAATTATAATGAGGAACAAAATAAACAAATTAAAATCAAATGAGTATCGCTGAAGGAGTATGGAATTCGTACCTAGAATAAGCAATGTAATACCATAAATTATATTACAAAACTGACTCGTTAAATTCCGTCCGTCGGAACTAACAAAATAAAGGAATTGATAAATAATACATTAATCAATTGATTAAGTTTTATACATTTTCTTTCTCTTAGGCGAATCTGAAATCTTTTCGTTCTAAAAAAAATTCTACCTAAAGTTATACATATATAAATATTTTGATCATGGTAACGTGTGTGTGTGTATATGTATATATATATATATATATATATATATATATATATATATATATATATATATTAATAAATAATAGTTTTCTTATTCTTCCGAAATACATATAATCATGTTTACCAAATGTTCTTTTCATTTTTAATTCTTTTACAAACAAATATTTTATATTATTATTATTATTATTATTATTATTATTATTATTATTATTATTATTATTATTTTATGTCAAAACTTTAAAGTTGCAAAAATACTAATTTAATATTTCAAAATACTAATCACTAACAAAGATATACTAAAATATATAAATTGACAAACTAAATAACATACAAAAATCAAAACTACAAAATTAAAACTAATAAAGAAAATTAAATAATTACACAAAGAAAGAAAAAGAGACATATCCAAAATTATGAAGTAGCGACTTCTTTGCGTTTGTTCATTCTAAAATAATTTGACAAACATCTTGATAGAGTCTTTAGTGGATGGTGCTAGCTTTGAAGTGGTGTATGGACCATCTAGTGCCTCTTAAAATAAGCTTTCATCAATAATATTCATAAGTGCCTACACTTGAACATTTCAGTTAACAATTCATCTTTGATGCACATAGATTGATTTTCTCCAACATTTAAATTCAGAACTAATTTTGATGTGTGCCATAAGATCTACTCTCATATGGTTAAACACGTATTCGAGAGCTAGGTTCTTATATCAATTGTTATTCCTAGAGGGCTAATTAGAAAATCCCCTTTAAAGATTTAATGAAGTCCACAGTTCTGAATTTAGTTGATCTTGTGAAAGTAAGTCACAAACAAATATAAAGTATAATGCAGAAAGTAAAGGAGAAACAGAAATTTTGAGTGGTGCAGAACACAAAGATCTTCTAATCCACTATTCTGCACTTCAGGCAGAGAATATATCCACTAAGGATAGGCGATCATTTATATCAGATCACTACGATCTATTACAACACCAAATTACTAAGATTCCTTCAAGTCAAACTTGGTAAATGTCACTAAGACAAAGGGGTCACTTATTCCAGTTTACTAAGAACTCTTTAAGTCACTTAGACTTAGCAACAACAAGGTCACTAAGACCAGTAATCACAAGAAAGTGATTTTAGATGTGCTACTAAGTAGCTTTAAGCGCGACATAGAATGACTTAGCAGCTGAATGATTTCTCTTTGAAGTTAATCTCTAGAGCTCTTGTGTATATCTTTCTCTCTTCTGCTCTGGCTCTTTTATTGCTGAAAATCACTCTTTGATTGATCTTCCAAAATTTAGAGTAGTTTTGGGTTAGGATATCATCTTCTCTAGATCGATCCTCTGTAACGACCCCGAAATTCGACCCACTTTACTGTCTTAATTCTCATGTTTATTAAACATTATTTCCTTAACGTCCGAATTTCGGTCCGTTAATAAATCTTTCATCTCCTAAATTGATCCATTATTTAATTTCAAAATCACCAATTATCAAAATTCTCATATAAATTTTTTCTTTTTCTCGATTCAATCTTTTTATTAAAATATTTGGATATTTAAAATTCTTACATTTGGATCCTAGTCCCTGGATCGCAACCTTTACTTTCTCTTTCCTTCATGTACCATAAAGTTCAACATTTAATTTTAATGTTGATTATATTTCCACAATTATCCTTTATTTAAAAATTCATAATTAATCATAGCGTAATTCTCTATCGTAACATTTATCTCATACATTTACAGTTCATAACTTAATTTCACTCATTTTGTCTGGATTCGACATATCCGTACATACATAACATCTATAGAACTTAGCACATGTATCCACATTGAATGGAAAATATAACGATAACATTTCCCCACCTTATAGGCAATTCATCTCTAATTTAATCTAGTATTCTTGAAATTTATTTCATTGCCTGCAAAAATGTTTATTAAGCAAGTAATGAGCACAACGGCTCAGCAAGTTCAGCAGTTTGTATTTCACGTAGCACATATCTTAACATGCTTGGTGTGTGTCATATATCATGTGCTTGTGCTTCAAATATAGCAATATATCTCATATCGTTGCACAAAGAACACATTGTGGTCATATTAAACACGTATCACATAGCACATAATTTGGACGTATTTAAAACAAGAATTTCATATCATAATAATTCAACATTTAACATAAAAGGGACTGAAGAACTTGCCTGGAAATCCAACTTATTTAATTGCTAGCTCAAAACCCTTTCTCGATCAACCTATTATCATAATATAATCAAATAATAATTATTTAACTCCTTATGATATTAATTTAATTAATTAATATCATCTCTAGGTCAATTATTAGTTTATATGGCCAATTTTATTAACTTCGTCTCATAAAATAATAATTTAACTCAATACCAAATATATTCACTACGGACAACCCGGCTCATCGGATAAATTTTAACATATCTGGTTGTCCAAAATTTATTTTAATCATTTTCTAAACTTTAAACTCAATAGATTAATATTTAAAATATTTAAATATTAATCCTCAATATTTAATATTTTTACAAAAATATTAAATTTAATGCCCAAACATCATTTCTATATTTTTAGTATTTTTCTATAATTTTCTAGAATTTTTAAACAATTTTTAAACATTTATTTCATTAAAAACTGATTCTGGGGGCATTTTGATAATTTCCGCGCCCACAAGGACACATCCGGCATTTCTCGGAAAGCTCAGGGGCATTTCCGTCATTTCGGCAACGTTAGGGACAAATCCGGAATTTTTCGGAAAGTCCAGGGTTATTTTCGTAATTTCGGTGGCCCAAGGACACGGCGGGTATTATCGTAGAAGACCAAGGGCACGCTGGTTATTTCCAGCCGTGCCGGTCGCCCGCGCATTGCGCGGCGACTGTTCCTGCCGACGCCACAAAACGACGTCGTTTTCCAGCCCGTTTCTGGGCTTCCGCAATAATTAAATTGTACAAATTATTGTACACTTACCTGAAATTTCTTTTATTCTTCATAAATTGTATTTACACAATTTATTTACTTTTCAATTATTTTAAATTCACATAATTCATCACCATCTTTGTACAAATTTAATTTACTAATTAAATCCCTTCAAACATTTTAAACAACCTTGATATCCTCTGCTCATTTCCTTTTGGATCTGTCTTTTATTCTCAGATCCAATAGTTCTCTTCTTACTCTCTCTTTATCTTCTACTTCAGTGACCCCTTTTAATTTCAAATTAGGGTTTCTATTTATAGAGAGATTTCTGTCGATTTGCCAGTTAGAAGGTAGCCATTTCTTCATTTAATGATCCAATCCTAGAAGACCTCTGATGTTGACATTTAGGATATGTCAGCTTACTTTTTTACTCTGATATGTCGTATCAATCTACTATAGAGGTGACCACGTGAATAACGTTGTGACGCCCCCAAATCTAGGCCTACACAGCCCAAACTTGAGTCGTCAAAAGACTACAACAAAATTATTACAAACAAACACAACGTATAACAAAACAGTGTATAATAATACACAACTAAATCTTCACTATTATTGCCACACTATTTTACAACACGTGAAGATTACGACAGCTATTCCTCGGACTCTCACTCCATCCCCCGGCTAGACCCTGTTACGTTTTCATCTCCTGTTGAAAAACAATCGAACAAAAGAAAGGGTGAGCTCAAATAGCCCAGTAAGAAATATCATGACTAAGATAATGACGAATAAATTATCATTAGTCTTTAACAGTTGAGTTCTTGATAGAATACAATAGACTACAAGGTTTATATCAGAAACTGCAGTTAAATTCTTGAACAATGTTCAGATCAATAATAGCAGCGGAATGAGCAATCTATTAGAAGAATAATGCAGACTATAATGTTCACTCCCTTCTCTTTTTAGTAAAAACATCATCATCTGAAATATCATTAGTCAAGATAATACAATTTCACAGTTCTTGATCATAATAATGCAGATCAACAGTTTATCTTTGCACTACGGGCCAAAGATATTCAGTATAACACCAACGGTCATAATTATACCAGATTCAGCCTTTGGTCATAATCATACCAAACAACAGTTCATCTATGCACTACGGGACAAAGAGAACTTTCACCACGTGCCATAAAAGACACCGAACAAATGTATCGCCTTTAACCTTTAACCTATCATCTGTTCAACAATTATATCGCATTTGTGCCCCCGGCCACAGATATTCACAACAACTTGATTTTGGATGATTAGAATGATATAAATGATGAACAGAAGAAACAGGATAAACAATAAGTATCAGAATTTTATTTTGTACAAATTCAAATAATGTCCAAATTGTCAACATGATGTGGAGTGAAATTTAAAAATGATATTCAAGATCCACAGTTCATAATAACGGTTATAGTTCAATAGAAAGATTCAGCAAATAGGAAGGTTCAGTTGAAATGATGAAGTGCAACTATTATGGAACATATAATATTTTCAGGAATTATAGAAGCAATAGTTCCATAATAAGTTTCGATTTAGGTGTATGAAAGAAAATAATATCCCTTACCGTAGCAGGTTTGATTAACAAAAGGTGAAGGAAGTTAACACAAATGATTATTCACCAACAGGCGGTAATCCGCGCCGTAAGGTTATTCCCACAAATTAATACATGAAAATAAAAGACACATCTTATGAGTAAGGAAGAAACAATAATATTTTCGAGAATCAAGTAATGATAATCCCTTACCATAGTAAGTTTGAATAATGGAAGATGAAAAAGATGGTATCCCTTATCGTAATAAATTTAAGAGTGTGAAAAGAATAATATTCCTTACCACAGTAAATTTAAGAGTTTGAAAGGAATGGTATTCTTTCCCGTAATAAGTTAGAATATGAAAGAAGATGATATTCCTTACAAGTGAGAAAATAAAATAACATTCCTTACCTTAACACGTGACTGGATATTGATTTAAATGAGGTTGATCAACCTATATATATATATATATAATAAAATTAGTAATTACCACATATAAATATTCATGGTGTATACAAACTCGTATATTATAAATTGGTTATAAGTAGTTTGATCAAATAATATAATATAATAATAAAATAATAAAAACTTAAAATTAAATTACTATTCCCGAAGTTACTATTCACGGGTTACTATTCACTCACGGGTTACTATTCATCCCGGAGTTACTATTCATCCCGAGGTTACTATTCACTCACGGGGTTACTATTCATAGTATAAAAATATAATTTTTCAAAATAAAGTCTTCCAAATGAAGTTTTTCAACATAAATCTTTTAAAGAAAGAGTCTTCTAAAGGAAGATTTGTGAATACCGTGAAATATATAAATTTATGAAATTTTAATAAAAGACTTACTTGAAAAATTTCTGCACTCCTTTTGGCTTTCAAACACTCAAAATAATATTACTATACCCAAATAAAATACTCAATATTATGGTAGGAGGATTTTGAGTTTTTAGCGTACCTTTATTGCTCATCAGAGCAATCTATTTATAGTGCAAAGGAGCATGTGAATTTTGACAGAGTGTGCTGGAGGAGCACACTTAGTTTGACAAAAAGTGGGATGGTGTGCGGTAGGTGGCTGATGACAACCCACCAATTTTGATAAAGCATACATGGTTTACTAAAGGAATAAGTGGGAGAACAACCTTTTAGAAAATTTGGTAATGATGGGCCATTCATTTTAAAAGTAATAAAACGTGCTAGAATTATAAAATGATGGCACACCATCCTTGAAATTCATTTTTGCTGAATGAATGATTCAAATAACAACAAAAACTTATGTATCATATTATAATATATTATAATAATATTTTATAATAAATCAGATATATTACCCCCACCTGCCATAATTTTCTTCTCACCTTATTAGACTAATATATAAAATATCAATATTTAATGTCGCAAAAGTGATGACAATAATTCAACAATAATGTAAGAAACACGTTACAAATCATTATTAATTTAATAATATAAATTACAGTGTAATAACAATTATTGAATCAATAATGCAAAATACTGTGTAACAACAATTATTGAATTGATAACATAAAATATTATGCAGTGACAATTATTGATGAAATGATGTGCAACAGTTACGGTGTCAATTATCAGATCAATAATGCAAATACTGTGTAATAACCAATTTATCAATTCAATAATATAAACGTTGCACAATACCTTGTGCTACTGTAGAATACCGCGTGCTACAGTAAAATACCATAAATTACCGTATGCTACTATTCTTTTATTACCGGTATTTTAACAGTTAACACTGTTGACTATTTTTATTTAAAAAGGTTACTTCTGTCGTTTTCTATATCCGACAAATATTTCGTTGTGGTGTCCACCAATAATTTTGTTATTTCGGCGCCGTCGTACGACACGAATATTCCCCGACCAAACGAATATTCCCCGACAAAGCGAATATTGTCCGACAAAATAAAATTTGCACATAACATCTTTAACTTTCAATTTTGTTAATTTAACCACTTACTGTTTCAGGAAAAATATATACGAAGAAAAATTAAATTTTATATTTCATAAAATTCGGGGTCTTACAAACGTCACATCACCAAAGTAGTCATTAGACACAACTGGATCTGATCTTCACTTTAAACCTCTGATAAGTAGCAACTTCCTTGGGATCTATACTTTGTAGGTCTTCCCATTATTAGTCTATTGTTAGACCTGACATATTCTACGATTTTCCTAATCATAGAGTTCCATAGTGTCTACTTGGCTGATTCTACGAACCATGAACTTTACAATTCTATAGATTATACGATTTGTAGAATCTACGATTAGTTCTACAATCCTTCAGTTCTACTATCTGCAGACTCTAAGTTGATCTACTTTATCTACTTCAGATATGTTGGCTAAACTCATCAGAACATTATCTGATGTTATATTCTTTATTTGATATTTTTTTCTGATCCCATCCGATCTTATCTGAACTCTGTCTGAAGTCTGTACTTCCATCGATATGAACTTATCCGATGTTTTTTGTCTTATCAATTTTCTGAGTTAACTTTGCTTGATGAATACTTCTTTACCTGATCAGTTGTTTGAATTTTTTTGAACACATATGAACATTGTCCAAAGTCTGATCTTGTTATCTGATCTCAAAGTAACTTCTTTAATAGTTTTTAATGTTCAGCTTAGAGTTTCTTTCTTTTCTTCTTTCAATGGCTCTATAGCTCTGTTTCTTTCATCGATCTAGTCTTCTGTACTCAACGATTCTACTATGATTTGTTCTACTCAACGATCTTCTTCTTTTACCCTACACTTCTAAGAGTTAGGGAACGTAGAGTGAAGTTTCAGGTTTTTCACTCGACGATCTTCGTTTACTCTACGACTTTCCTGAATGTAGAATTCCATGACAATCATAGAACATCTGACTTGGTGACTTTACGAAATGTGAACTCTATGATCTGCTCTAGGAATGTGTCTTGCCTTATAATCTCTAAGCATACTCTACGATCTTCATCCTGCCTTGCGAACTTTATCTTGCTTTACGATATGACTTTATGATTTTGTGAAGTGTCTCAGCAGTCTTCAGTACTAGTCTATTACATATATGATTCGAATCAATGTAAAAAGTTTGATCCTTAAGTCCTTTTACAATAAATTACATCATATTCATTCATAAGGATTATTTAAGATTTATCTTTGCAGTTCGGATCAACCTAACAGATTTGATCTCTAAGTTCTTGTACAATGTGTTCTTTTATAAGGGTTGTACAAATTACTTGTTCGTCAATATACATTTAATTCATTTGTCATAATCAAATCATTATTAAATTGGATGTACTAACAATAAACTAAATGTACTAACAAATTTAATATATTTTGAATATTTTATTTATTATTTAAAAAATTATGTAATTTAATTTGTATTTGGCCCGTTTATATTTCGGACTTTAGTTTTGATAATTTTATTTAATAATATGATTTAATTTTTTTTTTCCCAATTTGACATAGGAAAATAGTTTAATATTATAAATATGCTTTCTAGAGTTTATTTACATAAAATGTTTATTGATTAATTAAGATTATTATCTTTGTTCTCTTAGTAAGTTCATTATCTTTCTTATGAATTCAAGAATTCTATTTCGTTCATGTTGGTATGTTTACCTTCATATCACATTTGTGTTAGAGCGTTACAGTCTAACCATATTTCGTTGCGTCAATTGGCATCAGAATCTAGATAATTGTAGGGGTGAAAATGATCTCGAGTCGATCCGGACACTTTGATGCTCAAGCTCGACTCAGATCAAAAAAATTGTGTTCAGGTTCGACTCGAATTCGAAATGATAATTTCTAAGGCTGCTCAAGTTCGACTCGATGAATTACTCGATACTACTCGGCTCGAAGTTACTCGACTCATTTTCACAACAAGTAATTCGCGAGTCTCTATTCGAGCTCGAATCTGAGATGGATCACACCAAAATAAGACATAAAAATGAAAACTTAGAAAAACTTCAATTTTATTTATATATAAAAATATAAGTTACAAAAATTACAATGATAAATTTATAATATTAATTATATTATAATACAATTTCTAGTAACATCATTATATTTATCAAATGTCATACATCAAACCCCTAAACGAGTAGGGTTCATTGAGTAAGGATCAAGTATGGATCAGATGAAGGCAGTGTACTCGAACTCTAAAACGAGCGAACAGTGTGCTGCTCAGATTCGAGTTCAGTATTATAATCCCATAAACGAGCTTGGCTCATATTCGACTCGGATGCCTACCGAATCCGAGCCCCGGATCATATTCTCGAGTCGAATCCGAGTCGAGTACCGAGTAACTCGGACCGATTTTCACCCCTAGATAATTGTATTCAAATAAGGTGAAGGCTAAAATAATAGTTGGGATTTTTTAGTTTTTAGTGAAACTGAACTTTAGATTCAAAAATTGCATAACTCGTAATGGTGTTTACCTAAACCGAGGCTGAGCCTAGTTTTTGTTTGTCTTTTAAAAAAATAATAATTTATGTTTGTTGTTCATTTGTCAAAATTCATCACCCCGGGTTACGCCGCTCCCATCATCATCAACTCACTAATGTCAGGCTTTCCTTGCTGGCTTCAAAATCAAACGCAAGGTACTTGTTTATTTTGGCTCTTCTAATTTGGTTTAATTTTTGAAAAGTTACTACTTGGTTTAGCCAACGTTAATTAGAAGTTTTGATTTGGATCCTAGTGTTCTGTTTAGTGCGTAGGTTTTGGTATCTATTGGAACTTGTTATAACATTTGGTGCAAATTACAATTGAGCCACTGAAGTTAACATTATTTTGAAATAGACCCTTTCTTTGGGGAATTTAAAACCCTAATCATGGCGGAAAATGTTTTTCTCCCTAAATTATTTTGATAAAATGACTCGTGACCTGAATCTACTTTCCACACTTATGTTCATTTCAAATCAAAGTTGTGTAAACTTGTTCTAAATAAAGATAATGATTTTACCATAATTTCACTCAAAATTACTAAATAATTAAACCTCTAGCCCAAATCAATTCCTTATACTTTTGAGATTTTTTTGCTCAATAATACATTAATCACAATATCACATTGGTGTGTTATTCAAATTAAATTTAAAAGGTATACAATTGAGATTATAGCAAAATATGATTAGACTATAACGCTCTAACACAAACGTGATATTAACGTGCTAACACGAACAAAATAGTATCCTTTAATACACAAGGAATATAATGAACTCACAAATAAAATAAAAATAATAATCTCAATTAATTAATAAACATTTTATGAAAATAAACTCTAGAAAGTATATTTATAATACTAAACTACTTTCATATGACTAATTAGAAAAGAAAAATAATTAAATCCTAAAACTAAATAAAATTATCAAAACTAAAATGCAAAATATAAACAAGCCATATATAAATTAAACTACTAAATTTTTATAAATAATAAATTAAAATACACAAAATATACTACCTCTCCACACATACTTAAAATATATGAAAATTCGAATATTCATTTTTATTTTTTACCGCATCACATTATGTAGCTCAATGCAACATCAAAAATCTATAACCTAAAATGCAACCTTTTTTTTGAAAAAGTAAAAAAACTTTCATTAAATTGAGAAAAGAGTGCATCCAAAATATGTGAATGAACACTCATAATAAATACAACCTGAAAAATTGCTACATAATAAAAAAACCCTTTCCGAACAACTTCCATTCCTACTCATTTATGTCAAATAGGAAATTTAAAAAATAAGAATATTGCTTAGAATTACAATTACTGCTAAGTGACCACCATCTAACTTTTTTGGTCATTGGTTCACTTAATAAAGTAAACTATGAAAAGAACAAGTATAAATACACAATAACTAAATATTATATTAAACACTATATTCATTTACATTATTAAAAAGTTGAACATGATATTGAAATATGTGTCATATTTCTATTTTTTAATAATATAAATAAATATAGTATTTAATATAATATTTAATTATTGTGTCCGTAAATTTATCCTTTTGAAAATATCCTCACTTACATGTTCTTTCTTTTGGTCCAGGTAGGTAACTTTCATTAAAATGGTGCTTCTATGTCCTGGTACATTTTGTAGTCTATAGCGAATATAGGCTAAGTTGTACGCTTTGATAATGACTTCTTTTACTTGAAGTCCATATTTGATAATTATTTTATGTATTCAAAATCAATATTATAAATTTTAATAACTCCGTAATATTATTATGTTTGCAATAAGTGCATCTTAGATTATTATTTATTCTTCTCTCTGTTTTAAAATACAATCTTAGTATTTACTTTTTAAAGTCTATATATATTTAAGATATTGTCAAATACCAAATTTGACATAAATTAATTTACTTTTAATTGATAAAATGATTAATATTATAAATAATCTATAAAAAAAAATTCTGATTATAAGATGTATTGTTTCATAATTTTTAATGAATATATCAATTTTAAGTTTTAATATTCCTCAATATGACTTTCAAAATTTATTAGTTATCTTATAATTTGGAATGAAGGAGTATGCACTCAAAATTCATGCTCTTCAAGTTATTTTTTTCTATTATTATTATTGTTTGAAATCATTTTGTTTTAGATAATTGTAATTATAAAATTTGAATAATTATAATTATATAGAATGGGAGATATACTGATTCTGATGTTTCATACAAAGACATTATCAAACAGATTTATTCATTCAGTGTTATGTTATAAAACAAAACTTCTATTTTATTAAGCTTGTTCAGGTTTCCTTAATTATCAGACGTTTGTTTTCAGTTTTATAACCAGTTTTATCACACCTGTTAAGTCTATTCTTTTGTATGTATAGCAAAATTAGTGTCACGCTTATAAGAAGTGAAAGTTTAGGAATTAACCTACGGATAATTTTATACACATTATAATTAAGCACTATATATATCTCAACCATTAAAAAATAAAATTTGACACGAATTTTCGTGTCAGACCTCGTCTTTCAATTGTTGAGATCAAAATGTAGTGTTTTAAGTTGTGTTTTGTGTTGTGCACATATACTTATCCTTAACTTAAAACATTGCCACATTATGGGCCAATTTTGATTATGATAGAAATTTGGGGCACTTAATAATTTTACCAGATTAAAATAATAATATCTAATATTATCTTATCCTATATGTTAAAAGAAAATAGATAACAACAAGACATTTAATAAAAAAGAGGAGAAAATAAGTTGTAGAAATGATGGTGGATGGCGGCAACAGTGACATTTTGGCGGACAACACTTAGGTGACTAGGTGAGTGCTTAGCACCTACTAGACAAGGATGGAAAGCATCTAACGCCTAAGCGACCCATGTCTAGACCTTATTTTAGAACAATGACGTCAATTCAAATCCATCAAACAAATAGAAGAACGAATTATACCGAATGAGAAATTTTTGAAACACGACATCATTTTCAGGTAACTTAATTCATCATTGACAAATTAAGGTCCGAGCAACATAAGTAAACATTTCTAGATTTTGACTTAATGGTGACACAAGAACTGCTTCGAACAGTGATTCATAATATATATTGCATACACCCAGTTACAAAGATCTCATATTATTAAAGAAAAGAAGAACAAAGAAGAAATTATTCTGCTGTTTACACACATTGCACCATGCACTTAGAAACCAGACAATAAATATGAGTAACAACACTTGATAGTACAAACTAACAGATTAAACAGGTTTAGCAAAGGCTAAAGGAATCAAACTCTTAAGTCATAGATAATATGTTTGAGAATCCTAGTTAAACCCATGCTATGATAAATTAATATCGATGCAAACGTTTATCAGAAGAATGCCCGGCTGCCATAAAAAACCCTTGAAGCATCTTTCTTCTTCTCGAGTTCTACTTGGCTATTATGGTTTTGAATCACATCGCCATGGTCTACAGATTCCGGTTTATGATCAAGATCCATTGGGAGTTTCATTTTTGCCAAAGACTCGGTAAATTGCTGCATGCTCCTCATGTACATGTCAACTATCTGTTGCTGCATAACCGATTGTTCAGCCTCAAGGTTCATATTTCCAAGTGGAGCTGAAAATGCTTGACCAAATTTTACGGAGCCAATATTTGCCTCATTGTTCTTCTCATCCTTGCCTGAAAAATTTGGATCCTTCTTATCATCTTGGACTTCACTTCCCTTTCTTGAAGTTGGAGTATCTGGACAAGTCCCGGGGCTTTGATTAGCTTCTATAGTGATTGATGGATTCGGAGAATTTGACAAATCCCCCCCTCCCAAATTCTTTTTCTCCATTGAATCACCAGAGTTTCGATCATCACTCAAGCTAGTCATTGTAGAACCAAAGAAACCCGAATTGGGGGAAAGTGATCCACCGCCATTTTCCTCGGACGAATTTGCAGCCATTTCATAGTCATCCGCAGGCTGATGGGAAGCGCCTAATCGAAGAAACGACCCAGAACCAACCAACAACCCTTGCCTAGAAACAGAACCATGCCCAGCAAGATTGAAATACTCAGTCACCATCTCTTGATTCTCTCTAACTACATTGATATCGGGAAACTCAATCCTCGCGTACTCATTTGGGTCTAATACAACCTTAGATATCTTCCTATCCAACAACAAAACTTCTGAAGTTCTCAAAGAATTGGGGTTAACGGTAGGACGAGCAGCTGGCACATTTGTGTTCAAAGAGAGACTCAACCTAACAGTGCCAGCAGGGGAATGGAACAAATCAGTGGAAGATAAACTAAAATCTCGGGTCACTTTTCCCTTGCCTAAAACCAAAGAAATTGGGACTAGAGCGAAACCCAATAATTGATCCTCCATATAATTCTTAGCTCTACTAAGCATCCACATTTCACATTTGAGTAGGGCATCAAATTGGGTAACTTTCATAACTAAATTCTCATTAAATTCCGGATTTTTCCCACCACCATTGATGATCCTAGTAGTTAGGGTCTCATCAGGGTTATATGTTAAAGAGAATTTAGCATACACATCTTGGTTGTCATAGATACAAATATTGTGAATATTCCTAGCATGATGAACATATATTTCAAGAATCCCCGAAAATTCAGAATCCCCCTCGGTATTTTCACTGAGATTATCAATAAATCGTGTTGTCTGATCAAAGGCATCCATATAATTCAATCGTTGGAGTTTTTTGTTTCTGGGTATTCACAAATTATGAACTTTTTGTAGAGAAACTTCCAATTTTCCCCCTAAAAAGTAATTGAAATTAACAAAAATTAGGAAATTTAAGTGGGTTTTAAAGATCATCATAAAATCTATGATATGAAAGACAAAGCATAAGACATAAGATTGATCAACATATGAACTGAAATTAAAGATTGAACATAAGAATGGAGAGATTGACTTACAGTGGGATTTTCGAATTTCACAGCATTCTTAGAGAAACTTGAGTAGAAGGGTGTGTATAGTAGTGGGTGGAATAGAAGGGGGAGTGAAGAAAAATCAAAGGGCATGATGATGAATGATGATGGTCGATGACATGAGTGAGCATCGTTCCTTTCCCACTTTTCTTGCTTCCTCTACGGCTATACCTTTTTTGGGGTGGTTGGTGGTGGATAGGGACTTTTTGGGAATTTGGATTGTATGAAATTGTCACATCTTTAATTAATTAATTAATTAATTATATATATATATTAAATTTTAAAAACTTATTTTATTATAATTCAATTTTAAAAAAACATTTAATTTTAAGGAGTGAATATAGGCGAGGGGCTATAAGGAACGTAGAGGGAAACTTATCCTTTTCATGAAGTGACTTAATTAATAAAAAATATATATACTTAGTACTAAATTGTCACATTTGGTATCATATCTTTGATTATAAATAAGTTTATAATTTTTGTTATAGTTTTATAGCAAATATTATATCCGCGTCTAACGTGATCTAATAAAAGCTTACAAACATGTTCAAAATGAATTTAGATATATTGTCTAATTACTTGTCTCATTTTATGTATCGTTTTTTACGTAATTTTTATTTAATTACTTTATCTTTTGAAGGTAGGGTTGAAATTTGGGGTGTCTATTTCAACCAATTTTTTTTATTTTTTATCAAATCGGTATCCATTCTTTTAGTACCAATTTTTTTCGTTCGGTATTTTTGATTTTTTTAATAATTTTCAGTACCGATAACAGTATAGAAAATTTTAAATTCGATACAAATCAGTATACCGAAAAAATTAAATTAAATAATATAATAATAAATTTACATTACTTATTATATATATTATAATAAGTATATATATTATTATAACTTATAAATAAATTGATATATAATTATTATTTATAAATTATAATTATATATATTACTAATCGGTATAACCGAAAAGTCGTACCGAAAAAATCGTACCGAATTTATACCAAATCGATACCAAAATCAATAATTCGGTATCGGTATCGATTTTTACTTTTACGGTATTTTGGGTTCAATACCGATACGGGTTTTTCAGTACCGGGTCGGTAATTTACCGATGAACACCCCTAGTTGAAAGGTGCAATCATTTTTAATGTCTCAAAAAAGGTAAATGAAGTCCTTCCTTTTTATAGCCATTCTAATACCATATACAAAGGTGTACAATTCAATCAAAATCTACGGTTCTTTAAGTTTATTTATTGTAGGTTCTCGTACTTGTCCTACTGGTTAATAAAGTGGATAGAACGAAAGGCTCAAGAATCGACCGGTTCTAAGTAAAATTATGTGGAGTTGTAATTTGTTATTCAATTACAAAATAATTAAAGATAGATAATTAAAAATTAAGTGAAAATAATAGAATAAATGTGATAGTCTAATAGTAATATTTTTTTTCCTCACAAATTCGAATCTATCTTTTTCCTTAATTTCTCCCATGATGAAGACCGTAGTAACTTTATGAAATTAAAATATAGATTTTTTGTGGAGGGGTCAAGGGTGGTTGAATGTCTTGCTTTGCTTCACATCACAGCTTCCACTTCCACCGACTTGAGCTTGCTCCACTAGCACCAATGGAGGGTCCCTGCAGGCCTCTATCTCTCCCACTCCCCCAAAGCTTTAAGAGAAGGTAACGCGTTACCTAATCTTTAAGACAATGTAATGGTCCACCTAGTCGATTTCCTCGGCTAAAAATTCAAAACAGTTTGGTGAAGTTACATTTTAATTGACCATGGTCACTTCTATAAAAAAAAAAAAAAAAAAGAGTTGTACAAGTATATTCACTCTATTCTACAAAAATAATTCAAATAAGTTATTATTCTATTCACACAAGTACACTAAAGCTTTTTGTTTCTTCTTTTCGGAAGTAGGAGACCTTAACTAAGTATTTTTTTAGGTAAAATATACTTTATATAACATTTGAATTTATATTGTGTACTTTGTACATTAAAAAAATAAGAAAATTATTTAGTATCTTAATCATCTTTTATGCGAGAGAGGGAATAACAGTTTTGTAAAATTGAAAGATTATTAATTGAATTGCAAATTAACCTAATCCAAATTAATTCAAGCAATATGAGGCTATTAATTTTTTTAGAATAAGTATAAACACACAACAATCAAACGTTCCATTAAACACTGCATTTATCTGCACCATTAAAAAGTAGGGCATGATATTAAAAATCGTATCATGTTTCACATTTTAATGGTATAAATAAATATTGTATTTGATGTAATATTTGATTGTGTCTAAACTTGCCCATTTTTTTTCCAAAAAAATGAAATGGTTGGGTATCAGACCAACAATCATTTTCCTTGAATTTATTTAGTACTCCATTTGGGTCACCTGTCATTTATTTGGATTGTACCCATAATAATATATATATATATATATATATATATATATACATATATATTTTACATGTAGTACGTGCATGTTAGATGACTTGTCTATTTTATTAAAGAAGAGTAGTAACATTTCTAAAGGCAGAGGAAATCAAGTTTGACTTGAAAAATAGATTTTCAAAATTTTTATATTATTTTCTTATTACCCGTTCCAAAAACAGATATTTTTGATCCAACTACTTTTAAATCCCCGGCCCAAAATATGTGCTTTATAATTTGGCCCAAAATCTACATACCAACAGGCTACTTACGGAAGTAAAATTTTCGGCCCAAAAAGTTTATGCTGGCAACCTGTATAACGGGCACAATTCCTCCACTAACTAAGCAACCTGGTGAATTACAGTGGCTCAATTTAAATGAGTTTATAGAAGAAAATCACCATGTGGTCTATTAATGACTCACAGTCATACTTTCAGCAACATGTTGGATAATATTCAATAGACCATTGGTCCAATTTTCAAATGCAATCCAGTCATGGACCCCACCCATATTAAAAAAAAATTGATCTTATTCGGATCTAAGTATTGGGCAAATTTAAAACTCTTTTCATTCCTATAAATTAGGGTTATACTTGTTTATAAAAAATATATTTAAGATTAAACTATTTGTATTAATTTAACATTATTTCGAACTATTTTATTTTACGATGGGGGATTAATAGTCCTTGAAATAATTCTATGGAATATTTTTTTTTTATCATTCCTAAGGCTATTTATGTGAGATTCTATAATTCCATGAAAAAATTGAAATTAATACTCCCCCTCATTTTAAACTATTAAATGGTTTTATGAGACTAATAGTCCAACATTAAGGGACTAATAAAGTAATAATCCTTCATCAAATGATTAAATAGTGCAAAGTAGTATTAAATTAAGATAAATAGTTAAATCCCAAACATATTTTTTGTAAACAAGCATAGCCTAAAAGTAATTCTCTTTTGCAGATTTTCAAGAAGTATACAAGTCAAATTGATAAATCTTTGCCTAGATTCTTGCTCTCAAATTCTCTTATTCTAAAGATCAATACTTAAGATAAATTTCTTATTTGATATATTTTGCTTTTAATTGCCATACTTGTTATACATTGTTACAAGTGATACAATATAAAGTATGTCATACTTTGGTATTAAATCTTTTTGAGTTATCAATTTTTGAAAAAGAGCTTTCATAAGTACAAAAACACTCCATTGTCGTAGGTAACATTTATTGTTACAATTGAGTACTTTGAATGCAAATCAAATTGGGGGATATAATATGATTCTTAACCACTTGATATTTGAAGATAGATTAAAGATGAGCCTCGTGAAGTTGACCTGAAGTGTTCGACTTGTTTTCTTGTTAAGTTTAGTGTTCGCTGATAAAAGATTAAATTCTCTCTCGATTACGACTTAATTAAGATAAATCCAGTTATCTCGAAACTGAAGGATATAGATAGCTTTAAGAAATCATATAAATACTAATATATAATAACGTAAGAGGCGATCCCAATTTCAGTTATTCCGAGTCAATTTCGTTGGTCACAAGTCAATTCACCGAGTTCCTAAATTGGATTTTAAGGTCGAATGATCGTTTCTTCCCATACTCTTTTTCTCCCATAAAACTCTTCTTTCGAAGAGTCATTCCTTCCCAAACTCATCTTATCCCAAAAAATGAACTCTTTTTCTCTCATAAAACTCTTATTTCGAAGAGTCATTCTTTCCCAAACTCTTCTTCTCCCAAAAAATTCTTTTTTCGAGAAGTTATTAAGTTGCATAAATACTATTCCCTCCGTCACAGGATAAAAGTCAAATGTCAATTACTATCCCACTAATAAAATGTTTAACATGCCCCTCTCAGCTCAAGTTATACCATTAATATTGAAATAAGTATTATATATTACTAATTGTGGGATGGTCACCAAAATGCCAATTGACTTTCGGTTTCTACCAACAAAGGAAGATAAAGGAAGAATTGATTCGTGTTTTACAGGCATCAATGTTACAGAGTAGATAATCACCATACAATTATTACTAAAATAAGTATTATATATATATGGTATGACCTTTTTTATATGATATTAGATTACCTATATTCTATATTTATCTTTTAGATATTAGATTGAAATTATTACTTGATTAAATAATACAAGATGTGATTTACAATTCAATTTTTAAGTCAATTTCATTAGTCATGAGTCAATTGTAGTAGATCATAACTAAGTATTTTTTAAAGGTAAAATAGACTTTATATAATATTTGAATTTAAATTGTCTACTTTGTACATTAAAAAAATGAGAAAATTATTTAATATCTTAATCATCTTTTATGTGAGAGAGGGAATAATAGTTTTGTAAAATTGAATGATTATTAATTGAATTGAAAATTAATCTAATCCAAATTAATTCAAGCGATATGAGACTACTATTTTTTTCAGAATAAGTATATACACACAACAATCAAACACTCTATTAAACACTGTATCCATCTATACCATTAAAAAGTGGGGCATGCCATTGAAAATCGTGTCATGTCCCACATTTTAATAGTATAAATAAATGTAGTGTTTGATGTAATATTTGGTTGTGTGTGTAGGACTTCTCCATTTTTTTCATAGAAATGAAATGGTTGGGTACCAAGCGAATAATCATTTTCCTTGGATTTATTTAGTACTCCATTTGTGTCACCTGTCATTTATTTGGATTGTACCCAGCACCCAAAATTTTCATCCCACAGTCAAAAATAATAAAAAATCACCTAAAAACAAGAAAATTATGAAAAACAGCTTTTTAAGGTCTAAAAAAAAACAAGGGATGAGGAGAATGTATGTGTCATAATAACTAGTAGTATTAAAGAGAGTGGGAAAAAAATAATTATACGTATAACGTATGTGTCACAATAGCTAGTAGTATTAAAGAAAGTGAAAAAAAAATAATCGTTTCCCTTGAAATTATATTATTATTTTTTTCTACTATTTTATTCTTTTATTTTTATTTTTACCCTCTCATAATCTCCTTTTTTTTTTATATAAATAATTTTCTTTTCTTTTCTTTTCTTACATGTAGTGCGTGCATGTTAGATGACTCATCTATTTTATTAAAGAAGAATAGTAACATTCTAAGGGCAGTGGAAATCAAGTTTGACTTGAAAAATAGATTTTCTAAAATTATATATTATTTTCTTATTATCCGTTCCAATTTTTTTTTTTTTTTTTATCCAACTACTTTTAAATCTCCAGCCTAAAATATGTGCTTCATAATCTGGCCCAAAATCTACATACCAACAGGCTAATTACAGAAGTAAAATCTTCGGCCCAAAATGTGTGTGCTGCCAACCTGTGTAACGGGCACAATTCCTCTACTCACCAAGCAGCCTGGTAAATTACAGTGGCTCAATTTAAATGAGTTTTTAGATGAAAATCACCATGTGGTCTAGTAATGACTAACGGTTATACTTTCATCAACATGTTAGATAATATTCAATAGACCATTGGTCCAATTTTCAAATGCAATCCATTCATAAACCCGACCCATATTAAAAATAAAAAATGATCTTATTCAGATCTAAGTATTGGGAAAATTTAAAACTCTTTTCACTCCTATAAATTAGGGCTATGCTTGTTTGTAAAAACATAATTGGAATTTGACTATTTGTATTAACTTAACACTATTTCAGACTATTTTATCTCACGACGAAGGATTAATAGTCCTTTAAATAGTCTTATGGACCTTTTTTTTTTTTTTTTTTTGTATCACTCCCAAGGCTATTTATGTGAAATTATATAATTTCATGAAAAAAGTAGGTTTAATAGTCCCGCTCATTTTAAACTATTAAAAGGCTTTATGGGATTAATAGTTCAATATTAAAGGACTAATAATCCCTCATCAAATGATTAAATAGTGCAAAATAATATTAAATTAAGATAAATAGTCAAATCCAAACATATTTTTTACAAACAAATATAACCTTGAAGCAATTCTCTTTTGCAGATTTTCAAGAAGCATACAAGAAAAATTGATAAATCCTTGCCTACATTCTTGCTCTTAAATTCTCTTCTTCTAAAGATCAATACTTGAGATAAATTTCTTATTTGATATACTTGATATATTTTTCTTTTAATTGCTATACTTGTTATACATTGTTATAACTGCTACAATATAAAGTATACCATACTTTGGTATTGAATCTTTTTGTGTTATCAATTTTTGATTAAATTTTGAAAAAGAGCTTTCATAAGTACAAAAATATCATTATCTCTTCAAAATGTCAGGTACGTCAAATTTCGAGGACGAAATTTCATAAGGATGAGAGGTTGTAAGACCCCTACTTTTATTGAATAAAATTTAATTTTTTTCATATATTATTTTGAAACAGTAAGGTGTTATATTGATAAAAGTTAAGAGTTAAGGATGTTATGTATAAATTATAAAAGAAAATGGAATATTCATTTTGTCGGGGAGTATTCATTCTGTCGGGGAATATTTATTCTGTCGGAGAATATTTGATCCGTACAACGGCACCGAAATAACCAATCATTGGTGGACCCCACATCGAAATATTGTTGAATATAAAAAATATCAGCATTAATCTTTTTAAATTAAAATGGTCAATGGTAATATCACTTTTAACAGTTAAAATACCCGATGATAAAAGAATGGTAACATAGGTTATTTTATGGTATTTTATAGTAGCACACGGTATTTTACAGTAGCACACAGTATTCTACAGTAGCACAAGATATTGCACAATATTTTATATTATTGAACTGATAAAGTGACAATTGCGCATTATTTCATCAATAATTGCCATTACACAGTATATTACATTATTGAGTCAATAATTGTCATTACACAATATTCTACATTATTAACTAAATAATCGTCACAATGCACATCATCTTGTATCATTGGACCAATAATTGTCACAGTAGTAGTTCATGGTATTAAATAGTTAGACATACTCATTATATGAATAACATTGAATATTTAAATAATTGTGATATTAAGTCAATATATAATAATATAACAAATGAATAATATAATATTTAAATATGTAGTGTGAAGCTTAAAAATATGAAACGTGTGGGATGGTGTAGTTTAAGGTATGAATCATATGATTTGCTAATGGATGGTGTAAATTAAGTTAGTAAATATATGAATCATGTGATTTGCGAATGGATTATATAGATTAAGTTAGTAAAATGTGTGAATCTTGTGATTTGCTAATGGATGGTGTAGATTAAATTAAATTAAGGTGTGAATCATGTAATTAGTTAATAGATGGTGTAGATTAAAGTATAAAAAATAATGAATAGTGTAGATTAAAAAAATGTTAAATATATTTTTAGAATAATTAGTTAAATTTGGGCTATAAATAGGGGACTTAGCATAAGAAATTTTCACATCCTTCTTACCTATCATTTCTTTCACTTTCTAAATATTCTTAGTGTAAGATTTTTCTGAGTGAGTTATGGTTATCTTAAGTGTTGGAGAATCGGTAAAAGTCGAGTATTATCTAAGTAAGTTTTTTTTTATATATAAAGTTATAGAAGCACTCACATACGTCACATGTTGTTTACCACTCTTCCTTTAGAAGATTATTCTTTTAGAAGATTTGTTTTTAAAAGCTTCATTTGGAATATTTTATTTTAAAATATTATTTTCTTTCAAAAATTATATTGAAGTTATTCAATTTTATTCTATCAAATCACTTTTGATTATTTTATACGAATTGGTATACATCATAAAATTTTTATGTGGTAGTTACTAATTAAATTATAAATATATAGGTTGATCAACTTCATTTAAATCAATATACAGTCACGTGTTAAGGTAAGGTTATCATTTTCTTTCATTGTAATGTCCTAGAATTTTCACGTCATTATTAATTAAATTATTAGTTTAATTTCTAACGAGTTAGTTTTACGAGATTATTTAAATCTTTTTGGGTGATTAATTAATTACGTGATTTAAATGATTATGTGGTTAATTGTTAGAGTTAATTAAAGGGAATCACTAATATGTTAATTAAATTAGTGAACAAACCCTAAGGTTTAATATTAAAAGAATTGATAAGTTGTCCATTAATTAAATATTCAATTAAAGTGAATATAATGAGTTAATTAAATTTTTGGTAAATTAATTAATATGATTATTAATTAATGTGAACAATATGAAATATTAATCATAATATTTAGTAGTCCGTTTAGTAATTTAACACTAATGTGCTAGAGTATTTAATTAATTAATCAATTCAATCATGGATTGAATAATTAATGTGTAACAAAATTAATAACCAATCATTTGAGTTATATTAAATAGTCCAATGTAAATTAAATGGGCTTGACAAATTAATAGTTCAAGACATTTAATAATAGTCCAATGAGTTTTATTGAGAATCCAATAATAAGTTTATTTAGGAAATTAAAGTGTAGCATGTTATTTATTTAATTTAAGCAACATTGAGACTTCAATTTGGGACAACAATCCTATGAGTTGCCGTATGGGTGTGGAGGAGTGAAGGAAGTCCAAATTGTTTGTTTAAATTTAATTATTTATTTATGTTGCTTGTTGCTTGTTGGTGTGGATTTGCTTCCTTTTCATTTAATAATTTATTAAGGGAAATAAAATTAGAGATTTTGATGGTGTGGGCTGATTGCTGCATGGAGCAAGGATTGAGGAGAGAGGGGATGCTAAGTGGTTTTCTTGAATAATGAGTGGGTTTTGATTTGACTAAAAACTTGGGACTTATATATATCAATTGTGGGAATAAAGTAAAGGCAAAAAGTGCTATCATTGCCTTCCTCCATTTCAGCTGCATGAGAGAAAGATTTAAGGGTCTTGGATGTTTGAATTTTAATTATTTATTTAGGTTACTTGTTTTTGATTTTTGGGAAAGTCTTTTCCCACAAAATCCTCACCAACTTAGTCCTTGGCCTAAATTTCTTATACAGGTCTCCAACTAGATTCATGATGGTATTTTTAATAGATATAGATTTTATATCTATCCTCATTATAAGTATACTTACAACTTAGGAGCTTTTGGTTAATCATTTTCCATCTTTCATCTTTTAAGTCTTGAGAGCAAAATATTAAGAGGACCCGAATTTGGGGGCGTCACATTCATACTCTTAAACTTACTACTATAAGAAATATCATTTTCTTTCATACTTTTAAACTTACTACTGTAAGAGATATCATTTTCTTTCATCTTCTTAAACTTACTATGACAAGTATTGTTCGGTAAAATTTCTAAAATGATTAATAGTTTGCGCTTCATCTAATATCTTTTGACATGAATATATCTATTAAATTTTCATCGTTATGTTTAAATAGTGAACTATTAGACCTTAAATTTTTGACCTATGAACATTTACTTGAAATATGAATATTTTGGACTATTAAATATTCATTGTACTGTAAACCTTACCGTTAAACTTCTTCCCTGTGAATCTTGGACATTTTTTTTTGACTTGAACACTTTTTTCTCTACATTATGTTAATAATTTGGATATTATTTGACTCTGGACAAAGTAAAAATTGTAAACTTTCGATATCTATTATTTATTATATTATTCTCTTTCTTGTGTTAATCATTTATATCACTGTTATTTGTACTAATCGTCAAGAATTAAATTATTGTGAATATCTGTGACTTGGTGCACAGATGGTGATAAAGGCGATATATTGGTGATGTGTCTTTTAGGGCATGTGGTGAATGTTCTTTTTGGATAAGATAAAGGTAATATAATGGTGGTGCGTCTTTTATGGTACACGGTGAATGTTCTCTTTGGCTCGAGGCAAAGGAGAACCATTGTTTAGTATGATCATAACCAGTGGTATTTCAGATGATAAATGTTGATAATGATTTTTCTGAAAGAGAGAAGTTAGTAGACATCATGATCTACATAATTTTCCTAATGGTTATTTTTTCACTACAGTTGTTGATCTAAACTTTGTTCAAGAGCTTAACTACAATTGTTGATTTAAAACTTGTTGCTTATATTATTCTATCAAGAACTCAACTGTTGAAGGTTAATGATAATTTATTCATCATTATCTTAGTCATAACATTCTTTATTGGGCTATTTGAGCTCACCCTTTTCTTTTTGTTCCATTGTTCAGGAAATGAGAATGTAGCCAGGACTAGCGAAAAAAAATAGGGGAGTGGAGTGATGGTCCAAGATAGTTACTATATTAGTCTTCACCATATTATAAAATAATGTGAAAATAATAGTGAAGACTTAGTTGTGTATTATTGGGCATTGTATTGTTGTACTTTTCACTATTGTAATAATTTTGTTATAGTCTTTTGACGACTCAAATTGGGTGCTATGAGCCCGATTTGGGAGTGTCACAAAGAGGTGATCCCAAATCCAATTACTCCGAGTCAATTTCGTTAGTCATAAGTCAATTCATCGATTTTGGCTTAACCCAAATTAGATTCTTAGGTCAAAAGGTCGTTCATTCTCAAACTCTTTTTTCCCCATAAAACTCTTCTTTCGAAGAGTCATTCTTTCCTAAACTCTTCTTATCCCAAAAAAGGAACTTTTTTTCTCTTATAAAACTCTTCTTTGGAAGAGTCATTCATTCCCAAACTCTTCTTCTCCCAAATAAAACTTTTCTTTCGAGAAGTCATTAAGCTGCATAAATATTATTCCATTTGTCCTAGGATAAAAGTCAAATGTCAATTACTATCCTACTAATAAAATGTTTAACACGCCCTTCTCAACTCAAGCAATACTATTAATATTGAAAAAACTATTATATATTACTAATTGTGGGACAGTCACCGGAAGGCCAATTGACTTTCGGTTTCTACCAACAGAGGAAGATAGAGGAAGAATTTATTAGTGTTTTATAGGCCCCACTCAGCTTAAGCCATTCAAGACATTGATGCTACAGAGTAGATAATCACCATACAATTAATATATATATATATTTATGGTATGACTTTGTTATATGATATTAGATTAAAATTATTACTTGATTAAATAATGCGAGAGGTGATTCATAATTCAATTTTCTGAGTTAATTTCATTAGTCAAAGGTCAATTATAGTAGAATATTCTAAACTAAATTATTAAATATTTATAAAATAAAAGAAAAGGTTATACAAACTAATCTGTGCCTCGCACAGACTATCAAACTTGTATTATCATAAAACTCTTTGGATAGAAAAATCAAATAGATAAACTCAACTTGCTTAATTACAACATCACACACAATTCATATATAATTTATATACTTGTTTAGTAAAGATAAATTTCAAGTATTTAAGACACATTGATATATATTTGCTTATATACTTGAATTAACATATATTAATTACAAGATAAGTGGTTAAACTGAAATATTTGTTTATATATTCTTGACAAGCTTTTAATTGCATTCTTTATTGAGTCAAGAAATATATTGAGCTGAAATTCATATTTGCTTAGTTAAGAAGAAAACTTTCAACAACAAACTTATTTTTTCAATAAGGATATTTGAGATAGTATTTTTTTGGTATCTGAGAGAAATAGAGTAATCCCAAGCCAAGATCATAGTCTTAGAGAAGCCAGCCGTGTTGAGTCTCTACTGTACTTGTGAGGATAGGGAAAGACTTTTAATTTCAAGACCAAATTTAAAAATAGTACTAATCTTAGATTAATAGGTACAACTATATTTGAGAAAGTAGTAGGGAGTTGCTTTCAAAATAATTAGTTATAGAGAAGTTTGAAGTTTAACTGTAAAACTTTGTAAATGTTTCTCCACCTATTGAAGTAGAGGTTTATTATCATAATGATAGGATCCTAAGTCCTAGAGAGGATCTTGGAATTGGATATAGCAATATACCCCTAGTGTAAACTGTGAACTAGTTAAATCCACTGTGTTCTATGAGATTATTTTTGTGTGATTGTTTAACTTAAAGATTGACATAATCACTAAAATTATTTAAACAAATAAGTAGAAAAGAAAAAATTTTAAAAGGCAAAGAAATTACAAAAAAAAAAATAATCTATTCAAACCATTTCTAGATTATTTTTACCCTTACAAAGAAAATACCTTAAATCAACCCATGTGTTTGTCCTAGAAATCCACCCCAAAGCCACGACCCTATACGTGGCTCAGCTGTAACGACCCCGAAATTCGACCCATATTCTTACCTTAAATTTTGTATTTATGATACATTATCTTTCTTACGTCCAAATTTCGGTTCGTTAATATATCTTTAACCACCTTAACTGATCCATTAATTGATTTTAAAATTATCAATCACCAAAATTCTCATATAAATTTTTCTTTTTCTCGATTCAATCGTTGTATTAAGATATTTGGATATTTAAAATCCTTACATTCTGGATCTTAGTCCCTGGATCGCAACCTTAACCTTTTTTTTCTTTACAAATATCATAACGTTCAACATTTAAAATTTAATAATAATTATATCTTCACATTTGTTCTTTTCAATCGTAATTCACAATTTGACCATTTAACAAATCTTTATTGTAACAATCATCTTAAACAACCCTAGTTCGCCATGTAACTCTATTCGTCCCATCCGGACCAATTTGTAAATAGATACAACACATTCACATAAATTTTACCAATTCACTCACATTGAATCATGACATCGAAATTATAACAGTTACGTATCCAACCTTCTAAATAATTCATCTTTAGCACAATCTGATATTTCTGAAACTCATTTATTTACCTGCAAAAGTTTATTTTAAGCAAGTAATGAGCACAACGGCTCAGCAAGTTCAACAGTTATGATTCACGTAACACATACCTTATCATGCTTGGTGTGTGTCATACATCATGTGCTTGGTGTATTGGATGGTAGGATGGGTTATTATTATTTGATTGTGAGTGGTAAGGAAAGTAATAATTGCGAAGTAAAGTAACTAGGAAATGTGATAGTTTAGAAATGGCAATGTGTAATGACCACGAGGACAGAATGAAAGAAATATATGTGGAATGAGTGCAAGGGAATTATATATGTTGCAAATGAATGAGATATTAGTACATAGAAATTTCGAGGACGAAATTTTATGAAGGAGGGGTGAATGTGATACCCCAGAATTTTAAAATAATTCTAAATAAGGATTATGATAAATCAAGTAAATGTTAGTATTTAAAACCTAATGTTGAATAATGGAGGTAGTAAAGAATGAATTATGAAATATGAAGAGGATTATGAATGTGAATTAAAAAGAAAAGGATGAATGTACAGAGTATAAATGAGGTGTAGATAGAAGGTATGAAATAAGTTGGTTAAGTAAGGATAAGTACGATTAGAGAAAAAAAAAAGAAAGTTTTCGAAGAATGAGAAACTATCTTGATAGGTACATCAAGAAATGAGTTAAAGTTTTATTAATAAAATTTTAGAGAATTGTGAAATGCGATATTATGAATTGAAATAAGAATGGAATATTCTGATAGTTATTACAATTATGGTATTATTTTTGTAAGTTACGGATATTAAAGCAATAAAATATGATTATTATGGAATTAATTGTTATTTATTAAGATGAAGGTATAGTAATGTGCGATAAATAAAATACGTATGATTAGTACGGCAATTATGATTTTGAGGACGGAATCCTGTTAAGGGGGGAAGAATGTGAGGATCTGAATTTCCAGGATTTCTTTAATAATATTAAATGCGAATTTAATTGATAAAATTATCAAGGTTGTTAAAGAAATTATTATTTTATGTGAATTAAGGTATGTGATATGATTTAATTGATAAATTAAATTTGTACAGAGATGGTGATGAATTGTGTTGAATTAAAATAATTGAAAAGTAAATAAATTGTTTAAAAACAATTTATGAGAAATAAAAGAATTTCAGATAAAGGTACAATAAATTGTACAATTAAATTGTTATGAAAATGTAGAAATTATGATTTAATAATGTATGTGGTAATGTGAAATATGAAAAAATTGGATATGTATATTTATACATTTGTATATATATGTGAATGTTTAATTGATAATTATAGATTTCATTAATTATGAGAATAAAGGGATTAATAATTAAATTAATCCAATTTTAAATAAAAAGTGGATGAGGAAGTTAGTAAAATTGTAATGATGAATTTTAGATTTAATTAAGATTTATGGAGGAAGTTTAGAAATTAATTGAGAAGGAAAAGTAATTATATAAATTATATAATAATAAATTATATAATTTATATAAGGAAATTAAAATAAGGTATAAAGAAAATAATAATTATATAAATTATATAAGAATAATTATGTAATTTATATAAGGTGATTAAATGGAATAAGATTGGAGGAAATAAAGAAATTATTTAAGAAAGGAGAATGTAAATATATAAATTATATAATATTAAGTTATATAATTTTTATATAAAGCAATTATTGTAAATATTAAAGAAATTGAATAATAAATAAGAAAAATAAATGTTTTAAGTTATTAAAAATTTATATTTATGTATTATGGATATATATGAGATATATTGCTATAGTAGAAGCACAAGCACAGGATGTATGACACACATCAAGCGTGATAAGGTATGTGCTACGTGAATCATAACTGTTGAACTTGCTGAGCCGTTGTGCTCATTACTTGCTTAATAAATATTTTTGCAGGAAAGAAATAACTTTCAAGAACATCAGATATGATAGAGATGAATTATCTAGAAGATTGGAAACGTAATTGTCATATGTTCAACATTATAATTCAATGTGAATAATTTGTCAAGGTTAAGTTAATATTTTGTATGTACATGTATGTTGGATCTGGATAGAGCGAGTAGTGTTAAATTATGAATTGTGATTGTTCATGATGATGGTCAGGATAGAAATTATTATGAATTATGAATTATGAAACAAAGTAAATTGTATGGATATAAAGAATACTAAATTATGAATGCTGAGCTGTTTGACACTAGTAAAAGAAAAGAAAAAGGTTAAGGTTACGATCCATGGGACTAGGATCGAAATGTAAGGATTTTAAATATCCAAATATTTTAATATAATGATTGAATTGAGAAAAAGAAAAAAATTATACCGAAAATTTGGTAATTGATAATATATAAATTAAATAATGGATCAATTTAAGTGATGAAATATTTATTAACGGACCGAAATTTGGACGTAATGAAAATAAGGTTTATTAAATACAAGATTTAAGGGAATAAAGTGGGTCGAATTTCGGGGTCGTTACATCAGCCCCTAGATGAAACTTCCAACATATTTATTCCTTTATTCCTTTATTTCATGCATCTAGGGAGATAGAAAAAGCTGACTTAAGGGAGACAAAGTTCGAAAATCATCAAAAAGAGAGATATAGTGAGAGAAAATAGAAAATAGTAAGAGAAAATAGAAAAACCTAAAAACCTCCATCCTAATTCAAAACCCAGACATTAAAGGAGATAATGAGATAAATTCAAGTCTCTCATTTCCTCATCCTCCAACTTGTAAGGTCAAACTCTAATCTTCTTCAATATTCATGAATTATTGCTTAATTATCTGATAGAGATGTAGAATTTTGAATTTCTAGTTCCTCTATAATATTATCTCAATTTTGATTGTTATATGTAAATTGGGTATCAATTTGAAGTATGTGAAACTGTTTTACTATATCTAGTACTTTGAATTACTTCGATATAATTTTGTGACGTCTTAGGTAAATCTAAGGTTTGTAGGTCTCTAACCACAAAAAATAGACTTAACTGATGATGGATCTATTAGAGTTCATGCCCTAGTGACCAATTATTTGATGTAATTGCTTAATATTTTTGATATTATATTTTATTGAATAAATGAATTGTTTTATTATGATTTTATTTACTGCGTTTTTATAAATGTTAGCATAATAAAAGTCCTTAGAATAGTGATACGAATTATATAGCTTCAAGTATGCGACTTAAACATAAGATTATATAATTACAATTAGTATTATTACTCTTAAATGTCCCTAGTCGAGTATCATTGTTAATGGGACAACAATGATGCATTAAAACTAGTATGTGGATTGACTGATGGCCAAATCTCATTGGTCATAAATGTGACGCCCCCAAATCTGGGCCCACACAGCCCAAACTTGAGTCGTCAAAAGACTACAACAAAATTATTACAACAAAGCACAACGTACTACAATACAGTGTATAATAATACACAACTAAGTCTTCACTATTATTGCCACACTATTTTACAAAACGTGAAATCGAATCGAATCCCGAATACTTCATTCGGATCTTCACGTATTTCAACCATATGAATACCACTGAATAATTCTCTAGCAAACTGTTTCTCGTGTTCATCAACTTCATCAGTAGTAACGTACCAATGATTTCCATTAAAATAGTATTTTCGATAGACTACAGTTTCCACGATAGTGACTAACTTAATTTGAATTCCTCTAAATTGTAACGCCCAAAAGTATATAAACATCATTTTTAAATAATCTTGAAAATCATAGCTGGAACACCATAAATCCCAAAGACTGATATGAAACGTCCATATATTCTGATCCTTTGTGATAGAACATAACCAGGTGATATGACTCTCCCAATTAGTGAGCAGATTAAATGCAATGATTTCCGCAAGTTCATTACATCCTTTAATTGCTTCTAAGAAAGGATCTGGAACGACTGCAGTAGAGCTTTCACTTTCATCCTTACTGGATAGAACACGCATAATTTTTGCCCTAGGCAAAAGATTCAACTCTGAGTTTGTAGGAAGATTATTCGTCGTCTCTTGATTCGCAGGTACATTTGTTTCGGGCACTCCATTGTTAATTTCCTGATTTTCATATGCCATATTCAATTGTAATCACAAAATAATTGTTAGTTCAAACAAACTGACTCATCTCTTCATGTTCCTACATTTAAATCGATTTATTAGATAACAAAATCTAATTTAGGTAGGACACACTAGTGATTGATTCTATTCGTCTCTCCCCTCCTAGTTCTAACCCCAGATCTCCATTAAAGACCATATCCCTAAGCTCTGATACCAACTGTGACGCCCCCAAATCTGGGCCCACACAGCCCAAACTTGAGTCGTCAAAAGACTACAACAAAATTATTACAACAAAGCACAACGTACTACAATACAGTGTATAATAATACACAACTAAGTCTTCACTATTATTGTCACACTATTTTACAAAACGTGAAGACTATGATAACTATTCCTCGGACCCTCACTCCATTCCCCGGCTAGACCCTGTTATGTTTTCATTTCCTGTTGAAAAACAATGGAACAAAAGAAAGGGTGAGCTCAAATAGCCCAGTAAAGAATATCATGACTAAGATAATGACGAATAAATTATCATTAGTCTTCAACAGTTGAGTTCTTGATAGAATACAATAGACTACAAGGTTTATATCAAAAACTGCAGTTAAATTCTTAAACAACGTTCAGATCAATAATAGCAGCGGAATGAGTAATCTATTAGAAGAATAATGCAGACTATAATGTCCACTCGGTTCTCCTTTTTAGGAAAAACATCATCAACTTTTATCATCTGAAATATCATTAGTCAAGATAATACAAATTCACAGTTCCTGATCATAATCATGCAGATCAACAGTTCATCTTTGCACTACGGGCCAAAGATATTCAATATAGCACCAACGGTCATGATTATACCAGATTCAGCCTTTGGTCATAATCATACCAATCAACAGTTCATCTTTGCACTACGGGCCAAAGAGAACATTCACCACGTGCCATAAAAGACACCGAACAGATGTATCGCCTTTAACCTATTATATCGCCTTTAACCTATCATTTGTTCAACAAATATATCACATTTGTGCCTCCGGCCACAAATATTCACCACAGCTTGATTCTTGATGATTAGTACAAATAACAGTGATACAAATGATGAACAGAAGAAACATGATAAACAATAAGTATCAGAAGTTTACTTTGTGCAGATTCAAATAATGTCCAAATTGTCAACATGATGTGGAGTGAAATTTAAAAATGATATTCAAGATCCACAGTTCAGAATAACGGTTACAATTCAATAGAAAGGTTCACGTAAATAGGAAGGTTCAGTTGAAATAATGAAGTTCAACTATTATGGAACATATAATATTTTCAGGAATTATAGAAGCAATAGTTCCATAATAAATTTCGATTTAGGAGTATGAAAGAAAATAATATCCCTTACCGTAGCAGGTTTGATTAACAAAAGGTGGAGGAAATTAATACAAAGGGTTATTCACCAACAGGCGGCAATCCGCTCCGTAAGGTTATTCCCACAATTTAATAGAATTTGAGTACAAAGAGTTATTCACCAAACAGGCGGCAATCCGCTCCGTAAGGTTATTCTCAGAGATTAATAATGAATGAATACGAAAGGTTATTCACCAACAGGCGGCAATCCGCTCCGTAAGGTTATTCCCACAATTTAATACATGGAAATAAAAGGCACGTCTTATGAGTAAGGAAGAAACAATATTATTATCGAGAATCAAATAATGATAATCCCTTACCATAGTACGTTTGAATAATGGAAGATGAAAAAGATGGTATCCCTTACCTCAACACGTGACTGGATATTGATTTAAATGAGGTTGATTAACTTGAACAGTACACGTATACTTATAGATCTTCACAAATACTCAAGATGACTTAAGCACACTTAGAGAGAACTTTCACAAGAAGTATTTAGAGAGAGAAAGAAAGAACAAGTAAGGAAGTTTATGAAAAATCCTTAAGTTAAGGCTTCTATTTATAGCCAAAAATCTTATCATTCCTTTAATCTAAACCATTCATTTAAAAAATCATCTTTTAATCTACACCATCCATTTCAAATTTTATATTATCTTTAATCTACACCATTCATTTCATATCACCTAACTTTATATTATAAACAAATTAATTCAATTATTCAATAATAATTCACACTTTAATCTACACCATTCATTTCATATTACCTAATAATCACCTAACTTTATATTATAAACAAATCAATTCAATTATTCAACAATAATTCACACTTTAATCTACACCATTCATTTCATATTACCTAATAATCACCTAACTTTATATTATAAACAAATAACTTTATCAATTCAATTATTATGACTAATTGTTATAAATACAGTATAGTTAGCTCTTAGATATCAAGTCAATAAATTAATGAAATACAACTGTTTAAATAACATCATAATAGAGATAACAATAATGTAAAAGAAAGCATACGTTACTGTGTAATGACAATTATTGATTCAATAATGTGAATTACTGTGCATATGTTACTGTGACAATTATTAGGTTCAATAATTTTAAAAACAGTGCAGCAACAATTATTGACTCAATGATATAAAATACAGTGTAATGACAATTATTAAATCAATAATACAAAATACTGTGTAACAACAATTATTGAATTGATAATATAAAATATTATGCAGTGACAATGAAATGATGCGTAACAGTTACGGTGTCAATTATCAGACCAATAATATGAGACACTATGCAATACCGTGTGTTACTGTAGAGTACCGTGTGCTACAGAAAATACCAAAAACTACCGTATGCTACTATTCTTTTATCACCGGTATTTTAACAGTTCCGTTGACTATTTTTATTTAAAAAGATTATTTCTGTCGTTTTCTATATCCGACAAATATTCCGTTGTGGGGTCCACCAATAATTTGTTATTTCGGCGCCGTCGTACGACACGAATATTCCCCGACCAAACGAATATTCCCCGACAAAGCGAATATTGTCCGACAAAATAAAATTTGCACATAACATCCTTAACTTTTAACTTTATCGATTTAACCACTTACTGTTTCAAAAAAATATATATATATGAAGAAAAATTAAATTTTGTATTTCATAAAATTCGGGGTCTTACAATAAATATATGAGATATTGAGTCAATGCATAAGTACATGTTAGAGAACGATGTACTGGATAGACCCACCATAAGAATTCTACGCGGAGCATTATGCAAAGTGTCATAAGAAATTCTCATAGTGACAATGATGTAATGATCCACCGATCTGAAATCTCTATATTATTATACAAGAATTTATGTACTTTGATATCATCAAAGGTCACCTTTTATAGGGTGGACAATAAAGGTGATTATTGGGTACATCATAAATCGTGTGAGGAATATGAGTGATTTAGATGTAATTTAACCCTCCTATATATTAGGGGTGATATCCATAAGCCTCTTAATTGAGTAAGTCTATGAAATGCATAGTCATGCTCAAATAGTGATTTGTTTCATATAGTCTACTCATTGATCAAAAAAACTTAGATTAAATTATGAAGAGTATGACACATTCCATGCCTCGAGTTTAATCTAGGATATCAAGGTTAAAAGGATTAAATTATATTGAAACATTGGTCACGAAAAGGTTGCATCGAATCACCGATCTTATTATTACTTGGGTTACTGTGATGCATTACTAGATGTCACTCACTGTTTATAATTTTATAATATGATGTTAAAATTATTGTCAACGTAATAATAACCTATAGGGTCACACACTTATAACGTAATTAAAAGGGAATTAATTTAAATTATAAGAATTTAAATAAATAAGATAACTTGTATATATATGTATATTAATTAAGTAAGATTTAATTAAGATAATATATATCTATATATATATATATATATATAGATATCAGTAGAGAAAGTAACGTAAGAAAAAAAACCTAAACCCTAGCCGCTTTTAGAAAGAGACTAGAGAGAAAATTTAGAAAATATTCTCCCTTTTGCTGCAGATTGTGTGACGATTCGCAGAGCGTTCGTGTGGATACCATAGAGTCGCAGTTCCGTTAGATTGCGTTGAAGATTCGAAGTATTGCAGAATTCTCCATCGTCTCCATTCAAGCTCGGATAAACGGTAAAACAAATCTAAACATCTGATTTAATATGTTTTCGCATGGATCCTTTTTAGGGTTTCGAAAATCGATATGAAAATTTTAAATTCCACTACTTTTACGATCTGAAATCCTTATAGGATCTATAGTTAAAAATTCATGTAAATGTATTAATTGGGTTATATTCTTAATTATGAGCTTAATATAAGGTTAAAGGCCTTCAAATCCATATTTAAAGGAATTGAGATCCTCTTCCAATAATGAACTTTGAATTTAAATTGTATCATCCTTGTTTAGTTTGAATTTGTGCAAATTGTGAGCCTGGGCGAAAGCCTAACACCTCTAAAGCTATATTTGGAGGAATTAGGACCTTCCTCCCATGGTGAATATTTAAATTACGCTAGTAAATGGATATTGGTGCATGTAAATCACTTAAAGGCCTTAAAGCCCTTTGGGTAGGCTTTTACCTCTCAAGGTGGAGTTTATGACACAAATAATGGATTATTAATGTAATTTGGTGATGGATCCAATGTGATGATTTTCTTACCTTAAGTTGAACCCTAACCCATTTGTTTGCTTTTGGGTATTCAAAAACTAAATAATTTTAAAAATGTAATACCCGAGAATGTTACGTGGTATTGTAAATAAAATTATTATCAATGAATGAATTTTCTCACCTTAAGTTGAACCCTAACCCAACATGTGTGTGTGTGTGTGTGTGTGTGTAATATATATGTGTTTGAGATGAGAATTAATAGTTAAACGAGCTAATATGTAATGACCGCAAATATTACGACCTATTTCCATTATAATTGATGTCGTATTAATCAATGAAATGGAATTATAAATTTATTTTATTTTGCATTCATGAATAATCATATCAACGTGTATAAGGTTGGAATTAAAGGGAAGCTCACTTGGTGGAATTGTTAAACCAAGTGACTAACCTAGAAATAATATATATCGATAACGATAAGATCAAAACCCTAAACCGATGTCCCAATTAAAAACATTAGGGTTTATAATTAAACCAGTGCATGGTAGAGTAAATAAAATTCCAACGAAAGCCTAATGTGATGATTTAATTGATCCAACTAGGACATTTGATACTTATGACCCTAAATATAGCATTAAACATGCTAGGGTAAATTTTGGAATACTAATTAATATTATGTGATTTAAAGGTATAGATTAAATACCTAGCTCATGGAAATAATTTAATAACCCAAGGAAGTAATGATGGGAGCCCAAATGAATTTAATTAGGAGCCCAAGTGAATTTAAATTGTTAGCCCAAGAAATTGAATTCCAATAGCCCAAACAATAGCCCAAACAAGTCAAAAATTAGTCAAAGTTTACAAGTTGGTTGATATATATATATATATAGTCAATTAATAACTAAAAAGAAAATCAAATCATGGGAAAAGGGGAGTAGGTGCCGGCAATATGGGGGGAGGAAATAAAAAATGGTGCAATGCTCAAGGCCCTTAAATGACTCACATGCTAAGCCTACCCCATGCTCCATCAAATCCCCTAAAAAGTGGATCTTGCTTTGACCCAAATTAAGAGCTTGATTAACTAGTTGTTGGATGATTAAGGTAGCCTAAATAAACCTAAGTTACCTCTATAAATATAAGACTTGGCCAACTCTTGCAAGAGTTGGTCATTTGCTAAGTCTTTGCTAGAGAGAAAAAGAGAGAAACTAGAAAGCAAGAGAGAAGAAACTTTAGGGTTCTTGAGAGAAAATTAAAATACCAAGAAGAGTTGTGTGTGGGGGGGAGGGAGTCTATGAAGCAAGGGGGTTCTTGGGGATGCCATATAGCTTCATCTCCTACTTTGGGAAGCAATGGAAACAAGCTATTAGGAGCAAAAGGTATAAATTGCTCAAAACTCTAGTTTAATGCTTCAATTGGTATATTATGTGATTTCTATGTTAGAAAACTTATTTTCAAAGTCTAAATGGATAGATCCATGCTATATTGGTAGATATAGGGTTACATGGGTTTATCATGGAGTTTTATCGATGTTTATGTTGAAAAATTTCATCAAACTCGTTGAATAAATTTTTATCGACGAAAATAACGTAACCTAAAACATAGCAGCCCCTTATCGGAATTATTGTGCACGATCCATAAGTCGGATTCATAATCCGTCAATTTTTGGTGATAGATACATAAAATATGAAGATTCTCCAAGTTGAATGACTAAAATCCGATTTAAAATGAGCAAGATATGAATTTTCTACCAAAACACCCCACTGATTTTAGGGCTGTGCGTAATAGTCCAGTTTGGAGATAATTTCAGTGACCAAAACAAATACAAATTTGATGTTTGATAATGGAATCTTGTATTTCGGAAAGATACGAATCCATCGATACCTAATAGACCTCAATCGGAGTTATAGAACTCAAGATATTCAAGTTTTCATGGAAGACCCCAAATCCGAAAATCATAAAAAACATTCTGCCTATTTTAAGAAATAAACTGACCGGTTCAGCCTTTTTCGATTTTTCATGATTTCTAGGTGGGGCCGGTTCAGGCATTTTTAGGCCGGTTCTTGGGTTGATTCAAAAAGAGAAAATGCTTGTAATTTATAAAGAATATTATAAAAATTTTAAATCTGAAATTTTATGTCATTTGGCATTTATTAGAATTAACGGTGGATTAAAGCTTACTAAATTAATGATAATTATAGAAAAATTATTATTAATTATAAAAAAATGATATTTGAACTCTTAGCATATTATTTAAGTGATATAAAATAATATGTGAAGAAATTGGGTAATTCATTATCATTTAGCTATTTATTAGTATGTGTTTAAGTGAATAATATAATAAATTATTATTTAATTAGTATTAAATAATAAGTAAAGTTAAAGAATTAGTTAATTATTATTTATTCAATATTAAATAATAATTAAAGTACATTAAAGTTAATAAATTAAGTATTTATTATTTAATTTATACTAATTAAAGTAAAATAATAATTAATAATTATTTAATATTTAAATAATAATTAAAGGATATTGGAGTTAATAAACTAATTATTTATTGTTTAATTAATATTAAATAATAATAAATAAAGTTAAATAAATAAATTATTATTATTTAATATTAAATAATATTTAAGGGACACTAAACTTAATAATCTAATTATTTATTTTTTAATCAATATTAAATAATAAATAAAGTTAATCAATTAATTAATTATTATTTAATTAATATTAAATAATGATTAAAGTATAAATGAATTAATTACTAATTATTTGATTAATAATAAGTAAGGTTAACCAATTAGTTAATTAATTATTATTTAATTAAATGTTAAACAATAATTAATGAATACACAAACACTTAAAATATTATTAAATGATTAATAATATTAGTAAACAATTAAAATATCATTAAATGATTAATAATATTACTAGACACTTAAAATATTATTACACGATTGATAATATTGGGAATTTATTAAAGTGTTATTAAGTGATTAATAATGCTAATAAGCAATTAGAGAGTCATCCAAATGTATTAATATTGTCTTGAAAATTATGGGATATTGATGAGGGAGTTAATGTGCTTAAGTGATAACTTAACTAAAACTTAACATGAATCCCTAAATGTTGTACTAATTGTTAGACCGACGTTATTATTGTTAGGTCTTTCAAAGGGAGTCTAATTAATCTGAATTAGCAGTACGTCGTGAAACAGACAAGTTTCCTAACCTTACTCAAATTTCTTTTGAGCAAGTCCTTTGAAGTTAATTATTATTATTCAAATATGAGCTGAGTGGTTTAATAATTGTTAAATTATTCCACATCTATATGATCCTTAACATCCGCACTTTGTGCATTTGAATTCTTGTTTCATTATTGATTTGTGAAAGATTTAAAACTCTCAAATTATGAATTGAATTGAAAGAGACGTTTATGCCTTTTGTTCGACTAGACAATTATCTATGAATTTTTACAAGCTATCCAAACCATAGTGTTACGAATTCTTATACTGAGATTGAACAACCCCGAATGGGGAGTAACCTAAGTATCTGAAATACAATACACGTGGAACTAAATGTTATGCATACACATAGTGTACAAATGGTTTATCTCCTCAAGTACAGTTCTAATCATATAACCTAAGGGGGACAATTATAGGATTGATTCCTTAAGAGAAGTAGTTCATGGTCTATTTGACCGCTTAGATTTTAATAATCAATTGTCTATTATTATTCAAGGCTTTGATTATACTGTTGTTAAATTATTTCAAATCCTTTGAGTTATTCATTTCGTATTCATTCATGACATATCTCATATCTATTTAATTAAAACTTGTTGAGCAAGCTAGTTGCTCATTTTTGCTATGTCATGAACCTTATTGCAGTGAAACCTGAAAGTTCAAAGGTTGATAAAGGTAAAAGAAAGTTGAAATCCTAGATGTTTGAAAAGTTGATTGCCTGCTTATACATTTTGAATTAGTTGTTATATTGTAACACGAACTTATGTAATTATTTATTTGTGATGTATTTTTGGATTACGGCTACGAACCTTGGGACTAGTAGTAAACCTTTTGTATAAACAACGTATGTTTATTTTATTCCGCATTAGTATATTATATTGTTTGGAGATGAATGACTGTATGATGACGTGAGCACCAAGTTCGAGGTACTAGTATCTGAATTTGGGGGTGTCACATAATAAATTTAATTAACTTGAATTAATTAACTAAGAAATGAAAAAGAAAATCCAAGAGGATTAATTAATGGAGAGCAAGTTAAATCTTATATATGAATTAATATAGAATGATGAACCTTGTGTGGCAAAGTATTAATGATAATTTAATGTTGAATTAAAGTTCATGAAAGGTATAAGTAATTCTTTTATTTAATTAGTGGATTAGCATAAGTATTTTATTTAATTAATAATACAATGAGAAAATTAATTAAGTCAACATTGTATGTATTACATGTATTAAATGTAATATATATGTATTGTGTAACATGGCCAAATCTTTATATATTATGTATTGTATAAAGGGTCCATGTAGGGTTTATTAGATAGCCCAAGTGTAATGCACAAATTGAAATTTATGTTAGGCCCAAGTTTTATATTATTAAGTATACTTACATGTATGATAATGTGTTAGGGTGACCCAGCTTATAGTAGTGATATATTGGTGTCAAGCCCAATGAATTTAATAAACTAGCCTAATTAGTAGCCAATTTATAATAAAGGAATTACTTGAGCAAGTATGGAAGATATATATATATATATATATATATATATATATATATATATATATATATATATATATATATATATGTGTGTGTGTGTGTGTGTGTGTGTGTGTGTGTGTGTGTGTGTGTGTGTGTGTGTGTGCGTGCGTGCGTGCGTGCGTGCGTGTAGGTATACAGTTTTAATAGTGGAATGCTATATGTAATTCATGCATAAATTCTAAGTACCACCTAGCTTCTACATGTGAGAATATTATCGGATAACCTAATTTGGTGGGAGAATTATATACATATGGATATATGTATATGTTAGCTAAATTATATTAAGTGAATTAATAAAGCAAGTATTGGTGTTATTTATATATGAGTATATATATGCATGTAAAGTATATAGTTAATTAGTGGAGTATGGGGTGTTACACATGCATGGTTTCTTATTGCCACCTAGCCTATGTTTGTTAGAATTTCATTGGTTAGTTTTGTTTTGGTGAAAGTAATTTATACATATAGATCGATGTATGTATAGTTTTGCATGCAAATATTAGCAAATTTAGTGGAGATTCTCTACACATTTTATATCAATTGCATTTTATTTCATCTTAAATATTCACCAAGTCTAAAGAGGGTTAGTAGAGAGAGATCTTCATTCTTCACTAAGTCTAGAGAGAAAGATTAGCTTGTGAGCATTTGAGAAAGGAAGTCTTGCATAGAAGAGGAATGTTGAGATCAAACATTAACATGGAAAAATCATTCTTCAAGTCTCATAAAGGTTGAAAAGTACTTCTACATCTCTAGTTATTTATGTTGTTTATAGTTTTAAGATTAATGCATATTTGTGTTGAAGGTCATAGTGAATCCGAAAATATACAGATGGTGTTCATGGAAGTGTTGTGATGATATTGTATGTTTGAGGCTTGTATAGATATGTTGATACATGTGGTCATTTTAAGTTTGAAAAACTATGTTATTAAGTTTTTTGGTTAGTTCTATAAAAACTATGTTTATAGTTTTATGGTTAGTGTTGAATATGCTAAGCTATGATCCATGCATGACTTTTTGAATTTCAATAGAAAAATGCTAGGTAACTAGTTAATAGTTCTTTGGTTTATTTGGAGAAAATTTTATATGATTGGACAATACAATCCACCCTATGCTATGTTTAGATTGGAAAATGAAATGAGTGAAAAAATGAAATAATGAATATAATGAAATGAAGAATTGAATGATTCATTTCATTCCAACTAGAATGAATGAGTCATTCCATACTCTCTCCTAAATAATAAAATTCACAAATTTGAGAGAAATAAAAATGGTCCATTCCATTCTAATAGAGCAACCAAACACAATTTGTTTCATTGTATAGAATATAAAATCACAACAAGAATTTTGTCCCTGCCGGGTTTCGTCCAGATTTAGGTCAGGTTTTGTCTGGGTGATATGTCTTCCTCTATCTATGTTGGTAACATTTAATTGGAATTGTGGTTTGAGTGTACAACTTCCCCCCTTCTCACCCATAAGTAACGCTTGAATTTCGGCCAACAAATCTACTTCCTCCTCTTCTTGCACTTCATTTAAGGTGTTGTTTCTCTTCCCAAAAATCCCTAGCAAGCACCAAGTCGATCTTTTCCTCTCTGCATTTAGTTTATGCCATTGAGACGGAACTAAAAATAAATTTTCTTTATTTAATTTATGCCATTCACTAAGTCTATGGAATCCCATATAAATTTGTTCCCTTTTCTATGCTTTAGTTGAGTTCTATCTAAGAAAATTTTCAATTTTGATGCTCAATTACATTAATTTTCTTGGGATTTTTGATACATACATATAAATTATGGTTTCTATAAAAAAAGGATGACCTTCCATTTCAATTTACTATGCAAACTATAAATTATGCTATGTTGCAGATTATAAAATGCCAACAAGAAGAGAAACGTATAAGCTATGTTAAACATATTCAATTGTTTTGATTTATTTCTCATAATAGTTATTGTTCTTTCCACTTTGAATTCCATGTTAATTCATAATTGGTGCACATAGAGAACGATCAACAATTAGAAGTACATTGCACATAGATATATACTTCGCTAATTCAGTGATTGTTAATGTACTAATCATTAAGCTATATTATTAGGTTATTTAATAATGTCTTTTTATAATTATAGTTGTTTCTTAAAGAAAATTTTCCATCTTTCAATTTAGTTTGGCTGATATACATCATAATGGTATATGTTGTTCACTAAGATGCTTAATATTTGTTTAATAAATATGTTTAATATTTATCTTAGAAAAAAAAAAGAAACTTAGTATTTTAATTCAGATTGTTTGAGTTGTTATAAATGTTCTTAATACTTTTCTCCTATGTGATTACAGGTTTCATTTTTATTACACTCTAAATATTGAACAACAACAAAAAATAGAGTTTTTGCTTAAATTTATTTGCAAAAGTAGTTGAAGACATCCATTGGTATTTCAATATTCATATTCAAATCCATGGTGATTTTAGTAATGTGCAATGTATGGACATGTATGATTAGCTGAAGAGGTTTAAAAAGTTTGGTTGCTAAAGTAAAATAATATTTAGTTTAAATATTTATTAATTTGACTGTGGTATCATTCTTGCAAATAATAAACTATTTATGCACTTACTTTCTCCTCAATTAAGATATCTTGATATTAGTTATAAGCTATATTGCATTTAAGATATTTTCTATCATATCTCTTATTACTTAAACTTGCATTGAAGTGTAGATATTGAAAAAAGTTCACCATTCATTGGCCATGATTTAAATTTGTATTGCATTTAGTTATGGAGTTTAATAATTGAAATGTCACTATAGGACTCTCCTAGGTGTTGACAACCAAATTTTATGCCTATATTTGATAATTATTGACTATTTGTAACAAGAGAGTGACAATATAAAATCATGATAGCTTAGAGATGTCAATGGATGATTTACAAAGGTAAAGAGAATTACTAGGAAGATGCTTACAGGTTTTGGGGTACTAAAGGACAAAAAAGATGCGCAAAACACCATTTTTGACATTATAGAATACTTGTAGCCCTTTTTCTTCCTCTTAGCAAATCCAAATATGGCCAAATTAGCTAACATTATGAAGATCATGAAATGAGTTTTTTGGATTGGGATAACATGTCTCGTAACTCTTCCCGAATTGAAAGTTATGACTATTTGACATTAAGGGGACGAAAGTTGAAGAGTCTCATGTGCCCTTAAAAACAGGAGCCAATTAAGCTGCAGCAATAGCTGCGGCTCAAGCCCTTTGTCGCAACCATAGCCGCGACGCCCCCTTAAGCACTATTTATTTCTTGTTTCTTCATTTCTTGAACAAGAAAAGAGAGTTAAGAAATTCTAGAGAGAAAAATTCTGAAAAATACATTAAAAAGTGATAAAGAGAGAAAAATACAATCAAATTTTCACTTGTTTATCTTTTCTTCAACATCTAATCATTCAAAAGGAGTGAGAAAATCATTTCGAGCCATGAAATTCAATCTCCATCCTCAAGCTAGTAATGTCTAACTCTAACTTTCCTAAATTCAATTGAACTATGAAGAATTGCTAATTTCTATCCTTATATCATCTTTACTTTTTAATTAATATGTGAATTGGGTATTATTTTGAATCATGTGAAAATTTATTAAATTGCTTGTGTAGAAATTTTGAATTATAAATTGTTGAAAACCTAGGTGAACCCATGACAATTAAGCCTAGCCCATGATGGATCTAGAAATTAGATTTATGTAATTGCTTAAATTTTAAATTAATTCCTTATTTGTGAGCTTAGGAAGAGGCCCAAGGCTTTTAAATTAATATTTAGAAAAATTGGGGCCTTCTTCTAATTATGGACTTTAAAATTAAGGAAAAATTACATATATTAGTACCTTTTTAAAAATAATTACAAAAATCATACGTCTATAAAATATTTACAAAAATATTACATTTTTTAATTTTATTTATAATACTAATGTAATTATAAGTCCTTAATTTAAGGGATTAACATTAATAACTGATATGATAAATTAGTGTCTAATTTAAAATAGATTTTTTTTGAAAGACGTGATAACCGCCATTAGGATTCTTCCTTTCTTCCATCTGTGTTCGTGTGTTTCGCTTTCATCTATCTCTGTTTGTATTCCTTGCTTTCATCTATCTCTGTTCGTTGTCTTTGCTTTCATCTCACTCGGTTGATCGTGTATCAGTGTGTTATTTGTTGTCGTTGTTTGTTATCGTTGTCATCTGATCGTTGGACTTGCTATTCTGTTTATGTTGATTAGATTTGTGTAGAATGATTGATAAAATGAAGAAGTACGGAAAGAGGAAGAGAATCACGGAGGGGGATGGTGCTAAGGGCTTGAAGAAGGTTGTTGTGGATAGTAAGGGGAAGGGGCAGAATGCAGGTCAGAAATCCAGTAAGAGTGAGGATAGGTTGGTTATTCATAGTGATATCAAGCATTCTGAAGTTATTTTAGATGATGTTTTTGATGTCGATGTAGTTAAGTCAGAAGGACAAGTGCTTGGCCAGAATATAATTTTAACAGAAAGAATTTTAAAGGTTTGTCAATTTAAATTTTGTTATTTTATGATCATATAACTGTTGGTATATCCCAGTTAGTATGTTTTTGGTTACCAGTAAAAGGTGTTTTGGTTACTATCTTATAATTAGTTGGTTACTATCATATAGTTGTAGAGTTACCATTAAAAAACATATTGGTTACTGTGCTATAACTAGTTGGTTACTGCTTTAGTATGTTTGTTGATAAGGTTTGCTTATGATTTGGAATCTATTATTGTTCACTCAATGTGGTGTTTTGCTTACTTTTGTATGTTGGTTACAATGTATTTATGTAGTATAAATTTGTGTAGTAACTGTTCGGTTACTATGTTATAACTGGTTGGTTGCTATCATATAACTGGTTGGTTACTATCATATAACTGTTTGGTTACTATTTAAACTGATATGTACTACATCTTGTTAATATTTTTTTTAGCACTAGATTATATACACAACTGTTTGATTACTGCTTTAGTATGTTTGTTGGTAATGTTTGCTTATGATTTAGAATCTACTCAATGTGGTGTTTTGGTTACTTTTGTATGTTTTTTTGGTTACAATGTATTTGTGTAGTATAAATTTGTGTAGTAACTATTCGATTACTATGTTATAACTTATTGGTTACTATCATATAACTGGTTGGTTACTATCATATAACTGGTTGGTTGCTATCATATAACTGGTTGGTTACTATCATATAATTGTTTGGTTACTATTTAAACTGATATGTACTACATCTTGTTAATATTTTTTTTAGTACTAGATTATATACACAACTGTTTGATTACTGCTTTAGTATGTTTGTTGGTAATGTTTGCTTATGATTTGGAATCTACTCAATGTGGTGTTTTGGTTACTTTTGTATGTTGTTTTGGTTACAATGTATTTGTGTAGTATAAATTTGTGTAGTAACTGTTCGGTTACTATGTTATAACTTGTTGGTTACTATCATAGTAACTGATCAGTTGCATCATATAACGGGTTGGTTACTATCATATAACTGTTTGGTTACTATTTAAAGTTATATGTACTACATCTTGTTAATATTTTTTTTAGCAATAGACTATATAATATAACTATTTGGTTACTGCTTTAGTGTGTTATGGTTACTATTATATTATGATGTGGTAACTATTTTTGAAAAGTTAATGTGAGATGTTGAAGACTTTTTATAGTCTGTTTTGGCTACTGTGTAATTGTTATATTATGCTTCTGCAAGTATGATATTTATTTGGTATTAATATTGTTTTATTTTGTTTACTAATAATTGTGCAAATCTGATTTTGTTTATTTGCAGTTATGGGATTTATATTACGAGGTATGCAACAGGAAATTTACAGGAAAAGTTATATATTGGTGCGACGTGGAAGTCCCCAGCATTATTGCAAAGAGACTGAACCAAAGTCAGCTGGAGAAGTTTAAGGCAACATGTTTTGGGAATTTTATGGAGTTTGGTGATTAACACCAAATGTATTCCCAAATTATTCAGCATGCTCTTGTAAGGGAGGTTCACCATAGCGATGATGGTGAAATGTGGTTTTTATTTGGTGAAAAAAGGGTGAGATTTGGTTTGCCTGAGTTTTGTCTAATTTCTGGGTTGAGATGGCAAGGTGAGGATGATATAACTGCATATAAAGGTATGAAGAATGTGATTGTTGAAAAGTTTTTTAGGGACGAAGCTCTGACGCGTAGAAGTATAGGTAGGGTTTATCGGGAGGCAGTTTTTGATGATGATGATGAGGCTGTTAAGATGTCATTTATTTTTTTGGTGTTTAATTTCATTTTATCAACAATTTCTGAAAATTTTGTGGATGGGACAATGGTAAATTTTGTATTTTATGGTGATGTAAGTAGTTTTCCTTGGGGAAAGTCGCATTTGAGATGACAAAGCACTCTTTGTCCAATGCGTTGAAGGGGCGTTTGAAAAAGGGAAGGAATGGTGGTTCAATTTATAATTTCTACAAGGATCATTATACAAAATTGTACAAGTTGAATGGACTACCTTATGTATTCCAAGTTTTTATGTTTGAAACCATTCCGACATTCAAGATTAGGGGCATATGCAATGATGAGCAGCTGTCGGATTTCCGTTTATTTAGATGGAAGGAGCTAGTGAAGCCCCCTACGAATGAGAAGTTGAATGATTTAGTATTTTGTTCCGGACAGGTATGCAGTTTACTTCTAAGTGTATAATTGGTGATCTATTTAGTTATATATTTAGTTACTGATTATATTTTGTGGATTTTACTGTTAACAAAGTAGTTATTTACCTTGATATACTCATTTGGTTACTGATTATGTATGTGTATGTTCATAATAACAAAGTATTTTGTTACCTGAATATACGCATTTGGTTACTAATTAAATTACCCTCATTATTATATATTTATTGTTTTTTTTACTGTAATTGTACAATGTTTGTCAGATGTTTTGGTTACTATTATATAACTGTTTAGTTATTATGTTTTTATATGTTTGGTTACTATTTTGGTTACTGTGCTTTTATATTGTTGGTTACTGTGCTGTTATATGATTGGTTACTATGCTTTTATATGTTTGGTTACTGTGTTGGTTACTGTTTTGGTTACTGTGCTTTTATACTAAATGTACTTAATGTTTTTCAGTTGAGGATAAAAAGGTTGATTCCCACGTCCGAGGAGAAGGAGAGGCTTGATTTGGGCGGGTTTAAATTTTTCAATGGGAAGCATGCTGAAAAGAAGGTTGGAAAAAAATTGAATGGTGACGACATTGGATTTGATCTTTCTGCAGTTAAAGATTTAATTGATGAACGTGTTAGGCCATGGGAGAAAAAAGTGTTTGAAATCAAGAAGGATATTTTAAATTTGCGGGGTGATATTAAGGATGACATGTATGATTTACATGTTCAGTTATGTAAGGACTTTAGGTCCATTATTAGAGATGAGTTATGTGGGATCAAAGATGGTGGGGAGAAACAAGGTGATGGGGATTCTGATTACGATGGTGGTGGTGATGATGATGATGGTGGTGATGATGATGATGATGATGATGATGATGAAGCTGATGATGTTGCTGATGAAGCTGATGATGTTGTTGATGGTGATGATGATGATGATGATGATACTCTTAAAGGTACTAATAATGATGATGACGAAGTTGGTGATATTGGGTTGAAAGTCGATGAGAAGGATAACGAGTTTGATGAGGTTGTTGACGATGTGTTGAATTTTGTTGAGAATAAGGATGGGAATGAAATTCAGATTGGTAATGAAGTTAAACGGGATGTTGTGGCTGAAGAACATCATGAAATAAAAATTAATGATGATGCAGAAAATGTCAAGGTTATATAATATTTGTTTGTTTTGTTGTGTGTTGTGCCTTTTTTTTTAATGATTAATTGGTTGTTTTTCATTTTGCACAGATTGACAAGAATAATGACATGCCATCGTTTGACATATTAAGCCAATGCACTGGGAAAGAGATTGTTGTGTATGTTGCTGATGAGGTTAGTGTTACTGTTATATTGTGACATGGTTACTAGTATATGTATTAAGTTTACTATTATAATATTGGTTGGTTACTATAACATTGTGTGTTGGTTACTATTATATTATAAACAGGGGAATAAATGTGAGGAAGAAAGCAAGTATGGCCTTGATCAGATGGTGTTGACTACACAGGACATAGTGCAGTGTGATGAGTTGGAGAAAAGTGTCTATAAAGTTGGTGACAGACCTATCCGTGAACACGCAAAGAGTGTCGTTTTGCGGTCTCCATATACATCAATGTTTGGATCGGCTGGTTCATCATCTGCTGCTTTGGGTGCTAATCAAACACATGCATGTCCTTCTGCATTTCCGGAAGCATGCATGGAGATGCCATCAAAGCTTGAAGAGGCATTATTTGATCAATGGTTTAAAATTGGTCTAAACAACAGGAAAATGTTTGTTTTTTTTATTGTTAAGTAAATTTGTTTTCTTTGTAGAAACATATGGTTAATATTAAATAAATGTCATGTTTACTATTATTTTATGTTTTGGTTACTGCTTTATAATGGTATGGTTAATGTTATATTATAAGTTGGATGCCATATTTGCGTTCTCAAAATGATGTTTTGGTTACTATTATATAACTGTTTTAGTTACTATTATATAACTATTTGGTTACTGTGCTTTTATATGTTTGGTTACTGATATTAAATAAATGTCATGTTTACTATTATTTTATGTTTTGGTTACTGCTTTATATTTATGTTCTCAAAATGGTGTTTTGGTTACTATTATATAACTGTTTTGGTTACTATTATATAACTGTTTGGTTACTGTGCTTTTATATGTTTGGTTACTGATATTAAATAAGTGTCATGTTTACTATTAGTTTATGTTTTGGTTACTGCTTTATAATGGTATGGTTAATGTTATATTATAAGTTGGATACCATATTTGTGTTCTCAAAATGGTGTTTTGGTTACTATTATATAACTGTTTTGGTTACTATTTATATAAATGTTTGGTTACTGTGCTTGCGTGTATACTAATATGCTTTTATAATGAAGGACCGACAAATTCCCCGAAAAGAACAATAATATTGAACCTGCTTTTCTATTTGGGTCTATCCCAATATCAACAAAAATGTGGTTCTACACATTAAAGACTCCTGGACAATGGTTAGACGATGATGTGAGTTCTTTTTTAAACATTTTTTATTTCAGATAGTAACTAGTGTTAACAGAGTTGGTTACATTCTTTAAATCATTACATTTTTCAGCAATTGTGTAATATTTTTTTTGTTTCCTGGTTCAGCACATAAATGTTGCGTTATATTATTTCCGTAAATTGGCCAGACATTCCAACAGTGTTCATATAAGGGCAACTACTATGGATTGTTGGTTTCATAACAAGATAATTGCTCTTTTCGATGAGTATACAAGAAAAAATGCAGATACGAGTGTTTTGTCTGGGGAGGGTGATGTTGCTGAATACATCCATGGGCTGTTTATGGATGTCAACACACCATGGAAAAATGTTGACTACGTGTTATTCCCCATCCATATGACATCACCGGAGCATTGGTTTTTGTTAACATTTGATGTGTATCGTAGACGTCTTACTGTTTATAATTCTTTACGTCCGAAAAAGAAATCCATGCAAACAAAAATTATGGATGTTTGTGAGCCATACATATTCATTCTTTCCACTTTATTGCGCAATAGTGGTTTTTGGAGGGATAGGTCTGACATTGACTTTAGCAGTGAACCGTATCGCAACAAGGAAGAAGATGATATAATTGAGTTAGAATTTGCAGAGGCGGTTCCTGAACAAGTCGAGGGGTAAGGTTTACATTGTTTACATTTTTTTAATTATTACATATAGGTTGATTTTAGTTTTGATTTTTGTTATCTTTTTTCTGTTTGTGTAGTGATTGCGGGATGTTCACAATATGTTTCGCTGAGCATATCATTCATCAGAAAATTGTTGAAATTCCTATTCCATTTCCCATTGCCCAGTATCGGAAGAAGTTATGCATAAACCTATATATGCATGCAAGGAAGAAACAGTTGGAGGGATATGAGACTGACAGAGAATTTCCAGGAAGATTTTTTCCATATTTTGATTAGTTCGGATATAGTGTTTTGGAACTGTGTATTGTATTTTATTTTGTGGGATATACACAACATTTTTGGGATATAAACAACATTTTTTGAGACAAAGACATATTTTGGGATATACACAACAATTTTTTATTTTTGGAGGGATATACACAACATTTTTGTATGGTTTATGAGTTTGTGATGTTTATTGGATCTTACGTAAATGAGTTACATATTTGATAATGAAAGTAACAATTTTTTTTGGTTGGTTTTTGTTTCTTTTAAGTTATGCTTGTTACATTGTTTGAGATATACAGTTGGTAACCAAATAGGTATACAATGGTAACCAATTATTGTTCTGATAATAACCAGACCATTAAAACATGTTATGGTTACCATTAAAACAAGTGTTGTTTACCATTAAAACATGTTATGGTTACTGTTATGTAAGTGTTTGGTTACTTATTTATTATATTTGTTTTACTGGAGGCAGCTTTACTCAGTTTTGCAGATCAAATTTGCATGTTTACTCAGTTGCCTTAAAGATGTATCGATTGTGAAATGTACATGTCATATCAATTTCATTACAGGTTGTTTTATGTTTTGGTTACCATTAAAACATGTTACGGTTACCATTAGAACAAGTGTTGTTTACCATTAAAACATGTTATGGTTACTGTTATGTAACTGTTTGGTTACTTATTTATTATATTTGTTTTACTGGAGGCAGCTTTACTCAGTTTTGCAGATCAAATTTGCATGTGTACTCAGTTGCCTTAAATCATATGTAAATGGGGTTACATATTTTATAATTCTAGCAGTAATGAAAGTAACATTGTTTGTTGGTTGGTTTTTGTTTCTTTTAAGTTGTGCTTGCTACATCGTTCGAGATGTACAGTTGGTAACCAAATAGGTATACCATGGTAACCAATTATTGTTTTGATAGTAACCAGAGAATTACAAGCTTGTTTAAAGATGTATCGATTGTGAAATGTACATGTCATAGTATAATTGGGTTGCCTAAACAAACAATATCAATTTCACAGTGTATATGTGTGCTTTATATTTGAAATTCATAATGAAATCAGAAATCAAAATATTAATCAATAACAATTTTGTTTATTGTAAACAATAAAAAATGTTACCAACGATATGGATAATGGTTACTCATAGTAAACGATTATATATACATGTATTTTCACTCTTAATGTAATTGCACTATATCAGACCTTTTTTGGTCTTAAAACAGGTGGATTATTGCATGTTTTCCTGTTGTGTCCTTTTTCTTGGCACCTGCTGCATTTGTTTTGAATTTTAAGCTCAGACCCGTGTTTGTACCTCCCTATTTTTTGTCTTCCCGTTGGTCTTCTTGTGTTCGGTGGTTTTACACATATGTTTCTTACTTCGTATGGTATATCCCAGTTTTCTTTGTCATCTAACGGCATGATGGAAGCTGAATATGTGTCGACCAAAGTTGTTTTAAAGTACTTTTTAGAGCAAAAATCATAACAACTCAAATTTCGCTTGTTCATAACAGTAGCAGCGTGCGGACAAGGCATCTCATGGTACTGAAATTTACGACATGTGCATGTCTTTTGGTCGATGTCCACAATATATTGTTTGGCGACATCGTAAACAGTGAAAATCACTAAGTTTGATGTCTCAACCTACAACACAAATTAAGTGTTGTTAGAATAAAGTACATCTGGAATCATTTTCATTGATTGAAAACAGAATAAATATAGTGAAGTAAAGAACTCAATGTTACAATTACAAAACACAATAACATTATAATTATAAATAGTAACCAAACAAGCATCAGTTAGTAACAAGTACAATGATACACTGTAACAACTAATCAGTGGTCAGTAACCATTATAATGTTGTGCAATAAGCAATTGAGTATTAGTTAGTAACCAAAATAATATTACATAGTACGCAAGTTTCCATTATTCAGTAAACAAGTCAGTATTAGTCAGTAACCATTATAATGTTACACAGTAACCAAGTTAGATTTAATCAGTAACTAAGACAGCATTAGACAGTATAATGAAACACAGTAACCAAATGTTAACAAATAGGTTTCTATAAAATGCAAATGCAACTTTTGATGCAATAATTTAAAATTTGTATTAGTTACCTTAAGTTTCTTTGATTTAATGATATTACATTGCAAGCTTCCTTCAGCTGTTGTGGAAAGTGTTGTGAATGTTGATATGGCTGCTTGTTTGTTTGTGAAATACCATCTTTGAACCAGACAACGTAGGCATTCAATCATTGATGCAACGGGAAGATCTCTGATCATCTTGATTGCGTTGTTAATAGATTCGGCGGTGTTTGAAGTCATTGTTGAGTATCTGCTTACAGTCCCATGGAGCTTGGTGCATTTCTCCAACTTGACATCTTCCTCCAAATATGTCCTCATTCGAGGATCAATGGCATCAAGTTCAGCCATGTGTTTGTTGAATTGTTCAATAGTGTAAGCTCTACAAGCCCCGTTGTAAGCCTGTTTAAGTTCCTCTCCTCTCTTTTTGAATCTATTTTTTATATTTTTCAATACATGGTATGTGCAGGAACCATGCATGACGTCCGGAAACACAAAATTCAGTCCTTGTCTAATGGCTTCATGTCTATCTGAGACAATGCATTGACCTTCCCTAACTCCACAAGCAATTCTCAAATTAAGGAAAAACCATCTCCAAGATAATTCATTTTCGCTGTCAACCACTACAAAAGCAATCGGTACAATTTTTCTGTTTGCATCTTGTGTGCTTGCTATCAGTAGTGTCCCCCCGTAAGTTGATTGTATGAACGTTCCATCGATTACAATTATTGGAAAGCAATGGTTCCATGCTTGAATGGAAGCTCCAATGGCAAAGAATAAATACTTGAAACGACCATTTGTTTCCAACTCAATGGATGTGACAGAACCTGATGATGGATTAACATGAACGTTACCATTAGAATTCCAAGTAGAATACAGTATACAAATACTAGTAGTTGGTAACCATTCAGTTGATTAATGGTATCCAAATAAGTTGAGTTGGGTAACCAAATCAGTTTTGTTACGCAACCAAGTAATTATGAAAACCCTATAAAATGTTTTTAATTGTTACCTGGATTTGTTTTCTTCAGCATGTGTAACCATGATGGGATCATTGAGTAGTCGTGTGGATTTCCTCTTACCTTTTCCAACGCTTTCTCCTTCGATCTCCATGCTTTTTGGTAAGAGATAGACACATTATATTCTGTCATCATGTCCTCCACAATATCGGTTGGTGTGTATATTTTTTTCAGATTTGTTAATTTGTGCATTATGCATTCACTGACCAACTCACTATTTGCCTGTCTGTGATCTCCCAGCAATACGTTGACTGAACATGTGTGGATGTCGTTGAATTCTCTCACCTTGAACATACTGGTTTTTCGAAAAGTTGATGCTCTCATCTTCCATTTGCAATTTTCGTCATGTACGCACACTAGCACAAAGTCTCTACGACCTGTTCGTTGAACTTTGTGTTGTCTGTTTTTCCTGATTGAATGCAGCCTCATAGCTTGTGATAGGATTTTTTTGTCTTTGTAAGTTTGATGTAATTGTACTTCACGTTCATTCGGATCTGTTATTACATCATCATGTCGTTCTTCTGTGTATGATCTGTCATGTTGTCTATCTCGTTGTTGTTCAATAATTTCCATTGCAAGGTGATCGACATACTGCGTTCCAATTTGGCAATCGTGAGTTGGTAGTGGAACTAGTGCTGAATTCCCTTGTGTTGATCTGATTGGCGTTACATTGTGAATCACATGTTCTTCTACATTTGTCAAAATTGTTGTGTGTTCCCTTCGGTGTTCAGTTTCTATAATCACTGGGAATTTACCTTGCTCATCGGATTTTCTACTGACTTCAATAAAGAATCTGAAGGTTGCTTCATCTGATATACTGATTGGTGGAATATCGCTTCTAATCTGAAATTTTATTGACAATGTTGTTGCATTTGTGTCTAGCCGTAATGCACTGCATATCATGTTCTGCATTTCTCTGAACGTACAAGTTGATTGAACTAGTATGCTGGTAACTTCAAATTTGGTGTATTGGTTACTATCAGTCCATATACCGTTGAAATAAAGTACAACTGGAATCATATCCATTGCCTTGCAACAGAATAAGTATTGGTAAAGTAACCAAATAAATGTTAGGCAGTAACCAAACTACATGATGTTAGTAACCATAACATAAAAAACATAAGTAATTAAGTTTGCATTAGTCAGTAACCAAGCTAGAATTCGTCGGTAACCAATTAAGCATTAGTCAGAGACCAAGATAATGTTACACAGTAACCAATTCAGAATTAATCAGTAACCAAGTCAGCTAACAAGTAACCATTAATATAAAACCCATAAGTAATTAAGTTTGCAATAGTCAGTAACCAAGGTAGAATTCGTCGGTAACCAATTAAGCATCAGTAAGAGACCAATATAATGATACACAGTAACAAATTCAGCATTAGTAAGTAACCAAGTCAGCTAACAAGTAACCATTAATATAAAACCCACAAGTAATTAAGTTTGCATTAGTCAGTAACCAAGTTAGAATTCGTCGGTAACCAATTAAGCATTAGTCAGAGACCAATTCAGCATTAGTAAGTAACCAATTCAGCTATTAATAAGTAACCAATTCAACATTAGTCAGTAACCAATTCAGCATTAGTAAGTAACCAATTCAGTTATAGTGATTAAAAAGCCAGCATTAGACAGTAAATAATACAAAATAGTCAGTAACCAAGACAACATTAGATAGTAAACAATTTATATAACCTTAGTAACCATAATATGAATTATGTTTTCAATACATTTTGCAATAACAACATTCAGTATTCAAATTTGGTTACAATTATAAGATAGAAAAACTTAATAAAGGTAATCAATATAGTAATTGATAGTAACCATAGGTAACTATATGCTTATAAATTTTGAACTGACATACCTCAGTATTTGTATCGAAGTTGAAGGCGTTGTTGATTTTGTATGATATTTTCGATCTTATAGATGCGTCGCGACAACAGGGTTCTTCTTCTCCGATTAGGTGTTGCGTCGCGACAGGATGCTTCGTTTTATCCGATATCAGAGTTGAGCCTCGACAGAATATTGTGTCTTCTCCGATTGATTTGGCGTTGAACTGTTATTCCGATATCAAAGTTGCATGTTTACTCAGTTTGAATGTATATCAAGTTGTTGCAGTTATGGAGGGATTTGTTTAGTAACTGCCAGATATGGCAATATTTTCTTGATTTCAGGATTTTGAATGTAGATTGTGGAATTAATTTCTCTGATTTGTACTCTTTTTGTAATTATTTTATTTGTGCACTAATTTTGTAATTTGTTATTAATTGTTGTATATAACTGTAATGAACCCTAAAATTAAATTGTATCATTTGAATTAATGTGAATTTACAAAAATTGTGAGTCTAGTAAAAAACCTAAGGCTTCTAAATCTATATTTGGAGGAATTAAGGGTTTCATCCCATGATGGACATTTGAAATTGGGCTTATAATTGGTTATAGGTATTTATAAACCAATTCATGGGCCTTAAAATTATTTATGTTGTTTCTATTTCTCAATATGGAGTTTAAGGCGCAAAATAGTGAAAATTAATATAATATGGTAATGGGTCCAACGTGATGGTTGTCATATCTTAAGTTGGACCCTATCCCATTTACTTTGCTTTAGATAACTAAAAAATAATTTTCAAAAAGTAAAGTTTTTAAGGTAAAAACTAAATGCTTGGAAGAGACTTTTGACAAAGTAAAAATACACTTGAGCACACTTGAAAAAATCACTTTTGAAAACACACTTTGAAAATACATTTGAAAACTAACTTTTAAAATTACACTTGAAAAATCACTTTTCAAAACACATTTTGAAAATCATATTTGAAAGCACCACTTTGAAAACACACTTTGAAATTTGCTTTCGAAAGCACATTTTGAAACTCACGAACATTTGTGGATGTTGGGATATAATTTGTCAAGATGTAGCCCAATTTATTTAATGGTTTGGCTTTGGTGTTGGCCCATATCTATCTAAACAGCTTGACTTAAAATAGGAGAGTCCTCATTAAAGTAAGATTATATTTCCTTATTGGGGAGAGATGAGAAGATCTAATTTGAGAAGGAATCTATCATTCATTAAAGGCAGCCATGAGGTGATTCGGAAACAGACATTCTATTCCTAATTAGACTCCGGAGATCCTAACATCTATAAATGCAGCCATAAGCAGAGATCAAGGTACACTTGTTTTGATATAATGAATTTGACTATCTTTCAGCAATTTAATTTTCTCCATTGTTTATGCTTTTGGCCTGTATTTACTCTCATACCAAAGCATTCCTGGATAACCCAAGCCGTTTCTAGTTTTGGGGGTGGCTAATGGTTCTTCCTAAGTGTAGGTGTTCGTGCTTTTGATGATTTTCAACGGGCTCACAAAATCAAGCGTTAACATGGGCGCTAGAAGGAGGGCTTTTGGTAAAATTCTATTCAAAAAATCAATAACTGTTCGGAGTTTTACTTAGAGTTTACATTAGAATTCATGGCGAGACTAGTTGAAGGAATTGTGGAGGAGTCAACTTCATCGACAGACCCGTCTAATCCTTGTGGTTCAGTATTAGACACATTGGGACCATAAGCTAACAAGCTGTGACGCCCCCAAATCTGGGCCCACACAGCCCAAACTTGAGTCGTCAAAAGACTACAACAAAATTATTACAACAAAGCACAACGTACTACAATACAGTGTATAATAATACACAACTAAGTCTTCACTATTATTGCCACACTATTTTACAAAACGTGAAGACTATGATAACTATTCCTCGGACCCTCACTCCATTCCCCGGCTAGACCCTGTTATGTTTTCATTTCTTGTTGAAAAACAATGGAACAAAAGAAAGGGTGAGCTCAAATAGCCCAGTAAAGAATATCATGACTAAGATAATGACGAATAAATTATCATTAGTCTTCAACAGTTGAGTTCTTGATAGAATACAATAGACTACAAGGTTTATATCAAAAACTGCAGTTAAATTCTTAAACAACGTTCAGATCAATAATAGCAGCGGAATGAGTAATCTATTAGAAGAATAATGCAGACTATAATGTCCACTCGGTTCTCCTTTTTAGGAAAAATATCATCAACTTTTATCATCTGAAATATCATTAGTCAAGATAATACAAATTCACAGTTCCTGATCATAATCATGCAGATCAACAGTTCATCTTTGCACTACGGGCCAAAGATATTCAATATAGCACCAACGGTCATGATTATACCAGATTCAGCCTTTGGTCATAATCATACCAATCAACAGTTCATCTTTGCACTACGGGCCAAAGAGAACATTCACCACGTGCCATAAAAGACACCGAACAGATGTATCGCCTTTAACCTATTATATCGCCTTTAACCTATCATCTGTTCAACAAATATATCACATTTGTGCCTCCGGCCACAAATATTCACCACAGCTTGATTCTTGATGATTAGTACAAATAACAGTGATACAAATGATGAACAGAAGAAACATGATAAACAATAAGTATCAGAAGTTTACTTTGTGCAGATTCAAATAATGTCCAAATTGTCAACATGATGTGGAGTGAAATTTAAAAATGATATTCAAGATCCACAGTTCAGAATAACGGTTACAATTCAATAGAAAGGTTCACGTAAATAGGAAGGTTCAGTTGAAATAATGAAGTTCAACTATTATGGAACATATAATATTTTCAGGAATTATAGAAGCAATAGTTCCATAATAAATTTCGATTTAGGAGTATGAAAGAAAATAATATCCCTTACCGTAGCAGGTTTGATTAACAAAAGGTGGAGGAAATTAATACAAAGGGTTATTCACCAACAGGCGGCAATCCGCTCCGTAAGGTTATTCCCACAATTTAATAGAATTTGAGTACAAAGAGTTATTCACCAAACAGGCGGCAATCCGCTCCGTAAGGTTATTCTCAGAGATTAATAATGAATGAATACGAAAGGTTATTCACCAACAGGCGGCAATCCGCTCCGTAAGGTTATTCCCACAATTTAATACATGGAAATAAAAGGCACGTCTTATGAGTAAGGAAGAAACAATATTATTATCGAGAATCAAATAATGATAATCCCTTACCATAGTACGTTTGAATAATGGAAGATGAAAAAGATGGTATCCCTTACCTCAACACGTGACTGGATATTGATTTAAATGAGGTTGATTAACTTGAACAGTACACGTATACTTATAGATCTTCACAAATACTCAAGATGACTTAAGCACACTTAGAGAGAACTTTCACAAGAAGTATTTAGAGAGAGAAAGAAAGAACAAGTAAGGAAGTTTATGAAAAATCCTTAAGTTAAGGCTTCTATTTATAGCCAAAAATCTTATCATTCCTTTAATCTAAACCATTCATTTAAAAAATCATCTTTTAATCTACACCATCCATTTCAAATTTTATATTATCTTTAATCTACACCATTCATTTCATATCACCTAACTTTATATTATAAACAAATTAATTCAATTATTCAATAATAATTCACACTTTAATCTACACCATTCATTTCATATTACCTAATAATCACCTAACTTTATATTATAAACAAATCAATTCAATTATTCAACAATAATTCACACTTTAATCTACACCATTCATTTCATATTACCTAATAATCACCTAACTTTATATTATAAACAAATAACTTTATCAATTCAATTATTATGACTAATTGTTATAAATACAGTATAGTTAGCTCTTAGATATCAAGTCAATAAATTAATGAAATACAACTGTTTAAATAACATCATAATAGAGATAACAATAATGTAAAAGAAAGCATACGTTACTGTGTAATGACAATTATTGATTCAATAATGTGAATTACTGTGCATATGTTACTGTGACAATTATTAGGTTCAATAATTTTAAAAACAGTGCAGCAACAATTATTGACTCAATGATATAAAATACAGTGTAATGACAATTATTAAATCAATAATGCAAAATACTGTGTAACAACAATTATTGAATTGATAATATAAAATATTATGCAGTGACAATGAAATGATGCGTAACAGTTACGGTGTCAATTATCAGACCAATAATATGAGACACTATGCAATACCGTGTGTTACTGTAGAGTACCGTGTGCTACAGAAAATACCAAAAACTACCGTATGCTACTATTCTTTTATCACCGGTATTTTAACAGTTCCGTTGACTATTTTTATTTAAAAAGATTATTTCTGTCGTTTTCTATATCCGACAAATATTCCGTTGTGGGGTCCACCAATAATTTGTTATTTCGGCGCCGTCGTACGACACGAATATTCCCCGACCAAACGAATATTCCCCGACAAAGCGAATATTGTCCGACAAAATAAAATTTGCACATAACATCCTTAACTTTTAACTTTATCGATTTAACCACTTACTGTTTCAAAAAAATATATATATATGAAGAAAAATTAAATTTTGTATTTCATAAAATTCGGGGTCTTACACAAGCGTTGGGGCGGCAGTACCCAATCAACGCCTTTCAGATGTCAGTTGTTTTCTCATCCCAATTCACTGGTTTAGGATTTGAGTACGAGGTTAACACATAATCAGTCCCCGATTTGCCAGGATCGGGCTAGGGGAGTAGTCAGATAGGATCAGACCCGGGGAACAAGAAGGTAGGATCGGAATAGAGAGTCGGCTGGACAAAACCAAAGGGAGACAATCTGGAGGAACATCATTCAGAGGGTTGAAAAGGAATTGGAGTCTCTACGCCGATGGCAAGAGGAATGGGTAGGGCTTCTAGAGGAACTACAAGAGGATAACGAGCCCCAAATTGTGACGACCTCAAATTCAGGTTCCATAACCTCGGGTTTGGTTCTCACGATCCAAAACATAATACAACTAAATACTTAGTCTTCATTTGAACTTCACGGAATAATACATAAATGTTCCTTACCAAAAGGACTACAATCCTAAGGACTTCTAACCTTAATATAAACAGTACATATCTTAAAGGATTATAAATGATTTATAAACTGTAATTACATATTTAACAATTAATTAGCATGCAATAATCTAATCTCAGCTTTGGCTTTTCCCTTTCCCTTGTCCTTCTTAGAGGATTCGGGCTTAGCTGAAAAATGGTTCATGATATAACAAGGGTGAGTAACTTACTTGCTTAGCAAGTTTAATAATAGTAAATATAAGAATTGATATATCATGAGTGAGTGAGAATAACTTTAGAGTTTTCAACAATATATAACAATTGTGAAAGAACGATAATCAAATTTCAATGAACAAAAATAATTGAGTCTTTAATGCTGAGTGGCCTCGAAGGACCATGAACTAAAACATAGGGTATATATATATATATATATATATAACCCTTTTCTTATTTTGACACTTGAGGGAATTAGTTTCTTGTACCCGTTGTATATGCATAATATTTAGACATCTTGCGCAAAGTTCGATTTCGCGAAATATAATCCCCTTAACTAGGGTTGTTCGTTCTCATACTTACTATAAGAATCCACACTAATCAATGGTTTGGATAAGCTTTTAAAAGTGTTCAAGTTATTGAATTTATACATGCAGTGTATAACTGAACAATTAGCTTAGACATTTTTAAACGGTTCATGAATTAAAGAACTATAAAGTTTCAAATGCACTATGTGCGAATTCATAAACAATATGGATGCGGATTAACTTTCAATAATTAAACCACTTAAATTATTGTAAGAAAAAATACAAGTTCAGGTATAAAAAACTCGCTCAATAAAAACATGAGTAAAGTTAGAGAACTTGTCTCGATTGTTGATTACAGCTAACCAATACAACCTAATATCTTTTGAACAGACCTAACAATTAATCAAGTTGATCTTTTAATTAGTATCAGATATAGGTTCATCTAATAACCTTTTTATATCTTAATTTGCTAACGATTAATTACATAATTATATAATTAAGGGTATATTAAACACTTAAGAAATATTATCATTATTTGATAATATTTTAATCACATAAAACCTATATTAATCATTTAATATAATTTAAACTTCTATATAATATTATTAACCATTTAATAATATTTTATTAACCTCATAATATTATTAATCATTTAATAATATTTTATTTAATCTTTTAATATTATTAATTATTTTATATTATTTTATTCACTTACTAATATTATTAACCATTTAATAATATTTTATTTTATTTATAATATTATTGATTATTTAATAATATTTTATTTATTTCTTAATATTATTAATTATTTAATAATATTTTATTCATTTAAAATTTGATAATTATTAATGTGATAAAAAAATACATTTTCTGACCCATTTCATTTCCAAAAGATCCGACCCAACCCCCATTTTATTTGGCTCGACCCGACTTATCTAGTAAACTATAATTTTTCAAACAGACTAGTTCACCGCTGCGGCAGTGAGGATCACGGCTGCGGCGGTGAGACCTACCGTTGCGGCGGTAGATCTAATTTTATAAACCCTAATTTTTTTAACTTTGATTTCTTTGGTTCAATCTTTTATAAAATGAAACCTACACTTCCAAAATACACCAAATCAGTCTTATTATCTTGCTAACTTCTTATTTTTCAATATTTCATGGTTCGATCTCGCTTTCAAAAACGTTTTTGACATAATATTCGAGATCGATCACTCTAGGGTTTTCAAAATGACATAGTTTGCAATAAAAGTCATAACTTTCTCATTTTTTTTCATATCTTTGAGATATTCAAGTTGGGTTATCTTTATAACTCATAAATATAACTTTCTAGCCATCAAAATTAAATAACGAACTTTTTGATTTCAAACTACCATAATATATAGAACATAACTAGTAAGAGTTTTACCAGTAAACCTTAATATGCACATTTCTACTCCTTATTTCTATACCAAGCATACAAATACACATATTAAACATACTAAATCATGAATCTTCATATATATATAAGATCTAGCATTATAGAACATCAAAATAAGTTTTGAACCGTTAAAACATATTTTGACCATTAAGTATATATATAGACCATATAAATGAACTAATGAAGGTATATAACACTTTTCAACCTTCTAGCTTTGGATGCTCTTCTTCTTCTTGAGATGAACTTGGCTAAGAACTCCACCTTGAATAATCTCTAGCAATTTCCTTGGTGGTTTCTCAAGCTCACAAGAGTTCTCTCACTTTTCTCTTTAGGAAACTCTCTCTTTTCTCTCTTGGTGTTCTAGCAAAATGACTAACAACATAATCAATAGGTGATGCATTCTATTTATAGAACTCTAGGAACTCTCCATTAATTTCATACTCAACTATCATCAGTGAAATTAGAAGCTAATTTATGTTTACTATTTGATGGATTGACTAATTGATTTACTAGAGTTGTTGAGCAACTACAGCATTGTGTGAAATTGAAGCAACTTTGAGCAACAAGCCACCCCCATGTGGGGCCCCCTAGCTGCCGACCAAATGGCCTTTTATAGTCCAATTTTGATTTATTTTTATTGTGATTATATATATATATATATATATATATATATATATATATATATATATATATATATATAGACCAATTTTGACTTTGATTTGGGCTCCACTTTGGATCAATTGAATCATTCTATTGGGCTCATTTATTTAACTTGTTTGGGTTCAATTAATTCATTCCATTTTGCTAACATTAGTTAACTCATGCTACATTTAATTAAAACAAGTATTGGGCTAGTTCAATTATAACATGGACTAATACATTAACTATGTTCATGGACTACTAAGTTTATTTTATTAAACCTAGTTTAATAATTCATTTGGACTTAAAAATATAATCTGATTACATTTGCTTTAATTAATTCTTCTACCTTGCTACTTTATTAGATTAATTAAATATACACATACATATATATATATATTCATTCAATCATACAAGTGCACCATTAATTCATACAAAAATTTTAATTCATTGCTAATTATCTAATTATCTAATAATCATCATTACAATGAACTTAGAACTCGCGGTTATTACACAAACTACTGCCAGGGGGTCTAGGGAACCAACACCATAAAGCCGAGCTCATTGTAGCTATGTGAATGACCCCCCAGCGTCCCAACTGAAGGAAATTTCAAGTGGTTATCGTGTAGAACCTGAACAGAGGAATATAAATCAGGCTTCTCGTGGTCATAGGAGAACCACATCCCCGCTTGCCAATAGGGTGAACAATGATTAGAGGAGAACTAGGTCCCCGCCTGCTAATAGGGTTGACGCTAACACTAGAAGAAGAGACAAACGTGATCGGGTGCTGGATGCCCTTGATCCAGTTTTGAGGAGAATTGATGAACTTGAGAAAAGGTTACCAGGAAAGGACCCAGTTCCAAATCCCATTTATCGGATGTCCCCCTTTTCCCTGACCATTCTTAAGGAAAGGGCGGACCCAACTAAGAAGTTACCACCATTGGAGTCGTACGATGGAATTGGTGATCCATATGATCACACCCATTCATATCAAAGCGTCATAGATTACTACAACCATTCGGAGGCCGGGATGTGTAAGATGTTTGTCACTACTTTAAAGAAGTTGACGAAGCAATGTTTCATGTCTCTATTATCGAATTGCATTGAGTCTTGGCATGAGCTATGCAACAAATTTAATTAGCGGTTCGGGAGAAACAAAAGAAGAGGGAAGCTTATGGTGTCACTTGTGCAAATCAAACAGAAGCCCACTGAGACACTGAGTCAATATGTCCAAAGGTTTAGGGAAGCCGTTGAGATAATCATCGATCTTAACATGACTCAGGCGTTAAGTTTCATTACTTTGGGCTTAGATGTTGAGAAGTCTCAGAAGATAATGAAGGATATTATGTTCAAGCCCCCAAAAGACTTATTGGATGCATATGATTGGGCAGAGACATTCATTGCAGTAGAGGAAGCTATGACAAATTTGACCCAGAATTAGAAGACTACCGACCGATCCAAGAACAGTGAAAGCAAACTAGAGGTGTGGGATTGGGTCCGTCCGAAGACACATCCCTAGGTAGACAAGGTGTACTCTCAGTCGAAGCAGGATGTGGGGACTTATACTCCACTAAATACCAATAGTGTGCAAATTTTGGAGGAGATGAAAGGAAAGTCATTCTTCGAACTGCCATAGCGAAAGGGTCATATACAGAGGGGGTATAAGAATATTTTCTGTAGCTATCATTAAATAGCGGGCACTCAAGGACTTAAAAGATTTGATCTAGAACAAGGTCCAGAATGGCGAGCTGGTACAGTATGTGACAGGTCAGGTGGCAGTAACCCCATATCAGTTAAAGGGAGTTTGTCGGGATGATAATCGCGAGGGTCGACCACGTCGAGTTATTGATTAAACGTAAAAAATATCAGGATTGGGACAGTTAGGGGGCATCAGTTATAATCATTATAATTTTGGACTTTGCATTTTGAAAAGTATGATACTTCAGGATCATTATACATTCATTTTTTTTTAGTACGAAATATTATTAATAAAAAATCTCACATTACAACTGACATAGAAGAAAGAGTCCAATATATTTAATTACTACGTTTATCTTAGTGATCTCCAAACCTTAGTCTCGGCGGCCTCGTGTCCCGACGGGTCTTCATCTCGGCGACCTCGCATCCCAACGACCCTACTCCTTGCGTCCCGACTGCTTTTCGCCTCGACGGCCCTGCATCTCGACGGCTTTTCGTCTCGACAGCTTCATGTCCCGACGAACCTACGCCTCGGCCCCTCAACGGCTTCGTGTCTCAACTGCCCTTCACCTCGAATGGTTCTCCAGAATCTCTACTTTAAAGCCTCCCTAGAGATTGGGAATTGTACATGAAATCTCCTTAGGGGTAGGTAGTATCGATAGTTTTATTCCAGCATTATGTTTCTGGTGTTACTCTCCTATTACAAATTCTTTATAACAAGAGAGTGGAGGGGGGGCAATGTTCGGATATAATTGGGCCTGGCCAAGCCCAATCTATTTAATTGCCTGGCTTTAGTGTTGGCCCATATCTATCTAAAGGGCTTGAGTTAAAATGAGAGAGCCCTCATAAAAGTAAGATTCTATTTTGTTATTTTGGAGAGATGAAGAGATCTAATATGAAAAGGAATCTATCATTCAATAAAGGCAATCATAAGTTGATTTGAAAACAAACATCTTATTCCTAATTGGACTCTAGGGATCCTGTGACATCTCGAATTTTTCCAGGATTTATAAATGAGGATCATGGCTAATTAAGTAAAGGTTAGAGGATTAAAACCCGGTTTAGAAGAATATGATGTATTGATATGTGATTAAAATTATGTATTATTTAATCAATGTGCTAGAAATGACCTGTGTGGTTGAAATGGTACAGAAGGATTCTTAAGGTGAATAAGGGTCTATAAATTATTTATGGATCAATTATCTATTTAGAGTGTATTAGCAACGTCGCAGATGATGCAAATATTATGAATATGAATTTCGATGATTAAATAGAAATATAGAGAATTAAAGGTAAATGACAGAAAATAAATTCTGTAGGACACTAATTATGTCAGCATATGATAGATTAGATGTATGAAGATTGATGTATTCAATCTGATAAAGAAAGAAGGAATTAAAGTTAAAAATGAAAGAAATGATGGAAATAAAGAAAACGTATTTAAATTGATGCTTTAGTTATGGAAATTAATGGCGAATTTCATGATTAGGCATGGAGAGGCGAGGATGTGAGAATGGCAAGGTAAGGTAAGTATGTATGTGTAGTGAAGAAGGAACTGTATGATCTAATCGGTCTATTAAGGATTAAAAGAGTGATACAATTAACAATCGTGGAACGTTTGAAATTATTAAGGAATTGATATTGAATGATTGAAATAAGATAATCGTAATACGATGTGTAAAGACAAGAAGACAATACTCTCAAATGTGAGTATAAGGAACGTAGATTTCATGTATGTTGAGAATTGACATATGTGTGTGAGGTAAACAAGCGAAAGGGCATAAAAGTCGTAATAAAAGTGATTTGAGCGTAAATGGTTAAAGGAATGGATTTTGGTAATCCAAACAGGATTTGCTTTTTGAGAAAGTGATTTATGGAAAAAGTGAGTAATCTGAAATTTTGAGATATCGGGAATTGAAATTGATTAAATGGGGAGCAAAAAGGGTTCGTAGGAATATGAAAATGTATTTTGTGGTTAATAAAAGTTAATTAGTCAGATTGTGATTAAATTAAGCTACAGAAAGAGACTACGTGAATGTAGTGCAGTGGAAAACGAATGACTTAGTCGATCGATTGAAATAAAAACCAAGTTAAATGAGCATAAAATGAATTAATGGGAGAAAAATATAAAAGTTCCTTAAAATGAAAAATTAGCATGAAATTCAAAAATCTAGCAATTTTGGCTTTTGACCAAAATGCCCTCAAAAATTTAGTTAATAACCATTGTGTCCTAAATGGTAAAATAACCAAAATACCCTTGAAAAATTGAGTAATGACCTATGTGTCCCAAGTGATGAAATGTCAAAAATATCTTTAACTTAATGTGTGAAATGACCAAAATGCCCTTGGATGAGTTAACCATGGTTATGTTACCTTAACTAGCCTAGTTAAGGCTCATATAATTAAACCAAAGCAAGCAAGTGCTCTCCATTATTTTTAAATTGCTAGAAATCTAGCCTTAGGAGAGAGAGAGAGATAAGGAAGCCATGAAAGCTAAGGTGAAGAGCTTGAAGATTTGCAAGCTAGGGTGGTTTAATGATCATGGAGCAAGAAGAAAAGTCAATGGCCGCGTCATGAGGAAGATTTCTATGTAAGAAGATCGAGCATGAAGCCATGAAAGCTAAGGTGAAGAGCTTGAAGATTTGCAAGCTAGGGTGGTTTAATGATCATGGAGCAAGAAGAAAAGTTGATGGCCTTGTCATGAGAAAGATTTCTATGTAAGAAGATCGAGCATCTATAAAGGTATAAAAGTTTTTCAAGCTTAAAACTTTGATTTATATATGTCTAAGCATGTATTTGTGGTTAAAGACATGAGTTATGGAGGGATATGTGGCTAAAGTCGAAAGATCATGGTAAAACCTTAGTATATAAGGTTGAACATGTTTTATAGATGCATATTATCATGCTAGATAGCATCAAAGAGTTATAAATGGTTTAAAGGTATGACTTGTTTAAGAAAATTGCCATATTAGGCTATGATTTGTGTATAAATCAAATCATAATCTGTAAAGTGCCTTAAAAGGTTCATGTAGAAGTTATATGGACTCACAAAGTTGTTAAATATGTATGTGGTAGCCTATGTGGTGTATGGAGTTCAAGATATCAAAATTGAGTTTAAGGATGAAATTGAATTAAGTTGACAAAGTGCCATCAATATGAGATTTTGGGCCATTTTGTGTAATTAGAGGCCAAATGAGGCCAAATAGCTAAGTTTTATATAAATACACGTGTTAGAAACGATTTCAAAGTCGTTTGGTGTCTATGACGATAAATGTGGATTTTAAACGTTTAAAAACGATCGCCGACACCTAAATTAAAATCTTTGGAAAAATGAATTTAATTGAGAAGTTTTAAATGTCTTGAAGGCCTATGCAAGTCAAATATGTGTTATAAGTGTTAAATGATGTGTTGGAACCAAGTTTTGCAAAAAGGGGTCAAGAACAGCATGGTGTTGGAAATGAAAAGTTTGTAAAAGTTAATAAAAATCCAACTTAAAGGTGATTTTTGGCAATTTTGAGGAATTAATGGTGAAATGAGGTCAAATGACTTAGTTTTATGTTATTACACGTGTTTAGGTTGCTTTTATAATCAACGGATTGAAATTTGAATGAAAAGGTGATTCGAACGATCGAAATCGATCGTTTTGACCTTAGATGAATTTTTACGGACAAATTTCGCCTCGTGCGAAGTTTTATTATTTAAAGGCCTAGACATGTTTTATATTACATATATGAACTATGTCAAGTATTGGAATGAAGTTTGGAACCAAATGGCCAAAAATCACAAAGTTGATAAAATTGAGTTTTAAAGTTAAATTTTTTTCGAATTGTTGAAATGTTTTGAAGCGCCCTCCTATGGGCTATTGCTTCAATAATTTTAAGAAGCCAAATGAGCCAAGTAGTCTTTTTGTAAAATACTAGGTAGTGAGGTCTAGATGTGATTCAAATTTAAGCTTAATTAGATGTAAGATGAAGGAGTTAAAAATTAATAAAGGTAGTGCAAAAATCAAAAATCATGTTTTTGAACATTGCGCCTAGGCACAATGTTTTGTACTAAACATTGCGTCGGGGCCATGTGTATTGTTCATGGCCAAGGAGATTTCGGGGCGAGATTGCTATGCATTTGAAAAAAATTTAAGCTTCCAAAAAGCTATATTTTGATATGGGATGATAGAAATAAGTTATATAAACCCTATTATTAATAATAATGGTCAATGTAAAGGGTGTTAAGGTATAATGTAATAATGATTGGCATGATATAACATGCCTAAAGCTAAGTCAAAGCATGTTAAGGTTTATAAAAAAGGTTGGGAGTGAACTACGATGTATTATTAACCTATGTAATGTATAATACATCAAATGTGAAATGATTAGAGATGAATGGTCGAATATTTAAGAGATAAGTTTGAAAAAGGTTATAAATGATGTTATGATCCTATAATGACATGTAGGTTCAATGTTGACAGAAAAAGTTCAGACTAGCAACCCGATGCGAGGAAGGATAGAAAGAACGAACGAGAAGTGTAAAGATTATGTATATCAGGCAAGTTTTTCAGACTTAAATGTAATGATTGTTTTATGTGAACTATATGATAGTAAACGATGTGAAATATGCCTTACGTGAAACTATGTGATTTAACTGCTAAATGAAATATGTGACATTTAAGCATAGCATGGTAAAATAAGGAATGTATGACGCATAAATATAAATTGTAAGCATAAAAGGTGTTATCTGATTGACTTGCTGAGCCTTTGTGCTCACTCTTGCTATGAACTAACATTTTCAGATAAAGTACGAGAAGGCCGGAGGTTCCGGTTAAGCTAAAGGTAAAGAATGTAGATGCATAAATAAGCATGAAGAAAATTTGTTAAGTGTATCTGTTTAATGTTCATGTAAAGCAAATAAATGTTAAACCTTGAAGATGATAGGAATGAATGAGTGATTTGTAAATCCATAGAAATAAATTGTATGTGCGTATTGTTCAAAGTATATGATGTAATGAGGCAAGATGATTGCATTATTGTAAGTCCAGTATGCTATATAATGAAACTCACATGTATGATACAGATGTACGTAAACAGGAACAATAATGGAATAGGTATAAGTAAACAGGACCATGTATGTATAATTAACTGATGAAAATTTATTCACCAGTTGTGTTATGCAAATCATAATTATATGATTATGAAATTGTAATAGATTAGGTCACAATGAATAAATGTTTGACTTAAGCTCTAATGAAGGGTAAGTGAACGGTACGATCCTGAGACAGGTAAGGAATGTAAAATAAATAAACAGATTTATGGACCACATTATGGTCAAATAATGATTTTAAAGGATAAAGATTAAGTTTTAATGCACGAAATCGTCGTTAAGATGATTGATGGTAATATAATTTGATTTTAAGATTAATTATTATGAAGTCTAGAATTGAATGGATGGAATTAAGGAACGTAGGGATTTCGGTGCATTACAGATCCTACCATCTATAAATACAGTCATAAGTAGGGATCAAGGTACATACTTTTTGATATACAGAATTTTACGATTTTTCAACAGTTTAATTCCCTCTATTTTTTATGCTTCTGGCCTATACTTACTCTCACACCAGAGTATTCCCAGACAACCCAAGCCGTCGTTAATTTTGGCGGAGGCTAATGGTTCTTCTTGAGTGCAGGTGTTTGTACTTTTGATGGTTTTCAACGAGTTCACAAAATCAGGCGTTAATAGTGGATGTAAGCGCACACACACACGAGTTTAAAAACCAAATTCACGTCTTTTAAAACACACTCCCAAATTTAGAAACCAAACTCACAAACTTTTGTGAATAGACACTCACGCGTTTAGAAACCAAATTTCTATCTCTTTGAAAATTAAACTCACAAACGTTTGTGGATATAAACTCACAAGTTTATAAATCAAACTCCCAACTCTTTGAAAACAAAACCCATGAACCTTTGAGGACACACACTCATGAGTTTAGAAACAAAACGCATTCCTTTTGAAAAAGCACTTTTTTAAACTTACAAACCTTTATGGATACACACATTAAGAGTTTAGAAACCAAATTCCTCCTTCTAAGAAAAGCTCATGAGTTTAGAAATCAAACTCCTTAATCTAAAATACAAACATGAGTTTAGAAATCAAACTTACCAAGAAGGAAAAAACAATAAAACAAACCAAAAGTCCCTTGCTAACCAAATTGAACCCACTAGGATTAAAATAGACTCACTCATAATGCATGACACCAAGCACACATGCACTACGGGATGACACAAGACACCTAGGTACGGAATACCTAGAACACACACTAAGGTAACTCTTTTAAAGCTTGAGAAAAGATTACGAATTGAAAGTGGTAACCGTGTTTCGAGAAAGTCAGGGGGGGGAGGGGGAGGGGGGGTGCCAACACCTTTCTCTCACTTAAGCAAGCCCCTAGACTGTTTGAATCTCAGTTGTAGACCAATGTAATTGAGTCACTTTATAGGCCATCTATCTTCTAAAAAGCGAAAATCTCATATGAGTTGGTACATCTAATATTTAAATTCGTACCAACTGACGACTTTGATACATTGGTCCATATCTAAAATCAATTTTTCTAAAATTCGTTGACAAAAAAGTCTTTTTCCAAAGATCCCATCTATCACACCAAATTAAAGGAAAATAAGAGTGAGTTTGGAAGCACATAAAATTTTCTCGGCGTCCATGCCAGGTTTGCTTATGTTTAAATTAGAGATTATTTATAGTACCTTTGGCTACAAATATATCCTTTAATCCCTAAATATTTTGCTTAAAAGACATAATTTAAGATAAGGGTCTTTTACCAGAAACAAAACTTCCACTAAACTAAAACTTGCAGTGAGAGCTTTAAACCCAATTCTTGCCGTCTATGCAGGTTTCCCAAACTTGAAAAGGTATAAATTTTTCATATTGTTTTTCGTATGTTTATTTTCTATTTCGTTTTGGAGAAAAAAAAGCAAAAAAATTAAGAATTCCAATGGAAAATATAATTAGACCGGATAGTTGGTTGTATTGGATTTAAAATAACTACTCCCTCATTAGAGATATATCAACTCAAATTTTTAATCCTGAAGGTTAAACTCATTATGAGTTTTTTTGGTTTTAGTATAATCAATTTCACAAATTGATTTTAAAAAATCGAGAGCTTTCAGCTCAAGTGGTATGATCGGCCTCACGGTTATTATGAAGTCGGGGGTCGAATTTTTGAGTGTGTGAGTGTCGGGTGTGTGTGTTTACCCAAAAAAAAACTAATTTTTTAAAAGAATGAATAAACCAATCAAAGGAGTTACAGGCTTTGCACGTTTTATTTTAGTATTTATGAATCTTTTCTCTTGTACCTTTTTTTTTGGGCGTGGCTGCAATTGTTGATTGTCGGAATCAATTTTAACAACTTTTTTGTTTGATATACTGATGGCGGAATAACTTCAGTTTCTAATGCGGCTTTAATTTCTTTACTTTAAATGCACTTAATGAAATGTGTAGATGATATAAAATCACCATAGAGGTCACCAAAAGTATTTGTTAAGAAACCTTGAATAATTTTGTTGGAATAGATAAGTTTGCAAGACTTAAATTGTATAGATATTAAAGTAATCGATTCAAACAATATGTACAATCGTGTGTTTGTTGGTGCTTAACTGACACAGTATCTAATTTTTATTATGTCATTTATTTATTGGTTTTATTCATTTTAAATTTCGTATTGATTAACACTGTAAATTAGATTTAAAAAAAAAACAAATTAAGAGGGTTAGAGCTAAGAAATACGGAATATAATTAATTAAATATATCCGATTCGTATAAAATTTTGTCTGAATAAACAAGATGATTCTATCTACTTGACTAACGATACTCATTTCATTAATAAGTTGGGTCAAATTTTTAAATGGTGCTTCAAATTTTTAAATGGTGCTTATTTTTTGGAATGACAAAATTGGCCTAACATTAGATGTTTTGTATCTCACATAAAACTCCATATTTGAATAAAATCAGTTAATCATTTTGCTTGTAAGATAATAAATAAAAATAATTAAATCATCTTTCCATGAAATTTGTTCATAAATTATTTAAGTCTTACTAATTCAGTTTACAATTGAGTAGATATGAACGATACGGTGCAAATACATTCATTTTTTTTTTATTATTAATTTTTTAACTTTTACAATGTCTCTAATTCGACTCGACTGTATTTGGATTCGAAATATTAAGCATTTTTCCTAAAAATATATATATATAAATAGACATATCATGAACTCAAAGATATCGCACCAACCAAACATTAAATAATAATTTAAATTCAAAAGTGAGAATTTTGGAGGGAGTAAAACATACATATATAATTTAATAGCAAAACTTAAAATTAAAAATTGATAGTTTCATAAAAAATAAAAATATTTTCACATAATTTCTCTCACATAAATAATGATTGATTCCACAAAAAAAGATTCATGTGAAAATATTATTTTTTCAGACGAAAATATCAGTTCCCTAAGTAACATAAAATTAAAATTTCATCTCTAGAATGAAAAAGAACCGCTCTATCATTGTTCAATGTTTTCTTCAATAAAGATCTGTCGAGTGAGAACTCGAGGATTCATTGGTATCACCACTGCTTCCACTTTCGCCAAACGGATTCACTTGATCATCAGTCAGATTTGAGTCACAAGGCTGCTTACAGATGTCAGGGTTCTTGAATGAGGTCCCCAGCAACACCACTTGGCTTTCTGCTATCAATCTATGAGCTATTAATCCACCGTGTACGTGTCCTTCAGACCCTGCAATTGAAACAATGAAACAACTAACAGAGGGTGAAGAAGAGGAAGCACAATCAGAAAAGGTCCCCGTAAAAGAAACTAGTTGAAAAGTTCCACTGAGTTTCACTGGCAGAACATCAGTCCCCGGGTAGCAGACATCAAGCTCCGATACATGTCCAAGACCACTAAGTATGGACACATAAAGCTCGCGGCTAAGTGCGAACTGGACCACACTTTGTATGATATCCGTCCCCGGTGCGATCTGAAGAATGATTGGTTGAGTAAAGATGGTTTTGGGCTTATTTTTTGACCCATGTGGTCGGCCTCGAGGCTTTTTGTTTGGGTACTCATCGCTGTTGGCACCATTATCAGTAGTGCCACCAACAGCACCACTGGTAGCGAAATTGCCAACGGCGTGGTTGATCAGTGGGATTGGTTGGGAAGGAAAAGCTGAGTTTGGTGCAAAGAGAGGCTGTAAATTTCTCTGAGGGGATTCCTCACTTTTCTCGTCAAATGTGTGAGAGAATGCATGGAAATTTGAGAAAGGGATTGTTCTGCCAAAATTATCCATTGCAAATGAGGGAATGAAAATGCATTGAGGGTGGGCTATCGTGTGGCATTTTATAACCGAGTTTGAGGTCCGCATATGATGTGTATAAGGTAAGTTAGTACGGTGTGAGAACCAAAAAAATGTAGTACCTTGATCGGTCTGTTCCCGAAATGACGGACGGCTGTACCTCACATTCTTAGCGTTGTGTAGTACAATCTTTTAAAGTTCATCCGAACATTTCGGACACGAATCGCTCTGGATATTGCAGTTTTGCTTGAATAAGAAAAATAATGGTATCAGACGCTCGCCCGTATCTCTCTCTCTCTCTCTCCTCTCTCTCTCTCTCTCTCTATATATATATATATATATATATATATATCTTTTCCTCTCTCTCTGTTTTTTTTTTTTTTGATATATGAGGCCGGCCATTCCAAGGCAGGTATTAAATTAAGATTCCCACATAGTGACAAATTAATACTTCCTCCGTCCCTTATTATTTATCTTTTTAAAAGTAGGCACACATATTAAGAAAAATAATTAATATCATATTTTTTAAAAATAAAAATAACTTTAAATGTCAATATTTTCATTACATTGAAATAAGAGAGTGTCACTTGCATAAAAAATAATGAGAAAACATTAACGACTGCAGCGGTCGTTGATGGTAGTTATTGACACATGACGCCACGTCACTCTGAAACCTGATGCAGACTAGCGACGACTGTAGTCGTTATTGGTGGTCGCTGATAAGTCGATTGCTAATATCGGTCGCCGGCGTCGATTTAGTGACCAGATAATCTGCGACCACTATCAGCGACTAAAGTCGATTGCAGATACTTATCAGTAATAGATAACAGTCACTGATATGCTAGTTTTTTGTAGTGGTAATTTATCATATTTGTGCTTGTATCCCTCCAAAGTAGTAATGTTCAAAAAACTTTTTTTTTTCTTACCACAATCTAAAGAAAATGGGGATGATAAATAACAAAAATCTATTTCATTTATATCTATCCAAAAGATTTAGTTTTCATATACATTAGGAATTTCAATTAAAAGAAATAGATCAGATTATCTTTCTTTCACAATCTCACCTTATTGATCGAACAAATTTTAAAAAGACACCTACTTTCGGAAAGAGAAATTATAACTAATTTTATGTTTCTTTTCATTTGACCGTTTTTATTCCAAACGATTCTATAGATTTTTTTTATTTTTACGATAGTTGACAAATATAAGTACTTACATAAATGTGTTAACTCAGAAAAAGCATTTTAAGAATTACAAGAGGGGGGTGTTACAAAAGTATTTCTCGAAGTTCTATAAAATTTTATTTTTAACCCCAAAGTACCAATTTTTACAACTATGTTTTTTCAAGTTTAAAAGTTTTACGAAATTATTCCCTTCTAACATATTGTTGAATATTGACCGAAATCCTTCACTTGCATGTCCAAAATTATTGAAAATATAATTATGTTTATATATATATATGGGGATGATCTATTGCTATGGATCAAAAATAGACAAATAACATCTAATCCCTTGATTATTCCAAGCAACGGCTGAGATTGAAAAAGGATAGTCGGCGTCTACTAGTATTATTAGTGGACATGTCAAGATTAGTATTTGGACAGTTTTACCCCCAATTCCCCAAGCCTGTATGTAAGAAAACATCAGTTGTAGCAATCATAATTCCATGTCAGATCATAATTATATTATAGAAACCTACTAAAACAATACTTCAATCCCATATATATATGCACTTCATGTCATCATTCTTTTTAAAAATAAATATGCACCGCAAGTCATCATTCTTTTACTTAATTTTCACATTCCTTTGTCAAATCTTGTACGTGTGACACACATGCTGGCGATTACTTTTTAAATTGTCAGTAGGTTGCAGCTGCACTTGAAGCCAACATACATCTGGAGTTTGTGGACTTCTTTTCCTCGACAACCGCATGACATCCTCCAATTATAATTGGTGAAGCCTGAATGCATAAAAGTTAAAACAAGAAAACAAAATTACCCTAGTTTATGGTAGATAAAGAAACAAAAGGGCTCATCAACAAGGAAACATGTTTTGACTTGTGCCCTTTGCCAATCAGAAAATTACACGTTCAAAAATGTGCAAAAAGATCAATAAATTCACTGAAAGAGAAATAATACACAACAATAATAAATGAGAAAGCCAATCTAAAATCACTAAACCACGACCAAAAAAGTAGACATTCAATAATGATGGCATGTCCTATTTGTTGATCTAAAATTACCTAGTTAAATTGAAATGCATGCAATAGACGTGCTTCTCATATGCAACTGAGTGAAGTGGATTCTGGAACAGCTTATCTATGTACTGTGATTGTCACTGCAAGAAAAAATGTTATTTTCCCGACGGAATTAATTCCGTCGGAAATATAAGCTTTTTCCGACAGAAAAGGTAAAATCGACGGAATCCATCATAAAAAGTGCTACATTGGCAAGAAAAATGCCCCTATTCTTCTGATGGATTTATCCCCGACGCGATTATTTACGACCGAATTTTCGACGGATAATTTCGTCGGAAATAACTTATTTCCAACAAAATAAGGTTATTTCTGACAGAATAGCCCATCGGAAATAAACTTGTTTTTTGTAGTGTGTAATGATACAAAAAACATGACAACTGTTATATAAATTCAAGATGAAGTTGACGCACACAGTATGATAACATTAGGACCAAAAAATCACATGCAAAGAATCTGAACTCCAATCATTCATTATCTTACTATTAGTTTTGGAACCTGTCCAATACTTTTGGAATTTTAACAATTAGTTTTGGATCGATCATTGCCTAGCTAAGAGTCAGTTAAGAGGTGCACTATGTGATGTGATATTACTTCTGTAATTTTTAGCTTCTTCTGATATGGTCAATGAATTTCTCACCAGTTACTTATGCCTCTAATAATATAATTAAGGAACCAAGTTAAAAGCGCTTGCCTTCATCTCTGTGTGAGAGATTAGTAGCCACATTGGACTTCCCATAAAAAATGAGATCTAGGAAATAGATCTCGTGAGTAGCGATTAATAAGTTCAAATTTTATTGAGTATAGTAAATAATTTACTAATAGCTTAGAATGTTTTCCAAAAATGAAAATTTTAAATAAGGCATACACTATATGTACCTCAATTGCCTTTTGTACTACACATGACTCCTCAAATTCCACAAAGCCGAAACAGTAACCTTGCTGCAATGATACATGCTATATGTTAACAATGACATAAGAATATCAAACCTTGCTTCGAACTTGAATGCCACCATTCTTTATAGTACCGAACTTCTTGAACTCATCCTCAAGTAGAGAAGGTGTTGCATGATATGGAAGACCCTTTATATAGATTGAGTATTCATCAGCTGACAAAAACCTTATTAAGAAGATGAACTGATAAACAGATCAATCAAAGAATGTCTCTCTTTCAATAGAATAGATGGATAGGGAGAGAGGAGGTTAAGTATCATACCTTCTCCCTCTTGGTTAATCCCATTTTCAGCAGCATCTAAACTTTAAACTAACACCTCAACCAATGATGCTAAATGTAGAGCAGGTACCACTTGTTTATGACTCATTGATGGAGTTTTACGCTGGGCAGGTGCTGGGGATGAACAAGGCAGAGCCCTGTCCTTCAAATCCATCACCTGGAAAAGCATCATAATGTAGTCAACCATCAATAGGTGCAAGTGGCATCAGTTGCCTGCCTTTTCTGTTTTTAATATCACTAATTAGTTCAAGGTAGGCAGGAATTCAAAGGCAAGCAGCTGGAAACAAGTTTGGATGGTAAAAATGCCTTCTGTTGTGCTAATATACAGAAATTTAGGATTCAGATGAATTTGGTGATAATAATTATGTAACATGAAACAACAACTACAGAAGATTAACTCTTCTACTTAAGTTAAAGTGTTTAACATTCCACTCAAAACCAACTTACAATAGAAGCATAGGACTTTTTTAGCATTTCCTCAGTTTAGACTTTCGATTTATTGACCAGCTGCCAATCATCTAGCACTTCATCAACAACCTCAGCTACTGGTACTTCCTCTTCAACAACCTAAGCTAATGGCACTTCCTCTTCAACAGTTGTTATTTCTCCATTCTCGGAGGGATATTGCACTTCTTCCCCCCATTGGCTTCCTCTGCCAACACATTAGTCTACTCAGATATGTGATCCTCCTGCACTGGAGCAGCATCAAGGGACCCTAGACAAGGAAAGATAATTAACATGACCTACATTTTTTTAAAGAAAAGAAGCTTAAAGCACTGGGATAATTTGTTACCTTTCTCAGGAGTGAACTGAACCTCGTCATCTTTAACTGAAACCTGGTTTACGTCAGGATGCTTGACCTTTTCTACATATCGAAAAATGTCATTTAACACAAAGTAGACCCCCCTGTCTTGTGGTGCAAGGAAGAAAGTTTGAGCAAAATCCCGTCCTGCGCATCAATAGACTTAATCTCTGCCCTAAATTCGCCATAGTTAAGGGCCAGAATCTTTTCATTTATAACCTGTAAGTTTGACATCAAACAACAATTCAAAAAGGGATTCAAAATTCCAAATTTTTATTAGTAGCTTCCAAAATCCCTCTGTATGGCTAGATAAAGTAGAAGACAAAAGAATAAACTGGAAAGACTTTGATATTACTAACTTTGATATTACTACAATCCATCAAAACAGAGAGCCTGTAAAATCAAATATAAAAAAATAAGTATAAGTACATTATAACCAGACATTATATGAATCTTAATTATTAAAATATAGAACTTGACATATTTTAATAGTTAAAATTTACATGTCTGATTATAATGTATATAATATTGTCCAATAACAAAATGCTATTATACACCATATATCTCCTATATATATGGAATTGAAGTATTGTTTTAGTAGGTTTCTATAATATAATTATGAGCTGGCATGGAATTACGATTGCTACGACTGATGTTGCGTCAGACTAATACTAGCGGACACCTTATTTTTCTTAAATACTGCCTTGGGGAATTGGGGTAAAGCTATCCAAATATTAATCTTAATTTGTCTGTTAGTATCAGCGGACGTCGACTTTTTTCTTTTAATCTCAGCCGTTGTTTGTTACTTGTTGTTTGGAATAATTAAAAGATAATATATTATTTAATTATTTTTTATTCATAATAAATACATATTATAAATTATTCTCATATATATATATATATATATATATATATATATATATATATATATATATAGTGGTATTCATACATTAATTAGAATGGGTCCTATGTGTATTCAATTGTATTAAATGTGAGTTTCGGCCAATAATTTCCCCCGAATTTAAACTTGAAGGAAAACAACGAAAAAATTGACTTTGTAGCTAAAAAAAATTGTAGACTTTTAAAGGACACATTTACGGTTAATCCCAAAGAAATATTACTTTTTAGAAGAAGAAAACCTACATTTTTTTAATGGTTCTTTTCGTTTGATCATTTTTATACCGAACATGTCAATAATTTTCACATTTTACTGACAGTCAAATCTAGGTATTTACGTAAAATGTTGTTGTTCCATAAATGCATTTTAAGAATTGCAGATTTCTTGATAAAGGCACCTACTTCCTAAAGACAAATTTTCTCACCCATTCAATGCTTTGATTATATACTATTAAATATTACTCACAAATTAACAATAATATATCAAAATCTTTTTATTAATTTAAAAGTCACATAAAAATTAAATACAAAGGTATTTTAATATTAAAACGTGTTGGCGAAAACATTAATTCACTGAAATACTAATAATAGAAGAATTTGTTTTGTTATAATATATTACTTGATTTCACCATCATCCTAAATTAGAGAATTTAACTAGCATATTAAATAAAACTACCCAAAAGAAACTTACCAATCTAAATAATACCAAACAAGAAATACTATTATTATCTATTAAAACTTTAACATATGAGAAAAGAAAATAAAAAGAGTAGAAAAAAAAACTAAATTAAAACACTAAGGTAACTAATTACATAAAATAAACTAAATTAGAGTGAGCATTTTTAATTTTTACCTATCTTATATACATATGTTCATAATTATTTTCAATATAAATTTATCAGATATATGTAACAAGACTCCAAAAGAAATACTCCCTTGCGAGCCGATTGTCTGTATATTGTTAGAACATCCTTTGGCACATGCAGCCTTCTCATTTACCGACTAGTAGCCTTCTTAATTTGACTTATTTTCGATTTTTTTTGTTTTTGTTTTTTTTGCTAATTTAACGCACACATCTACTCATACGGTTTAAACTTAAAACATTTTTTCTTAATAAGAGATGTAAAATACCACTAAACCAAAGACTCTCGACATTTTTAAAAAAAAAAATTATCTCATCGTTTTGTCAAACGAACATATAAACATTAAAAAATAAAATAATTAAAAATCTAGATTAATTGGCCAGCCATTAAAGCATCTAAAGTGGTGATGAATCCCATGATAAAATAGATTTTATAGAAAGTCCATCTATTCTTAACATCCAAGATAAATAAAAAACATTAATCCACTTATAATGGATAATGAAGTTTAAAATGATAACATAACGCATAGGTTATTAGAAAGAGTTCTAAAATGTATAATTCTATTATAAAGCGAGAGGCTTTCCCAACAATTATTAATGTTAACGTCAAATTTTTATACGCATGTAAGAATCATCAAACAGCAAGCTAACATGTGTACTAAACAAACAAAAATAACACAAAAAAGCTTGACGGGTTAAGCCATCGAGAAATAACTCCAGTATAAAAATAAGTACAGGTCAAACGCATTAAACAACGGAGAGATTAAATTGTTGAAATAATAATACGTACTATATGTATGATATTTGTTGTGTCTTGTTAAACTCTAGTTGTGATTGTATTTATAGTTTCTCAACATCTTGCTTTCGCGTGTCCGAGACCAATTAGGATGGAAAGTCTTAGTTAGAGTTTCTTTATAATTAAAATGGCAAAATATAAGATTAACCCACTGGGGTTATACATTTTAAGCATTTGGTTATTAAACTTTTAAAAAATAGAATTAGGTCATTAAACTTGTTAAAATTAACTAGACCAATTTCGTCAAAAAATAAATAAAAAATAACCGACATTAAATCTGTCCCACCATTGAAAAAAAAATTTTAATTTTATTATTTTCCTAAGTGACAATACAAAAAAAAAAAAAAAATTCAAATTATTAGTTATGTGGAAAAAAAATTAAAATAATAATAAATTAAAATAAATATGTTAATTTTTTATATATTTTTTAATCTTTCTATCTCTCGCTTCTTCATCTTTTTATCTCTCTCTCTCTCTCTTTCATCTTTCAGATAAAAAAAATTAGATCTGGGGTTTTAACCAATGAAACAAACAAAAAATATTATATTGGGAAGGTTAACAGCTGTATGATGAAATACACCTTAAGTTCTATCTCCATGGCTTAACCCAATTCATCCATGGGCATAACCTAATACTAAATTACTGAACCTCCCTCGTATACAACTTTACGATGAAATATTAAAATGGTACCACTACTCCTGTTGTGGCCATCATAATATCCTTGATAATGAGTTCTGCGAATCAGCAAGAGGAAGGATTTTGTTTTATGCTCTACAAATATAGTAAAAGCTGGCAGATCCCCAATTTAAAAAGTTAGGATTTTTCCATTAATTAGAGGAAATTGATGCCAGGTGTTGGGGAAGAAGAATTAGAGGAAGGGCACCGCATAAATCTGAACAACTCTGCGACTTCTAACCCGGGTTAGTCCAAGGAGCCCAACATTTTCACTAGAAGAAATAACCAAGTTCTATGTCAAAGTTAGATTTGTTTCAAGAAATGAATATATTCTGCACGCAGCATCGGCAGAATAAAAGAAGTTTGATCCCTATTTCTTACACTGATACAGAAGAACTGGTGCTTAAGCCATGGAAAGAGAAAATTTTGGTTAAGATGAAAACAAGAATGGAAGAGAAGAGAGGGGAAAATAAATAAGAAATTATAAGTCATTTCCGTTTTTACCCAGCTTGGATTCTCAAAGTCCATGTAGTATCTAACTGATAAGTCACGTAATCCAAATAAAATTTTACGTAATCCAAATAAAATCATTTTCTTTCTTTCTTTAAAGCCATATAGAAAAATATTATACGTTTGTCTGCTAAATTGGACGGCATGGTCCAATTGATAATTTTTAAAAAATTTAGTGATCTAATTACATTTTTTAAAAGTTTGATGACCAAATGCTTAAAATGGTATAATTTCAATTGGGTAATCCTATGTTTTGCCTAATTGAAATTCATCATTGGTTATGTCCTTATCCCTTCAATATCGAAAACTCAATCGGATTAGGAATCATAAGCTAGTTTAGACTTTGACCCTTCTAACATGTCAAACTACCAAAGGACAATGTAATGGACTTACCCTTGTACTGGGCCCAATGTACAATGTTAAAATAGGTTAACACCTGCACCAGACCGTAAATGGTTGTGGGTTGACACCAGATCTGGACTCTAAATAATTATATTCTAATATTGCCCTCCACTCTCTTGTTAAAAAGAATTATAACAAGAAAGTAATGTAAAAAAAAAACTAATCAGACTGAGAACTTTTCGCAACATTCAAAAAATTGTCATAACGCACGTCTTCATAAATCTCTAAATTGTCTCTTCAAATTAGTTGCCTTTGGTTACCGCGCTCATCATTAGGTTCCACCCCTTAAAACAGACACAACCCTTCAGTTTTCGAATTACTTGTTGCAAAAATTTTCCAGTTTCCCTATCTTTGTGCAAGAAAAACCTTGCGGCATCTTCTCTTATTCTCCGATCATCCTTCCCTTAATAAACCTCCATCCTTTCCGTCGCAATGGCAAAAAACACATCCACCTCTAACCAACTTTCCCGTTCTCACTCTACAAATTCCTATAGCCCCCCATTAACCCCCGCTGAACAACAAGAAATGAACAACTGTAATTTTTATGCATCTAATAAAGCCTACTCTATTGCCAACACTCAATCCAATGTCTCCTCTCACCTTATCAATGTCATCCATCAATACAAATTCTCATATGAATATGTAGTGTGAGCCCCTTACCTGAATGAAAGAATGTACTATCGCCTGGACGGTGGTTACATCGTCTTTCCCCTGTATGTCTTACGGTACGGCGTCCAATTTTCCTCTGAGTTTCCCTCCATGCCTTTATCTCTTCTTTCCTCACCTTCACCAGGATCGAGTTTTCTCAACTCGTCCCCAACTCGTACATCCACCTCATGTGTTTCATAGCTTTCTGCCATGAATGCAAGATCAAACCTTCCCTAAAAGAATTTCTTCATTTTTAAAGTACGTCGATCTAAAGAACCCGACTTTAGGATGTTAATCAAACAACCAGGTTAGCAAGTATCGAGGCCCCAATACCCACCTTGTCAAAACCTTCCCACACCTCCCTCAGCATAAAAGAGGTCTTACTAGTTCGGATGAAGGAATTTGAGGAATTTTGCTCCAAGATGCCAACAACCCCATGGTTGTTGGACCTCCTTTCTAACTAGCAATGGATATTTGACCATTACTGTAAGTATTCTACCTTTTTTGTTTATTTTTTATAGTTAATCAATATATTCTTCTTCTCATTTCTCTTTTCTTTTTTTTCTTTTTTCCTTTTTCGGCGATAAAATATAAACCCAAACCCAAACCCTTCATTTTTGCCCCCCCCCCCCCCCCCCGAACAAGATTCCAAATTCACCGAACCCCTTGCCACAGCCTTACCTTCTACCCCAAACTTTGTCGACCCCTCTACATTAACCTCTAAACCCTTTATAATTATCGACGAACCCTTAACGACCATTAAACTAACATCTCCAAACACTGCCAAACTCATCATGGTTCCTGAACCCTCAAAACTCTCAACAAATACAACCACCAAAGCAGTCAAATTCCTGAACTCTCTAAACCTCAAAAAAAAGAAGATGACTTTGAAATATCTGAGGCCGAAAAACACCAACTTTGCAGAACTAAATGCCACCGTTTTATAAAAGCTTCCTTCAAAACAAAACCCGACCTTATTACCTCAACTGAACCAAACCCATCCGACCTTCCCTCTAAACACATCCAAACTGAAGAGACAACTCTAACTCCCGAACACCAATCTGACCTGACTCCACCACCCCCTTGTACCATAAATTGAACATGCCTCTCCCCCTCCATCCACTTCTGAAGCCCGACCTGACCATACATCACCACCTTCAATAGAAAACACAACAATTCCCGACTCCTAACCTTCCACTTTTGAACCTCCACTCCCAACCTTTTGGCCAAATGACCCTAACAATGATGACATAGCCCTCAACCTTTTTAACTCCTTTATACTTCCAGCCGACCAAGACAAGTTTGCTAACTACACAAACAGCCAACTCCTTCTCGCTGTTTCCATCCACGAAGGTTGAGTAAGTATCTTCGCAACCATCTTCTTTTAAAATTATGAACTTTTTATTATTTAATTTCTTTTCCCTTACCCAACTCATTTCTTTTTCTTCACAGAAATTGGCAGCTCTTGGTAGACTTCTTCAATGAGAAACCAGCCTTCAAAATATAGAAGCTATAATCAACAGCTTAAATTCCAAACTAGTAACTACCGAACAAGAAAAAATTTAGCATTAATCTCCTGTTGGTTTGCAAAAACAATACATACATGCAATTAAATTTATGCAACGCAACGAAAGTAGGTATAAATTATATTTAAAAATTTTCTACAAGCCAAAATTCAAAATCTTTCTTATGTGATACTTATTAATTGAAGACGGGCAAAAGATTATATCTTTGTAGACAATGAACCTTTAATCCGCTATGAGTTCACCTCCCTTTAATTCTTCACGTTTCTTCAAGAATTCATGGATCAACGTTAGTTACCCAAATGTGCAGCCTCTAAAGGTGATCCACCAAGAGATAATATAAATTGAAGAAGTAGATTTATGTTTCTCCAAACCTTGGTTGACTAGCCCTAATTCTCTCTCTCTCTCTCTCTCTTTCTAACTCTTTAAATATAGAGAATTATATGAAGTATTCTCTAATACTTGTAATTGTGTATCAAACCCAATCTATAATAAGATCCTTCTTATTTATAGACTTGTTCAACCCCTCCTAAACTCTTTAAGAGTATAATTTTAATTTAACTCATAATCTAATTATGAACTAAATTAATTATTATAATAGTTACAATTTCTAAACCATTTAGAAGCTAAATAATAATAATAATAATAATAATAATAATAATAATAATAATAATAATAATAATAATAATAATAATACTCCTCTTATTAATTCATAATTAATATTTCTAAAATACTTTATTATAGACATTAAGCTATTTATTTTATTCTATCACTATAGTATAAATTAAATATACTTAATTTATTATTATCATTGTGCCATCAACTTCTAAAATAAATATTTTTCTTTTATGGTATGACCTTTTAGGTTCAATATTAAGCCAATAGTAGAATATATAAATTAGAACAATTATAATATTATTTATAATAAATTAAACTTATTTAATTTAGACATATAAATACTTATTTAAATGAAGTTGATCAACCTATATATTTATAATTTAATTAGTAACTACCGCATATGATTTCATGGTGTATACCAATTCATATGAAATCATCAAAAGTGATTTGATAGAATAACGTATAATAACTTCAATATAGTTTTTGAAATAATATTTCAAAATAAATCTTACAAATGAAGCTTTTTAAAATAAATATTTTAAAGGAAGATTTATAAACACTATGTGATGTGTGTGGTTGCTTATATAACTTTTATAAAAATACTTACTTGAACGGTACTCGTACACTTACAGATCTTCACAAATACTTAAGATGGCTTTAGCACACTTAAAAAGAACTTATACAAAGTAATATTTAGAGTAAGTTAAGGCCTCTATTTATAGCAAAAAATCTTATCATAATCCAATATTTTCTAATTTAATCCAAACCGTATATTTCAAGATAATGTTTAATCCATATAACTCATTTCATCTTTTAAGATTTCTTTAATCTAAACCATTCATTTAAAGATCATCTTTAATCTATACCGTTCATTTTAAATTCTATAATTATTACATTATCTTTAATCTATACCATTCATTTCAAATTTTCTTTAATCTATATCATTCAATTAATTTTATATATAAAACAGCTAATTTTATAAATCAAATAACTTTATATATAAAATAACTAACTTTATATAAATCAATTAACTTTATATATAAAACAAACAACTTTATATAATATATCATAATAAAATAATTTACTTTACATACTTTATATAAAGTAAATAGCTTTATATAATTTATTATAATATAAACAAATAGCTTTATGAATTCAATTATTCAACAATAATTCACAATTATTCATTATTATGACTAATGGTTATAAATACAGTGTAGTTAGCTTTCTGAGTTAGATACTCACAATACAAGCAGAAAAATCAACTAATAATGGAATATAACAGTTTAATCAACATTATAATAGAGATAACAATAATACAAAAAATAAGTAAAAGAAAGAGCACGTTACTGTGTAATGACAATTATTGATTCAATAATATGAATTACTGTGCATATGCTACTGTAATAATTATCAGTTTAATAATATGAATTATTATGCATGTGACAATTATTGGTTCAATAAAGTCAATATTGTATAATAGCCACTTTATCAGTTCAATAATATAAAATACTGTACAATACCGTGTGCTACTATGCAATACCGTGTGCTACTGTGTAATACTGTGTGTTACTATTTCTTTACCGTCAAGTATTATAACAGTTAAAAGTGATAGTACCGTTGACAATTTTATTTAAAAAAGGTTACTTATATCATTTTCTATATTCGACAATATTTCATTGTGGGGGTCCACCAATATTTGGTTATTTCGGTGCCGTCGTACAAATTGAATATTCCCCGACAAAACGAATATTCTTGACAAAATGAATATTCTCCGACAAAATAAAATTCGTACAAAATATTTCTTAATTTTTACTTTTGTCACTTTATTCATTTACCGTTTTAGAAGAAAATATAAAGAAAAATTAAATTTGTATTTCATAAAAGTCAGGTCTTACAATGTGCTCTTAAGAATGGGGATGGTTGTAAGGATCTCCTGTTCCATCGTATTTCTCTAGTGGTGGCATTTTCTTTATAGGGTCTGCCTGGACTGCGTTAATGGATGGAGAAAAAGGAGACTTCGGGTTCAATGGTTGTGGATTGGCCTGAGTCACCGCTATCTTCTGCTCTAATTCTGTCAGCTTCTGAATAATAGGATAAGGGATAGCCGGTTGTTGAGTGGTTGATCCAGAACTCAGTCTGGAGACCTATCCACCCTTATGTCGCATCGCCTTATCTCCTCGGGAGTCCGACTATCATTAGGAGATCTGACCCTTTTCTGACCACAATGTTGCTTCTGATCCCTAGAGGGAGCTGGGTACCGACTTGGAGAGTCGGGTTATCTTATATCACCATAATGGTACTAGCTGTGAGAGTCGGGTTGCCTTATATCACCATGATGGTACCGGTTATGAGAGTCAGGCTATCTTTTAACGCCTCGACTTTGTGGAGTTAATTCCCGAACCCCACCTTGAATTGTTGACGGGAGTTCTTCTTCCCTTCTTAGTTCGGATAAATGTGCATTCCATTCTTGTTGCTAAAGCCGTAGAGCCTCCAAAGCGCCTTCAACGTCTTTAATTTTCTACATCATAATCAGTTTGCACTGATCTCGCTTACTGGATTCCCTGTCCCAATCCTCCCAAGCTGGTGACTAGTGAATTGTCCTCTGCCTACATAAATCTTTATCTAGTTTATTTAAGGGAGTGAACAACCGTCGTCGGACTGGTGCAGACTACGTCATGACGGGCTTAGACTTCGAATCAATAGGACTGTGTCCTTCACCTATCCTCACGCATGATGCGGCACCAGTACTGTAGATGACCCTTCCTAGTCCTGAATTGAATTCCCCCCGTATTCATCATAATTGTAATTTAGAATGAAACTAGTGATTTTTGGAACAAATATCAAAATGTCATCCTTCTAGCGCCAGTGTTAATTCTAAATTTTGTACCCTACAAGAACGACCAACATAGTAAGCTAACATGCACAGTGAATAGATAAAAATCACACCAAAAAACTTAACGACTTAGGCTGTCGGGGGATAGCACAGGTGTGAGAATAAGTATAGGCCAAAAACATTGACCAATTAAGGGATTAAATTACTATAATAATAATAATAATACGTATTGTATTTATGATATGTAATGTGTCTTGTTGAACTTCAATCATGGCTTTATTTTTAGTTTTTCAACACCTCGACTTTCGTGCGTTCGAGACCAGCTAGGATGGAAAGTCTTAATTAGAGTTTCCTAATAATTGAAATTCATAATTGAATATGTCCTTATCCCTCCAATATCGGAAACTCAATCGAATTAGGAATCATAAGTCAATTTGGACTTTGACCTTCCTAACATGTCAAACCGTCAAATGCCATTATAATGGGTCTGCCCTTGTACTGGGCTCAATGTACAATGTTAAAATAGGTCAGCACTTGCACGGGGTTGTGAATAGTTGTGGGCTGATACCAGATCTGGACCCTGAATAATTATATCTCAACAACTAATAATGTAATTTAAGTAAATAAAAGAGTTCTACTAATTATTCTTGATAAAAATATTCCTACAATAACAATTGGATAATTATTAGGGGAAGTTGAATAAAAATAACTACCCACTTCCTCTATTTTCTATATACTAGTTTCGGTGGTAGGCACGATGCGAATGCGATTATCGTAAAATTATAATAAGAGTTTTATCAAAATTTTAAAATAGAATAAAAAATAAAATTTATTACACAATCTGAAGAAAATGATTATATTTCCCCCTCTTTCTTTATAATAATATAGATAAAGATTTATTTATACGTCTATGAGGATAAAAAGATTTGTTTCTATTTTATTTTTTACTTTCTACTTTTGTCCTCCCTCCAACCCAAACCAATTTGTTCTGTTTTCCCTCTTTCGCTAGGATTATCAATTATGTAAACTAGAAATTTAGTAGACACGCATCACATGTACGTTGGCGGCTAGTACATATTCTCTCCGTTCTGCCGAATCATAAAATTATTATTAATTTTTTAAAAATTAATTTAAAATATTTTTAAATTTAAAATAGATATAATTTATTTAAAATGTTAAAATAATTAATCTTATAACTAATATTACTTTGTAGATAATTTATAATATTTATAATTATATTAATATAAATTAAATAAAATTATCCTAATTTTAAATTTAAAAATATTTAATATTAATTTTTTAAAAATCAATAATAATCTTACAATGTATAACAGAAAAAATATAATATACCCACGAATTACTCTATTTTCTTCACCAAACAAACATTAAAAATAATATTACATGTCAATTTGTCAGGAAATATTTTCTGCTATTCTAGCATAGCTTTTCCTTTTTTCCTTTCTTTTAAATCAAAGATTTGTCCGTTCCAACGTCAACTTTAAATATATTTATAATTTTAAATTTTTTAAAATGTTATAAATTAAAAATACAAACTCAAGAACATTTATTAATTAATATTATAAAGAAAAACTAACTAGTTCGAGTTAGTAAGCTAGTTCGTTAAAAAATTAAAATTTTCTATCAATTTTATTTTAAATTTAAATACGTTTAATATTGCATCACCATTATCCCACACAAATATTCGGTCACTTTGCCAAACAAACATTAAAAAAAAAAATTATAATGTTAGGAATCTATAATTTTTTATCTTCAAAAATATGTTAAATTATATTAATTGGATAAATTTTATGTGATCAGTAATGTCAAATATTATAATTTGACGTAAATTATTTTTATAATTATAACATTAATTAAAATTGCATACACTATCATCACACTGTTAGCATATACATAGAAAGATGTTCGGATCAAGAGAGCTCATCAATGAAGTATTTATATTGAATAAATTGCGGTGTATTAACAATTTATAAATAAATTCATAAATAGTTAATGATAACTAAATTTTTCAATATAAAATATTGGTCATCCAATATATTTTATAGTAAAAAATCTAGCTGTCCTCTATTTTTTATAAATTTATTTATAAATTATTAGTACACCAAAATTCGATCGTACTTTTAACTCTTGTAATATAGTCTTTCCTATTGAGTCTTATTATATATAATGATAAATTTATGTTTATATTAAATATTAATAATAATAAATTAAAAAAATAAAAAAAAAACCTCTACCCTGATTTATTCGGTCCTAAAGAATTATTATTATTATTATTTTAAATCAAAGATGCATACGTGCCCAGTCAGTGGTCAATTATCACTACTAAGGTATGTTGTGATTGCTAGATCCACACTGTACATTCCACTGCTGTCTCCAACTTTCCAGCTCTCCGCGTAAGCAAATCGTGGAAAATTTAGCCTCTCTCTTTAGCTAACGCTCTTCCTGAGGTAATTCGACCAATCGTTCTAAAGATCTTCTTCATCACCCTTGCTTTTTTGCATTAATTTCCTCACTAATGCCCCTTTTTCTTGTCTGGATCCTGTTATGTTTTTGATTTTTTGCGTGTTTAAACTTGTACATTACAATTCATTTGGTAAAACCATAGATCTATGCTTTACCCATTTCATATAATTTGTGATTTGAAGTTTATATATACATATATTTTGTGATGGCTTCTTCTTACAATATGAATATACTTGCACAAACCATATTGATTCATTGCGATTGTGAATGCAGATCAATTTTGTACTGATCATTGGCAGTTTGTGTAATGGGTAATTTTTTTACTCTATTTTGCAATTAGGAATTCATATCTTTATGTTAGTGTAAGATGACGGGGAGGAGAAACATGGGGCAAGCATCCCCCTTACTTCTAGTTCTACTGGCACTAGGCTTTTTCTTTGCTACATATAATTTGATAACTGTGGTAATTCAACACAAAAATGTATCGGGGAGATGGGTTTCGGATGGGTTGGAATGGTTTGATCCTGTCAGAGGGTTGCCTCATGACGAGTTAAAGAAATTTACAAAATCAGATGCGCAATTCCATGTTGCTCTCACGGCAACTGATGCAGCATATAGCAAATGGCAGTGTCGGATTATGTATTATTGGTATAAGAAGGTTAGAGATATGCCTGGATCAAATATGGGAGGGTTCACGCGGATTTTGCACTCTGGGAGTCCTGACGATTTGATGGAGGAGATTCCAACTGTTGTGGTTGATCCTCTTCCTGATGGGCTTGATCGGGTGAGAATTTTTATCTATCAACTCTGTTGCTTTCTCTTAGTTTACACTTACTCAATTGTTATTCTCCAAATTGTTGAGTTTTAACCGTAGCTAGATGCATTATACTTTCTCTAATACTGCCTCCTATCAATATTGACTTTTTGAAGTTAAATTGAGGTATTTTCAAATTTAAACTGATATGCATTCATCTAACTTACACAGTACAATTATGACAACTATAAATTACTAAATGTAATACTAAATACAATAGTTGTTGTCTTCAAATGTTAAATGAATCACATAAATTTTGAGTTTGAAAGTATTTCGTCTTTATGTGTATGTCCCTCATTCATTAAGTTTGTACACATTGTCAAAATTTCTGCTGTTTAGGGTTCTGATTGGTGGTAGACTGTTAGTAGTTTCTGAAATTATGTGATTTTCAATTAGTTTCAAACTCGATGAATTATCACTGAATGCTTGTTGGTCTAGATAATATATCATACTAGTTATATAGGATTTTCTATCATTGAGAAAAATTCGTCCAGTATGCTCCTTCTTGGTTTTGATGTGTTTAAAAGGCTGTCTTTACTGCTACAGTATCAGAAAATGCTTTTAACTGTTTATTAGACAAGATATGAGGAAATAAAATTGGTCAAGTTGTAACCTGGTGAAGTGGGGAGAAAAGAAAAAAGAAGAGATAGAAATCATTGATAGTAAAGGTGTTGAAACTCAACTGCTGCATATGTATTTGATGCATAACGGAAGTGACAAAATAATACTAGTTGTCGTTCTAGTTGACAAACCTGGAGTGCAGAATCCACTAGGGAAAATAACCCTAGAATCCACTGGGGGTTCTTGAATCCACAAAGAAGATAACTAGAATCCACCTGAGAGAAAGGGAAAGACTCCAAAGATATTCTTTTATGAATCAAAAGCTAACTTACAATGTAATAATGCCAGCCCTTTTATACGAAGGGTTGACTACAACTCAAAAGGAAAGTCAAATGAAAATTATATACATAATTTAAATCCCTAAAATTATGCCGAAGATCTTCCTAATTCATGCATAAAATATTTCTAACTACTAAAAATGTGATAATTATAAATTACATTAATTAAATTCAATTTAACAGAATATCTTTCTCCGTCGGTATTGCATTATAGCCTAAAACTAACATGGTGAATCATCAATACCGAAACCTTTATCGGGCAATTTAAAAGCTAATCGTGAACTTTTCTATTTTGAACATATATATATTTGGACTTTTAACCCTCCAGTGGTCTAAAAGTTGATATAGAGAGACAAACATAGGTGCATCATAATGGACAAACCAAACGTAGTGCAGGCTGCTCTACAGAGGAACTGAAAAAAGGGAAAAGACTTGAACCCAAGACCTCGTGACAATTGAGCTCTGATACCATGTTAAATTATTAGTTTCTTTGGAAGCATGAGATTTTGAGAATGAGTCTTACAATGTATATCATGTTGTAACATAGATCCAAACTAAGAACTTATAATTACTGGTTAGTGTTTGTATTTAGAATTTAGTCAACACATATTGACATTCGTTGCATATTCTTTGATTTTTATTAATTAAATTTGCAATTGGGTGCTTACACTTGTGTACAGGGATATATTGTATTAAACAGACCCTGGGCTTTTGTGCAATGGCTGGAAAAAGCAACAATTGAGGAAGAGTAAGTTGCATATACTTATATTTTATGAATTCTTTCTCTCTGTCATTATAATCTGAAACAAAGTCCATCTTATGACTGATGCAGATACATTCTAATGGCAGAACCTGATCACATTTTTGTAAATCCGTTGCCAAACTTGGCAAATGGAGGTCATCCAGCTGCTTTCCCATTTTTCTATATAAAACCGACTGAGAATGAGAAAATAATGAGGAAGTATTATCCTGAGGAGAAGGGTCCTGTGAGTAATGTTGATCCAATTGGCAATTCTCCAGTAATTATCGAGAAGGTACTCTTGTTTGTAGTTGATAGTTCTTCTTTATTGTTCTGCACAGACATGTGTATCATAAGCTGCGAACTCACTCATGGTCTCATGAAATATTTAAGTTTAGAAGTTACGTATTATTGCTGTTCATATATGCTTATCAGATACTAATAATGATAACACTGGCAACCACAATATTGTTTTGCCCGTGTGACTCTTTTAAGATTACTCGTGTTTGTTTTTTCTAGCATAATTGGTTTATATATAAAGGAATAGCAAGCGTACTTTTTTACAAGATGACGATGGATACCCCTGGAAACAAAACAGGTTTGAAGTCTTACAAAATAACTAGCTATCAATAATAACTTGGACATACAAAGCAAACTTGCAACTTAGATTAACAGTGTTGGACAAAAGAAGTAAATTAACCTATGTTTAGGTTCGAAATTGTAGGCATACTTGTTTCTGTTGACTTTAAATGTTATTTCTTTGCAATTGAATTTCTGCAGTCTATTTTAGAGGAAATTGCTCCTACGTGGATGAACATCTCCTTGAGAATGAAAGATGACCCAGAAACTGATAAAGCCTTTGGCTGGGTGCTAGAAATGTGAGCAGTGTTTTAAAAGATATCCTCACTTTTGATGTTCTAATCAGCGGTTAAGATTAACTTCTCGCTTGCTTATATTGGTATTGACATATTCCTCATTTCTTTGTTCACTAGGTATGCATATGCAGTAGCATCTGCATTACATGGTGTGAAGCATATTCTTCGCAAGGACTTCATGATACAGGTTTACATAATCGTTATAAGACTTTTGTGCATTACTCTATTTCTTGAATCACCACAGATAATTGACGTGCATCTGCCTAAACTTTTTAGCCACCATGGGATCTCAAAGTTGGAGAGAACTTCATTATCCATTACACCTATGGATGTGATTACAACATGAAGGTAAATGGTATCCTGCCTGTTATTTCTCTATTTTCTCATAAAAGAAGATTCTAACTTCAGCTGTGATTTTTTTAATTTTTTATCCATCTTTAATCTTCTATATTTTATGCTTCAATTTTTTTATGAGTTTTGTGGTGCTGAGCCTTGTTTATTTAGGATGTTTCTCAGTACTATTGTCTTTTTATTAAAGTAATTTATTAAATTAATTCAAGTTGGTACTCATTCAGGGAGAGTTGACATATGGAAAGATCGGGGAATGGCGCTTTGACAAGAGATCGTATCTTCGTGGTCCTCCGCCAAGGAACCTACCACTACCCCCTCAGGGTGTTCCTGAAAGTGTGGTATGCTTACTGAACTTTACTACATCATGTGATCAACTTACAGACCACTGGATTTGGGTCAACTTCTTGAAAAATCGATGTAACAGTGCTCTAACCTCCAAGAAACTGAGGCAGAGCTGTACAAATTAATATTCGACATTAGGGGAAAAATTATGTTATTTAAATTAGCATGTTCCTCTGCATTAACCGAACACATTATGGATTTAAGCCACCCTTTTGATTGATCAACCTGGTCCAATATCTTGAACAGCTACTAAAATCATTAAGTTGTTTTTGAGTTACTACACTGCACTGGAATTATTAGGAACCTCAAATCAGTTGTTTTCATGCAAATGCTGATAGAATGACACTTTGCACTCATGAAGACTAGTTTATTCAAGCATTTCTTATTGCTGGGAGATTCCTTCTGTAATTGTTTACTTATAAGATCAATTTATATTTATTAAGGAAACAAAATCAAATATCAAAACTCTTAAATTTGTTTTACCAAGATTCCTTCTGTGAAATGTGAATAAAAAACCATCTGTTATAAATGAGTTTGGTTTTACCACTTACTCAATTGATTGCATCATTTTTGGGCATTTCCTTAGTTGATTTCTTGATTTTAACATGAGCAAAACATTTGGGACTGTGAAAGATGCTTCAATTTGTCATTCAGTTGCATCGAGTTATGGTCCGTTCAGTTACCAACTATTGGCTGCTGCATTAAATGACTTTATAACAAAGGAAATGTGTTCACCGGTGGTGACCAACCTTTTTTTTCTTTTCTTTTTTGTTTTTGTTTTAAAAGAACCATGCTTGTTCATTTGCTTACATTCTGTGTAATGTTTCTTGAAACAACTGAGTATTGGTACAAGTTGGTGTTTCTTAATATATATGCCTTTCACACCCAATAGAGAACTAAAATGCTATGCTGTGATGGATCATGCATAGGCAAAGTTGTGTCATGTAAATGAGGATTTTTGATCCCTTCTGATTGAAATGCTAATGTACAAAACAGAAAATGTTTAAAATGTGCTAAGCTGAAATTTCTTGAACTTCATCAGACAATGTATATTCTTGAACTTCGGCAGACAATGTTTAAAGTGCGCTTAGCTGAAATTTCCTAATATGACCCTTTTATTATGAAGTAGAGGGGCGTATTCCTTCTCTGAGCATAATTTTTGTCTACAAATTCTTTCTGTGTATCTGTGTTTCTGTTTTTTAATATTCAATCTTCTTTTCAGGTAAGGCTTGTGAAGATGGTGAATGAGGCCACTGCTAATATTCCTGGATGGGACTCAAGTAAATAGTAGATATGATCAAGATGATAAGCCATAATACTCTATCAACATCTCCACATCTTTATGTACGAAACTGGTCCTCATCTCAAATGACACTAAAATGCCAGCATCCTTCAGAGAGCTGCATAAATACAACTACAGGTAACAAAACAACAGACAAATTAGAGAAGAATATCTCCATGTTTCAACCGTCAAATCTTTACTTTGGCGCATGGATGTTGAAATCATGACAATTCTGTTACTTTACAAATTTGAATTTTGCTTCCAAAACTTTACTTGAATGCTCTAGAGCCTCTAGTAAAGGATGGGGAAAGTGGCTTCAATCTGCTAGTCGAGGAAAACGGGTATTGATAAAACATGTTTGCAAGGTTTCTGAACAACCACTGCTGCTACATGCCAATTGATGGCTTAGAGATGTGCTGTTTTAGGTGTCTTTGTTCCCTGTCCGAGTCTAGCACTGAGAAAGGCAGAAATTGATTTTTCTGGATATTACTTTGAGAAACTTGAAGTATAGATTTTGATTCAAATTTGATGAACCCATACGTCCTTTTAGAACCATTAAGATTAATTCAATATTTGACAATTGCACCAACTGCTGCTGCTTTTTCACACAAATACACGGACAATTTACTCCTGTTGCATTTTATTTGGCTATTTCAAACTCTGTTTGATCATTCTGCCTTGGTAAAAAATCTCGAAATCATCCTATCTAATGATTGTTCTTAAATTTAGCTGACCAGCAAAATGTTGCCTGCATTTTGAGACGAGTCTGAAAAAATCTTGTGAAAACTGTGCAAAATTAGGTTTTTGTGATCTGTACACGTTAGGTTTTTATGAAGCCTACACCGATAAAACGGATAAGATTTCGGTTTCCATGTGTAAACCTTTTATCACCAAGGTATGCTCAACTAGATAATGGAAGAGATTGAAGAATGCTTGTAAATTTTTATTTCTACTAGTTTGCAGTAATGTATTTAGAACTTCCTAATTTGCTTCATCTATGGTTAATGTTCATTTGGAGTTCTAGGCGTTCTTGAAGTGAGGGAGGACCTCATTTTGGCAAATCTGTTATTTGCCAACCCAATTCCCTATCAGCAAGTGGTTTTAATGATCACCTCTCCTGTATATATCATATACTGATATTGTATAAAATTTTAATCTGTTTTATTGAGACTTGGTAAATTCAGCCCAAGCCCATGGGCGGTATAGGCCGCCCCGCAAAAAAGTGGAGCCCTGGGCCTATGTTTTTTAGCCCCCAAAATAGGAGCGTTTTTAGCCTTGCCTGCCAGTTAAAAAAATAAAAAAAAAATCTCTCATTCATTTAGTAACTAGTCTTTGTAATAATTATTGTCAATTGAGACGTTTATATTTATTTTTGTAAGTCATTTTCATATTTGATTTTAATTGTGAATTTTATATTTTTTTGCTAAGTTTTAATTATGATTTGGGAAGGTAATAAAATTTGACGAAAGAATCAAGTATTTACTGGACCGGCAGTCCGATCGGAATTAGTTGGCATGTCGGTCCGGTTTAGTCCAAAAAATCATTGTTCTTCGAACAGGTTAAAACTCGATTGACCACTTGTACAATTGGTAAAATCGGTTAATTTACCTGATTTTAAATATATATTTTTTTAACAAAAAAATATATATATTTTTTAAATTAGATATTTTTACTAATATTATAACATTATTTCATTATATTTTAGCTTATAAAAAATTAAATATTTTAAAATTTTATTAATTATTAATAATATTATTTATTTATTTATTTATTTATGATGTCACCGATTTAATAACGGTTCAACCATTGATTGGACCAATGACTTATTCATTCGGTATTCTTTCCGATTCGATGATCAGTTCGGGTTTACAAACATTGGATTTTTTTTTATCTATTTGATAGATAATTAAGAATTGTTCATATAAATGAATAAACTACGTGGATAATTTAATTCAGAATGACGGGAAGTTGAAAACTTAGTAGATGAATACTTACGATTGACGCAAGAAATTACATAAATAACAAATGAAAACAAATCCAGTTAGGTATAAAAGGACCAAAGCCTGTTAGCCTGCCCAGTTTATTGTTTTTGGGCTGCTTGTTTTCAGTCCAAAAAAATTGGGCGTTTTCATCCCCCGTTTTAGCCCAGGTTGCTTAGGGACTATGATAGTTTTAAAATTAATAATAGCACATCAAAACTTCATGAGTATTATAAATAATGAAAAATTCATATTTTAATAATAATTTATCAAAATATTTTCTTCAAATAAAAAGTCACACAAGAATTAAGTAAGAAGGTATATTAATAATGAAACGTGAAGGAGATATAAAATATTTAACGATATTACTCAACTTCATCATCATTCTAGATTTAACAATGTAGCTAGTGATCAAAACAAATAAAATAACTCCTAATATTTGCATGAAATTAGATAACAAGAATTAAACAACTAAATAAAATTGAAAAGAAATTATTTCTATTAATTAAAGAAGAAGAAGAAGAACAATCAACATAAAAGTAAAAGTAAGAAAAAACTTCCTTCGGAATTTTTCCTAATATAAATATAATGTGTATGGACCAGGTTTTAAATACAACCTATTTGAAATATTGATTTTAGTTATAACAATTTGAAAGGCCAAATTTATAGAGTCGCCGGATTCTTTTTATTTTAGAAATAAAGCCCCTTTTATGTTGATTCTTTATATTTGGGAATACAATTACAATTTGAAAAAATAAAATAGAAATAGCCACCCATTCTAAAAACGGAATAAAATATGTCACTTTGAGTATTTCATATTTCTTATCGGAAAAAGAAAAGGATTTATATTATTAGTGCTAATTTGGGCCTTTTAAAATTAGAAAATAATATAATGAAATAATAAATAAGATAAATATATAGTAATAGATGTAGATAATGATAATAAGATAATACATGTAAAATATGTGATACTATTTATGTAAAGATATTGCAAAATAAACAAGAGTTAGAAAGAATATGTATTTTAGATATTTTGAAAATATAGTTATACCAAATTATCCCATCATGACTATAAATTGATTTGAAAATTTTTGTAGGGCTTAACTCGAGTCTTTTAAGTTTAAAGTGACAAAATTCAATTTTTAAGATCTTTTTCATGATATATTTATATGAAAATATTAAAACTCTAATTAATTCTAAGTATATTTACATTTATCTTTTCAATTTATCTACTTTACATTTTAAATATGTCATTATACTCCTTCATTTTCATTATATAGATCGTTTTAGAAGTTTTTTTTTTCTTTACATAATATAAGACGTTTTACATATATCTAGGAGAAATTTTTTAATAATTTTCTACTTTAACCTTAAAAATGAAGTAACTAAGAGAGAGAGAGAGAGAGAGAGAGAATGATGAGTAATTAATTAGTGTATGAGTAATAATAAAATTTTAAATTAATATTAATTACCTAATATTAGTATAAATAATTTTTTTTTATATATATTTAAACGATATATATAATAAAAAGGAGGAAGTAAATTGGTAAATTACACATTATAGTACTTTTTAGAAAATAATAACTAAAAAAATACCTTTTAAAAATATTTAAAAAAACAGTACTTTTTTTAAATATATTTTTAAAAGTAGTACTGTTTTAATTTAATTAAAATTGAAATATCTCTGATGATGTACTGGAAAAAGCGCCTTATTGCGTATTTTGTGTGATTTTGAATTGCCAAGTATCTCTTCCTTCGATGAAACCCTTATCTGGCAAGGTTCAAACCTGAAACCGAAAACCTCTTTTGCTCTAAACCGAAAACCTCTTTTGCTCTCTACAGAATTTATGCTGCAATTTAATTTTTCCGGTTAAATTTTTTCGAGTATCATTGGGTATTCGTATCATTTGGCTTCTATTTGCTATTTTTCGTTGTTTTCTCAGTGTTGTAATCGTGCTTTGGGGGATCGAAAGTGGTTTATTGAAGTCGTCGATAGTTGCTCCATGCGAGAAAATTTTTTCTTCATTTATAGGATGGGTTCGAAGAGGAAGAAATCTGTGAAGATGGTTGACTATAAGGATGATGGTAAGGGTAAAAGAATTACTAGAAGTATGGATGTTGATTCAAAGATAGATGAAAAGGAATCTGGTAGTGAGACTAAGTCTATGAAACAGGGGAATGAAGGAGTTGTTGGTCCCCCTGTTAAGGAAATGGATTTGAGGAGATATGTGCTTACGAGTCGTAAGGAATTTTCTGAATCAGAATCTGATTTTGAAGTTTCGACGAAGAAAGTTCGGAATGATTTTGGAGATGATGTTGAAAATGTTGTCAGCAAGAATATTATCCGGAGACAAAAATATATTAAGGTATGGGTTTCTAATTGTATTTACAATTTTTATATCATTATTTGTATATTTAATGATTTATGTTGTGTGAAATGATTGTTGTTATGTTTTGATATATTATTAATGATTATTTGTTTAAAATTATTTTGTTATTTCAGTAAAAATATTTGGTTTTGTTATAAGTTACAGTTTTACAACATGGTTACTTATATACTAAAGTTTGGTAAATGTGATGAAATGATTTTGTTAACAGTTATATTTTGGTAAATTGGTTACTTATATTATGAGTTTTGGTAACTATGGTGTACTGGTTTGGTTATTGTATTTAATATGGACAATTGGTTAGTGTCACTGCTATATTATGTGTTTGTTACTAGCTTTATTTTGAAAGGGCATCTACAAACATGAGTTCTATTGCCTGGACCGAAAAGAGGGAATTAGATCCTAGAGATTGTGATCATATTCAGACTAAAAAGGAAATTTTTGAGCTACAGATTGTGCATACTGCGTAGTAGATTTCTCAGCTACAGAATGTGCCTAGACACTATTACAGATTGTGATAATATTCAGGCTAAAGAAGGAAAAGAGGGAATCAGATTTTATAGATGGGTTGGTTAATGTTCTAATATGTTTTGGTTGATAGTTAATGTAGTGTGCCATTATTTTTTGTTGTGGTATGTTTCCATCCAAGTCTAGTATTGGTAACTGTTATACTATTATTTGGTTACTAGTTAATTTTTTAATAATTTGGAGGTGCATTAAATTTATTTTGGCAACCATGATGATTGGGTTTGGGAACTGTTTTTGTTATGTTTTGTTACTTATGAATGATTATTTGTTAAATTGCTTTTTTAACTTATATAGTAAGAGTTTGTCAATGCTATATAATGGTTTGGTGAATGCTATAACCAGTGTGGTAATATTGCATACTGTTTTGGGAACTAGTTAATGTATATTTATATTTTGACTTTGATAGTATTTTTGAATGTGGAATGTTACTCTCCAATTGCAGTTTTTGTAAATGTGATGTTATGATATTAGGTTGTAGTTATTTTTTTTTGGTATAATATGGATGTTCAATAAGTTGATTTTGGCAACATGATGAGTGTGTCTCGGAAACTGTTTTGTTAAGTTTGGTTACTTATGAATGTATATCTGTTAGAATTGTGTTTTAAGTGATGTAGTAAGAATTTTTTGATGATATAGTATGATTTAGTTAATGCTATAATATATTGTTATTTTTTGAGTTTGATAGTATTTTAATTGATTTCTGATTTATTTTTTTTAATTTTCAGGTTTGGGATTTGTATTATGAGGAGATCAATCGTAAGTTCACTGGGAAAGCGGTTTACTGGTGTGACATGGAAGTGCCAGTTATAATTAGAAATAAATTGAATGGAGTTCAGCTAGAAAAGTTTAAGATGACTTGTTTTGGGAAGTTTTTAATTCTTGGTGAGCCGCAGATGTTTTCTCAATTAATACATCAGGCACTGGTCAGAGAAGTTTATCAGAGGGATAAAGGAGATATGTGGTTCTTATTTGGTGAGAAAAGGGTTAGATTTGGTTTGCCGGAATTTTGTTTAATTTCTGGGTTGAGCTGGGAAGGGAATGATGATATTTCTGTATTTAAGGGCAAGGAAAATCTTTTAGTTAAAAAGTTTTTTGGAGAGGAGGTGGTCACCCATAACAGTATAGGTAGGGTATATAGAGGGGCTGTTTTTTATGATGATGATGAGGCTGTTAGAATGTCTGCCATCTTCATGGTGTTCAACTTCTTACTATTTACTTTTTTGGATAACCATGTTGATTCTGTATTGCTTAATTTTATATCATATGGTGACATTGGTAGCTACCCGTGGGGTAAAGTTGCATTTGATCAAACGAGGATGTTGTTATCACTTGCTTTGAAGGGACACTTAAATAAGGGTATGAATGGGGGTATTGTATATAATTTTTATAAGGAAAATTATTGTAAATACTTTAAGTTGAATGGGTTGCCTTATGTTTTTCAAATATTTCTATTTGAAACCATTCCTACTTTGAAGTCTCGTGGTTTCTGTATTGACAACCGCATGTCAGAAGTGAGATTGTGTAGGTGGATGGAATTAGGGAAAGCTCCTACAAAAGAGAAGACGATTAATTTATTTGGATATGGACAGGTACGTAGGTTAATATGAAAAATAATTTTGGCCACCTTTTATGTATACATTTGGTTTGTCACATTAATTTATAGTTTATGTTGAACTGTCTTTATTTATTTTTTGTGCAACATTAAATGAATGATATACTGACTTTTTTTAATATGTGTCAGTTGAGGATTGAAACGATCATTCCTACGGATGTTGAGAAGAATCAATTGAATTTGGGTGATTTCCATTATATCAATGGCAATGGTGGTGGCTCAGTTGCTGGTGATACGGAAAAGGATTCAAATAAGAATGGTGTATATATTGGTCTTTCACTTTCCGATTTTAGAAAAATAGTTGATGAACGTGTAAGGCCTTTGGAAGAGAAGGTTGTTGAAGTTAATAAAGCTGTCGAGAAGTTGGGGAATGATTTGAAACGTGAACTTCAATCGTTTCATACTGATATATGTAGGGATGTAAGGAAGATTATGACAGACTTTTTACGTGGACATTATACTGGTAGTGAAGGTGGGAATGAAGGTCGTGTTGATGCTGATGATATGTATAAGGAGTGCGGTGATGTTGGCAAGGGTTCAGATGATGGGAAAAGTGAATACAATGTTGGTGGTATGCATGGGATTAACATTCACGATGGAGACGATGACAAGGTTTAACATATGTGACATTTTTTGTTGGTGTTTTTTGATTTATGTTGCAGTGATTATTTATTGATTTATGCTTTTACAGGTTGGGAAGAACAAGGAAACACCAATTATTGATATTTTTAGTGATCCTGTTGGGAAAGAACTTGTTATTTACACTCCTGTTGAGGTTTGTTTTTTTTAATATTTGTTACGGTTTTATAATATATTGGTTAATTCATTATAGTATTGCTCTTATTGCTTAATTATTTTTGTTTTTGTATTTTAAATTCTAATTCTAATTGTTACATAATGTTATGTTTCATGATCAAGGTCGATAAAATTGAGTCAGGGAGCACGTCTGTTTTGGATGAAATGGTTTTAACTACATTGGACATTGTTCAAGTTGTTGAAATAGAAAAAAATGTGTTAAAACCATCTGGTAGACCGGTACGTTCTTCAGTGATGGGAGCCGCTTTGAGGTCTCCATATACAACAAAGTTCGGGTCTGCTGGTTCATCGCATTGCAATGTGGTTCCTTCAAACGTACGGAAAAGTTGTTCAGCATTTCCCAATGTTTGCATGGGTATGCCAGCTAAATGGGAAGAGGCATTGTTCGATAAATGGTTTAAATTTGGACTTAATAATAGGAAAATGTATGTTTTTTTTAGTTTACTTTATTATTATTTTTTTTTTAAAAATATGTTGATTTGTACTTATATGTTTTTTATGTTGAAGGATTGATAAATTTCCTGGAGAGAATGACAAAATTGTACCTACATTTGTCCTTGGGTCTGTTACGATATCATCTAAGATGTGGTTTTATAACCTAAAAACTCCTGGACAGTGGCTAGACCATGATGTGAGTTTCTTCTTTACTACTTATTAGTTATTTTTGTTTTCTGCTTATATTTTTACAACCTTGTTAATGTTTTAATCTATTATGGTAACTGTTTTGTAACAGTTTTGCTACATAAAAGTTATGTTTTGATTAATTTGTTAATTTTATTCTATAGTTTAGCAACAGTTACATGCTTGGTTGGTTACGACTTATATTTTTGACAGTTTGGTTTCTGATATAGTCTATTTTGGTAACTGTTACATAACTGGTTGGTTACCAGTTATATTTTCATAAATTGGTAACCTCTATACTTGGTTACTATTACAATTTATTAGGGTAACTGTTTTGTAGCAGCTTTGCTACATAAAAGCAATATTTTGATTAATTTGTTACCAATATGATATAGTTTAGCAACTGTTATATGCTGGGTTGGTAACTACTGATATTTTGCAACCTTGGTTACTGATATAGTCTTTTTGGTAACTGTTGTATAACTGGTTGGTTACCAGTTATATTTTGATCTTGGTAACCATTATACAATTGGTTGGTAACTGTGATATGCTTGTTTGGTTACTACTTATATTTAGACAACTTGGTTATTTATATTCAATATTTTGGTAACTGTTAGCTAATGGTTTCTTTACCAGTTACAGTTTTACTACATGGTTAATACTATGCTAATGTTTGTTAACTGTTATGTAATTTTTTTGTTGGCAGTTACTGGGAAGCTGTCGCAAGCAACCAAAAATAAAATCTTACTTTTAAAAATATTAATGTAGTAGTGAAAGTAAGAGTCGAACCCACAGAGAGTGAATTGTTTTAATAAATCTAATGTTTTCAAAAATATCTAATTAAATGGGGGGTTTGGAATTATAAATTAACTAATTAAAATTTAAACAAATAAATAAAACTGAATAATAAATAAATATGAGAAAAATCAATTAAAACAAACTTCAGTTCCTTAGTTCAGTATCCCCTTCTTTTAATTAACAAATTAATCAAGTTATTATTATCTTTTCCTTCAATTGAAATTAATAATCCTATATAACCGACAATCGCCAAGTTACCCGAAATTCTCCTTAAATTATAAATCTAATGCAGCAATCGCTCATAAAAGACCCTAACTATCATACAACCTAGAACTATCAGTCTAGATTTAATATAACAGTTGCATTAAAAATTAGAGAATTAGATTATTCCAAGCAACAATCTCAACATCGTGGACCATTTAACTTGCCATCTTGATAATCATAATAATATTCAAAAGTTTGTCCACAATCAAATATTATTAATTGCTACTTATGATCAGATAAAATATCGTTTGCTTAATATCAAATATTAATCTAGCATATGATAAATTATTGATTAATCTAACAGGCCATTATCAAATTAATCAAGCAAATATCATAAAACAATTAAAACAGATTATCAAGAATAAATCTCATGCATGAAGGAATAAATAATAAAACTCAATTAAAACATTAATTAAAAATAAGGTTCAACATCCCTTTAGAACTGAAAATAAAAACTTAGCCTGACATTCTTCAAAATAATCTTCAAGAGTTGAAAAGCTCTCTCCAAGATATTAGAAGAAAGAACTCCTAAAAGCTTACAATGAATAATGAGAGAGCTTGACCCTCTATTTATAGGCCTCTAACTTGTCCAAAACCTAATAGGATTTACAATTAAAAATAAAAGAAAAAGAAAAATAATTATTATCCTAACCCTAGTTGGAATTAAAATCCAATTTGGAATCAAAAAGTAGCAAAAATCGGAAATAATTCCGTTTTTCAGCTTTTCCGTGCAAGCCAAACGCGCCCTTAGCCGCCACAGTTGACCGGTCAACGCGGAAACCGCGCGTAGTGACGTCATCGCCCAGGCCGCGCATTGCGCGGCCGCCTATGTGCTTCCAAACGACGTCGTTTCTGATCCCGCGCTCGCTGCTTTGTCCGCTTCTCCGCGCATTGCGCGATCGATTTCCATTAATCGCTAAAACGACGTCGTTTCAGTTCCCGGTGCTGATTCCTACCGCGCGCATTGCGCTGCTGAACTTTCGGTATTTACGGTTCTGCCCTCCGCGTTTCAGCTTTTTACACTTTTGCCCTTCCACCTTTAATTTCCTATAAAATAAAATATAAAAATAAATAAAAATAATATAAAAATACTAAAAATCCTAAAAACACATAATAATAAATAAAACATCTAAAATACTAAAAATAAAAACACATAAATAAAAAGAAATATAAAAATACTATAAAATTACCTAAATTAACATAAATTAACTAAAATCCTATAAAACCTATTAAAACCAAAATAAACTAAATAATTAAACATTTAAGCACACAATAAATATAAAAACTAAGTATTAGGGCATAAAAATATCGTATAATTTAGCTCTATCAAATACCCCCACACTTAGCTTTTGCTCGTCCTCGGGCAAAACAAAAATAAAAATAAACAAAAATAAAATAAATCTAACTAGCCCAACAGACTAAAGCGACTCAACTAACTCGACTTTTTACATGAGCAATAAATTAATATGAACTTCACATCATCCTCAAAGATTTTTTTAAATGATAACTCAAAGAAAGTTTCAAAATCATGCAAAATCTAGAACTTTAACATATTTATTAATCTTACTCTAGTCAAGATCTTTTGTGTGTGTGTGAATCCAAATGTATCAAATTAATCAAAACTCAGATAAGTTTAGGTCATTAATTACCTTATAAAAGATATATAACAAAACTCAAAATACTTATTTTTCTCATCACTTTTAGCTAATACAGAAAAATATAAATCATAAGATCAAAATATTTTTTTATCAATGAAACATACTAGGATTATCACTTTTTTTTTCTTTCAAATATTTTTTCAATTTTTTTTCTTTTAATGGGTGCATTTTATGCTCCATCCCATTTTTTTTCTTTTTTATTTTTTTCACGGTGAGTGCATTTTATGCTCCATCTCACCAGCGAGTGCGTTTTACGCTCCTTCTCGCTTTTTCATGTGTTTATGAGTGAGTGCATTTTACGCTCCATCTCAACCCACCACATAATTTTTTTCAATAATAATCCTAGAAAAATTACCTAAATCATCTCTTCCAAATTATATGTTGTCTTATATTTCACTTCAAATAATGATCAAATAAAATATAGAGTTCAAAAATATCTTTCATAAGCATTTAACCATTTAAACTTTCTCTAAATTAAAACTAGCTCAAACAAATGGATATAAGTGCATAAAAATTTTGAAGAATCTCAAACAAAGTAATAATCAATAAAAAGTTAAAATTCAAACTAAGCAAAAATTTATCCTTTTTCCAAGAGTTATTAAATAAAAATAAAATTTTTTATCATTGGCTAAAAATTAAAATTCAACTAATTTATTGCTCAAGTGACACATCCTAAAAATAAAATAAAAAACTACCCCATTTTCGTAGGAAACACGGTTACACTTAGCATGTGCAACAAGCCTTTAAACCCCAAGGTTACCCCAAGTGAACGAGTTTTGTCTCGTGAGGGTTTGCAGTGAATATACCCACAAAATTCAAAATTTCAAAATTTTAAATTTGACCTAAAAATAAAATAAAAATAAATTTTTTTTTAAAAATTTCCTAAAAATAAAACAAATATCCTAAATCCCTTCCCCCACACTTAAAATTTACATTGTCCCCAATGTAAACTATAATGCAAAGAAATAGACACAAATAACTATAAAAAGAAAAAGGGAAAAGAAATGCAAATCTGATTTATTGGGTTGCCTCCCAAACAGCGCCTTTGTTTATTGTCATTGGCTCGACCACTTTCAGCTCTTAATCTTGGTAAACTGGATCCGTCAACGTCAGGGTCTCCACGTTTTCCACTTGATGACCGTCATAGAATGGTTTGAGTCGATGGCCGTTCACTTTGAATATTTTTCCAGTACTCGGATTATGAATTTCTATTGCACCATGAGGAAAAATATTAACAACAATAAATGGACCTTCCCATCGAGAACGAAGTTTACCTGGAAATAATTTCAATCGGGAATTGTATAGGAGGACTTGCTGACCCACTGTAAAGGTTTTCCTTAAAATTTTCTTATCGTGGAACGCCTTTGTCTTTTCTTTATACAATTTTGAGCTTTCATATGCTTCATTTCGGAGTTCTTTAAGCTCTTGTAACTGCAATTTTCTGTGCTCTCCTGCTTGATCTAAGTTCATATTGCACTGCTTGATCGCCCAAAAAGCTTTGTGTTCTAGTTCCACTGGCAGATGACATGGCTTGCCGAACACAATCCTATAAGGTGACATCCCTATAGGAGTTTTAAATGTTGTCCTATACGCCCATAGTGCATCTTCTAATTTCATACTCCAATCCTTTCTATTTGGCTTGACAACCTTTTCTAAAATGGACTTGACTTCACGGTTGGACACTTCAGCCTGACCATTGCTTTGTGGGTGATAGGCTGTAGAGACTCTATGTATAACATTGTACTTCTTAAGCAGAGCCGCTAGCATCCTATTGCAGAAATGAGTTCCTTTGTCGCTGATAATAGCCCTTGGAGTTCCAAACCTGACAAAGATGTTAGACTTGATAAAATCTGCAACAACTTTAGAATCGTCAGTCCTAGTGGCTTTAGCTTCCACCCATTTTGAAACATAGTCAACAGCCAAAAGAATGTAAACATTACCATAAGAAGCAGGAAATGGTCCCATAAAATCAATACCCCAAACATCAAAAATTTCAACAATTAAGATAGGAGTTTGTGGCATTTGATTCCTACTTGAGATATTACCCGTTCTTTGACAATTTGCACATGATTTACAAAACAGATAAGAATCTTTAAAAATAGTTGGCCAAAAGAAACCAGATTCTAAAACTTTATGGGCTGTTCTATTAGGTCCAAAATGTCCTCCACATGCATAAGAGTGACAAAAAGTAAGAATAGACAAAAACTCACTATCAGGCACACACCTTCTAATTACCTGATCAGAACAGAATTTTCATAAGTACGGATCATCCCACACATAATATTTCGCATCTCGTTTTAGCTTTTCTTTTTGGAGTTTAGAAAACTCACTAGGCATGTAAGCACTAACTAAATAATTAACGAGATTTGCATACCAGGGCACCGAAGTTTTAATGGAAAGGAGATGTTCGTCTGGAAAAGAATCTTGTAATGGTAGAGAGTCTTCCTCCTTAACTAGCCTACTCAAATGGTCTGCCACCAAGTTGTCTGCTCCTTTCTTATCTTTGATTTCCAAGTCGAATTCTTGGAGCAGTAGGATCCATCTGATAATCCTCGGTTTTGAATCCTTCTTGGTTAACAGGTACCTGAGAGCTGCATGGTCAGAATAAACTACAACTTTAGTGCCAAGAAGATAAGATCTGAATTTTTCTAAAGCAAAAACAACAGAGAGTAATTCTTTTTCCGTTGTTGAGTAGTTAATCTGAGCAGCATTCAAAGTTCGGGAAGCATAGTAGATTGCATGCACAACTTTGTTCACTCGTTGGCCCAAGACAGCTCCTACGGCATAGTTGCTAGCATCACACATGATCTCAAATGGCAAATTCCAATCTGGTGGCTGTATGACTGGTGCAGAGGTTAATAATCTCTTCAACTTGTTAAACGCCTCCTTGCAATCGTCATTGAATTGGAATTACACATCCTTTTTCAGTAATTCGCACAGCGGTAGGGCTATCTTTGAGAAGTCCTTGATAAATCTACGATAGAATCCTGCATGACCAAGAAAAGAACGGATCGCCTGCACACTGGCAGGATAAGGCAAAGCAGAAATAATGTCTATCTTAGCTCTATCGACTTCTAATCCTCTAGCTAAAACTACATGACCAAGTACTATACCTTGTTCTACCATAAAGTGACATTTTTCCCAATTAAGAACAAGATTAGTTTCTAAACATCTGTTGAGTACACGAGTTAAATTGTCTAAACATGCATCCAAAGAATCACCATGAATTGTGAAATCATCCATAAAAACTTCAATACAATTCTCAAGAAGATCAGAAAATAGACTCACCATACATCTTTGGAAAGTACCTGGTGCATTGCACAATCCAAAAGACATCATTCGATATGCAAATGTACCGAATGGACATGTGAAAGTGGTCTTTTCTTGGTCTTCTGGTGCTATCACAATTTGGTTATAACCTGAAAAACCATCTAAAAAGCAATAATAAGTGTGGCCAGCTAATCTTTCCAACATTTGATCAATAAAGGGGAGAGGGAAGTGATCCTTTCTAGTTACAGCATTTAATTTCCTATAATCGATACACACTCTCCACCCTGTTTGCATCCGTGTGGGCACTAACTCATTATTATCATTCTTAACAACAGTTATACCAGATTTCTTTGGAACTACCTGTACTGGACTTACCCATTGACTATCAGAGATAGGATAGATAATACCTGCATCGAGCAATTTGATCACCTCTTTTTTCACTACCTCCATCATGGGTGGATTCAATCTCCTTTGAGCCTCTCTTTTTGGTTTAGCTCCTTCCTCCAAAAGTATCCGATGCATACACACAGCCGGGCTTATGCCTTTGATGTCTGCGATAGTCCAACCAAAGACTGTGATGTGGTCCCTCAAGACGCGAAGCAGTTTATCTTCTTGAACTTTGGTTAGATTGTTGGCAATGATCACTGGCAGGGTGTCCTCCTTCCCTAGGTATGCATACTTCAAATGTGTCGGTAACGGCTTCAATTCCAATGTGGGTGCCTGCACAACAGAAGGTAACAGTTTTTGATGAGTTACAGGTAATTGAATAGATGAAACTGTATACTTAGCTGAAATTTTAGGCAATGAATGCAAAGCAGCTATTGTCTCTTTCAATTCTTGTGTTAGCTCAATCTCCTCCTCTTGGTTCACCTCCAAACTCTTTGTGATGGCAACCTCCAAGCTATCTTTGTGCACTTGATCGAATGAATCCTGCACTAGTGAATCAATGACGTTAATAGCAAAAACAGAATTGACATCGCTAGGATACCTCATGGCCTCATAGATATTGAACTGAATTTTCTCGCCATCGAACTCCATGGTCAAGGTTCCATTGTGCACATCAATCATGGTTCTTGCTGTCTTCAAAAATGGCCTCCCTAACAGTATATGGGCGGGATTTGGAGATGTATCATCTTCCATATCCACGATGTAAAAATCTGCAGGAAATATAAGCTCATTGACCTGCACCAATACATCCTCAATTACCCCTTCGGGATAAGTGTTAGTACGGTCAACCAATTGAATAATAACACCAGTATTTTTCAAAGGTCCTAGATTTAAAGAAGCATAAATAGATAATGGCATGACATTGATTGAAGCTCCTAAATCTAGCATGGCTTTCTCAAATCTGGTATTAATTATTTTGCATGGAATTGTGAACATACCTGGATCCTTACATTTAGGGGGCATCTTTCTTTGGAGGACCGCTAACACGTTCTCTCCGACCATCACTTTTTCATCGTCTTTTAATTTCCTCTTATTAGTGCATAATTCTTTCAAAAATTTGGCATACCTTGGAACTTGCTTGATTGCGTCTAATAGAGGAATGTTAACTTCTACCTTCCTGAAGGTCTCTAGAATCTCCTTATCTTGCTCATCCTTCTTTGAAGTTCTAAGATTCCTGGGAGGAAAAGGTAAAGGATTAGACTTAAGTTGAATAGAAGGGTTAGAGATTACCTTTGAAATTTCTGCTTCTTCCTTAGCCTTATCCTCATCAAATTCAACAGTAGCCCTTGGTGTGTCCAACTGTGTTCCACTCCTTAACGTAATAGCACTTGCATTTTCTTTAGGATTTATAACGGTTTGTGAAGGTAATTTTCCTGAGCCTTGAGAATCCAATTGACCAACGGTTGTAGCCAACTGACTTATCTGACTCTCTAGATTGTGAATGGAAGCCCTTGTATCTTGTTGAAACTGTTGGGTTTGGTTCATAAAGGCTTTGAACATATCCTCCAAAGATGTCCTAGAATTTGCAGGTGTTACTTGTCGAGGTGGGTACTGTTGTTGAGCTGGTTGGAAACCTTGCTGCCTATTCGGAAAGGCATTTTGTTGCGGTGGTGGTGGTCTATTTCCTCCGTAGCTCAGATTGGGATGATCCCTCCATCCTGGATTGTATGTGTTAGAATAGGGATCATATCGGCGTTGAGGTTGTCCTTGAAAGTTCCCTATTGCGTTGGCTTGTTGTGTGGTGTCATCCTCTTGTAATGTGGGGCAAGCATCTGTAGAATGATTCGATGATGAGCAAATCCCACAACTCTTTGCAACAGGTGGTGTATTTCCCGTGGACATCTTCAAAACTAAAGCAGTTAAATCCGACAATTGTTGCTCAATATTGCCTGTGTTCACCTCATTGACCCTCTTCGGTGAGTGATCCACCCTAGTTCCATACTGCTGTGAGTTAGCTGCCATATTTGCAATCAAGTTCTTTGCAGCGTTGGGAGTCTTGTCAACTAGTGCTCCACCACTTGCAGCATCGATCATACATCTATCCATTGGCAATAATCCCTCATAAAAATATTGGATAAGATGTTGTTCATCGATTTGGTGTAGTGGACAACTGGAGCACAGCTTCTTGAACCTTTCCCAATACTCGCATAGAGTCTCTCCATTGTACTGTCGGATGGCGCATATCTCCTTCCTTATGTTGGCAACTCTTGAAGCAGGAAAGTATTTCTCCAAGAATAGCCTTTGCATGTCACTCCATGATTGTATTGAACCTGAAGGGAGAAAGTACAGCCAATCCTTTGCTAGGTCTGCTAAGGAGAACGGGAATGCTCTCAGCTTGATGTGTTCTTCATTGACTCCTTGTGGTTTCATGGTTGAACATACCACATGGAACTCCTTTAGATGCTTGTATGGATCTTCACCTGTAAGACCACGAAAAGTAGGCAAAAGATGAATTAGGCCAGATTTAAGTTTAAAAGAAGCATCTAAAGTAGGATACTCAATACACAATGGCTGTTGATTTAAATTAGGAGTAGCCAACTCCTTTAAAGTCCTGTTGTTGTTAGCCATCTTCTCCTCTTCGAAATCGCTAGGGGAACTATTGGAATAGAGTTCAAGTGCAACGTTGAGGCCTGATGATGATATGAAAGCTTGGTCATCAACTGTTCTCTTAGCTTGACGAGTCTCTTTTCTTAATCTTCTTGCAGTTCTCTCGATCTCTGGATCAAAATTCAATTCACCAAATTGAGAGGATCGGGTCATACACTACAAAATGAAGAAAAATAAATAAATAAATAAATTAAATAGTTAATTAAAGAAAACAAAGAAAAATAAAACAAATAACACTCTCCGGCAACAGCGCCAAAATTTGGGAAGTTGTCGCAAGCAACCAAAAATAAAATCTTACTTTTAAAAATATTAATGTAGTAGTGAAAGTAAGAGTCGAACCCACAGAGAGTGAATTGTTTTAATAAATCTAATGTTTTCAAAAATATCTAATTAAATGGGGGGTTTGGAATTATAAATTAACTAATTAAAATTTAAACAAATAAATAAAACTGAATAATAAATAAATATGAGAAAAATCAATTAAAACATACTTCAGTTCCTTAGTTCAGTATCCCCTTCTTTTAATTAACAAATTAATCAAGTTATTATTATCTTTTCCTTCAATTGAAATTAATAATCCTAGATAACCGACAATCGCCAAGTTACCCGAAATTCTCCTTAAATTATAAATCTAATGCAGCAATCGCTCACAAAAGACCCTAACTATCATACAACCTAGAACTATCAGTCTAGATTCAATATAACAGTTGCATTAAAAATTAGAGAATTAGATTATTCCAAGCAACAATCTCAACATCGTGGACCATTTAACTTGCCATCTTGATAATCATAATAATATTCAAAAGTTTGTCCACAATCAAATATTATTAATTGCTACTTATGATCAGATAAAATATCGTTTGCTTAATATCAAATCTTAATCTAGCATATGATAAATTATTGATTAATCTAACAGGCCATTATCAAATTAATCAAGCAAATATCATAAAACAATTAAAACAGATTATCAAGAATAAATCTCATGCACGAAGGAATAAATAATAAAACTCAATTAAAACATTAATTAAAAATAAGGTTCAACATCCCTTTAGAACTGAAAATAAAAACTTAGCCTGACATTCTTCAAAATAATCTTCAAGAGTTGAAAAGCTCTCTCCAAGAAATTAGAAGAAAGAACTCCTAAAAGCTTACAATGAATAATGAGAGAGCTTGACCCTCTATTTATAGGCCTCTAACTTATCCAAAACCTAATAGGATTTACAATTAAAAATAAAAGAAAAAGAAAAAGAATTATTATCCTAACCCTAGTTGGAATTAAAATCCAATTTGGAATCAAAAAGTAGCATAAATCGAAAATAATTCCGTTTTCCAGCTTTTCCGTGCAAACCAAACGCGCCCTTAGCCGCCACAGTTGAGCGGTCAACGCGGAAACCGCGCGTAGTGACGTCATCACCCAGGCCGCGCATTGCGCGGCCGCCTATCTGCTTCCAAACGACATCGTTTCTGATCCCGCGCTCGCTGCTTTGTCCGCTTCCCCGCGCATTGCGCGGTCGGTTTCCATTAATCGCTAAAACGGCGTTGTTTCAGTTCCCGGTGCTGATTCCTACAGCGTACATTGCGCGGCTGAACTTTCGGTATTTACGGTTCTGCCCCTCCGCATTTCAGCTTTTTACACTTTTGCCCTTCCACCTTTAATTTCCTACAAAATAAAATATAAAAATAAATAAAAATAATATAAAAATACTAAAAATCCTAAAAACACATAATAATAAATAAAACACCTAAAATACTAAAAATAAAAACACATAAATAAAAAGAAATATAAAAAAACTATAAAATTACCTAAATTAACTAAAATCCTATAAAACCTATTAAAACCAAAATAAACTAAATAATTAAACATTTAAGCACACAATAAATATAAAAACTAAGTATTAAGGCATAAAAATATCGTATAATTTAGCTCTATCAGTTACAGTTTGGTAACTTGGTTACTCCTATAACGAAGTTTGCTAACTGTTATGTATTGTTTTGGTAACTGTCTTTATTTTTACAAATTGGTCAGTGTTATACTTTATTTTGGTAACTGCTATATCATGGAGTGGTTTTTATTTTTATTGTGACAACTTGGTTAATGTTACAATCTATTATGGTAACTGTTTTTTTAACAGTTTTGCTACATAAAAGCAATATTCTGATTAATTTGTTACCAATATGACGTAGTTTAGCAACTGTTAGATGCTGGGTTGGTAACTACTGATATTTTGCAACCTTGGTTACTGATATAGTCTTTTTGGTAACTGTTGTATAACTGGTTGGTAACCAGTTATATTTTGATCTTTGGTAACCATTATACAATTGGTTGGTAACTGTCATATGATTGTTTGGTTACTACTTATATTTAGACAGCTTGGTTATTTATATTCTATATTTTGGTAACTGTTAGCTAATGGTTTCTTTACCAGTTATAGTTTTACTACATGGTTAATACTATACTAATGTTTGGTAACTGTTATGTAATATTTTTGTTGACACTTACAGTTTGGTAACTTGGTTACTCCTATAACGAAGTTTGATAACTGTTATGTACTATTTTGGTAACTGTCTTGATTTTGACAAATTGTCAGTGTTATACTTTATTTTGGTAACTGCTATATCATGGAGTGGTTTCTATTTTTATTTTGACAACTTGATTAATGTTACAATCTATTATGGTAACTGTTTTGTAACAGTTTTGCTACGTAAAAGCAATATTCTGATTAATTTGTTACCGATATGACATAGTTTAGCAACTGTTAGATGCTGGGTAGTTCACTACTGATATTTTGCAACCTTGGTTACTGATATAATATTTTTTGGTAACTGTTGTATAACTGGTTGGTAACCAGCCATGTTTTGATTAATATTACTGACAGTTTTGATCTAATTTATGAGAAAAGTTGTTTTTATGGCAATTATTTATAAAGTTTTTGTTTTGGTTTTTTTCTTTGTACAACATATCAACATATGCTTCTACTATTTAAGGAAACTGTCTAGGCACTGTGACAACATTAAAATTAGGGTGACTTCTACAGACTGTTGGTTTCACGTAAAGTTGTCCTATTTATATAGTCAATACTGTGAAAAGAACTCAGATACATCTCTTCTTACTGATGACGGTGATATTGCTGAATACATCCGTGGAACTTTAATGGATGTGAACACACCCTGGGTTGATGTAGACTTTGTTTTCTTCCCCATCCATATGACTGTTCCAGATCATTGGTTTTTACTGGTATTCGACGTGCATCGTAGGCGTCTCATAATTTACAATTCTCTTCAACCAACTAGGAGTGTCATGCATACAAATTTGATGGATGTTTGTGAGCCTTACATTTTTATTCTACCCATAATTCTTAGCAAATGTGGATTTTGGAAGGGTAGGTCAGATATTAATTTATCCAGTTCACCATATCTTCAAAAGGGTGAACATGACCTAATTGAGTTGGAGTTTGCAGAAGGGTTGCCCGAACAGATTGAAGGGTAAGTTTTTTATAGTGATATATATTTAATTATTCCACTTTGTAGAATGTTTGGTTTGATTTTTTTTGGTTTTTTTTTACAGCGACTGTGGCATGTTCACAATTTGTTTTGCTGAACATTTTATTCACCAGCGGTTTGAAGAAATTCCAATCTCATTCCTCATTTTGCAGTACAGAAATAAATTATGTGTAAATCTATATATGCATGCAAGGGACAAGCAGCTGGGGGGTTATGATTCTGAGTGAATATTCAGGGAGATTATTTGTTCATTAGGATTATTTTTTATAATTAAGCTTTACTCGTATAATTTTTTTATCAAGTTGGATTTTCGGTGGATATTCCATAATTAGTTGTTATTGTGACTGAATTTATTTTTTTTGTTTTACCAATGATTATATGAATGAATGTTCTTTTTTTACTATATCACAATTATTGTCACATTAATTGTTACTTTGGTAGATATGTTTGTGTTTAATATTTTGTTTATAGCTTACTGAGTTAGTAACCAATTCACTTGTTTTGGGTAACCAAATTTTAAAATTAAAAACAAACACATATTATATTGCCAAGTTATGAAGGTAGTCGATTTAGCTAGTTTTTTGTTTACTAAAAGTATGCAGATGGTTTATTTTGTTACATTTATAATAATTATTTAAAAAGAAACAATTCCAAATAATTATTTCATTAATATTTAACCCAACGTTGGCTATTTATCGTCAATTAACAATGTTACCATATGTATTGTTACAGGTCACATACAGTAAACATACACAATCTTTTAAAATTTCAATTTTGTTACATAGTTTAGTTAGTTACCAACTCGTTACACAAAGGTTACCAAATTAATTGTTTTGGATTACCAAATTATAAAATATTAAAAAAAACTCATATCAGTTTGACATTTGATTAATTTATTTGTTTTGGTTAGAGTTTTGGTAACGATCAATAATGAGAAGATTTATTTTAGATATTAATAGTAATTATTGCGAGAAGAAATTAATCTATGAAATTATTTCATTAACAAGTAATCCAACTTTGGTTACTTAACATCAATTAAAAAGTTTTCCATATGTAATACTACAGCTTACATATTGTAATCATACATATGTGCTGCACAGATTTTTTTGGCCTGATGTAATACCTCACACAATTTTTGGTCGCAAAACTGGTGGATTGTGGCATTTTTTCCTGTTGTGTTCTTTTTCTTGACATCGGCTGCATTTATTTTGAATTTTGTGTTCAGACCCATTCTTGTACCTCCCTTTCTTTGGTCTTCCTACTGGTCTTCTTGTATTTGGTGGTTTGACACATATGTTTTTTATTTCTTCTGGAACGTCCCAATTTTCTTTGTCATCTAACGGGAGGATTGAATGTGAATACGTGTCTACCAAAGTTTCCTTTGAGTATTTTTTTGAGCAAAAGTCATAACAACTCAAATTCCTTTTGGATATAACAGCGGCAGCATGTGCACATGGCATTTCGTGATACTGAAATTTATTACATGTGCATGTTCTTTGATCCATATCCACGATAAACTGTTTAGTGATATCGTAAACGGTGTAAATCACAAGATTTGATGTCTCAACCTGCAACATAATTTAATGGTTTAGTAATTATATAAAATCATTTAGCATATTTATATAGGTACAAACTATTTAGTAGCTAATGTTTACCAACCTTTTTTTTATCATATTAAAGTAACCAGAAATGATAATTATGGTTTTCTAAAATTGCAATAATGGGAATACTTGTATTAATGAATTCAACAATGTAAAAGTTATATTACTGACCTTAAGTTTTTTTGATTTAATGATATTACATTGCAGACTTCTCTCAGCTGTTGTGGAAAGTTGGGTGAATGTTGATAGTGATGCTTGTTTGTTTGCGAAATACCATCTTTGGACTATACAGCGGAGGCATTCAATCATTACTGTAACTGGAAGTTCCCTGATTCCCTTTATTGCATTGTTGATAGATTCGGCTGTCTTTGACGTCATTGTTGAGTACCTGCTTACATGTCCATGTAGCCTTGTGCATTTTGCTAATTTAACCTCTTCTTCCAAATATTTCCTTATTCGAGCATCAATCTCATCAAGTACAAGCATGTGGCTGTTGAATTCTTCAATTGTGTACGCTCTACATGCCCCATTGTATGCTTTCCTCAGTTCTTCTCCTTGCCTTTTGAATCGGTTTTTTATATTTTTCAATATATGATATGTGCATGAGCCATGCATGACATCGGGGAACACAATGTTCAGTCCCTTTACAAATGCTTCATGTCTATCCGAAACAATGCATTGACCTTCTCTAACTCCACATGCCTTTCTCAAATTGTTTAAAAACCATCTCCAAGAGGATTCATTTTCACTGTCAACCACTGCAAAAGCAATCGGGACAATGTTTTTGTTTGCATCCTGGGTGCTTGCTATTAAAAGTGTTCCCCCGTACGTTGATTGTATGAATGTGCCATCAATTACAATGATGGGGAAGCAATGATGCCATGCTTCAATGGATGCTCCTATGGCAAAAAATAGATACTTGAAACGACCATTTGTTTCCAACTCCAGGTCTGTTATTGTACCTGAAAAGAAATTTATGTATGCAATGATTAATCTTTTTAAAAACATAGTGTATAAATTTTAATTGATATACCAGTCGGTGTAGAGAACTTCTTATTTGCAGTAACCAAATCAGTATGTATTAGTAACCAAATTAGTGTACCGCATTAACCAATTTGTCAAAAAATTATTAGGAACCGAATTAAGAATATAGACAGTACAAATTTTTTGTATTGCTCTAAAATAAACATTGTAACAATATAAATATTCATAGGTGACAAATCATAATAAAAACAGTTCCCAAAACACAATTTTGATGTTCGTAAAATCAACTTATTTAACATTCATATTTACAACAAGAACCCTTTAACCGAGGCATAATACAACAGTAAACAAAAATCAACTTGTTTGTAAATTTGAATTTTCAAAAAAAAAATTACATTATGAACGCCATAGAAAATAAACAGTTTGCAAAAGACATTCACTTATTGTCAATGTACAAGTTGTGGTAACCAAGTTTCATATAACTTATGGTAACCAAAATTTCAGATCAATGAAAGCAAATTACTTTAATTGGGCTTCATATATTTAATATTAAAGTCACGAAGATTTTTCGGTTGTTACCTGAATTTGTTTTCCTTAGCATGTGTAACCATGATGGGATGACTGAGTAGTCATGTGGATTTCCTCTTACTTTTTCCAAAGCCTTTTCTTTTGCTCTCCATGCTTTTTAATAAGAGATAGACACATTATACTCTGTAATCATGTCTTCCACAATATCATTTGGCGTGTAATTTTTTTTCACATTTGTTAATTTATGCAATATGCATTCACTAACCAATTTACTGTTTGCTTGTCTGTGATCTCCCAGCAGTATATCTGTTGAGCATGTGTGTATGTCATTGAATTCTCTCACCTTGAACATACTGGTTTTCTGAAACTTTGAAGCTCGCAACTTCCATTTGCACATTTCATTTTCTATGCATACAAGAACAAAGTCTTTTCCACTCGTTCTCTCAACCTTGTGTTGTCGATTTTGCCTTATTGAATGCAGTCTTATTGCTTGAGCCAATATTTGTTTGTCTTTGTAGGTTTGATGTACCCTCACTTCACATTCATTTGGGTCTGATATGACATCATCCCATTGTTGTTCCTTGAATGTCCTGTCTTGAAGTATATTTGATTGTTGATAAACAGCTTCGATAGCGAGTTGTTCGGTGTATTGTGTTCCCATTTGCTCTTCTTGTGTTGACAACGGTACAATTTCTGAATTCCATTGTGTCGCACTGATTGGCGTTACATAATTAATATTACTCCCTTCTACATTCCTGGTATTTTGTAAAATTGTAGTCCCTCCTTTGTTGTATAAATTCTCTGTAATCAGTGGATACTTGCCGTGTTCATCCGATTTTCTACTAACTTCCATAAAGAATCTTAATGTAGATTCATCCGATATATTGATTGGCGGTATGTTGCTTCTAATCTGAAATTTGAGCGACAATTTTGTTGTGTTGCTGTCTAGTCTCAATGCATTGCATACCAAAATTTGAAATTCTTTGAATGAACAAATTGTTGGGATTAGTAGGCCAGTTACTTTAAAATTGTGGTATTCGTTACTATCAGACCACGTTCCGTTGTAGTATATTACAACTGGAATCATATCCATTGCGTGATATCTGTCAAATTAAAAATACCAAACATTAGTATAGTATTAACCATGTACTAAAACTGTAACTGGTAAAGAAACCATTAGCTAACAGTTACCAAAATATAGAATATAAATAACGAAGCTGTCTAAATATAAGTAGTTGTTAGGGTTTCGACACAGTGAAAGCAGCGGAATTTAAAAATTTTTGAAACCCTAAGACAGGATCCATGCGAAAACAGAGAGGTTTAGATTATTTTACCGATTATCTGAGATGTTGAGAAGACGATGGAATTCTGGAACGGCTTCGAATCTTCAACGCAATCCAGCGACTACGTCTCTACGGTATCCACACGAACGATCCGCGAATCGTCACACGATCTGCAGCGAAAGGGATCTGCGGTACTAGCCACCAAGATCAGGATTTCTAACCTATTTTTCTCTCTAGCCTCTTTCTGAAAGCGGCTAGGGTTTTAGTTTTTCCTTACGTGACTTTTAGACTACTGATATATCATATATATAGTAGTTAATAGGAATTAACTAAAACCTAAAATAAATAGAAAAATAAAATCCGAATTTATATATATTATATTTTAATTAAGTCTTACTTAATTAATATACATATATACAAATTATCCTATTAATTTAAATTCGTAATTTCTAAATACTATCAATCATATTGACATATTTAAAATACTTACAATTTAAATTAATTCCCTTTTAATTACGTTCTAAGTGTGTGACCCTATAGGTTATTATTATGTTGGCAATAATTTTAAAATCATATTATAAAATTATAAACAGTGAGCGGCATCTAGCAATGCATCACTGATACCCAAATAATAATAAGATCGGCGATTCGATACAACCTTTTCGTGACCAATGTTTCAATGTAATTTAATCCTTTTAACCTTATATCCTAGATTAAACTCGAGGCATGGAATGTGTCATACTCTTCATAATTTAATCTGAGTTTTCTTGATCAATGAGTAGACTATATGAAACAAATCAATATTTGAGCATGGCCATGCATTTCATAGTCCTACTCAATCAAGAGGCCTATGGATATCACTCCTAATATATAGGAGGGTTAAATTCCATCTAGATCACTCATATTCCTCACACGATTCATGATGTACCCAATGATCACCTTTATTGTCCACCCTATTAAAGGTGACATTTGATGATATCAAAGTACATAAATTCTCGTGTAATAATATAGTGACTTCAGGTCGGAGGATCATTACATCATTGTCACTATAAGAATTTCTTATGACACTTTGCATAATGCTCCATGTAGAATTCTCATGGTGGGTCAGTCCAGTACATTGTTCTCTAACATGTACCTATGCATTGACTCAAATATCTCATATATTTATGACCAATGAGATTTGGCCATCAGTCAATCCACATACTAGTTTCAATGCATCATTGTTGTCCCATTAACAATGATACTCGACTAGGGACATTTAAGAGTAATGATAGTAATTATAATTATATAATCTCATGTTCAAGTCACATACTTAAAGCTATATAATCCGTATCATTATTCTAAGGGCTTTTATTATGTTAACATTTATTTAACGCAGTAAATGAAATCATAATAAAATAATCCATTTATTCAATCAAATATAATATCAAAAATGTTAAGCAATTACATCAAATAATTAGCCTCTAGGGCATAAACTCTAACAGTAGTAACCAAACAAGCATATGACAGTTACCAACCAATTGTATAATGGTTACCAAAGATCAAAATATAACTGGTTACCAACCCGTTCTACAACAGTTACCAAAAAATACTATATCAGTAACCAAGGTTGCAAAATATCATTAGTTACCTACCCAGCATCTAATAGTTGCTAAACTATGTCATATCGGTAACAAATTAATCAGAATATTGCTTTTACGTAGCAAAACTATTACAAAACAGTTACCATAATAGATTATAACATTAACCAAGTTGTCAAAATAAAAATAGAAACCACTCCATGATATAGCAGTTACCAAAATAAAGTATAACACTGACCAATTTGTCAAAATCAAGACAGTTACCAAAACAGTACATAACAGTTACCAAACTTCGTTATAGGAGTAACCAAGTTACCAAACTGTAAGTGTCAACAAAAACATTACATAACAGTTACTAAACATTAGTATAGTATTAACCATGTAGTAAAACTGTAACTGGTAAAGAAACCATTAGCTAACAGTTACCAAAATATAGAATATAAATAACCAAGCTGTCTAAATATAAGTAGTAACCAAACAATCATATGACAGTTAACAACCAATTGTATAATGGTTACCAAAGATCAAAATATAACTGGTTACTAACCAGTTATACAACAGTTACCAAAAAGACTATATCAGTAACCAAGGTTGAAAAATATCAGTAGTTACTAACCCAGCATCTAACAGTTTCTAAACTATGTCATATTGGTAACAAATTAATCAGAATATTGTTTTTATGTAGCAAAACTGTTAAAAAACAATTACCATAATAGATTGAAACATTAACCAAGTTGTCACAATAAAAATAAAAACCACTCCATGATATAGCAGTTACCAAAATAAAGTATAACACTGACCAATTTGTAAAAATAAAGACAGTTACCAAAACAGTACATGTAAGACCCCGAATTTTATGAAATACAAAATTTAATTTTTCTTCATATATATTTTTTGAAACAGTAAGTAATTAAATCGATCAAGTTAAAAGTTAAGGATGTTATCTGCAAATTTTATTTTGTCGGACAATATTCGCTTTGTCGGGGAATATTCGTTTGGTCGGGGAATATTCGTGTCGTACGACGGCGCCGAAATAACAAATTATTGGTGGACCCCACAACGGAATATTTGTCGGATATAGAAAACGACAGAAATAACCTTTTTAAATAAAAATAGTCAACGGAACTGTTAAAATACCGGTGATAAAAGAATAGTAGCATACGGTAGTTTTTGGTATTTTCTGTAGCACACGGTACTCTACAGTAACACACGGTATTGCATAGTGTCTCATATTATTGGTCTGATAATTGACACCGTAACTGTTACGCATCATTTCATCGATAATTGTCACTGCATAATATTTTATATTATCAATTCAATAATTGTTGTTACACAGTATTTTGCATTATTGATTTAATAATTGTCATTACACTGTATTTTATATCATTGAGTCAATAATTGTTGCTGCACTGTTTTTAAAATTATTGAACCTAATAATTGTCACAGTAACATATGCACAGTAATTCACATTATTGAATCAATAATTGTCATTACACAGTAACGTATGCTTTCTTTTACATTATTGTTATCTCTATTATGATGTTATTTAAACAGTTGTATCTCATTAATTTATTGAGTTGATATCTAAGAGCTAACTATACTGTATTTATAACAATTAGTCATAATAATTGAATTGATAAAGTTATTTGTTTATAATATAAAGTTAGGTGATTATTAGGTAATATGAAATGAATGGTGTAGATTAAAGTGTGAATTATTGTTGAATAATTGAATTGATTTGTTTATAATATAAAGTTAGGTGATTATTAGGTAATATGAAATGAATGGTGTAGATTAAAGTGTGAATTATTATTGAATAATTGAATTAATTTGTTTATAATATAAAGTTAGGTGATATGAAATGAATGGTGTAGATTAAAGATAATATAAAATTTGAAATGGATGGTGTAGATTAAAAGATGATTTTTTTAAATGAATAGTTTAGATTAAAGGAATGATAAGATTTTTGGCTATAAATAGAAGCCTTAACTTAAGGATTTTTCATAAACTTCCTTACTTGTTCTTTCTTTCTCTCTCTAAATACTTCTTGTGAAAGTTCTCTCTAAGTGTGCTTAAGTCATCTTGAGTATTTGTGAAGATCTATAAGTATACGTGTATTGTTCAAGTTAATCAACCTCATTTAAATCAATATCCAGTCACGTGTTGAGGTAAGGGATACCATCTTTTTCATCTTCCATTATTCAAACGTACTATGGTAAGGGATTATCATTATTTGATTCTCGAAAATAATATTGTTTCTTTCTTACTCATAAGATGTGCCATTTATTTCCATGTATTAAATTGTGGGAATAACCTTACGGCGCGGATTATCGCCTGTTGGTGAATAACCTTTCGTATTCATTTATTATTAATCTCTGAGAATAACCTTACGGCGCGGATTATCGCCTGTTTGGTGAATAACTCTTAGTACTCAAATTCTATTAAATTATGGGAATAACCTTACGGCGCGGATTATCGCCTGTTGGTGAATAACCTTTCGTATTCATTCATTATTAATCTCTGAGAATAACCTTACGGCGCGGATGACCGCCTGTTTGGTGAATAACTCTTTGTACTCAAATTGTGGGAATAACTTACGGCGCGGATTATCGCCTGTTGGTGAATAACCCCTTTGTATTAATTTCCTTCACCTTTTGTTAATCAAACCTGTTACGGTAAGGGATATTATTTTCTTTCATACTCCTAAATCGAAATTTATTATGGAACTATTGCTTCTATAATTCCTGAAAATATTATATGTTCCATAATAGATGAACTTCATTATTTCAACTGAACCTTCCTATTTACGTGAACCTTTCTATTGAACTGTAACCGTTATTCTGAACTGTGGATCTTGAATACCATTTTTAAATTTCACTCCACATCATGTTGACAATTTGGACATTATTTGAATCTGCACAAAGTAAACTTCTGATACTTATTGTTTATCCTGTTTCTTCTGTTCATCATTTGTATCACTGTTATTTGTACTAATCATCAAGAATCAAGCTGTGGTGAATATTTGTGGCCGGGGGCACAGATGTGATATATTTGTTGAACAGATGATAGGTTAAAGGCGATATAATAGGTTAAAGGCGATACATCTGTTCGGTGTCTTTTATGGCACGTGGTGAATGTTCTCTTTGGCCCGTAGTGCAAAGATGAACTGTTGATTGGTATGATTATGACCAAAGGCTGAATCTGGTATAATCATGACCGTTGGTGCTATATTGAATATCTTTGGCCTGTAGTGCAAAGATGAACTGTTGATGTGCACGATTATGATCAGGAACTGTGAATTTATATTATCATGACTAATGGTATTTCAGATGATAAAAGTTGATGATGTTTTTACGAAAAAGAGAAGCGAGTGGACATTATAATCTGCATTATTCTTCTAATAGATTGCTCATTCCGCTGCTATTATTGATCTGAACATTGTTTAAGAATTTAACTGCAGTTTTTTATATAAACCTTGTATTCTATTGTATTCTATCAAGAACTCAACTGTTGAAGGCTAATGATAATTTATTCGTCATTATCTTAGTCATGATATTTCTTACTGGGCTATTTGAGCTCACCCTTTCTTTTGTTCCATTGTTTTTCAACAGGAAATGAAAAACATAACAGGGTCTAGCCGGGGAATGGAGTGAGGGTCCGAGGAATAGTTATCATAGTCTTCACGTTTTGTAAAATAGTGTGGCAATAATAGTGAAGACTTAGTTGTGTATTATTATACACTGTATTGTAGTACGTTGTGCTTTGTTGTAATAATTTTGTTGTAGTCTTTTGACGACTCAAGTTTGGGCTGTGTGGGCCCAGATTTGGGGGCGTCACAATATATAACAGTTACCAAACTTCGTACTTTGTGCTTTGGATATGTAGCTTTGATTAATTCAGTTGCAATATCTACTACTATGTTCTGGTTAGAAACAAGGAACTTTTAATAGAAGTAGTGCCACAATAAGTATATCATTAACATCACTTGTTGTTGCTTACAACAAGCACATCAGTAACAAAATCAACTCTACAAACTCTGCAGCAGCAGCAGCAATGCCTATAGTATTTGGGAACAAACTGGGCAAATGCCAATCTAGTAAAGTTAATTCATAATTGTGGAATTGGTTACCATCAGAACAGTTCCATAAAATGCAACTGATTAGTAGTTGGTTTCCAAATCAATATATTATAGTAACCAAATAACAAGTGACTGGTAACCACAAATCGTAACTACATTTTTTAATTTATGTTCCTCATCAAAACACAGAGTATCACACTTTTGGTGACCAATTACAAACTGAACTATAAATTATGTAAACAAACTCTTATATGCGTAATTTAGTTAATCGAATAATGCTATATGCAGACCAAATTTTCACAAAACAGTAATATTTTTACTACTATTTTAGGTTACAATTCTGAAATTAATACTAATCAAAACAGAAACAACAACTAATCAAAAAACAAACTCATACAATCATTTATAGATTTAATGATAATATATGGGTTTTAATACTCATTTTTTATATTATTGCTTAATTAACTTCGTAACAATCTTTCTGATTTTGATTTGAACAATCTGTTGTGTATGTTTTGGTTCCAGATCTATATACCTTCTATAAATGGCAAATTCTGGTTTCTTCGATTTCTGGATGTGGTCGTTGCCGCAAGTTTGATCGATGCGAGATTTCAATTTTTTCCGTTGCCGTTTTTCTCCGTATCACGAATTTGGGGTTGATAATCACCTTCGAAACAGTTTTTCATAAAGGGGATTGAACAATCTGCTGTATATGGTTGCTTTCCAGATGTTTGCACATTATATCACTTACGATTTGTGGTTTCAGTTTTTGTGTTCTATGAATATGCTGAAGATGGTTGAATATGGGTTATTTTTGGTATCCTGTTTTGTTTGGTAACCTGTGAATGAGGGTGGCAGTTACGTCCTTGATTTTAGGTAATATTTTAATTGTTGTTGGATGTTGCATTTTTTTCGTAATTATGTTTTGAGGATATAGTAGTAGTGTAAATATTGTTGTGGACACACTAATTGTGTAAATATTTTCTAAAAGGTGTATACTTATGTAAAGAACCCGAAGTAAATCTTATCAAGGCCTTGACTAATTTGATGTTTAAATTTGAAGTGGCCCATGGGCATGTATACCTTCTTAGGCCAACTTTAATCTATAAAACAAAATGAAGTACGTGTTAAGTGTAACAAAGAAAGTTATGAGTAAAGAAATTGCAATATTAGAATATCATAAAAATAGCCTTTTTGCTTTTTCATCCATAGGTTTAAATCTCCATTCCTAGGCTCATATTTAGCTAAACAATTTACATAGAAATAAACTAGCTACTAACATTGGAAATGAAATTACATACAAATAAAAACAACTAGCTATTTACATAAATCAAGCTTATACTTCTTGCAATAATTTAAATGACATAAAATAACTTGCGTGGAATTTAACTGACATTAAAGTAAAGTACTTGAAATTTAAAACACAAAAAATAAATGACATAATTTGAATGACAAAATAAATGACTTGAAATTTAAATGCTATAAAAATAATTATTAATTATAGTTACATTATAGAGATTTAGTAAAATAAATATTATGTATAGTTATATAAAGATTATACAACCCTTACGCTCGCTTTAGAGACACTGCTACGTACACAATTTTAGAATACAAATTGAGACACAAATTTTAATCTAACCATTAATCTAACCATTAAGAAATTGAGCTTGACTTGAATTTTCATGTCAAATTCAACTTTAATTTATAAAACAAAATGAAGTACGTGTTAAGTGTAACAAAGAAAGTTATGAATAAAGAAATTGCAATATTAGAATATCATAAAAATAGCCTTTTTGCTTTTTCATCCATAGGTTTAAATCTCCATTCCTAGGCTCATATTTAGCTAAACAATTTACATAGAAATAAACTAGCTACTAACATTGGAAATGAAATTACATACAAATAAAAACAACTAGCTATTTACATAAATCAAGCTTATACTTCTTGCAATAATTTAAATGACATAAAATAACTTGCGTGGAATTTAACTGACATTAAAGTAAAGTACTTGAAATTTAAAACACAAAAAATAAATGACATAATTTGAATGACAAAATAAATGACTTGAAATTTAAATGCTATAAAAATAATTATTAATTATAGTTACATTATAGAGATTTAGTAAAATAAATATTATGTATAGTTATATAAAGATTATACAACCCTTACGCTCGCTTTAGAGACACTGCTACGTACACAATTTTAGAATACAAATTGAGACACAAATTTTAATCTAACCATTAATCTAACCATTAAGAAATTGAGCTTGACTTGAATTTTCATGTCAAATTCAACTTTTTAATGATTTAGGTGAGAGTTTGTATTTTAATTTGTGCCCCCAAAATTGTATACTTATATTTATTCTTCAAGTAAGCTATGTTGGAGATCTCATTTAGATCGGAGAAAACTTTATTAATACAATATTTATCCATCGATAAACCCTTTTAAATCATGGATTCATACTTATAAGAAGAAGATGAAGAACAATGAACCCGCCCTTCCTCCCTCTTGTATTCTATCTTAGTTCTTCGAAAAATAGATTCTTCTTTCTTTCTTTTTCTCTCTCTCCCCCAGCTCTCTTACATCTTGAAGATGACTTTTCCCTCTTTTTCTCTCTCCATTAGCTCTCCCTTTTCACCAAGACAAAGGCCCATATATAGATAAGATATAATTTGATGCCCACTTCTTTGATCTTGAGCCATTGAATTAGTCTTTTTTTTTTTCATTTCTTAAATTTGAACCATTGGATTTGCTTTTTCATCAAGATGCGGTCAACCAACTTATGAATATTGGTTGAACCCGAATCACTTTTTGGTTTATTGTTTTCTTGAATTTGGGTTTCTTTTCTTTCTTTCAATTAAAGTTTATTTCTATGTTCAATCTAGACTTCTTTTTTCTTTAATTTGGGGTACAAAATTGCCTTATCTTGCTAGTAATAAATCTTAAACCTTGCAAAATAAAGTAAAACACATTAATTTACTTAATTAATAATTATAAAAATACCAAATATAGGAATAAGACATGTATAAAAAATGAATTTATCATTCGTTTACAAATTAACTTTTAGTAAAATTTGGGTGTCTACAATCCTTCAACGAGTATATAATGAAAATTGTACGACAAAAAGTATTTTAATTTTATCCTTAACTCCAAAATCTAATCTAAAACTAATCCCCCAATCTCTGTTAGTTTATCAAGACTATTTATAAGTATCAAGACCTTAACTGTTTTTCTTATAGTTTTCAATATCCAATCATTCTTGGTGGCAATCAACTTCTTTCAAAGAGATCTTCTACATGATCTTTTATTTTCTTCATTTAATTTGACCAATTAAATTGACTTGCACAACAAAGCCATATACTGTGTGAAATCTTATGTTCAAATCAAATTTGTCATCTTTTCAACCTATTAGCGAAAACTAAAAAACTCATTACTGAATTGCTCGCTACTTGCAAAACATTACAAAATCAATTAACTCAGGTAGACTTTAAATGATAGGTGAATATTCGTATGAGAGAGAAAATTGACATGGAATATCAATTGCAATCATGGTAGTGCGTATAGGGTAAAAGTGACAAAATTTAAAAAGGGTTCTCTTAACATGTGTCCTAAAGGCACATGCTAAGCACGGAAACAAGAGATGAGACTCATTAAATATTATTTATTTGTATATTTATACTGAATTCAATACATGAGGTCTACTAACATATTATTTTTTTATACATTGAATTCAGTGCAAATGCATAAACAAATAATATTTAGTAGACCCCATCTCTTGTTTTCCGTGCTAGCATGTGCCTTTAGGACACATGTTAAGAAAACCCATTTAAAAATATGATTAAAAAAAACCTAAAAATCTACTGAAATTGTATTTGCTAAACAAGCCCAACCTAAGTAAGTAGTCAAACTAGTAAGCAAGCCATGTGTTTGGAAATTAAAAGAAAGCCCAATTCATGAAATATTTCATGACTTACAAGACTTGTTTGGAAAATTTAATTAGCCTAAACTAGTAGCCCAAAAACATGAATTAAAAATCAAGCACGAAGCCCAAACTAGTGCCATGTCAAGCCTTGTATGGAAATTCAAATGAAGCCCAAACCAATTATGTAACCAACTTGTATGCAAGCTTTGTATGGAAATTGAAAATGGCCCAAACTAGGAGTCCAAGTAAGGATTAAAAAGCTAAGGAGGCCTAAATGACAAGCCCAATCCAAGTCCCAACCCTACAACCCTAGTTGATGAGGTAAGCCTTGATATACTATGTGATGCTATATATATATATACAACCCCTTTACATGCGAGTGGAAAATGTTTACATCCTCTATACCAACACATTGCATTTTGATGAAGTATTGTTTGCAAGTGGGATGACACTTTTAATAAAATATTGTTTGCTAGTGGGATACAATAATACAAATTAAAGGGCAATCTACACTATTCCACCTTTCTTATTTCTCTCATAGGAACAACTGAGCAAGAATTCCATTTCTTTTCTCTCACCTCTCTCTCCAAATCATATTTGCCCTCTCCTCCTAAAACTTCAATCTTCAACCTCCTCAACACCATTCCTGCCAAAACCCAGATCAAATCTACCCCAATCTTAAACCTCCACATTTATTTCTCCGATTTCTCCTCCATTTTTCGCTTCACATTCCTATTGAATACACCCTAATTTGTCAATGCTTAACTTTTTTTTTTATCCAGATTCATTCTCTTTTATTCTTTGTGTCAGCTAACATAGGTAAACTTTCTAGCAATACCCACAATTGAAACTACATACATACATACACACACATATATATATATATAGATTATGTCATCTTTAATTAATTTCTGCAACTTTTTTATTACAGTACGAGTTGGTGAATATATTGATTCTCTCTCTACGACCTCTCTCAACAATTTCAAGGTATGGTTTCAATGTTTGAAGTAATTTTTTCATTTATGATTAATGAAGGTTGAATTTTTTTTCTTCTTACTAATTGCCAAATGTACTTTTGTCAGTTTGTTAAAATGGATATTGTGAACTTTAAAGTACAAAGTGAAGTTAATTTAGACTATGATGTAGAGGGAATTGGGGGGGGGGGGGGGGGGGGGGATATAGGGCTTGAAACAAATAGCGGGGAGAATATTGTTTATAATCATCATGTAGCACCTAAACTCAAGCCTTAGATAGGCCAAGAATTTCAAACACTTGTTGATGTTAAAAAAAATTATAATGCATATGCGAAAGAAGCTGGGTTTAGTGTTCAAAATTGGTCCCAAAAAAGAGGGGTGATGAAGTGATGAGATTATACAGAAGGAATATGTTTGTTCTAAACAAGGAAAGAGTTCAATAATAGCAGACATTGAAACAACAAGACGTCGAGGGTTAATATGAAAGTGTTGTAATGCAAAACATTGTGTTGCGAAGTCAAAATTGGGCGTATATGTGGTGAGTGTATTTGTTGAGGGCCATAGTCACCCATTGTCAACCCCCCCGAAGAACTCATCTTTTGAGATCTCATCACAATGTTTCGAGTGCCCAAAAATATTTGTTTCAACAACTTAGCATAGTAAATATACTGCCTCATCAACAATTCAATTTTTTTGGAGTTCAAGCGTGGGGGGGGGGGTGTTGAAAATATTGGTTGTACACAACAGGATTTATTTAACTATGAAAGAGACAAGTGTAATAAAATGAAAGGGCATGATAGTAAAATGTTATATGAGTATTTACAATTGGTACAAGGAAAGAATCCTTTATTCACATTCAAAATTGAGGTTGATGGTGAATAGAGGATTACTCATTGTTTTTGGGCCGATGCAACATCAAGACGAGATTACAAGTTTTATGGTGATGTAGTAGTCTTTGATACTACATACAATACCAATCGATACGAATTGATATTTGCACCACTGATGGGTGTTAATAATCATGGCCAACTATTATATTTGCTTGTGCATTTTTAAGTGATGAGACTATAGATTCTTTTGTATGGCTATTTAACCAATTTTTGAAAGTTATGCAAGGTAATGCCCCTAAAATGATTATTACTGATCAGGACCCAACAATGACAAATGCAATTTCCCAAACTCTTACAAGTACTTTTCATAGGTTTTATAGTTGGCACATATTAGCAAAGTTTTCTGAGAAGATAGATTCATTGAAATAGAGTGCTTACTATAAGGATTTTTCTAATTGAATATGGAAATCGGAGACTGAGGAAGAATTTGACTCAATTTGGATGGACCATATTGAGAATAATGGGTTGAGTGATAACAAATAGTTACAGTCAATGTACAATCTTCGTTTAAGGTGGGTGCCTGCATATGTGAACCACGTTTTTTCTGCCAACATGTCAAGTAGTCAACTAGCAGAAAGTTCCCATTCATTCTTCAAGAAATTTGTTTCTAAAAAAAAATTCATTAGTGGATTTTATGGTTCAGTTTAATAGGGGACTAGTACGCCAACATCATGAAGTATTGATTGTCGATTACAAAGATATGATTGAGAAGCCTAAATTAAAAGTGCAAAAGGTTGATATTTACATACGTGAAATGTTTTATTTTTTCCAAAATGAGTTATTGGAGAGTTTCAATTATAAATTTAATCTTTTAGGTGACTTAAACACTCATTGTGTGTATAAGATTCAAAGAAAAAGTGGTGTGAATTATAGCGGTAGAAAAATTATTTATTAGATTTTGTTTCATGCACATGCAAAAAATTTGAAAGCTCAGGAATTCCATGCAGACACATTTTAGCATATTTGCACAAATATCATGATTTTGATTCTTTACTGAATGAATATATTTTGATGAGATGGAAAAAAATAGCAAAATCTGAGATAGTCATAAATGATAGTGGCATGGAGATAGTTGATGACAAATTATATCTCTTGGAGGGAAGTAGATTGATTCAGTGTTGTTTGGATGTTGTTGACAACGCCCTCTCAAGTGCCGAAGCAAAAAAGATTTTAATTGATGCTTTAGGTAGTGCACTAGAGAAAATAAATTTAATGGTTGGTTGTAGTACAAGTAAGGTGAAAACTAATCAAATAATTGGTTTAGTAGTGTACCAATTTTGGAGAACATGGATGGTAATTATGAACATAGTTATTATGAATTAAGTCAAGTGAGGGCAAAAGGATGAAAGGGGGGGGGGGGGGGGGGGAAGAAAATGCACTAGCAAAGACAAACAATTATAAAGCAAGATGTTGTAATGGATGTGGAAAAGTTGGATAAGTACATGATAAAAGAAATTGTCCAATGCTTATAAATCGGTAAGAAATTATCATTTATTTTATTTAGATTATCATATTTTTTTTTTACTTTAAGTTGGTAAAGATTATGGTACTAATGCAAGTTTTAACAAATGGAAATCATTCATGTAGATCAACTGATGGCAAAGAACATTGTAGTCATGCAAGTCCTAATACTGAAAATTATTCATCCACTAGTAATTTAATTCCACATTTCTTTTCTTTTTTGGTGCAAAACTCTATATTTCTAGCACCTGACTTATATATATATTTTGACAAGTATATCATTTTGAGTGCAAATTATGAAATTATTAGAGGTGCTAATACTGCTAAAAGTTTGGACATCAAACCTGTTAGATGTTATTTAAAAAAATTGTGTTTTGAGGACATCTTTGAATGAATGCTAGTTAAACAGGATATCTTGGCATGTCAACTGTTAATTCTGGGGTATGCCCCTGTGCCATGTACATTGCTACCTTTTTTTAATCTAAGTTTAAATTTATTTATTTTTAAAAAAAGTGCTATAAACTTTGGAATAGTTTGTTAAGTGTTTTGAAATGATGTCTTTGGATTTGGATTTGGAAGATTGATGAACACAGTAATTGAATTTCATTTCATAAACATTATAATCACAATTTACATGTTTACAAAGCAAAGGGCATACCCCAGGTAATTTAAAAAAAAAAAAAAACTATCCTTGGTATTTGTCTCAACCCACCAAGAGGGATTCAAAACAAGGAACCTTCAACCAGTGCACCAAATTTCACCCCATTGACACTCAATACGTAAAATGTTTTCAAGACTCAACCTTTACACAAAATATACAGAACAATTTTTTATTGTATTGCTAATCCAAAATATTCTGCAAAACAAACCCACTGTTAGAACTAATTAAGCGAAAAAATCCCCCAGAAAAATATTATTCTAGAAACCCCAATTTGCTTGATAATCTATAATAAATGTTGGAAATGCTACCACCCAGGTTTACATATTCAAGAACGATTTTTGCGATAATTTTCATGTCGAATCCACTGTCGTTCTAAAAATTCATGTCACCAATTTTTCCAACGATGCCGGTGAAAAGAGAACGAATTTCATTGTGGTGAATCGGAGAGATAAATGTGAAAGTTTAAGATTGGGTAGATTTGATCTAGGTTTTGGCAGGAATAGTGTCGAGGAATATGATTTAGAGAAAGAAGTGAAAGAAAAGAAATGGAATTCTTGCTTAGTTGTTCTTGTGAGAGAGATAAGAGAGGCTGGATAGTGTAGATTGTCCTTTACTTTGTATTATTGTATCCCACTAGTAAACAATATTTTATTAGAAGTATCATCCCACTTGCAAATAATACTTCATCAAAATGCAACGTGTCGGTACAGTGGATGTAAATATTTTTCCACCCGCATGCAAACCACCAGCATGTGAAGGGGACTATATATATATATATATATATATATATATATATATATATATCATGAAGTCACTTCACTTATCTTGGTCACTTCGAAGTGCAAAATTACTTATGCCAATACCCAGGGGTACTTCCATAATTATGGAAAATGTACGGAACTCCAACAAGGTGTTAACAACTGAACAATTGGGCATACTAACAAGTACGACTGTTAAATCAGCCATTGACGCAATGAAGCAACAGATGATGCCACATCTCAAATTATTTATCAAGCGATAAACTTCTTCTTGGTATTCTTTTAATGTTAGTGCATATTTCCTCAAGTCATCAGCGTCACCATGCTCTTTGATGACCAACAATTTCAATGATCTATCCCCATCATGATGAAATTTCAAAGATTACCCAGACCTGTCGGCCAAGGTTATAGACTTGTTGAATACATCAGTGTAGCTTGCTCTTCATTGAATTTAGGGTTTAGTATGTGAATCTTAGGAGGCCTAAAAGTAATCAATTCGGGATCATTTGAAGTGGTTAACCTTATATATATATATATAGTCAGGCTCTAAAGCGAACCACTAAAAGACGGATCAAGAACGAACCAATTAATTTAAAATAGTAAAAAAAATATTTAGACAATGATATTTAGTGAAAAACATATATATGTGGAGAAAATCACTAACAAAAAATTTCATGAAAAAATTCTATTGGGAAGTAGGTCGAATGAAAAGTCAATATATATGTGCAATCTCGACCTTTAAATTTTTTTGGTGATCATCTAACTATTTTTGGATTGAATTTTTTTCATGAAATTTTTTGTAGATGATATTCTCCACATGTATATGCTTTCCACCAAATTTCATGGTCTATTTATTTTTTTTACTATTTTAAATTAATTGGTTCGTTCTTGATTCGTCTTTTAGTGGTTTGCTTTAGAGCTTGACTGTATATATATATATATATATATATGTATATATATATATATATATATATATATGGCAAAACGTAGGATTATCCCACTAGGGTTATACCAGTTTAAGCATTTGGTCACTGAACTTTAAAAAAATGGAATTGGGTTTCGTTAACAGATGTTAAATATTTTCCTACGTGGCATTAGAAAAAAAAACAAAAAAAATCATTATTTTCTTACATGGCAAAAAAAAAACTAAAATAAATATGTTAATTCATTTTTTAATATTTTTTTTCTCCCTATTCATCTCATCTGAATTTCATTCCTTTCATTTCATCTTCTTGAACAACGATTAAAATCAAATCCTCGTGCAACATCATCACTTCATCATATTATAAAATTGGGATCTCAAATTTACAAGAAAAAAAATACATCTTATTGATCTCGGCCCCTCCATCTTTGCTTTGTTTTTTTTTACTCCTTTTTTTTCCCTCTCTCTCTAAAACAAAGCTTCCTATTCTTTGTTAAAAAAATAAAACAGAAGTTTCAAACCAAAATTGCTAAAAAAAAATATTAATAAAAATTTTTTAAAAAAGCTTCGAGTTGAAGCTCTAGAAAGAATTGAATTGAAGAATTTGGGCAATTCATGGTGGGACCAAAAGAAATCTTCAAGTTGTGAGAATCGGTCAAATTAGAAGCTCCAGTAATATTACAAAGCCCAACTGAATGTTTATTCACCAAATCAAATTTCCCAGCTTCGCTTGAGAGCTTCTAATCACCCAAATCTCCATACCCTTTATACGCTTTATGTGACTACATGTCTTGTGTGTACACACACACACACAAAGCCCAATTGAATCTTGCAACCTAAATCGCTAATTTGCAACCCCAAACAATCAACATATGAAGAAGAAGGAAAAATTGAAGTCGCTGGAACATACCAAACAGAAGTTTCAAACCTAGAAGGAGATCGAAGAAGAAGGTGTCGCCCTTGCCCTCCTTCATTATGGTGCAACCATTAGATCTATTGGGCACTTTAAAGTAGTAGATCTGAAGAGAGAAGAGAGAAAAGGGTGAGAATCCAAAATGAGAAAAGAGATAAATAAACCCAGATCTAAAAGGGAGAGAAGAGGAAGATGATGAGATGGATTTATGGGTAATGGAATCTAAAAGAACTAATCCAGATGAAGAAAGAACTCACAAAAGAGAGAGAAATAATATGCAAAGAAAAAGAAAGAAAATAAAAGGGTTAAATGTAAATCATGCCCCTGAACTATAGGTGAATTTAGATTTTAAGCCATTTTCTTTTGGTCAACGCAAATTGAGCCATTTTCTTTTTAAAAATTTGGATATTGAGCCCCAGGTACCATATGTGCGTTGACTTGCCCACATGGCACCTGTGTCATGGCAGTGACGTGACAAGTTTACCACATTAATTGAAAAAATATGGCATTGGCTAGGAAATGAACCTAAATTTGCGAATTTGGAAGTTGAACCAATTAACCACCCGAGAACCAAGGGCCATGTTACACTATCTACCCAACAATTAGATTATAAACTAAACAAATTCATTTCCCCAGCTATTTCATATTACTACACCACGGTAGTTAACAACTTTAAACCATAAATGTTGCTAGGGAAATGATTCTTTGTTTAGTATATGTTCTAAATGTTAGGTAGATTTAATATAATTTCCCCTTGTGCACGGGTGGTTAATTGGTCCAAGTTCCAAATTCTAGATTTTGGGTTCAATTCTTGGCTAATGCAGTATTTTTTCAATTAATGTGGTAAACTTGCTATGTCTAACTAGATTTTCACGTTACAGGTCCTACGTGGGCAAGTCAACTCACCTAGGGCTTAATATCCAAATTTTTAAAAATAAAAAGGCTCAATTTGCGTTGACCAAAAGAAAGGGGCTTAAATCCAAATTCACCTATAGTTCAGGGACATAATTTGCATTTAACCCAAAAATAAAACATAAAAGTATTTTACCTCAACATTTTTTTTTCTTATTCCACGTAGAAGGCTAATAATTATTATGTGGCTTTAGATTTTTTTTAATCCACGTCTGAAAATAAAATCTCAAATTTAACGTCCGTCTAGAAAATTGGACGGAATGGTCCAATTAATAATTTTTAGAAAGTACAGTGACCCAATTTCATTTTTTTTAAAGTTCAATGACCAAATGCTTAAACTGGTAGAACCCTAGTGGGGTAATCCTATGTTTTTTCCATATATATATATATATATATGTAAAATGGCCAAAAGTTGCATAGGCTATGTGTTAAGAGGGGGTGGGGGGTTACAAAAGTTCCCTAAATCCCTCACCAAAATCTTATCACATCTTGCAAAAAGTCCTAAAACCTAACTTAGCTTAATTAAGTGGAGATTAAGATTAATCTTATGGAGCCTAGTTGGAATAAATTAAGAAGTGGGGTGAAACCGAGAGAGAGCCAAGAATGAGGGGCCAACTTATAGTTATTTCAAATTTCTATAAATACCTACACCTTAATTCATTTGCACACTTGTTACTTCATTTTTCATTTCACTAAGTTTAGATAAAAAGTTAGAGAGAAAAGAGAGATGAGAGGGAGCACTCGGTCAAGAGGGAGAGGAAAGAAGAAGGAGATTTTGTGTGGAACTACTAAGGAATGAGAAAAAAAAATGAACAAGAGGATCTAACAATCATACATCAAAAGGTTCAAAAGTTTTCTAAGCTCAAACTCTAGTTTAAATTTTATTTATGCACACTTGGTTGTGGGAGCTTATTTGTTGGGGAATCATGGTGGATTCCAAAGTATAAGGTGGTGTATATGTTGTTGTTGGTGTTTTTGTTGTAGTATATGTATGAAAATGTAAGTAAAATGAAAAGTAAGAATATGTATGCTAAAAGGTTAAAAACCTAGTTTATAAACTAATTTTCAAACACTCATAACTCATTATATATAATGTATTTTTGAGATCCGTCAAAGATGGTAGATGCATCTATAACTTATGTAACTAATCCAAGTGGAACGAAGTTAAAATTCGTTAATGGCAATTTATGGTGATTTTTTTTAATCAAAATAGGAAAAACTACACAAACTAGAAACCTTAATCTGTCCAAAAAATTTGGCCACTGTTTGTGATAGTTAAATTATGAGAAAACTTAATCCCTTTTGAATTATAAAAGTATACAGTATAATGAAGTTCATATCCAAAAATTAGGCCAACCCAACTTTGTCTGAGTGAGTTATGGCCAATCGAATTTTTAGGTTTTGAAAAGTAAAATTGTTAAATCTGGAGTTTTATAACTCCGATGGGGTTGAAAATTTTTACTGTACACACTGAGATGAGGTAGTTACATTTTAAATTTCATGATTTTTGGATCAAATCTCAAAATATGAAAAATGTTGCAATTTTGAGCATAAATGGCCTTTTTAAAATTAGTAAATGATGTTGAAAAATTAAGGAAAAAATATTTTATGCGTGAAATAAAATTAACTAACAGTGGCTCAAATGAAAAAAATAATAAAATGATTAAAGAGGTTTAATAAATAAATTTGAGTTAAGAAAATTTAGATTGTTAATTAAAGATAAGTCAAAAAATTATATAATATAATTTTACCGACTAATACATGTTAAAAATGGTTGAATAAGACTAGTTAAGGGTATTATGGTTATTTTTATATTAATATTAATATAATGACGTAATGTTATGATTAAGTGGGGTTAATGATTAAAGAATTAATTATCGACATAAGTTACGATTAATTACTGGTATTATGTAGTAATGGATAATGATTAAGTTACTTAAATAAATCATTACGGATATTTTAGGAAATCTTTTAGAGGATGGTAGTAGCATATTTAAGAACGTTTCACCAACTCCAAGCAATTTTTCTCTAGCTATGCTAGTTCTTAAATTATTTAGATGCTTGTGTGCCAATATTCGCACGTATATGCCTTCAAAAAGATTTGTTAAAATTCTTGAACTGTTAAGCTTACAAAGTTCAGTTTGTTCAGGAAATGTTTTAAGAAGCAAGTCTATACTATTTGTTTTGGCTAGACAAATATGGATATGATTTATTGAATTGATAAAATTCTTGAAAATGTAATCCTTACCAAATTATTTTGATGCAGACTCAATGTTAAGACTAAGTTGAACAATTCTGAAAAGGGGATATATTTTGTTGGGTAACATGGTCCAACTTATTTACGCTTATGCATCTTAAATTTATATGTTGTGCACAATATAGAGTACGATAGACTCATCCCCTAGAGTACTTGCAGAGAATATTTTAATGGTTTGCGGTTAAATAACTATTATGTCTTGGTTAAGAGTTTAAGGTCGTTTGGACCACTCAGTATGATGATATGGACTTTCAAAATCAAAGAAATCTCTTCTATTCCTGTTTATTCAAACTACTTCTCAATTATCGTGCAATTGTTGAAGATTTCAAAAAATAGTTATTTTATTCATGTGATATTATGCCTTGAACTGTTTTATACTTGCTGAGCAATTAGTTGCTCATTCTTGCTTAAATTAAATGTTTTCAGCTAAACCAGAGCAATCTAAGGGATTTGGTAAAGACAATGGAAAAAGGGAAAGCTAATGAATATAAGATCGATGTTTAAGTTTTGTATTGAACGTTAATAGAAGTAATGATGTATTATTTTAGGATACATATGTTTTGTATTTAGTAAGGTTAAGAGACCTGGGAATTAAGTAAGACATGTATTGTATTATTGTATTTATTTTATGTCATTAAATAATATTGATATAGATAGATGTGAGTAGTATCGTGAGCAACATATCCGATGTTTAATGGGAAGGATTTTGGGGCATCACAAATCTAGCTAATATGATTTAAAAATACAACTCTCCTACAACAACATACTATAGGAATAGGCAAATCTCCTACTACAACATATGTTATCTATAGCAGCACTGTGTTGCAGCAGGAAAGTGGTGTTTTTTAATGGTGGATATCAAATCATAAAATGAACGATGTAATATGTGGTGACCATATTGACTCTTATAGCCACCATTTGTTACGTATAATGTGAGTGTAAACACCTAAAATTTTCATATCACATTTGAAAATAAAAGGGAGAAAAATATATATATAAAAAATAACATTCTAAGGTTTAAAACAGCAAGAGTAGGAAAGCTCAGGGGAAGAGAGAGAAAAAGATCTCAAAAAGACCCATGTGTGTGGCCTAGGGATCAGAGCCCAAAGCTACGCACAGGATTGTGACTTTACCCCTAAGCCACAATCTTATACGCAGCTTGCCCCTTAGATCAAATTTTTAGCATATTTATTCCCTTGTTCCTTCATTTCATGCATATGGAGATAAAAAGAGCTTCCTCGCAAGAGATAAAAATACGAAAATACTTATGAAAAGAGAGATATAATGAAGAAAAGAATAAACAAACCAAAAACCTTCACCCAAATTCAAATCTCAAACATCTAAGGAGGCAAGGAGGTCCATTCAAGTATCAAAATCACTTCAAGAAAATAATAAACAAAATTACTTTATCCTAACTATTCTATGTGAATTGGGCATTACTTTGAAATATATAAAACTTCTATTATATTATCTAGTGTTTGAATTACTTGGGTATATTTTTTGTATTATAATTTTGTAATATCCTAGGTGAATCTAAGGTTTTTAGGCCTCTACCTACAAAAATTAGACTGAGCCCATGATGGATCTACGATTTAAATTCATGTAGTGCTTTAATTGGGCTATTTCCTTACTTGAAAGCCTAGGATGAAGCCTAAGGCATCGAAATTCATATTTGGTGGAAATGTGATCCTCTTCCAATGATGGACTTTTGATTTTAATTGTAATATTCCTTGTTGATGTGAATTTATACAAATTCTGAGCCTAGAAGAAGACTTAAGGTCTCTAAATTCATATTTTGAATAATTAGAACCTTTCTCCCACGATGGATAATAATATTGGGCTTGTAAAGGGCTATTAGTATTTGTAAATTATTTATGGGGTTTAAAACCATTTGGGTAGCCTTTTACCCCTCAAGGTGGAGTTTAAGGCCCAAATAACAGATTATTAGTGTATTTTGGTGATGGGTCCAATGTGATGGGTTCCACACCCTATGTTGGACCTAGCCTATTTACTTATTTTGGATAATTAAAAATAATTTTCAAAAATTAAATGCTTTTTAAAATAAAGCAAATCAAAGGGTTAAAAAAAACTAAATACTTGAAAGGGACTTTTGATGGAACCTAAAATTCATCTTTTAAAATCACTTCTGAAAATACACACACTAGAGTTTAGAAGTCAAACTCACTTTCTTTTGAAAATACACATACTAGAATTTAAAAACCAAACTCACATTCTCTGAAAAACACACATGCACACTAGAGTTTAGAGCCCAAATTCACGTTTCTTTAAAAATACACATTTGAGTTTAGAAACCAAACTCACTTTTCTTGGAAAACATGTATTAGAGTTTAAAAATCAAACTCACAATTCTTTAAAAACACTCACTCACGAGTTTAGAAGCCAAACTCACTTTACTTATAAAACTCACGAGTTTAGAAACCAAACTCATCTTTTGAAACCGCTCATTCATGAGTTTAGAAACAAAAATCCTTTTTCTCTAAACACACACAAACACGAGTTTAGAAATTAAACCCACAACGCCCTTTTACACAAAAATCATAAATAAATAAAATAAACCCAAAATCTCTTCAAAACTCAAATTGAATCCCACTAGGATGGACTCACTCACAACACGACATCAAACACACGCATTATGGAATAACACAAGACACCTAAGTATGGAACACTTAGAACACAAACTAAGACAACTTATTCAAAATTTGAGAAAAAGATTAGGGAATCGTGTTTTACAAAAATTGGGGATATCTAATACCTTTCCTTCACTTAAACAAATCCCTGAACTCTTTGAATCTCAGTTGTGTACCAATGTAAAGGAGTCACATTTTGGGTCATCCAACTTTAAAATTTAAAAATTCTGATGAGTTGGTACATCCATTTGAACTTATACCAATTGGTGACTCTGTCACATTGCCCCATATACAAAATCAATCTAATAAACCCCGTCCAAAAGTGTCGCTTTTCAAAAATCTCACTTAAACCACCAATTTCACAAAACTAAAGGAAAAACCAAATTTTTTGGAAAAGAAGAAACTTAGATTTATTTTTTCTCGGCTACTACAGTGAGTAGCTAGTATTTGAACTATTAGGAAGGTTAAACTTGATTATTTCTTTCTCATGCCAGTAATGGCTATTTTTTCTATCTTTCTTAATTTTTTTTCATTTGTTGGCTTGATGACCTAGAACTATAAAACTTTCTTAGTCTACGTTGTAGTTGATACGGAGTTGAATCAACAGATAGGAGATATATATATATAATCTCTGTGTGTGTAGATATATATATAACAGCAAAGGTGATGATTAATTTGATTTTAAATCTACACACACACAGATTTTATATATATATATATATATATATATATATATATATATATATAGGGATGATTCATAACAAATGGTTACTATATACATTATTCTAACAAATTGATCTTACATCGTCCATATAAAGATCTAACCGTACAAAATGAAAGTAATTTTATACATACCGCTAGTCATTCTAACAGTAGGAACATTCCTTTTAGCGACACGAGAAATTACATAATTAGTTTCTGGCCTTGCTGCTAGTTTTTCTAACTGGAAGAGTAGAAAAAAATTGGCCTACCATTAGTCTTTCTAGCGGCAACATCAAAATTTATTTTTGGTATTACTGCGAATCCTTCTAACGGCTAAAGTTAAAAGGATTGGTCTAGAAAAAAATAGAAAAACAAATGGTCTATAATTTTAGAAGCATCAAGTGGCATTGGAATAGAGATTGGACGTGTCCTAGCCTTGCATGGCGTACATATAGTTATGACAATTAGAAATATGGATACCAGTAGTAAACTTAAGGAAGAAATACTTAAAGAAATCTCCAGTGCTAAAATTGATGTCATGGAGTTAGATCTCTGCTCATTGGCATCTGTGAAAAATTTGCATCAAGATATAAAAAATTTGTAACTAAACATTTGGGTATGTTGCACTGAAGTTAATTGATGTGTATTTCGTATATTTAAGCTTATGAATTGATTATATTTGTTTTCTACTCTCTTTTTTTAACAATCCTAGGCCGCTAAAAGGAGTAACGACAAGGCCAAAAAAGAATTCTCCTGCCGCTAGAAGGACTAGTAGCAAGGACAGGGGCTAATTAGGTAATTTCTCATGTCACTAGAAGTAATGTTCCAATCACTAGAAAGACTAGTGGCAGGTATAAAATTACTCTCATTATGCACCGTTAAATCATTATATAAACAATATAAGATCAGTTTACTGGAATAGTGCTCATAGCAACTATTTTGCTATGGATAATTACTTATATATATATATATATATATATATATATATATATATATATATATATATATAGATATGGGATTCAATCCAGGGCTCACACTAGCTAAGGACACTATTTTAGCTAACTAATCTCTCACAGTTAATTGTAGGATCTAATGGCTATGAAGGGGCCTAACCGCTAGTCCTAGTAGTGGCCAAGGAGAATTTTTTTGCCTGACCACTACTAGGACTAGCGGTCAGGCAGACTACGTCGTTTTGGATTTTAGCCTTGTTTTCCCTGGCCGCACCTCCTATATGCGCCAGGCCAAACCCAAAACACTTTTTTTCTTCATGAGATTCAATACATACATCTAAATTATATATTATATACATATAGATGTTACTTCTAATTTATATAGATGTACTAAAATAATTTTAAATTATATACATGTACCAAATATCATATTAATTAAAAATTTAAAATGAATTAACAAAATTAAATTTGAATTATATACATGTTATTTATTAGGATTTGGATACTCATGATTTATGGGATTAATCACTTCCATAGTTATCTATTGATTTAAAAATAATAAATATTATATTATATAGTTTTTAATTTCTATAAATATTTTAAAATCACTAATTTTATAAATTATTTATTTTTATATACTCCTTACAAAAATTCTAACAAAATAATTCATTCATTTAAAATAAGATCAAATTTCATTTTCTTAATTTATTTTAAATTTATAATTAATATGATATTTAGTACATGTATATAATTTAAAAGTAATTTAGTACATTTATATAAATTAGAAGTAACCCTCTATATGTATATAATGCATATGTATTGAATTTAATGAAAAAACCCAAAAGTATTTTGGGTTTGACCTGCGTTGGGTTGGCCGCATGTAGGAGGTGCGGCCAAGGAAAACGACGTCGTTTTCTCTGGCTAATACTCCTACATGCGGCCAGGGCAAAACACAAAACGATGTAGTCTGCCTGGCTGTTAGTCCTAATAGTGGCAGGCCAAAAAATTCTTCCTGCAACTACTAGGACTAGCGGCTAGGCTCCCTCATAGCCATTAGATCTGACAATAAACGATGAGAGATCAACTAGCTAGAATAGTGTCCCTAGCTAGCGTGAGTCCTTGATTGGTTTCATATATATCTAAGGACCGATCTATTTACAACATTGTAAATGGGAACTTATCCTTACAACAAATTTCAGTCGTCTATATTGAGATCTAATTGTTGAAAATCCTTCTGTACGCAGTTTAATTACTCGTACGCGTAGTTTAATATTTAGGATGGGGGAAAATGTTAAAAATACTCCTGCACTCCTAATATACAAAGCCACCGTCCGCAGTTTAATACTATGGACGACACTATTTACAAAAATACCATCTAGGTGATTAAAACTGCGAATTGCATTTTTGTAAATGCTTATGTCTGCAGTATTAAACTGCAGACGACAGTATTTATAAAAATTCCATTCTCAGGTTTAATTTAATTGGAAAATGGCATTTTTATAAATAGTTGACACGACAGTCTAATGATTAGAGATGTAAGAGGTGATGTTTTTTTTTTTTTTTTTTTTTGTGATGTATGTAGTGGTGCTTGTTGGTGATGGTGTGTTGTAGTGATTGGTGTTGGTTTTTTGTTTTTTTGGTTATATAGGTGGTGGTGGTTTTTGGTGATGGTGTGGTGTGGTGGTTGGTAATGTTTTTTTTCTTCTTTTTTTGGTTATGTAGATGGTGGTAATTTATTTTGTTTGGTGATGGTGGGGGTGTGGTGGTGGTGGTTGGGATTGTTGTTGTTTGGGGTAAAAGTGGCGCTATCACTTTTACCTCAAACAATGAGGCAAATACTAGTAATATAAGATCGATACCTAGTTAAGAAAATTCGATCAAATTCAGGAATACATATCGCCTTAAATTTAACCATAAATAAATATTATTCAAATGCCATACACTTCATTGATCCCAACCAAGATAAATTTATAAACCATACACGTTAGGAGACAAACGAGGGGTGATAAGGACTTCAATTGGGGTGGCTTTACAATTAGTAAGCCCAATGCTCTCAGTCATATCAATGGCTTCGTCTAATGGAGTCGCAAACACAAATCCATGTATCAAGCTAGCCAGAGTCAAATGCAAAATCTAAAGGCCTAAGGAAATTCCGGGGCACATTCTTCTACCACTACCAAACGGAATCAACTCAAAATCTTTTCCCCAAACGTCGATTTCTTTGTGACTTGTCAAGAATCTGCTTTCTGGTTTAAACTCGTTAGGGTCCGGCCATATCTGAGGATCGCGGTGAATCTTATATAGGTTAACGAGTACTCGGGTGCCACTGGGAATATGGTAGCCAGCCACCATGCACTTTTCAACGAAAATGTGGTAGTATTTTGTTTATATTAGTTTTAGGATAAGTCACTTGAGCAATGAGTTAATTAGATTAATTTTTTAGTCAATGATAAAAAAAATAATTTTTATATAATAACTTTTGAAAAAGGGATACATTTTTACTTTGTCTAAATTTTGATTTTTTTGTACTCATTATTTTGTTTGAGATCATTTACTTTTATGCACTTATATCCATTTGTTTGAGCTAGTTTAAACTTAAGAGAAGTTTATATAGTTAAATATTTATAGAAGATATTTTTGAACTTTATATCTTATTTGATCATTATTTAAAATGAAATATAAGGTAAAATATAATTTGGGAGAGATGATTTAGGTAATTTTTCTAGAATTGTTAAATTGAAGAAAAAAAATATTGTGGTAGATTAAGATGGAACGTGAAACGCACTCACTCATAAGTACATAAAGAAGCGAGAGGGAGCGTAAAACGCAGTTGCTAGTGAGATAGAGCATAAAATGCACTCACTGAGAGGGGAAAAAAAGAAATTAAATAAAAAAAATTGTATGGAGCATAAAATGTACCCATTTAAAAGAAAAAGTGAAAAATATTTGAAAAATTAAAATTAATAATCCTAGTGTATTTAATTGTTTAAAAACCTTTTAATTTTCTGGTTTATATTTGTTGGTATAAACAGAGAATGATGTGAAAAATAAGTATATAGAGTTTTGTTGTATATCTTTTATGAGGTAATTGATGACCTAAACTTATCTGAGTTTTAATTAGTTCTATGCATTTAGATTCACACATAGACGAAAGGTCTTGAGTAAAGTAAGATTAATAATTATGTTAAAATTTTGGACTTTACATGGTTTTAAAATTTTCTTTGAGTGATCATTTAAAAGGCTAATATTGAATTCATATTAAGTTGTTGCTCGAATTAGTTGGTTTATTTAGTAGAGTCTAATTTTTATAATTTTTATTTTTGTTTTGCTTGAAGACAAACAAAGATTAAAGTGTGGGGGTATTTGATAAGTAGATTTTATATCTATTTATTAGGTATTATTATGCTTAATTATTTGTGAGTTTTTAAGTATTTTTATGTAATTTATTTAATTTTATGCATTTTTATTATTTTTATATTATTTTGTAGAAAAATTGAAGCTTTATGGCAAAACGATTATTAAAGAGCTGCTAGGGGCATTTATGTAATTATTGTATAAAGTCGATTACGCGTCGTGCTCGCATACGAGGTCAGCAAGCAATTGGTGGAATGCTGTCGTTTGTAGTGAACGAGTTTAGCAGGGCAACACATGGCGCGACCTATAGCAAAGCAACATGGATAGGATGGAGCCATGCGCGAGGGAATTCAAGAGAAAAAGACCGCGCATAATGCGCGGTCGGTGATATTGAAAAAGAATTAACAAGCGCCTGGGTGCATGTGATGGCTGCAGTTTAATTCTTATTTTTCAACCAAAAGGTTCCTTATAAAAAGGTTACAATACCCAAGGTCGATTAACCTTAACATCAACAGTTCCTATCTTAAGGAATTACAAAAGTTTTACCAACAGTAATTACATATTAAACATTTAATTAACATGAATAAATTAAGATCTGGCTTTCCATTTTCCCTTGTCCTTCTTGGAGCATTCGACTTTAGCTGAAAATGGTTCATGATATAGCAAGGGTGAGTAACTGGTTTGCTCAGCAAGTTTAAGAACAATCATAGAGATTTATTATATCATGAGTGAAAGGGGAATAACATCAAGTGCTTCAACAATAGATATAACAATTGTGAAAGAAACAAGACTCAAATTTAATTGAACAAGAATATTTGAAACTTAAATTTTGAGTGGTCACCAAGGACCCTGAACTAAAGAGGGTATAATAGAGTTTCCTCTGACCCTTTCAGGAGTTTGGTTTTCAAGGGGATCAATCTATTCAACCCGTTATATATGTATTACATTTAGTCTTCTGGCGCCAAAGTCGGTTTCCCGAAATAAAATCCCCTTTATTTAAGGTTGTTCAATTCTCAGACTTATTATAAGAATCCGCACCCAACAATGGTTTGGATCAGCTCTTAAAGGTATTCAAGTTATTGAATTTCTAAACGCAATGTCTAGCTGAACAATTAGCTTAGACATTTTTAATACAGTTCATAAAACAAGAACTATTAAGCTTCAAATGCACCATGTGCGATTTTATAAACAATATAGATGTGGAATAATTTTAAATAATTAAACCACTTCAAGCTCTGGCAATAAATACAAGTATAGAAACTTGTTCAACAATAATTGAGTAGGGTTAGAGAACTTGCCTCGTGCGTAGTCTACTGCTAACCAATTCTATTTATTTCTCTTTGAGTAGACCTAACAATTAATCAAGTTGATCTTAAATTAGTATCATATATACATTCATATGATAACCTCTATACTTCTTACACCTCTAACACTTCACCAAATAATCATGTAGTTAAAGGTATATAAACACTTAGGAAATATTATCATCACTTGATAATATTTCAATCACATAAAACCTATATTAATTATTTAATATAGTTCAAACTCTTATCTAATATTATTAATAATTTAATAATATTTAATTAGTCTTATAATATTATTAATCATTTAACAATACTTTATTCATTACCTATTATTATTAATCATTTAATAATATTTTATTCATTGTCTAATATTATTAATCATTTAATAATATTACATTATCTTAGTAATATTATTAATCACTTAATAATATTTTAATCATTATCTAATATTATTAATCATTTAATAATATTTTATTATCTTAGTAATATTATTAATCATTTGATAATATTTTAATCATTATCTAATATTATTAATCATTTAATAATATTTTATTCATTATCTAATATTATTAATCATTTAATAATATTTTATCCATTTATTAATATTTTATTGACTTTATAATATTATTATACAATTAATAATATTTTCATAATTTTCTAATATTATTATATTAATAATAATATTTAATTATAATATTAAACCTTTGATAATATTTATCCTCTTTTAATTATTAAATCAATTAGTTATCATTAAAAATACATTTATTGATTTAAAAATAAGAATAAAATAATAAAATAATTTTTTTATCAAGCAGGGCGTCAAGACGCCGTCCCAAGGCATTTTTGGGGCGTCTAGACGCCCATGGGCAGAACCAAAAAATGCTAGGGCATAGACTTGGGCGTCTAGACGCTGGCCCCTTTTTGGCTGTCGGAACCTCTCTTACTAATTTGGACATAACTTTGTCATACGGAAATATTTTGAGGTGATTCTTGAGTCTAAATTCATTAGAATTTCATGATATACAATTTCTCTTCATATCATAAATCCAAAATCCAAACGGAAGTATCCGTAAAATTGCTCACAAGGACAGAATGAAAACTAGTTTCATAAATCCTTGGTTTTAATGGTTCAAACTTGAAATAAATATACTCTACACATTCAAATGACACCAACTTAGTGTTTTTGTCTTCCTAACTTCTTGTTGTACAATATTCCATGGTTCAATCACATTTTTGAAAACGTTTTACACGAAATTTAAAGATCAACCAGAAACTCATAATGCCCATATCGAGTTCTGAATGTCGTCTTGGGTCTGTCCTCCTTCCTGACTTTCAACTGATGATAACCAGTCCTCAAGTCAATCTTTGAAAAGTACTTCGCCCATTTTAATTGATCAAAAAGATCGTCAATTCGTGGTAATGGGTACTTGTTCTTAATCGTCACTTTATTCAGCTCCATATAATCCATATAAAGTCTCATCGATCCATCCTTCTTCTTTACAAATAGTACAGGTGCTCTCCATGGAGAAACACTCGGTTGAATGTACTTTCTATCCAATAACTCCTGCAACTGAACCATTAACTCATTCATTTCTACCGGACCCATCCTATATGATGCCTTTGATATCGGTACTGTCCCCGGTATTAAATCGATCACAAACTCTATCTCTCTATCTGGCGGTAGACCTGGCAGTTCATCTGGAAAGACATCCATGAACTCCTTAACTACTGGTATTTGCTCCATCTCAGGATTCACCATTTGAGTATCCACTACATGAGTCAAATACCCTACATAACTTTTCTTCAACAATTTCTTGGCCTACATCATCATCAAACAAAAGGATTGTCTTGACGACTTGCTGCCATAAAATACAACCTTAGACTTGTTTGGTCTTAAGATGTATACACTTCTTCTGACAATCAATTACTGCTCCATGGTTAAACAACCAATCCATTCTGAGTATAACGTCGAACTCCCCCAAACGTATCGAAATTAAATTCACACTCAACTTCTGACCCCTGATTTTAGCACAACAATTTCTATGTATATACTCTACAGGGATTACCTCTTTATTTGCTTTATTTGTAACTTCCATATTCATAGAGTTTTCTAACTTTTCCCTAGGAAATTCTAACCGTCTAGCAAAATCATCAGACACAAATGAACAGGTAGCACCCGAATCAAACAATACATATGCATTTATATCATTGATCGGAATAATACCTGACACCACGTCTTTTGACTCCACGGCATCTTACACTGTCATATTGAAAGTCCGTGTTGTGGGCTTATTCTGTGGTACCGGTCCCCCGATAGCCAATCTGCTGTTATTGCCCTGGTAGCTGCTTCCCCATCATTCTTCCTTTTAGGACAATCCTTCATCATGTGGTCAGAAGCTCCACAGGAAAAGCATCTTATCTTCTTTGGGAGGAGACAATTTGGAGAAATATGTCCCACTTGTCCGCAGTTGTAGCATGTATTCTTGCCTTTCTTGCATTCCCCGAAATGATTCTTTCCGCATATACTGCATGCCGTCTTCTTCTGAACATTTCCTTGTTGATTTCCCGATTTCCTATCATTGTTGTTGTTGTCCCACTTACGCTTATTGTTGCTGCTGTTGCCTCCACTATTATTATTCTTACTTCTTCCTTCACTCTTTTTCTTATTCCTCTATTGGTTATACTTAGTTAATGCATCACTTCCTCCTTCAGCAATGATTGACTTCTCCAGCAAAGTTGAGAATAAGTCAATCTGCAGTACTGCTACCTTGTTGAATATCCAAGGTCTCAATCCATTTTCAAACCTTCTAGCCTTGCGTTCCTCCGTGTCTACCTGATGCGGAGCGAATCTGGCCAATTCATTAAATTTCGCCGCGTACTCGGGTACCGACATATTCTCTTGTTTCAATTATAGAAATTTTACCTCCATTCTACTTTTCATACTCTTCGGAAAATAATTCTCATCAAATATTTTCTTAAATCGTGCCCAAGACACCACCCCTTCTCCAACCCTATTCTGATTGGCTTCCCACCAGAAATTGGCTTCTCCCTTCATCATATAGGTAGCAAAGATCGTCTTTTGCTCCTCCGCCACTCTTACAATCATGAATGCTTTCTCTATCTCTTTTATCCATGACTGGGCCTCGATTGGGTCTGTCGTCCCTCTAAACTCTGGTGGTCCTACTGCCTTGAAGTCTTTAAAATTTGCCAACTGATTCGGCGGTGGTGGCTGATTTGCGACTACTGGGTGCCTATTCTGCATTGCTTCAGCTAACATGTCGATGAAGTTCTGCATTGGGTCTACGTTGTGTCCCCCTTCGTCGTTGTTAACTGATTATTCTACCCCTTAGTTCCTTGGTGGTTGTCTACGTGGCGGCATTTTCTGTTATAAGCAAAAATTTACATTATTATATTTGTTTCATCTTTTTGCCTCTTTGTTTTGTATCTTAGGCAATGTTTAGCTAAAATACAAGTAATTATCTCAACACACATATAAACATAAACTTGACTGCATTTATATTCATATGCTAAAACAGTAGTGCATAACACTTTACATCGTAAGCATACTGCTATAAATGCTTCTATCCCTGAGAAGCTACAAAAGATGAGATCTTTACTAACATATCCTACAACTTCCTAGAGTTGGGATTTACTGACATATTAACCCTTTAACCACACAAAAGTTGGGTTCTACTGCATCTATATACATACATCACCAGAAAATAACTAATACTACTGACTGCGCATCCCATTACGGATCGCATCGTCATACTCCTCATCCCTGATGGCCATCACCACGTTCTTGTTGATGATGTGCATAGACTGGCCCTCCTCAGCTGGGTAATATTGCACCCTGCTCTGAAATCTACCGAATGATGATCGATAGACATAGCTAAGTCTATCCGTCCTCACCCGCTTCTCACGAACCTCTTCCTCCAGCTCTAGGATCTGGCCATGTGCGGCATCTCGCTGAGTCTCCATCTCTATCTTGTCCTCTATCGCCTCCTGCCAATGAGCACGGATGGCAGCCTTCTCTGCCTGAACCTACTGAACCTTCAGCTCAGCTGCTGCTAGTCTAACCTCTATCACTGCCATCTTTTCCTTCAGCTCCGTGTTCTCGCCAGAGAACTGATAAGCTGCATCTCTATACTGGTTCTCCGTATGCTAGTGGGTATGATTCTGCTCCTCTAAATGCTGAACCCTAACCTCCAACTCCTCATTCCTCGTAGTCAGAAAGTCGATGATGTCACTGACAGTAGTGCCCATGCCATCAGCGTACTCAGCTGGCTCCTCGTCCTCAGACTCCTCAGACTCGGCATCATCTTCACTGTATGGCCTCATAACTCCGCCCCAGACAGGCTCCTTACGGTCTCCTTCCTCTGGATCTGACTCAAGCTCCTCTATCGGTGCAGCCACCAGCGGTTGTGCAGTATCCATGTGGATATCAATGTAATCCTCCTCAGCAGTGTGACTCGACTGTCCAATCTCCGTCATCCTATATCATAAAAATTACACATGTCAGTATAGCAATAAAATATATTCATTGATGAAATGAAATGATATTTTATCATGTACATCTCGGCTCGATGAATTTTCTCAATCCACCTCCAAAAATACACCACGTGATGAATCTCCCTGATTCATCTCCTAACGCACTCGATATGAGTTTAGTACTAAGGTTATATCCTAGGTTTCGCAATCCTAACGTTTCTAACCTACAGCTCTAATACCAACCTGTGACGACCCCAAATCTGGGTTCTTTAACCTCGGGTTTGGTTCTCACTGTACAATACTTTAATAACAATTAAATACATATTTTGCATTTAAACATCGCGGAATAATACAAAAGGTTCCTTATAAAAAGGATAATACCCAAGGTCGATTAACCTTAACATCAACAGTTCATATCTTAAGGAATTACAAAAGTTTTACTAACAGTAATTACATATTAAACATTTAATTAACATGCATAAATTAAGCTCTGGCTTTCCCTTTTCCCTTGTCCTTCTTAAAGCATTCGAGTTTAGCTGAAAATGGTTCATGATATAGCAAGGATGAGCAACTGGTTTGCTCAGCAAGTTTAAGAACAATCATAGAGATTTATTATATCATGAGTGAAAGGGGAATAACATCAAGTGCTTCAATAATAGATATAACAATTGTGAAAGAAACAAGACTCAAATTTAACTGAACAAGAATATTTGAAACTTAAATGCTGAGTGGTCACCAAGGACCCTGAACTAACGAGGGTATAATAGAGTTTCCTCTGACCCTTTCAGGAGTTTGGTTTTCAAGGGGATCGGCCTATTCAACCCGCTGTATATGCATTACATTTAGTCTTCTGGCGCCAAAGTCGGTTTTTCAACATAAAATCCCCTTTATTTAGGGTTGTTCAATTCTCAGACTTATTATAAGAATCCGCACCCAGCAATGGTTTGTATCAGCTCTTAAAGGTATTCAAGTTATTGAATTTCTAAACGCAATGTCTAGCTGAACAATTAACTTAGACATTTTTTATACTGTTCATGAAACAAGAACTATTAAGCTTCAAATGCACCATGTGCGATTTTATAAACAATATAGATGTGGAATAATTTTAAATAATTAAACCACTTCAAGCTCTGGCAATAAATACAAGTATAGAAACTTGTTCAACAATAATTGAGTAGGGTTAGAGAACTTGCCTCGTGCGTAGTCTACTGCTAACCAATTCTATTTATTTCTTTTTGAGTAGACCTAACAATTAATCAAGTTGATCTTAAATTAGTATCATATATACATTCATATGATAACCTCTATACTTCTTACACCTCTAACACTTAACCAAATAATCATGTAGTTAAAGGTATATAAACACTTAGGAAATATTATCATCACTTAATTCAATCACATAAAACCTATATTAATTATTTAATATAGTTCAAACTCTTATCTAATATTATTAATAATTTAATAATATTTAATTAGTCTTATAATATTATTAATCATTTAATAATATTTTATTCATTATCTAATATTATTAATTATTTAATAATATTTCATTATCTTAGTAATATTATTAATCATTTAATAATATTTTATTATCTTAGTAATACTATTAATTATTTGATAATATTTTAATCATTATCTAATATTATTAATCATTTAATAATATTTTATTCATTATCTAATATTATTAATCATTTAATAATATTTTATCCATTTACTAATATTTTATTGACTTTATAATATTATTATACAATTAATAATATTTTCATAATTTGCTAATATTATTATATTAATAATAATATTTAATTATAATATTAAACATTTGATAATATTTATCCTCTTTTAATTATTCAATCAATTATTTATCATTAAAAATATATTTATTGATTTTAAAATAAGAAAAAAAAATAAAATAATATTTTTATCAAGCATGACATCAAGACGCCATCCCAAGGCATTTTTGGAGCGTCTAGATGCCCATGGGCAGAACCAAAAAATGCTAGGGCGTTTAGATGCCGAACCCTTTTTGGCTGCCGAAACCTCTCTTACTAATTTGGTCATAACTTTGTTATACGGAAATATTTTGAGGTAATTCTTGAGTCTAAATTCATTAGAGTTTCATGATCTATAATTTCTCTTTAGATTATAAATCCAAAATCCAAACGGAAGTATCCGTAAAATCGCTCACAAGGACAGAATGAAAACTAGTTTCATAAATCCTTGGTTTTAATGGTTCAAACTTAAAATAAATATACTCTACACATTCAAATGACACCAACTTAGTGTTGTTGTCTTTCTAACTTTTTGTTTTACAATATTTCATGGTTCAATCACATTTTTGAAAACGTTTTACACGAAATTTAAAGATCGAACCACTTAGGGTTTAAAAATGACCTACTTTGCGGTAAAAGTCATAACTCCTTTGTTTTTCATTATTTTTGAAAGCTACAAGTTGGGGTTTATTTAAAACTCATGTATGTAACTTTATAGCCATAAAAATCCAATTTCCAACTTGTACGTTTCAAACTACAACATTAAACATTACATGCTTCGTTAGGGTTTTACCGGTAAAGTTTGTTATGAACATTTCTACCATTTTTAAGCAAAATACACAAACCAAATCATGATATAAACACATCAAACTATGAATATACATATATTACATAGTTAAAGACTTCTAGACCATCAAAATGAGTTTTGATCGGTTAAAAATAGATTTTAACCTTTCAAAAGCTATCTAGACTACAAAAATGAAATTTGAGAAGGTTGGAGCACTTTTAAACCTTATGGTCTTGGATGCTCTTCTTCTTCTACTACCAAAGTATGTGATGAGGCTATTGTACATTCACCAAGATCCTTCTCTAGCCTTTTCTCACAACTTACAAGTGTTTCTCTCTTTCTCTCTAGGAAATGCTCTCTATTTTCTCTCTTGTATTCTTTAGAAAATGAAGTAGCAAACATAACACAAGTGTGGAATGCTTCTTTTATAGCACATTGGTAATCTATCATCAACTCTCCTAATTAACCAATGTTGGTCAAATTAAGAGCTAATATGGACTACTATAGCGTGGATTGACTAGGTGAAAGACTTGTTGATTGACTTGGGTGGTTCACCTACTATGACAAATTGTATATAAGAAGCAACATGAAAATCAAGCAACCCCAAGTGGGCCCCCTAAAATCTCAGCAAAAATGGGATTTGATCACCCATTTTTGGTTTATTTTTAATGCTTTAATTATATATATACTCCTATGTATATACATGTATATATATATATATATATATATATATATATATATATATATATATCAATGTTGATCAATTTTGACTTCCTATTGGGCTCCACATTGGACCCTAGGATTAAATATATTGGGCTCATCCATTGAATTGATTTGGGCTCAATTTAAATAACACATTGGGCTAACATTAATTATTCTAGGTTACATTTAATTAAATCAAGCATTGGGCTTGTTTAATTAATTACATAAGTTAGGGTTTAATTAATTACATGGGCTACTAGGTTAATATAATTGACCTAGTTTAATACCCCATTTAGATTTAAAATATAATCAAATTAGACTTGCTTTAATTAATTATACATCTTACTTTATTTCTTTAAATAAAAATACACATACACAAGTACATTTATTTAATTATCTAATGCAGAATTAATTAATACAAATTTTTTTAATTCATTGTTAATTATATATTAATTATAATTACAATGACTAATGAAATTGATGGTCATTACAGATTCTGCATTGAATTCCGTGTGGTCCAGCAATGCATCTTAAAAAGAATTATTAGTGAGTCCAATTGCAATTTGGAAAAGAAAAATTAGGAATTTTATTTAATAGTTTATTTTTAATTAGCAGTTGATTTTATTAGTATTCTAAATCCTAATAAGGTTAGGACAAATTATGTAGCCTATAAATAGGTGTTTTCAGACATAATTTGGATTATCTAATCTCTCTTATTTTTTGTAATTCTTTTCCACAAAATTTATTCTTCTATTATGAGTAGCTAGATTTTTGTTCTTGGTTTAAATTAGCAGAAGCCATCGAAATTTATGTACTGTGAGATCTAATTTATTTTAATTGTTCAATTTATATTTTAAGTATTGGATATTCTTTTGTGTTTAATTTTTATGATTGATTTGTTTAATTGCTATGAGAGCTACTAGTTTTTTATTTGCTTTAATCTACTGCTATTTGTGAAGTAATTAAGATTAATAATTATTTTACAAATCAAAAGATTATTATCTTTTAGGAAGAATGTTCATCTAAATTAAAGACAAACGAGTGGGTTGTATTGCTTAGTTCAACGATATCTCTAATTCTTAAATTTGCTATTAAATTAAATTTTTAGCGAGTGCAGAGGTTGTTTAGTAGTAAGGATTATTTAGATCGCGTGTTTTTACTTAACTAAAATTAAGGAGAGATAGAAAAATTATTCAAATAAGCGTAATTATTTCACGGTGAATATTCAAAATGTTAATTGATTTATACTTGAATCAATGGTCAGTTGTAAATTTCTGATGGTGGATATTAATTTAACCCAAGATTCATTATTTTGATATATTCCGTTAATTTATTTTGCGTAGTTAGTTTCATTTTATTTTAATTTTTAGTTTAGTTTATTTTATTTATTTCTTTTAATTCAAAAACTTCCGTTTTTGGTTTACATTGCACAAAATTAAATTAATTATTCTATGTGGGATCGACTCTTAATTACACAACTACATAAATATTTTTTTAAAGTATGATTTTATTTTTGGTTGTCTGCGACTGCACACCACTTAACGATGCTAATCCACTATTATTAGTAGTGGATAGATTAAAAATTACCATGGATTCGTTGACCAATTTTGACTTTAGGGGTATTTGTGTAATAGGGTCATCTACAACTAACAGTAACAAATGACGATCTCCAATTTTTAATCTCAGCCATATATATATATATATATATATATATATATATATATATATATATATATATAAGTTAAATAAAATATAAATCCACAACATAAATTGTGATAACCAAGAATTTTAATGTAACATTTTATTTAATAAAATGAAATTATGTGAATTTATTATATACAATGATATGATGAGATAAATGTATGCATACATGATTATATGTATATTTAATTTAACAAGAATGTAACAAGATTGAAAAGGAAAGCCAACATTTGAAAATTTTGTGTGATTAAGATATGTTATGTGTGTTAATAAAATAGGTGATCGTTACGTAGTTAATCAAATTTATTGATTTAATTATGGAACAAAAAGTGAAAGCCAAGATTTGTAATGTATCAATTTGATTTAAAGATGGTATGTAATTTAAGTTTAAGTTAGGACATTTTATAACTAGCTTGAATATTGACCATGAGGGCTAAGTTGAGACTTTAATTAATTATGTATTTAACTTAATTAATATGATGTAAGGTACTATTTAAAACATTATTTTTATTTTGATCAACCTCATAATTATTGAGTGTTAAGTTATTAAGGGTGGCATTTTAATCATAAGCCCAATGGAATGTAATGAGTTAAGTCCAATGTTGGAAATTATGTTAAGCCCAAAATTAGTTACTAATGACACAAGGGATTTAAAATGTAAACCCAAGCCAATTCTCCTAGCAAGTTCGGATGTGAGTATGCTAGCAGCCCAACTGGTTTGATTTACTAAGTGTAAAAGTAAGAACCCAAAAGAAGTATAGAAAGGAGGAGATCATCTGGCTAGCAGAGGAGGGAAAAAAGAGGAAGTTAGCAACTTAGCAACCGTTTTTAACAACCAAGACCAACTTCTAGCATCATTAAAAGCACTAAAGGTTCAAAAGTTTCTTTTACCTAAACCTTTGTTTCTAGTATATGTTTATGTTCATGGTTCTTTATGTATTTCTATTATTGTGTTTGATTGTGGGAGCTTATGTATGATTGTGAATCATGGTGGATCCGATGATATAAGGGGTTAAGAATGATGGAGCTATGTGAATTTATGTGTATATTTGTTTGTAATTTTAATTATTTTTTTTTCGTTAAATGCACATAACATGTATGATAGAAGTCCTAAAAGAAAAGATTTACTAAGTTTTATGATTTAAAGGGTAGTTTTCAAACCAAAGGAAATCCTAAGGTGTTCTCGTGACCTATGAGTTAGAAGTATATGAAGTATGAGTTTTGGTCCATGAAAAGCTTAAGTAAATGTTTTTAAATGTTATTAGTATTGAGAAACCAATATGTGTTCCATAAAACCTTAAAAGAGTTTATCATATAGGTTGATGCTCAAAGTGGTTAAATAAGTGGTGAGACTATAGGTTACATGTATGTAAAGCTATGGAAGTCACATGGGTGTCATGAAATCAAATGAATGAATATGCAAATGAGTTAACCTTGCATGAGTTGATTCTCTAAATTTGTAAAACTCAACTAATATGCTAAGTTTTCAAAAGTGTAAAACTAAGAGAGGTATGCTATGTTTTCAAAAGGACTAAAAGCTAAAGATGGTGTGTTGAAAACCAACCTAAGTAGAGAGTACCTTGAATTCTATTTTGGATGATCTCTATAAGGAGAGCATGCTATCTTTGAAAAGGCAAAAATGAAGCATATGTATGATGATAAATGTTTTAGTAAGAAAATTAAAGCTTTTGGTTTGTGCATCTTGAACCTAATAAGATAAGGATTGTGTTTAAACTCAACATAAGTGTAAATGAGTGCTTTGATAAGCTTAGTAGTAGGTATAATCAAAGCAAGAATGAAACTGGAAGTGAAGGAAATAGAGTTGGAATTCTGGTATATGGGCCCGGGGTGCGCTAGTACTGTGTTAACCTTGGCGCAAGGTGCGCCAGGCTTGATTCTAAGTTCTGCATGACTGGCGCGAGGCGCGCCAGTCCTTTGTAATATACGGTGCGGGGCGCGCCACTGGGCAGACTTAAAAAAAAAATTCTTCTTATTTTGAAAATGTTTTTTGAGTGGTTAATGTTTATGAGATTAAGATTAAGAAAAGATGGAGTTGTTAAGTGGGCTTTGACTATAATATGTACGAGTTATGTGATGTGTAAAGTGTTGATGTATGTAATAAAAATGTGTATATTAGTGGAAACAATGTGTTAGATCTATAAACCACTAATTAGTAATTGACTTATGAAATATATAGGTCGTACAAGAAGCGCTAAATTTACATTAGCTTTAAACGATGAAAGAGGCAAATACTCTACCCGAACTTATTTTCGAAGTTCTTTTAAATATAAATGTATGCTAAATATACACTTATGTGCACTTTTAAAGGATTGCACAATTATTGAATTGTTTAAAGATTAAAGTTAACATATATCATGAACTGTTTTAAAGAAAAGTTCGATGTCATTTTGTTTCGGCTAGACAAATATTGAGATGCATGTTGAATTTATATAATTCATTTAAATGCTCTCCAAACCATATTGTTATGGTGAGGAATCCTATGTTAATCGCTGAGAATGAACAACCTTCAGAGTAGGGGATAAAGAGGATATAATTCTTACTAACGTGGTTGTGTCGATATATATTTATATTGTGCATAATGTATCGTACGATAGACTGATCTCCTAAAGTACACATCTTTGATTATTTTCAATTATTATAATTGTTAATAGTCTTAACGAAGTATGGTCTTATGACCTTTGGGTATTGTTAGTCATTATGATTGTCAATAGTCTTATTGTGTTCATGGTTTTTTGACCACCCAGCATGTTAAATCAATGTTTTAAATCAAGAGAAATGCTTATGCATATTTGTTCAAGTTTCTTCTCAATTATTAATCAATTGTTGAAGGTTTCCAAAGACGATCATGTTATCCATATCATGCTATGTTTTAAATTATTTTTACATTTGTTGAGCAATAGTTGCTCACACTTGCCTAAAATAAACATCTCAGCTAAGCCCGAGTTTTCAAAAGGTTCCAGGAAGGACAAGGGTAAAGAAAAAACTAAGGAATATTATAGAATTGTTTTATGCATAGTTTACCTTTATTGTAAACTTTTTGGTGAATATTAAGTATCAAGGTAAAGGTTAGCTAAAACTGAGATATTTATATGATTGTATTAAAAACAATATAAGTGATGATGTAATTAATGATGAATTGGTAGATAGATGTGATGTGTTTGTTGTATCGTGAGCACCGATTTCAACTCAAATTTGGAGACGTCACATAAATCCCCAATAAAGATTTAATATTCATTGTCTTTCCCCTATTTTCTAGTGAAATAAATAGAAATAACTAAAAATTACATACCTATCAAACTAAAGTAACAAAAGCTATAAATTACAGAAATATCTTTGATTCAATCTCTGTTTAACTCATTTGAGTTGCAGTAAAAAACAAAAAACAAAGAGAGAACGAGTCACTTGATTGTTTATTCTCCTATGGACTATAAAGATACTACGATGGCTAACTACTTGTATATATTAGCCGAAACGCAATTTTGGCCCGAAATTTTAGTCAAACACGACAAAAACTGTCGTTCATGCTTTTGATATTTTATATTGACTAGCTCAGTGTCTCGTGTCAAACACGAGATTTATAATTATATTTTATTTGTTAATTGTAATTTATATTATTAAATGTACTCTTAGTATTAGTTAAGTAATTGTTGTGTGATACTATAAATATTAATAAAAAAAATAATGACAAATTAAGACAATTATGTCACTTTATTATTCTAAAATATAAATATATCTCTAATTTTAGACCCAACTAAAAAGAAAAATGTATTTATAATTTTTAAAACAAAGTGAGTATTAGTTAAAAATCATATATAAAGTGACTTTGAAATGTTATTTTAATCATTATTTATTAAAACAGTTAAAAATATAATCTTACTTAAAAGTGATTTTTGTATTTATTTTGTGTGTTTAATAAAACACCTAGGCACATCAAGAAAAAAGAAGAAGAAGAATTAGAAAATGATTCTAAATGGATGTATGAAACATTTTAGTTTCATACAAAGAGATGACTAGTAAAATTAAATGTCTACAAAGAAATAAAACTTTCAATTTACATATACATTGAATTGCTTATAGATTGTATTATATATCTTATAAATGAGTTGTGTTAAAAGAGATGGAATCTATCAATTCTCTTATATATATATATATATATATATATATATATATATATATATATATATATATATATATATATATATATATATATATATATAATAAAAGTAAAAATATCAACCAATTAAATTTAAGTATAATTTTGTGAGAATTAAGTTTGAAATAACCAAAATATCCCAATTTCTCGTACAATAAAATATTATTTTTGCTATTAACAAATTCTATTATATATCTTAAAAATGAGTTACCTAGAAGAGATGGAATCTACAAATTCTCATATATATCTTATGAAATAATGCAAATATAATAAAAGTAAAAATATTAGCCAATTAAATTCAAGTATAGTTTCATGTGTCAACTCAGCTCAAGACCAACCAAAACATCTCAGTTAAACTCATTTAATAAAACATAATTTTTGCTATCTATCTATCTATCTATACTATAATTAAATAGACAATTTGGTTATTCCACTTTTTTTTTTTGTTCGACCTCTGACTTTCGTTCTCTTTTATTTTCTTTTTCTTTTTCTGGTTCGATGCTTAACTTTTTCTACATTAAGGCAATCTTTATTATTTATCAATAAATTAGAAATTGAAATTAATATCATAAGTTTATAAGAAAACTAGAATTAATAGTATATGTTTATAATGAAACAATCAAATCTATCTATAAGAAAACGAGAATAAGTAATATAGGTTTATAAAGAAACAATTGAATATATCTATAGTCCATAGTATAATCTATCTATACTATAACTATAATTAAATAGACAATTTAGTTCATCCTCATTTTTATTTTTTTCGACGTTTGATTTTTCCTATATTAAGTCAACTTTTATTTTTTATCAATTCAACTTAGAAATTGAAAATAGTATTGTAGTTTTATAAGGAAACAAGAATTAGTAAAATAGTTTTACAAGAAAATAATCAGAATAAGATCATTTTATTCAATAGTATCATAGTTTATAAGGAAACATGAATTCGTAATATAGTTTTATAAGAAAATAATCAAAATAAGATTATTTTACCTAATATTAATTAGTTTTTTTATTCATATATACACACACAATAATATAAGTATAAGTAAAATTACATTACCATTTTGATAATATAGTTTGAGAAGAAAAGAAAGTTATTATAAAAATCATCTACCTAACTTAAATTTGTTACTATTATTACAATATAAGTATAATTATAGTTTCGAATATAAATAAGATTTAATCACTATTTAGATAATATAATATTAATTATTATTAAAATAGAAATATAACATATTACTCGACCATCTGATTCAATTATTAAATAAAAAATAAAAAATAATTACTCTATTCGATAAGAAGTTGTAGAAACAAATTTCAAAACATCTCTAATAATTTATAATTCTACAACAAGACCTTTTGTTTAATTCAACCAAGTCAAAAATAAAAATAGTAATATAATTTATAAGAAAATAATCATAAAATCAACCTGATATTAATTTATTATCATTATTAAATAAGATTTTGATCTCTTTACCTAACTAAATATAAGTATAATTATTTTCAAGAATAAATAAAATCTTATTATAAGTTAAATAATATAATTTTAGAACAAAAGTATTTTCTTATTAGCAATGTTCTAAAAGGCGCTAGGCGGGCAGCTGAGAGGGGCTTAGGCGAGATTTTTTATTTTAAACTAATTTTAATATTTTATATTATATTTATTCAAACAAAACAATAATATAAAATAAAACAATCTATAACAAAGATAATAAATGCCTTTGCATACACATTAAAGTAATAATTCTCTAGTAGCTTTACCTATTTACTACTTTTATCTTACATGTCAATAATCCCATTTCTGGATCTATTTTTTCTATGCAACATCACTGCTACCGCCGTGACAGTTCGGAGCATAATTAGGAGGTTGAGGGAGCAAACAAAGAGTTGAAGAGAATCTGAGCTAGCATAATGTTTAGTTTGATACTTTCTACCAAATTTTGTATGCAGACATGATTATTTTCATTAGCATTTTGTTTTGGAGATATTTTTTTCACTTGTAAATCAATGAATATGATTGGATGATATTAATTTCAAATTTGTTAGACATTTGTGTTGTTCGTCTTTATGGCTTTTGAATGTATTTCTTATCTCTACAAAAATTAAATAAATGTTATTTTTAAAAATTAGTGTGAAGTTTATTGAATGAGACATTTGATATTATTAATTATGAAATTATTTTTATATATGTAATCTTCAAAATTCAAAATTGAGGACTTAAAGAAAATGACAAAGACCATATGCTAAGTATGACTAACATATCTTTATTGTATTAGTTTTATTCATAAACAAGATTGCTATTAAATAATAAAATTTAAAATTTCAATAATTCAATTCAATATTAAAACTTAAGAAACTAAACATAAATTTAAGGATTATATTGAATTAAACTAAATATTACAAAAATGTATCATTATTTATATAATTTGAAGTTGGTACAAGTTCAAAAATTACAACTATAATAAAATTATCCATTTTCACTTGATCTTGTTCACTTCTTGTTGTGATTTGATATGCTACAACCTGCATTATAAATATAGTAAATTATTATATATATATATATATATATAAATAAAACAGTTGCAACCCAAAATTTTCACCTAGGCTCCGCCTAATTCGGCCTAAATCATACAACGCCTTTCTCGCCTTGATCGCTTAGGCTCTCGCCTAGCCCTGCCTAATTTTTTGGAGCGCTTTTTTTTGCCGCTCGAGACCTAGGCGAGACGCCACATGGGGGCCTAGTGCCTAGGCACCGCCTATGCCTCCTTTTAGAACACTGCTTATTAGGACCATTTTACTTATAAATCTAATAATATATTTATAAAAAAATCAATAAAATATTTACAATATCATAACTTATAATAAAACCCCGTGCTTTGCACAGGTGTAGATGCTAGTCTATCTATACTATAATTTAATAGACACTTTGATTTGTCCTCATTTTTTGTTTTGTCCTTTAACTTTAGTTCATCCTCCTTTTTTTGTTCGACCTTTGACTTTTCTTATGCTAGGTCAACTTTTATTATTTATCTTTTCAAATCAAAAACTAGAACTAGTAACACAGTTTTATAATAAAACAAAATTTAGTAATATAGGTTTATAAGAAAAATAATCAAATTAAGATCAACTTATATAATATTAATTTGTTAATTTTATTAAAATGTATATACGATAATACAAGTTTAAGTAAAAAAAATAAAAAATAAAATTACCTCAATGATTATCTTACCTAACTTAAATTTGTTACTGTTATTGAAATACAAGTATAATGATGTTTAAGTGTAAATAAAATTTATTCCTAAGAAAATAATAAAATTTTAGAAGGAAATTATTTTCTAATAAAAATCACTCTATCAAACTATACGATTACTATACACATATAAAAATAATATATCAACCATTAATATGATTCAATTATTAAGTTAAGAATTAAAAATAATAATTACTCTATTAAATAATATATTCATAAAAATAATAAATTATTGAAAATATCATAATTGTGCAATTAAATCATCAGAAACAAAAATAAGTAATATAATTTTACAATAAAAGAATTAAATGATCATTTTACTTAATATTAATTTTTATTATTATAAAATACAAGTATAATTATATTTAAAATATAAGCATACTTTTACTTTTATTACCTATATATATATAGAAGAAAACTATAATTAAAAGCACAATTTGGTTCGTTTGAGTCTACCATAGTTTGTTAATTTGACGTACTTTACACAGGGTGCACGTGCTACTTCTAATAAGTAATAAATAATAGACTGAATTTTGAATTTTGAATTTTGAATTTTGAATTATAGTATCTTCCTTCCCTTCATTCTCAAACTCACAAGTAAGAGAGAATACCGACTCAGCCAGTCGAAAACGATCAGAAAAGAGGATGACGGCCGGAGAAGGCCCGGATGCGCACAGCAGCCTGGCAATGCTTCCGGCGACGGCAAAGGTAACTAAACCACTAATCTTCTTCTCCTTCCTAGTTCTTGATTTTTTTTTATTGTTTTTTTGGAAGATCTGTGTTTTGGGACTAGCGATTTGTTTCTTCTCCTTTTTATTTTTCGGCGATTGTTTTTGGTTGTTTCAGTTCCCAAATCTTGTTCTTGGTTAAGTGTTAATTGGGCAGCATATTGGAAGTGTAATTTTGTATACTATTAATTTTTTTTTTTGATTTATTTATAAAACAATTGCATAATCAGGTTAAATTGTTTTTCATTTGTCAGGATTTGTTCAGGAAGGCTATATTGCAACCCGGTCCACCTGAAGATTTTGCACTTCAGATAGTTCAAGAAGCTATAAAACCTCAGGTTGTTGCCCATTCGTATCTCTTTGTATGTATATATTCATTGGGAAAATATTTTTAGAGTTTGTTTTCTGTTGTGATTTTTGCTATAATTGACTCGTGGCTCATTGCCTCATTTATTAAGTTGAGGCCCTGAATATATACTTGGTAGGACATGTATGAACTGTGAATTTGTAATCAATGTGGCCCCAAGTAGAATAGAAATTGATAAAATGGGTCAATTATAGGAAGATTCAATTTGAAATGGTTTCTTGATTTTTATTTGTCCATTCCATCAAATTTTACACAATAATGCCATTTCTTAGCCGTCCATTTTTATGTAAAATTTGAACTCTGAAACCTGCACATTTTAAATTTTAGGATCTTTGTTCCACTATTCCATCATTTTTGTCCGCGTTCTTACTTGTGTCTAGTCTTATGCATAAGCCTAATTATGGCGAGTGGCGACATTTACTTTTTTAGTATATTTGTTTCAACCTTCCATCATTTTCATCCAAGTTCATGCTTCTTTCTGGTTTTGTGACGTAAGCATAAAGACACACCAACACACTTATAATTGTTGAAAGTGACCTTTGTACTCAATTTGTAGACTTAAAATATTTTTCCTCTATTTTGTTAGTACTGTGCAGTGTTCTAAAAATTGTTAGGCGAATCTAGGCAATAGAGGGAGCGCCTAGTGCCTAGATTGAGGTGTTTACTTAGGCACTTTCATTTATTTATTTTTCTATTATACATACTTGTTACTATATCAAACATATACTAGATGTAATTTCTTATAATTTTAAATGAAACATTATCAAAAAAAATCTTTTAAGGCTTAACATATTCATTAAGTATTGTAAAGCTTCAAAAGTAGAGGACAATCTAGTGCCTAAGCGGGGATTAATCAAACCTAGGCGGGAGTTTTTAGAACACTGGTATTGTGATTTTCTTAAAGACCGTAGTCCCTGTTGAAAGCAAGTTACAAACTTGTTGTTTACTTCAAATGTTGACCCATTGGCAAGAGCACAAGAGTAATGGTTAAGTTGTAACATGTTTGTGTAATTTATATTTGCTTAAATCGTTTTTATGATGCTATAGTATGAAGGAAATGGTGCCTAATTTACTGCTACATATATGGGTTCAACTCTCCCTAAATGAAAAAAAGGGAAAGTGGCAGACTATTTGCCACAAACATTATGTTTATTTCACAGAATTTTTTTAGTCTGTTTTCTTTTGTAATAGAGTATATTTTGTGCAAACCTATATGATGTCCACCTTTTTCTTTGTTTGACATAATTCGATCCGTAACTTCCTCCATTTTTTCCTTTTTTTTTGCAGAAGCAAACAAAACTAGTCTAAGATGAAAATCAATTGTTGGAAAATATTCTACGAACTCTGCTCCAAGAATTGGTGGTAATATTACTATCTTGAATGCTTGTGTCTTGTTTTGCTATACTCATGGATTAAACTATATTCCTGGTTTTGTTGATGAAGAGTATTTAATGTTCTTGGCTGCAAATGATTGCTATATTATTTATCGAAATTTTCCTTCATCGTTATCATGTGCTTAAAGGTGTCTTATATTTGGATAGATGGGCCTTTAAGCGTTTAGAAGCATGGTTCATTTGCAATTCTATTCAATGCAAAAAGTTGGAAAGTTCATCATCTTAATTTTAAAAATTAAATTTGAAAAGTGGTAGGAGTGTGCAGAGTCTGAACATCCAAAACTTATTTTCATTTTGAAGCTTGATTCAGGCTGTTGTTTGATTTTTGGCACTCACGAAATATCCTGCACGAATTTTAGCTTCACTTATCTGCTTTTTCTTCTACTGTGTGTATGGTATGATGATTTCTGTCTTGCTACAGTCATCTGCAGTTCAATCAGGGGAGAATATAATGCAGTACGGGCAATCAATTTCTGATGAGGAATCCATACAGGGCCAAATTCCACGCATTCTTGGTGCGTACATGTATGAATTATCTAAAATCTTTACAAATTGTATTATATAACCTTCTTATATATCTTAATATGTCTCTACGGGAATATGTTGCAACTTTAAAAATGAGAAATATCGTGGAATTTTTGAAGGGGAGTAGTGATAAGTCTTTACTTGTTGAAGGAAAGGAAAGAGGGCCTTCACTCTTCACAATTTACAGTCCCACCCCTTGAAAGGATTGCCTATTCTTCTTCTTTCATATGCACTTCAAAAAGCATGTCATCAGTGCCTCCATGACCTGACGAAACTATCCTGGATCCTGGTCATCAACCTCACCCTCCCTTCTTTCCTATTCTACTCATATCGACCTACATATGTTATCCAATGATCTTTGATGGTAAAACTTCACCAAAAATAAAGGGAGAAGTTTTATAAATTCTAGCCACATACAGTGGATAAGTAGACTTCAACTTTGTGAAACACAATTTCAGTCATATAACAGACACATATAAGTCATCACAGTAAATCTAAGCCCATCAGAAAATTCTAAACTCAGTACGTCATATAAGCCTCTATACGAAGTCGTTAAACGATGTTATGTTTTGACAGTTTTTTTTTTTATTTTTTTTATTTCCTTCTAATTTTTTAAATTGGTATTTGTGGCCTCAAGTATGGGGAGTGGACTTGACATGATGTTATGCTTTCCTACTAAGTTCTGAAATAACAGATTTAGATTTTTAGCTTATCATGGATATTTTAACTGAGTTCAAACATAGAAATTTCAAGACCCATGTCCCACAAAAACAAGTGTTGTAGAGATAAACTTTCCCACAGAAACAAGTGTTATAGAGATAAACTTTACTTATAAAAATTAATGAAAATGTAGTACAGATTATCTCTACTTATCTAAGAAAAAAATGTTTAAGAGATGATCTAGGGAACTGATATTTTCGCATATGTTTTTTATATTTCCACATGATCCTCTCTCACATGAGCATAAAGTGGGACCCACCTTCATGTGAGAGGGAACCATGTGGAAATATCAAAAATACATATAGAAATAGTGCTCCCCATGATCTTTTATCCTGTTAACAAACTGATGTTGTTGAATTTTTTGTTCTTTCCCATATGTAGAAGAAATTAGAATGTAAGGGGGGATATAGCTTAACTTAAATTTTATTTGCACATGGTCATTGTCTTTCTATGACTTATAGTTGCAATGTAGTTATCCTCAGGGTTGATTTTGATTCCAGTAAAATTCTGAATCTGATTAAATGCTGATTTGAAGGAAACTGTTGCAGATTTGAAGCCTCTCCTTAATCATCCCAAATGCTTGTTCATTAAAGAGGGAGTAAACCCTTCATATCAACTGCAAGGGAAATTGAACATGTCTGTGATAAATGGAGTAAAGATGGATGAGATTTTCAGAATTCATGAGGAAGGAATGACGTAGTGTTTGAGCATATTGTCAAGTTAATGACAATAAACAAAGGCGTTGCTTGGGACACAATTCAAGGGGAGTATAATTTTTTTTTTTTTTTTTTTTTGCGATTTTATTTTTAGATATCTGTCTTTTTCTTTGCATTTTACTTTATATTGGGGACAATGTAAATTTTAAGTGCGGGGGAAGGGATTTAAGATTTTTTGATATTTTTAAGTCATATTTTGAAAATTTTAGATCAAAATTTGATTTTTTTTTGAATTTTGTGGGTATATTCATTACAAATTCTCACGAGACAAAACTCGTCCACTTGGGGTAACCTTGAGGTTTAAAGGATTGTTACACATGCTAAGGTTAACCGTGTTTCCTACGAAAATTGGGTAATTTTTTATTTTATTTTTAGGATGAGTCGCTTGAGCAATGAGTTAATTGAATTTTAATTTCTTAGCCAATGATAAATTTTTGATTTTTATTTAATAACTCTTGGAAAAGTTATAAATTTTTGCTTAGTTCGAATTTTTGACCTATTGTTAGTATTTACTGTATTTGAGATTTTTTAAAATTTTTTATGCACATATCCATCATATATTTTGAACTAGTTTTAACTTGGAGGAAGTTTATGTGATTAATTGCTTGTGGAAGATGTGAATTTTCTCTATACCTTATTTTGATCATGTTTTAAAGTCTGATATAGGAAAATATATGATTGAAGGATTGAGATGAAAAAAATAGTAAGTAAAAAAATAATTTGACTAGTTTAATTTTGTGGCCTTTGTTATTCGAGTTAATAGATTCTTAGGGGTGTCTCTACACCTAGTGCCCTAAAGTCAACTGGCTTGGGAGTCATTGGTCAAAAGCTCGTTACATGGGTAACTCTGAAAAGCCTAAAAAAATTAGACATTGCACAGTCAAGTATGCAAAAGAAAAGTGAGATGGAGCATAAAATGCACTCACTAAGGAAAAAAAGGGTGAAATATGAAAAAAAATATATATATGAAGGAAAAAATATTATTGAGGAAAGAAAAAAAAAGAGAAAAAACTTTTGATCCTTTAATTTTTTGTTGTCTATATTAGCTTTGAGATAGGTTGAAATTGAGTGTATAGAGTGTTGATTATCTCTCATTTGGCATTTGATTATATAAATTTATTTGAGTTCTGATTGGTTTGATGTACTTGGATTCACACACGCACAAAAGATCTTGAATAGAGTAAGATTAATAAATATGTTAAAGTTCTAGATTTTGCATGGTTTTGAATTTTTTTTTGAGTTATCATTTAAAAAATCTTTGAGGCTAATGTTGAATTCATATTCATTTGTTGCTCAGGTAAGTCGGTCGGGTTAATTGATTTATTTAGTAGAGTTTTATTTTTATAGTTTTTATTCTTGTTTTACTTGAGGATAAACAAAGATTTGAGTGTGGGGATATTTGATAAGTAGGTTTTTATATCTATTTATTAGGTATTTTATACTTAATTATTTGTGAGTTTTAAAGTGTTTTAGGTAATTTATTTAATTTTATGCATTTTTGTTATTTTTAGTATTTTCATATTTTTTTAATTTATTTTAATTTTATTTTGTAGGTAAATAAAGGAATTAAAACTGCTGGAGGGCAATTCAGTAAATAAGGTGAAGTGGGCGGTCGCGCATGGCGCACGGCTAGGTGGTCAACAGCTGATTAGCAAGGACGGTGTCGTTTCGACAAGAAGGAGAGCATAGGCTGCACTTGGCGCGGTCATTAGTTGTGTAGCTTGCTTTGGTTTAGTGGGGCCTTGGTAACATTAACAATGGAGAGCAGCTCGTGGGCAGATATTGAATGGTGCGTGGTTGCAACTTGTGGTTTCGGCATGCGTGTGGGTTTAATTAATTAATACCACTATTCCTTCAACAAATTAAAAAGGCAAAATTCCAGGCAGCTTATTTCCAAATTTCTTTGCTCTGTTATTAGTTGGTTTCTTCCCTCCAGCATATAAATTAAATACTCCAAAAGTAAATTAGAAAAGGGAATAAAATAGGATTTTTATATTTCATTATTTTGCGTTTTAAGTTCTATTAGGGTTTGGAAATTATAGTTCCTACTAGGGTTAAGAGGATTATGTAGCCTATAAATAGAGGATGTAATACACAATTGAGAGTACACTTTTTACTAGAAAATTTCCTCTATTATTTTTTAGTATTTTTTATGGCTAGATTATTTTTCTTAATTTAAGTAACTGAAGCCATCAAGATTAATACACTATGATATCTTATTTATTTTAATTATTCAATTTATATTTTTAGTATTGAATATTCTTCTGTGTTTATTTATATAATTGATTCGTTTAATTGTTAGGAGGCCTACTAGTTTATTATTCGTATTAGTCTACTGCTAAATTAAATAACAAATCCGTAATTGTTTGGTCACTTTAATTTATGAAGCAACTAAGATTAATAATTGTTTTGTAGATCAAAAGATTATTATATCTTAGGAAGAATATTCATCTAAATTCAATGCAACCGCTTGTGCTTGTGTTGTTTAGTTCAACGATCTCTTTATTTCTTAAATTTGCTAGTCGGTTAAATCTTTAGTGTTTATTTGAGGTTATTTAGTAGAAAGGGTTATTTAGATCGTTTGTTTCTACTTAACAAAAATTAAGGAGCAAGGAGGAAAATTATTCCACCTGCGGGTAATTATTCATACGGTGAATGTTCAAAATATTAATCGATTTATTCTTGCATCAATAATCAGTGGTAAATTCTTGAGGGTGGATGTTAACTTAAACCAACGTTTTTTTTTTTTTGATTTAATTCATTAAAATTACTTGAATATTTGTTTATTTTAGTTAATTTTATTTAAATTATTTCTTTAATTAAAAATCCCCCAATTCTAGTTTACAAAATATAAAATTAAATTAATCATTCTCTGTGGGATCGACTCTTACTTGCACTATTATATATTTATTTACCAAAGTAAGATTTTATTTTGGTTTGCCTACGACAGCACATCAGTGAAGTCAGAGAGTAAATCTAGAGAGTGATGGTTACTTTTACTTGATTTTAGGAGTATTAAGTATCTAGGGTCTTTTAGTCTATTATGTATATTTTTTTTTTGTAGCGTAATTTTATACCTAGTAATATAGTATTATTTAGTTTCCTTATTAGGCTCTATAGATGTTTTGATCCCCTACATTTAGAAGATAATCAAAATGATTTGAGTGAAGCTTTGTGCCTATTCATTAAGACAGCCTACTCCTTGGAAGGAAAATACACTAAATACAAATTTTTGTTTTTGAGGCAAATTAGTTGCAAACTTGCAATGGTGCTATAAATCATCTCTTCTTCTCTTTCATATCTCCTAGTCATTGTAGTTTTAACTTGTCCTTAAACAATTATATTGTCTTGTTTACCTTTCCTTTCATTTTCAAATATTCCTTTTGTTGTTTTGTTAAACTAACGTTGCATATTATAATTATATTTCTTAAAATGGTTATTAGTCCACTGTGGTCTCAGCTCTTTTTATGCCTGACATAATTACAATATAATTTCACAATTTCTTATAATTCATTAATGATTTTTTAGGCAAATGATGTAGTGTTTTGTGGACGAATTATAATGTTTCTTGCTCACTTCTTCCCGTTGTCAGAGCGTTCAGGTAATGATAGTTATTTATCATTGCCTTTTACATGTCAAAATTTCATTGCTCTCTACGTTTCACATTATTTTTTGTTCTCATATGCATGTTATCATGCATTTTTTCTGATTCTTTTCTTTGCGGTCTCTTTAATGCTTGTAGCGGTGAATATAAAGGGAGTTTCCAACACATCAAATGGGACAAAGTATGAGAAAGATGCCCCTGATGGTAACCTTTAGCTGCTCAATTCTTAGCTTAAATTTGAACATGCTTTTTGCATGTTGTATTTGTAAGTTTTTTAATCTGTTTATTTTTTGCTCAAGTAAAGTTAATTACCTTCTTCGTTTTGCAGGCATTTCTATTGATTTCAACTTTTACAAAACATTTTGGAGTTTACTTGTCACTAGATTATGCTATTTGGAGCTGTACAGAAAGAAAAGTGTTAATTCTTGTTTCAGTTTCCCCCCTCTTCTATTTTTCTTCCTTTATCAATTTTCATTGTTTTTATTTTGGATATCGGATGCCAATCTTTAGGAATGATAAAAAGTTATTGAGTGAAAGTATGACTGATTGTTATGGAGCATGCTTCTTAGGCTAGCAATTTAAACCATTCATATGATGGTCGTAGTTCTTTTTAGATCAAAGAAATTAGATAGAAAGAGAATATGACCAAAGTTTGACATTTGAAGCTGTTTAATGTAGTTCTAAATGAAACAATGTCAAACTTGGGTTCTATAAGTGACTTAAATTTTTATCTATGAGATTTCTTCAGTTACTACTTACTATAACTGTCTATTCTAATAAATTTAGTTGTTTGGGTATCAGGAACATTTCTCTAACCCCATCTCCTTAAATCTTGCTCCAAGCAAGTGGCATAAATTTTCATCCTCTTTAATGGTATACCCCTTTCTCTGCTCTTGATTTTTTAGTTTGGTCCTTATGTTGCAGCTATACCGAACTGCTGAAGTACAGTTTATTTATCTCCTCGGTTACATCAAGTTTTTCTTTGTAAATGGGATTTTCAGGTTGTGTTGAATACCTTTGAAGCTCAGCCATTGAGTTATGAAGAAGGCAATACTAATAACCTTGAGGATGAAGCGGCAACCTTCAACATAAAATATCTTACGAGCAGTAAGATGGGTCTAGAAGTAAGTAGTGTTATAAAATACTAATAAGCTTTTATAATAATATGACACAAGCAGTGTTCTAAAAATCCCGGCCTAGGTCCGATTAATCCCCGCCTAGGCGCTAGGCCCCCCCCTGGCGCCACGCCTAGGCCGCCTAGCGCCTAGCCTATGCCTAAGGAGAAAAAAGAATTCATTCAGGGAATTATACGGGACTGAGTGGGCAAGACGGAGAAATTAGGCGAGACCAAAGCGGAAAATTTAGGGCTGTAATTTTTTTTAATTTTTTTTTAATAACTAAGCTACAAAACGACGTCGTAGGAATAAATGAATAAGTTGAGGGTTGTTCGGGCCTTACTTGAGAAGCGGTTGGTGAAGCATCCGAAGCGAATAGCGTGCTATAGTATAAGAGAAATAATAAAAATGTTAGAGTAAGAACTCCATGAATTTTTTTTTTCTCTGATAATAACACGGAAGAAGAGGGAGATGAGGAGTATGAATGTGAGCTTGATGAAGATATTATCTTGGAGGGATACAGAGAAGAAGAGTGAGAGAGAGATATATAAAGGGATATGGAGATAAGGACTATTAATTTGTATTTTTTATTATTTGTTTTTGTTTAAACTTTAAACAATTGCATGTTTCTGTTTGAACTTTAAGCAAATGCCTTTATTATCTTTATTATAGATTGTTTTCCTTTATATTATTGTTTTGTTTGGATAAATGTAAGATAAAATATTAAAATTGGCTTAAAATAAAAAATCCCGCCTAGGCCCCGCCCAGGCCCCGACTAGGCCCCCTAGGCGCTAGGCCCCTCCCGGCCGCCCGCCTCCCGCCTAGCGCCTTTTAGAACCTTGGACACAAGAAGTAAAATGTTCTGTTGACTTGACGTCTGCACCACTTGATTAATGTTTTATTCTATTTCCACCGCAGTTAAAAGATTCAAGCTTTTGGCGCCATGTTCTTGTTCAGTGCCTAATATTGTTTGATTATTTGAAGGTAACTCTTTTCATATTCCATGTTGGTGTTGTGTTATGCTAGTAATTTTTTTACTAAAGAATTCAACTGAATCTCTAATTACGACATCAAGGAAGTTTTCATTGCTCTGTGTATATGACAGTAATATGTACAAGTTCAGAACTATTATGGTGATTTGAAAGTCATACTGAGCATTGAGGTTTGCTTGGTGATTATATTCCTTATTTGAACTTTCATAAAAAAATTGTGATCCAATACACTGTTAATATTTCTAATCATAGGCCATAGATTGACAAACATTCAATTTGTCAGATAATGTGGATTCTAGCTTACGTAAACTTTTATAAAGTTCACTTAGTAGTTAACATGTGAATTCAAGAGAGAATTCTGTTGTTGCTATGAAGGCTTTGAGTGCCTTGGCGGTTTTCCCTTGTGGGTGTGGGCCACTTTGAGGGTTCAAAACAATATATCCTCCCTTTTTCTCTCTAAAATTCCCGATGTTGGTCATACTTGTTCTGGAAGGTGGCAGGAGCCATTCTCTATAGTTACATACCCTTTCCTGTGGTCTGAGTCGTCTGACTTTGACTAATATTTTTTACAAGTGGGACTTGGTTTTATGTGAACATTGTGGAGTTATTTTTCAGGCTGTCTTGCAGACTCCTATCTTGGAGGTTCTTGCTTTCTCGGAAGGTAGTTTGTATTCACTCTTTAGCTTAGCATATGGGATAGAGGGTTGGCCAACTTGCAAATAGAAGGTTTACTATTTGGTGCAAGAGGTCCTCAATATGATTTGACATGCTAGCCAAACTATAATATATAATACGAAGAAATGTTTGAGTTTGGATTAGAGACTGGAAATTGAGCTTAAGATTAGAGATTAGGAAATCAAAAGATATGTTTGAGGTCTTTGAATTTAATCGGGTTGTTTCTTGCAAGATGAGCCTAAAGGATTTTATATATATATATATTGTATATCTTGAGGTCTACCTATACATTTGTTGGATTATTTTCAGGAGATCTGAACCTTAGATATCTTTTGCTGTTGCTATTTAGTTATGACAACCTCAAAGTAAAGCTGAATACAAACAAACTCTCTGTTTTTTTGGTGTATCTGCACCTAAGACCTTTCTTATGATGCAGTCATTATGTAGAATATTTTGTGATTTTGGATTTGGCATTTCGCCTAGGATAACATGGGTGATAGAATCGGGAAATAACCGAGACAATATGAGCAATTAAAGGATATTTTTAAGAATTTGAAAACAGATTTTTGTATTACATATTTTAGTTTTTTCCCCCCAACAATGTTTGGAAAAAATTGCAGGATTTTAAAGTAATTTTGAGACTATTGATGATGCAGGATAGCAATCTGGAAAGGATGAATTGATAGAAATTAACCCGAGCACTGAAAAGTGTATATGGTTTAGGCTCCACACCTAAACAAGTATCTGTGGTTTAGGCTTCCACATTTAAAGCACTAGAATCTCTTGATCGTAACCAAACGCCCAAATTAATTATATCACTCGATATCAATAATAATAGTTTGTCTAACCTTGGGGATTACATGACATATTATTAGGTAAATTAAAACCTACTGGAACAAGATAGTAATAAAAGTCCAAATTCCCTAAGGACTTGAACAAAATGACTAATAAGGTCGTACCCTCTACCTATGTTTTGTGGACTCATACGGAGTGTTTGGTTGGATACAGTATTTTGAAGAGTCCGACATGGGTACTCCTCAATTTTGTCAATTTTTTACACTAAAAATAAAGTGTACTGCCCATATCCTTGTCCGAGTATCGAGGGTTGTATATGGGTACTTTAGGGCAAAATAAAGAGTCCATATAACATAGCCCACTACCTAGTGTACAAGACTCCTAGTTGGGTCTGAAGTAGGGAGGGTCAGCCCTACTTCTGTATAGAGAGGTTTGTTTCCAGGTTTTGAACTTGTGAACAAGCATTCACAAGTCGGCACTTGGCCATCGTGCCAATTACGACCTTCGAGCAAAATGACTAAATGCCCTAAATACTTGAGTAATTACCTAGACTATCACAAATCTCAGGTTTATAATGACAACCCCAATTATGTTATTTCTACTCAATTGAAAACATTAAAGAATAAAAAATCCAATGGAAGGTTGTCGCGTTTCTTATCAGTAATATGCCGGAAAGATTCTTCTAACAGAAGAACCAAGATGAATTAGATAGCATACAAAGCATAGGGTGAATAGAAGGCACTCTTATGCACCAACAAGAGAACTCTCATTCTATGCTAGGAACCTCAAAAATACTGTTAGAATGTAAATAAAATATTCTTAGGATAGCTAGAATGTAAATAGAATATTATTAGGATAATTGTGGCTAAATTATTGGGATTGATTGTAATAACTTGATTGTAGGGATTAACTTAATTGTAGGGATTGTAATAGCTTTGATTGTAGGAATTGTTGTAACCTATTTAGCACTATAAATAGAGAAAACTAATGTGAAGGAATTACCTCTCATTCACTATTTTTCTCTCTCTTTCTTTCTACCCAAATATAGCAGTTTACAAATTCTTTAGGTAAAGCTAAAGATTTTTCATTCTTAGAGCCATTACTACCTAATTTTACCCTGCATCACACTGATTTCTATGTGCGAATTTAGTTATTTGCCAAATCTGTAGACTACATATGCTAAAGTCGCAAGAATACTGTGTAGAAAGTTGTTCATGTTGATACTCGTGGATTTTTGTTGCTCATACATCCAATTTTTTACTTTCTTGAATATTCATATATGGCAGAAAAAAGAATTAGTAACTGTTTTCAGCATTGTACGTTAACTTTGAATGAGGCCTTTTATGGTGACATTTAATCTAATGTGACTTGTTCTTATTAGATGCAATATTTTCTTGGGTAAGTTAAATACGGTTTTGTGAGTTTTTTAGTACCAATAATTTGTTTGTAGTAAATGATTTATCTTTCTTGTAGGCCCCAGGAAAGAGCGTGAAAGATTTGCTGTCTGAAACAATGGTTAGTTCTGTCATTTTATCATAATTTTGGATTATTAAGTTATACAGTACAATTTAGCCTCTTTCATTACCAGTGTAGGCTTCTTTCTTCCTTAAGACTGCTTAAAGAGTATGAAAAGAAAAAACCAAAAGACAATGAGAAAAAGTTTTCCCATGAGCAGTATTATGACAAAATAAAAACCACACGCTAATAAGAAAGGAAGTTACTTTAGCTAAGCAGAATCTTGTTACAAGTACTCCTAATTTTTGAAAAGAATATCATATACTATAATAGCTAAACCTGTAACTTTTCTTGAGCAACTTCTGTTTCTAGAAACTTGAAATTGAGGAAGACATTTGCAGGACGAGGCCGAGGGACTTTGTTGGATTAAATAAGGCTTTGGAAGCCCATGCCAAAAGAGCCCAAGTCCAATTAATAGAAGATTTAAGATTTGTATTCTAATTTATTTAATTTGTAATTTTAGTACTTACCCAATTAGGATAGCCTAGAACAAATATGGGTGGGTGTACATGGAACTTTGGAATACAGTGAATGATATAACTGATTGAAATTTTGTTTGCGAATTGTTTTGTGAGTTTTATCCTTTCTCCCAAAACCCGTCCCCACCATTTTGGTATCAAAGCTTAACTTCCAAACAACCTTCTGCCGCCTTATATCACCCTTCCCCAAATTATTGTCATACCCAAGCATTAACTCACTGCTGATCGTCCAAACGCAGCCCTAACATATATTAATTACAAACCCTAACCTTCTTAAGACATAATCACTTTTGACCTGTATGAGAGGACTTGCTTTGCAGAAGCATGCTCGATATAAATTTACTGAGTTGCTCGGTTTTGCTAGCATGCTTTCGTCATTCAAATTTGTTTTTTCATTTGAAAATAAGAGCCACCTGGTGTATATATTTTTTTCCCTCTGCTAAGTGACAACCTGTTTATTCAGAAGGAAGAAATAAAATCTTGTGAGGAGCAGGTGAAGAAGCTTCTTGTAATGACTCCACCTAAGGGGAATGAATTTCTTCATAGCATTGATCATATATTAGAACGAGAACGGAATTGGGTGATCATCTCTCTCTTCTCACTCTCTCATGTCTTGGACCATTGTTTTCCTGCTCACTTGTTCCATGTACGATAGTACTTTCTAGCTCACTTTGTTCCATGTATGAGAGTACATAGGTATGGTGGAAACGTGATGGTTGCCCTCCATTTGAGAAGCAACTGATAGAGAAGAAATCAGTTCAAGATGGAGCAAAAAAACGGTATGCAAGTTAATAAGTTGATTTGTCTTAGTTTGTCTATTGTTAGTCTAGTGCTGATAAATATATGATATAACGGTTGAAGAATTGAGAATGACCTATTTGATTCAAGACGTGTATCATCACATTTTATTTAACCTTTTCACTTTGTTGTTAGGAAGATTTTAGGCACTGATCAGTGTTAGGCTGCTATGTGGCTAAAATTTAGATTTTCTCGTTTTTTTCCTTCTGAAGGGCAAGAAAATTTTTCCTAACATTTTCATGTTAAATGGACAGGTGTTCCATGTTATTTCAAAGAAAATAGAAAATATATTTCTTATGATATATAAGTTATAAACCTAAAAACAAAAGTTATATGGGGATATTATAAGAAGTTACGAGTTCCCACTCCACTTGTTAAGCACTCAACGAAAGATTTCGTTGAAATTGTTCATTTAGAAATATTCTCTTCTGTCATGAATCATTCTGTGCTCACTCTCTTTATTAGTGATTTAGGTAAGAAAATGAGTATATGTTGCCCAAGTATAGTCTAATTACCTGCGACACTTGAACACACTTTTTATCTCTCTTTTGCAAAAGTTGCAGCAGCACTTGTGTACATGTGGCGAACACAATTCTTATCTATATCTTTTGCCAGTTGCAATGACACTTGTGTTGCATTAGTTATAGTGTTATTTTATGTTATGTATATCATAATTCTTTTCGTTTCAATGTACTGTTAGTTTGTTAAATTGTTTTGTCTCTAATTATTAATAATATAATAAGATCGAATTCTACTAATTATAATGATAACTATTAATTTTTAAATACACTAGTTTATTCTTTGATAGGAAAGAGTGTACGTAAGAGTTTATTCCTTCTATACCTACTTTTATATATGTTTGTGTATATATGCATCTGGTGAAATCCATTCTAAGGCTATCCTTGGACGAGCTTCTCTAAGGCCACCTAACATAATTATGTATTTTTACGAACTAAATTACATTTCCCCCTTTGTTCTCCCCCTTTATAATCATTCTTTCTCTCCGTCGCCATATCCCAGCTCATGGTCATTGACATTGATATTAAGAACTACCCATCTACTAAGGACTCAACCATGTGAAACAAAAGAGGAAAATTAAAAATTTCATTATTGTTGTTTAGAGATATATATTTGATTATTAATGTTATTATTTATTCCTTACATTAAGTAGGATATTCATTATTGTTATTTAGAGATATATATTTGATTATTAATGTTATTATTTATTCATTATATTAAGTAGGATATTCTAGAAGTTTTAATTATAGTAGTAGAATTTAATTAGGAGATTATTTCCTTATTATATTAGGATTCTTTGTTTGGTCACTAAGTTGTAAAGTTCCTATATAAAAACTCGTAATTTTTATAAATTTTTTTAGATTATGAAATATATTGATTTGAGATTAAAGTTGTTTTTGTGAATGTTTCTCTACTGATTCTCGGCGGTGATTAGCACTCTTATTCTTTCTTTTTACCTTTTCCAAATTTTTTGATATCTTTTGATTTTTCATCCAATTTCTTACTACCCAAATTTTCTTACCCTCCATAATAGTTGCGAAATTTACTAGAAAATTGCATCCCAATCCTGGACGAAAAGCGCAATCCGTAGGAGAAATTTGTTGTCGTAGTCTTAATTTCTTGAGAATAAATAAATAAATTACAATGCCTTTTTTATTTATTTTGTTTGCTTTTTTTCTTTCTTTCCAGTTTGACAATTTGGGCAAGTTTGACGATCTAGATCTTTTTTGGCTTAAAATCAAGTAACTCGAGCATCATTTTTTTTTTATCATACGCAAAAAAATTAAAACGTCTACTTATCTTTATATGATTTTGAATATTAGAAATTGCACCATGATTTAGAATTATCTGAAAGAAGCCTTACAAATTTAAATACTCATTACAAGTACATATCCACATTTTATGTTTGTCCATATTTTGTTCCAAACTAGAGAAGTGTTCATCCTAATTGGGTTTATTCAACTAGAGTGCCAAGTTCACTTACATGCTCAACGGATGTTGATAAAGAGAAAGCGTAAAAATGAAGAAAAAATGGAGTTCAAACATGTTGATTTTCTCTTTCTGATTGAAATATTAGAGTCCCAAGTTATTTCAAAATTTTATATTATGTTGCTATTTGCTAAAATTGTGATCGTGACATTGGGCACTGAATGGGTATATTTTGTTGGAATACATATCTTCTACTCTGGTTTATTATTCTTCAGTATTATAAAACTCAAGGAAGAGTTTTTTTTAATGGTGGGGAGAATGATGCGAAACTGAAGAGTAAAATAAAGAATTTATTATTAATTTTGTATTGTTAATTGAACATAAATATATGATTATTAATATAATTTTTTTTTTATATTAGTAGGATATTCTAGGAGTTTTAATTATTATGGTAGATTTTAATGAGGAGATTAGTGTTGTTACGTAAACTTGTTTATTAGAATTATCTAGATTTGTTGAGTAAACTTGCATACAAGAATTATCTAGATTGTCTAAAAACATGGTTCATGAATATGTTAGTAGTCCAAGTACATGGTACATGTATGTGATTACTTAGGTACATGGCATTTGCAAGTTCATGTATGCCATTATTATTATAAGACTAGAAGCATTTTATGTAGCCTATATGGAATCAAGTTGAAATAAAACAGTTCTTTCTATATCTCCACTTCCTCCCTAAATTATATCCTCTTCTATATTTTCAACAATTAGTTCCCTTTTAAATTAAGATTTTAAGTATAGTAATAGATTTTAATTAGGAGATTAGTTTTAATTATAATAATATATTTTAATTAAGAGATTATTTCCCTTTTATGTTAGGATTATTCATTTGGTTGGTACATCGTAGAGTTCCTATATAATGAGTTGTAATTTTTGTTATTTATTTAGATTTTGAATACATTCATTTGGGATTAAAACTTCATACTTTTGTGTGTGGTTCTCTACTGATATGTTAGTAGTCCAAGTACATTGTACATGGTACATGTATGTGATTAATTAGGTACATGGCATTTGCAAGTTCATGTATGCCATTATTATTTTAAGACTAGAGGCATTTTATGTAGCCTATATGGAATCAAGTTGAAATAAAACAGTTCTTTCTATATCTTCACTTCCTCTCTAAATTATATCTTCTTCTATATTTTCAACAATTAGTTCCCTTTTAAATTAAGATTTTAAGTATAGTAATAGATTTTAATTAGGAGATTAGTTTTAATTATAATAATATATTTTAATTAAGACATTATTTCCCTTTTATGTTAGGATTATTCATTTGGTCGGTACATCGTAGAGTTCCTATATAATGAGTTGTAATTTTTGTTATTTATTTAGATTTTGAATACATTAATTTGGGATTACAACTTCATACTTTTGTGTGTGGTTCTCTACTGGTATGTTAGTAGTCCAAGTATATGGTACATGTATGTGATTAATTAGGTACATTGCATTTGCAAGTTCATGTATGCCATTATTATTATAAGACTAGAAGCATTTTATGTAGCCTATATGGAATCAAGTTGAAATAAAACAGTTCTATATCTCCACTTCCTCTCTAAATTATATCCTCTTCTATATTTTCAACAATTAGTTCCTTTTAAATTAAGATTTTAAGTATAGTAATAGATTTTAATTAGGAGATTAGTTTTAATTATAATAATATATTTTAATTAAGAGATTATTTCCCTTTTATGTTAGGATTATTCATTTGGTCGGTAAATCGTAGAGTTCCTATATAATGAGTTGTAATTTTTGTTATTTATTTAGACTTTGAATACCTTAATTTGGGATTAAAACTTCATACTTTTGTGTGTGGTTCTCTACTGGTATGTTAGTAGTCCAAGTACATGGTACATGGTACATGTATGTGATTAATTAGGTACATTGCATTTGCAAGTTCATGTATGCCATTATTATTATAAGACTAAAGGCATTTTATGTAGCCTATATGGAATCAAGTTGAAATAAAACAGTTCTTTCTATATCTCCACTTCCTCTCTAAATTATATCCTCTTCTATTTTTCAACAATTAAAATCTTATTTTAAGACTAGAGGCATTTTATGTAGCCTATATGGAATAAAGTTAAAATAAAACAGTTTTATCTATATCTCCACTTCATCTCTAAATTATATTCTCTTCTATATTTTCAACAATTAGTTCCTTTTAAATTAAGATTTTAAGTATAGTAATAGATTTTAATTAGGAGATTAGTTTTAATTATAATAATATATTTTAATTAAGAGATTATTTCCCTTTTATGTTAGGATTATTCATTTGGTCGGTAAATCGTAGAGTTCCTATATAATGAGCTGTAATTTTTCTTATTTATTTAAATTTTGAATACATTAATTTGGGATTAAAACTTCATACTTTTGTTTGTGGTTCTCTACTGATATGTTAGTAGTCCAAGTACATGGTACATGGTACATGTATGTGATTAATTAGGTACATTGCATTTGCAAGTTCATGTATGCCATTATTATTATAAGACTAGAAGCATTTTATGTAGCCTATATGGAATCTACTAGAAATAAAACAGTTCTTTCGAAATATCCACTTCATCTGTAAATTATATTCTCTTCTATATTTTCAACAATTAATTCTCTTTTAAATTAAGATTTTAAGTATAGTAATAGATTTTAATTAGTAGATTAGTTTTAATTATAATAATATATTTTAATTAAGAGATTATTTCCGTTTTATGTTAGGATTATTCATTTGGTCGGTAAATCGTAGAGTTCCTATATAATGAGCTGTAATTTTTGTTATTTATTTAGATTTTGAATACATTAATTTGGGATTAAAACTTCATACTTTTGTGTGTGGTTCTCTACTGATATGTTAGTAGTCCAAGTACATGGTAGATGGTACATGTATGTGATTAATTAGGTACATTGCATTTGTAAGTTCATGTATGCCATTATTATTATAAGACTAGAAGCATTTTATGTAGCCTATATGGAATCAAGATGAAATAAAACAGTTCTTTCTATATCTCCACTTCATCTCTACATTATATTCTCTTCTATATTTTCAACAATTAGTTCATTTTAAATTAGATTTTAAGTATAGTAATAGATTTTAATTAGGAGATTAGTTTTAATTATAATAATATATTTTAATTAAGAGATTATTTCCCTTTTATGTTAGGATTATTCATTTGGTCGGTAAATCGTAGAGTTCCTATATAATGAGATGTAATTTTTGTTATTTATTTAGATTTTGAATACATTAATTTGGGATTAAAACTTCATACTTTTGTGTGTGGTTCTCTACTCATATGTTAGTAGTCCAAATACATGGTACATGTATGTGTTTAATTAGGTACATGACATTTGCAAGTTCATGTATGCCATTATTATTTTATGACTAGAGGCATTTTATGTAGCCTATATGGAATCAAGTTGAAATAAAAAAGTTCTTTCTATATGTCCACTTTCTCTCTAAATTATAGCATCTTCTATATTTTCAACGATTAGTTCCCTTTTAAATTAAGATTTTTAGTATAGTAATAGATTTTAATTAGGATATTAGTTTTAAATATAATAATATATTTTAATTAAGATATTATTTCCCTTTTATGTTAGGATTATTCATTTGGTCGGTAAATCGAGTTCATATATAATGAGTTGTAGTTTTTGTTATTTATTTAGATTTTGAATACATTCATTTGGGATTAAAACTTCATACTTTTGTGTGTGGTTCTCTGCTGATAAGTTAGTAATCAAAGTACATGGTACATGTATGTGATTTATTAGGTACATGTCATTTCCAAGTTATTGTATGCCATTATTATTATAAGACTAGAAGCATTTTATGTAGCCTATATGGAATCAAGTTGAAATAAAACAGTAATATATCTCCACTTCCTCTCTAAATTATATCCTATTCTATATTTTCAACAATTAGTTCCTTTTAAATGAAGATTTTAAGTATAGTAATAGATTTAAATTAGGAGATTAGTTTTAATTATAATAATTTATTTTAATTAAGAGATTATTTCCCTTTTATGTTAGGATTATTCATTTGGTCGGTAAATCGTAGAGTTCCTATATAGTGTGGTTCTCTACTAATATGTTAGTAGTCCAATTTGCAAGTTTAATTAGGTACATGGGATTTGCAAGTTCATGTATGCCATTATTATTTTAAGACTAGAGCCAATTTATGTAGCCTATATGGTATCAGGTTGAAATAGAAAAGTTCTTTCTATATGTCCACTTCCTCTCTAAATTATATCCTCTTCTATATTTTCAACGATTAATTCCCTTTTAAATAAAGATTTTAAGTATAGTAATAGATTTTAATTAGGAGATTAGTTATAATTATAATAATATATTTTAATTAAGAGATTATTTCCCTTTTATGTTAGGATTATTCATTTGGTCGGTAAATCGTAGAGTTCCTATAAAATGAGTTGTAATTTTTGTTATTTATTTAGATTTTGAATACATTAATTTGGGATTAAAACTTCATACTTTTGTGTGTGGTTTTCTACTGATATGTTAGTAGTCCAAGTACATGCTACATGTATGTGATTAATTAGGTACATGGCATTAGCTAGTTCATGTATGCCAAGCCTAGAGGCATTTTATGTAGCCTATATGGAATCAAGTTAAAATAAAACAGTTCTTTCTATATCTCCACTTCATCTCTAAATTATATTCTCTTCTGTATTTTCAACAATTAGTTCCTTTTAAATTAAAATTTTAAGTATAGTAATAGATTTTAATTAGGAGATTAATTTTAATTATAATAATATATTTTAATTAAGAGATTATTTCCCTTTTATGTTAGGATTATTCATTTGGTCGGTAAATCGTAGAGTTCCTATATAATGAGCTCTAATTTTTCTTATTTATTTAAATTTTGAATACATTAATTTGGGATTAAAACTTCATACTTTTGTTTGTGGTTCTCTACTGATATGTTAGCAGTCCAAGTACATGGTACATGGTACATGTATGTGATTAATTAGGTACATTGCATTTGCAACTTCATGTATGCCATTATTATTATAAGACTAGAAGCATTTTATGTAGCCTATATGGAATCTAGTTGAAATAAAACAGTTCTTTCTATATCTCCACTTCATCTGTAAATTATATTCTCTTCTATATTTTCAACAATTTGTTCCCTTTTAAATTAAGATTTTAAGTATAGTAATAGATTTTAATTAGGCGATTAGTTTTAATTATAATAATATATTTTAATTAAGAGATTATTTCCCTTTTATGTTAGGATTATTCATTTGGTCGGTAAATCGTAGAGTTCCTATATAATGAGCTGTAATTTTTGTTATTTATTTAGATTTTGAATACATTAATTTGGGATTAAAACTTCATACTTTTGTGTGTGGTTCTCTACTGATATGTTAGTAGTCCAAGTACATGGTACATGGTACATGTATGTGATTAATTAGGTGCATTGCATTTGCAAGTTCATGTATGCCATTATTATTATAAGACTAGAAGCATTTTATGTAGCCTATATGGAATCAAGTTGAAATAAAACAGTTCTTTCTATAGCTCCACTTCCTGTCTAAATTATATCCTCTTCTATATTTTCAACAATTAGTTCCTATTAAATTAAGATTTTAAGTATAGTAATAGATTTTAATTTGGAGATTAGTTGTAATTATAATAATATATTTTAATTAAGAGATTATTTCCCTTTTAAGTTAGGATTATTCATTTGGTGGGTAAATCGTAGAGTTCCTATATAATGAGTTGTAATTTTTGTTATTTATTTAGTTTTTGAATACATTAATTTGGGATTAAAACTTCATACTTTTTTGTGTGGTTCTCCACTGATATGTTAGTAGTCCAAGTACATGGTACATGTATGTGATTAATTAGGTACTTAGCATTTGCAAGTTCATGTGTGCCATTATTATTTTAAGACTAGAGGCATTTTATGTAGACTATATGGAATCAAGTTGAAATAAAACAGTTCTTTCTATATCTCCACTTCCTCTCTAAATTCTATCCTCTTCTATATTTTCAGTGATTAGTTCCCTTTTAAATTAAGATTTTAAGTATAGTAATAGATTTAAATTAGGAGATTAGTTTTAATTATAATAATTTATTTTAATTAAGAGATTATTTCCCTTTTATGTTAGGATTATTCATTTGGTCGGTAAATCGTAGAGTTCCTATATAGTGTGGTTCTCTACTAATATGTTAGTAGTCCAATTTGCAAGTTTAATTAGGTACATGGGATTTGCAAGTTCATGTATGCCATTATTATTTTAAGACTAGAGCCAATTTATGTAGCCTATATGGTATCAGGTTGAAATAGAAAAGTTCTTTCTATATGTCCACTTCCTCTCTAAATTATATCCTCTTCTATATTTTCAACGATTAATTCCCTTTTAAATAAAGATTTTAAGTATAGTAATAGATTTTAATTAGGAGATTAGTTATAATTATAATAATATATTTTAATTAAGAGATTATTTCCCTTTTATGTTAGGATTATTCATTTGGTCGGTAAATCGTAGAGTTCCTATAAAATGAGTTGTAATTTTTGTTATTTATTTAGATTTTGAATACATTAATTTGGGATTAAAACTTCATACTTTTGTGTGTGGTTTTCTACTGATATGTTAGTAGTCCAAGTACATGCTACATGTATGTGATTAATTAGGTACATGGCATTAGCTAGTTCATGTATGCCAAGCCTAGAGGCATTTTATGTAGCCTATATGGAATCAAGTTAAAATAAAACAGTTCTTTCTATATCTCCACTTCATCTCTAAATTATATTCTCTTCTGTATTTTCAACAATTAGTTCCTTTTAAATTAAAATTTTAAGTATAGTAATAGATTTTAATTAGGAGATTAATTTTAATTATAATAATATATTTTAATTAAGAGATTATTTCCCTTTTATGTTAGGATTATTCATTTGGTCGGTAAATCGTAGAGTTCCTATATAATGAGCTCTAATTTTTCTTATTTATTTAAATTTTGAATACATTAATTTGGGATTAAAACTTCATACTTTTGTTTGTGGTTCTCTACTGATATGTTAGCAGTCCAAGTACATGGTACATGGTACATGTATGTGATTAATTAGGTACATTGCATTTGCAACTTCATGTATGCCATTATTATTATAAGACTAGAAGCATTTTATGTAGCCTATATGGAATCTAGTTGAAATAAAACAGTTCTTTCTATATCTCCACTTCATCTGTAAATTATATTCTCTTCTATATTTTCAACAATTTGTTCCCTTTTAAATTAAGATTTTAAGTATAGTAATAGATTTTAATTAGGCGATTAGTTTTAATTATAATAATATATTTTAATTAAGAGATTATTTCCCTTTTATGTTAGGATTATTCATTTGGTCGGTAAATCGTAGAGTTCCTATATAATGAGCTGTAATTTTTGTTATTTATTTAGATTTTGAATACATTAATTTGGGATTAAAACTTCATACTTTTGTGTGTGGTTCTCTACTGATATGTTAGTAGTCCAAGTACATGGTACATGGTACATGTATGTGATTAATTAGGTGCATTGCATTTGCAAGTTCATGTATGCCATTATTATTATAAGACTAGAAGCATTTTATGTAGCCTATATGGAATCAAGTTGAAATAAAACAGTTCTTTCTATAGCTCCACTTCCTGTCTAAATTATATCCTCTTCTATATTTTCAACAATTAGTTCCTATTAAATTAAGATTTTAAGTATAGTAATAGATTTTAATTTGGAGATTAGTTGTAATTATAATAATATATTTTAATTAACAGATTATTTCCCTTTTAAGTTAGGATTATTCATTTGGTGGGTAAATTGTAGAGTTCCTATATAATGAGTTGTAATTTTTGTTATTTATTTAGATTTTGAATACATTAATTTGGGATTAAAACTTCATACTTTTTTGTGTGGTTCTCCACTGATATGTTAGTAGTCCAAGTACATGGTACATGTATGTGATTAATTAGGTACTTAGCATTTGCAAGTTCATGTGTGCCATTATTATTTTAAGACTAGAGGCATTTTATGTAGACTATATGGAATCAAGTTGAAATAAAACAGTTCTTTCTATATCTCCACTTCCTCTCTAAATTCTATCCTCTTCTATATTTTCAGTGATTAGTTCCCTTTTAAATTAAGATTTTAAGTATAGTAATAGATTTTAATTAGGAGATTAGTTTTAATTATAATAATATATTTTAATTAAGAGACTATTTTCCTTTTATTTTAGAATTATTCATTTGGTCGGTAAATCGTAGAGTTCCTATATAATGAGTTGTAATTTTTGTTATTTATTTAGATTTTGAATACATTAATTTGGGATTAAAACTTCATACTTTTTTGTGTGGTTCTCTACTGATATGTTAGTAGTCCAAGTACATGGTACATGTATGTGATTAATTAGGTACATTGCATTTGCAAGTTCGTGTATGCCATTATTATTATAAGACTAGAAGCATTTTATGTAGCCTATATGGAATCATGTTGAAATAAAACAGTTCTTTCTATATCTCCACTTCATCTCTAAATTATATTCTCTTCTATATTTTTAACAATTAGTTCCCTTTTAAATTAAGATTTTATGTATAGTAATAGATTTTAATTAGAAGATTAGTTTTAATTATAATAATATATTTTTATTAAGAGATTATTTCGCTTTTATGTTAGGATTATTCATTTGGTCGGTAAATCGTAGAGTTCCTATATAATGAGCTGTAATTTTTGTTATTTATTTAGATTTTGAATACATTAATTTGGGATTAAAACTTCATACTTTTGTGTGTGGTTCTCTACTGATATGTTAGTAGTCCAAGTACATGGTACATGTATGTGATTAATTAGGTACATGGCATTTGCAAGTTCATGTATGCCATTATTATTTTAAGACTAGAGGCATTTTATGTAGCCTATATGGAATGAAGTTGAAGTAAAACAGTTCTTTCTATATCTCCACTTCCTCTGTAAATTATATCCTCTTCTATATTTTCAAAGATTAGCTCCCTTTTAAATTAAGATTTTAAGTATAGTAATAAATTTTAATTAGGAGATTAGTTTTAATTATAATAATATATTTTATTAAGAGACTATTTCCCTTTTATGTTAGAATTATTCATTTGGTCGGTAAATCGTAGAGTTCCTATATAATTAGTTGTAATTTTTGTTATTTATTTAGATTTTGAATACATTAATTTGGGATTAAAACTTCATACTTTTTTGTTTGGTTCTCTACTGATATGTTAGTAGTCCAAGTACATGGCGCATGGTACACGTATGTGATTAATTAGGTACATTGCATTTGCAAGTTCATGTATGCCATTATTATTATAAGACTAGAAGCATTTTATGTAGCCTGTATGGAATCAAGTTGAAATAAAACAGTTGTTTCTATAGCTCCGATTCCTCTCTAAATTATATCCTTTTCTATATTTTGAACAATTAGTTCCTATTAAATTAAGATTTTAAGTATAGTAATAGATTTTAATTTGGAGATTAGTTTTAATTATAATAATATATTTTAATTAAGAGATTATTTCGCTTTTATGTTAAGATTATTCATTTGGTCGGTAAATCGTAGAGTTCCTATATAATGAGTTGTAATTTTTTTTATTTATTTAGATTTTGAATACATTAATTTGGGATTAAAACTTCATACTTTTTTGTGTGGTTCTCCACTGATATGTTAGTAGTCCAAGTACATGGTACATGTATGTGATTAATTAGGTACTTGACATTTGCAAGTTCATGTGTGCCATTATTATTTTAAGACTAGAGGCATTTTATGTAGCCTATATGGAATCAAGTTGAAATAAAACAGTTCTTTCTATATCTCCACTTCCTCTCTAAATTCTATCCTCTTCTATATTTTCAAAGATTAGTTCCCTTTTAAATTAAGATTTTAAGTATAGTAATAGATTTTAAATAGGAGATTAGTTTTAATTATAATAATATATTTTTATTAAGAGATTATTTCCCTTTTATGTTAGGATTATTCATTTGGTCGGTAAATCGTAGAGTTCCTATATAATGAGCTGTAATTTTTGTTATTTATTTAGATTTTGAATACATTAATTTGGGTTTAAAACTTCATACTTTTGTGTGTGGTTCTCTACTGATATGTTAGTAGTCCAAGTACATGGTACATGTATGTGATTAATTAGGTACATGGCATTTGCAAGTTCATGTATGCCATTATTATTTTAAGACTAGAGGCATTTTATGTAGCCTATATGGAATGAAGTTGTAGTAAAACAGTTCTTTCTATATCTCCACTTCCTCTGTAAATTATATCCTCTTCTATATTTTCAAAGATTAGCTCCCTTTTAAATTAAGATTTTAAGTATAGTAATAAATTTTAATTAGGAGATTAGTTTTAATTATAATAATATATTTTTATTAAGAGATTATTTCCCTTTTATGTTAGGATTATTCATTTGGTCGGTAAATCGTAGAGTTCCTATATAATGAGCTGTAATTTTTGTTATTTATTTAGATTTTGAATACATTAATTTGGGATTAAAACTTCATACTTTTGTGTGTGGTTCTCTACTGATATGTTAAGTACATAGTACATGGTACATGTATGTGATTAATTAGGTACATTGCATTTGCAGGTTCATGTATGCCATTATTATTATAAGACTAGAAGCATTTTATGTAGCCTATATGGAATCAAGTTGAAATAAAACAGTTCTTTCTATATCTCCACTTCATCTCTAAATTATATCCTCTTCTATATTTTTAACAATTAGTTCCCTTTTAAATTAAGATTTTAAGTATAGTAATAGATTTTAATTAGAAGATTAGTTTTAATTATAATAATATATTTTAATTAAGAGATTATTTCCCTTTTATGTTAGGATTATTCATTTGGTCGGTAAATCGTAGAGTTCCTATATAATGAGTTGTAATTTTTGTTATTTATTTAGATTTTGAATAAATTAATTTGGGATTAAAACTTCATACTTTTTTGTTTGGTTCTCTACTGATATGTTAGTAGTCCAAGTACATGGTACATGTATGTGATTAATTAGGTACATTGCATTTGCAAGTTCATGTATGCCATTATTATTATAAGACTAGAAGCATTTTATGTAGCCTATATGGAATCAGGTTGAAATAAAACAGTTCTTTCTATAGCTCCGCTTCATCTCTAAATTATATCCTCTTCTATATTTTGAACAATTAGTTCCTATTAAATTAAGATTTTAAGTATAGTAATAGATTTTAATTTGGAGATTAGTTTTAATTATAATAATATATTTTAATTAAGAGATTATTTCGCTTTTATGTTAGGATTATTCATTTGGTCGGTAAATCGTAGAGTTCCTATATAATGTGTTGTAATTTTTGTTATTTATTTAGATTTTGAATACATTAATTTGGGATTAAAACTTCATACTTTTTTGTGTGGTTCTCCACTGATATGTTAGTAGTCCAAGTACATGGTACATGTATGTGATTAATTAGGTACTTGGCATTTGCAAGTTCATGTGTGCCATTATTATTTTAAGACTAGAGGCATTTTATGTAGCATATATGGAATCAAGTTGAAATAAAACAGTTCTTTCTATATCTCCACTTCCTCTCTAAATTCTATCCTCTTCTATATTTTCAAAGATTAGTTCCCTTTTAAATTAAAATTTTAAGTATAGTAATAGATTTTAAATAGGAGATTAGTTTTAATTATAATAATATATTTCAATTAAGAGACTATTTCCCTTTTATGTTAGAATTATTCATTTGATCGGTAAATCGTAGAGTTCCTATATAATTAGTTGTAATTTTTGTTATTTATTTAGATTTTGAATACATTAATTTGGGATGAAAACTTCATACTTTTTTGTGTGGTTCTCTACTGATATGTTAGTAGTCCAAGTACATGGTACATGGTACATGTATGTGATTAATTAGGTACATTGCATTTGCAAGTTCACGTATGCCATTATTATTATAAGACTAGAAGCATTTTATGTAGTCTATATGGAATCAAGTTGAACAGTTCTTTCTATATTTCCACTTCATCTCTAAATTATATTCTCTTCTATATTTTTAACAATTAGTTCCCTTTTAAATTAAGATTTTAAGTATAGTAATAGATTTTAATTAGGAGATTAGTTTTAATTATAATAATATATTTTAATTAAGAGATTATTTCCCTTTTATGTTAGGATTATTTATTTGGTTGGTAAATCGTAGAGTTCCTATATAATGAGCTGTAATTTTTGTTATTTATTTAGATTTTGAATACATTAATTTGGGATTAAAACTTCATACTTTTTTGTGTGGTTCTCCACTGATATGTTAGTAGTCCAAGTACATGGTACATGTATGTGATTAATTAGGTACTTGGCATTTGCAAGTTCATGTGTGCCATTATTATTTTAAGACTAGAGGCATTTTATGTAGCATATATGGAATGAAGTTGAAGTAAAACAGTTCTTTCTATATCTCCACTTCCTCTGTAAATTATATCTTCTTCTATATTTTCAAAGATTAGCTCCCTTTTAAATTAAGATTTTAAGTATAGTAATAGATTTTAAATAGGAGATTAGTTTTAATTATAATAATATATTTCAATTAAGAGACTATTTCCCTTTTATGTTAGAATTATTCATTTGATCGGTAAATCGTAGAGTGCCTATATAATTAGTTGTAATTTTTGTTATTTATTTAGATTTTGAATACATTAATTTGGGATGAAAACTTCATACTTTTTTGTGTGGTTCTCTACTGATATGTTAGTAGTCCAAGTACATGGTACATGGTACATGGTACATGTATGTGATTAATTAGGTACATTGCATTTGCAAGTTCACGTATGCCATTATTATTATAAGACTAGAAGCATTTTATGTAGTCTATATGGAATCAAGTTGAACAGTTCTTTCTATATCTCCACTTCATCTCTAAATTATATTCTCTTCTATATTTTTAACAATTAGTTCCCTTTTAAATTAAGATTTTAAGTATAGTAATAGATTTGAATTAGGAGATTAGTTTTAAATATAATAATATATTTTAATTAAGAGATTATTTCCCTTTTATGTTAGGATTATTTATTTGGTCGGTAAATCGTAGAGTTCCTATATAATGAGCTGTAATTTTTGTTATTTATTTAGATTTTGAATACATTAATTTGGGTTTTTTGTAATTACAATTAGTAATATTTTTTACAATAGTATAGCTTTTTAGAAAAAATTAAAAAAATTAAAACTTACTCTCCTGTAAACTTTTTTTCTTAATTTATTATATGCAAATTATACTTGCGTCATTTTTTAAAATACAAAACAAGTAGAGAAGTGCAGTTGACCCTCTAATAGCTAATGTTTCACAATGTATAATCATTAATAATCATAATGAAAAAGGAAAATTAATTATTTCGTTTTGAACTACTTCACTTTTTGAAGTTGGGTGACTTAGGTCCTTCATTTAATTTTTAATATAGTTACATCCTTGAACTAATTTTTTGTTTGTCATTTTCTAATTTCATTCCATAGGAGTTACCCAGAGATCTTTGGTCACATTTTCCTTGGGCCAACTCAAAGATTTTGTTATTAGTGATGTTTACCACTTTAGATTTGTCATATTATCTTAAGGCATACATGGTTAAAGGATTGTCATGCACAACAAGATGTTCATGCTAATGCATATTCGATTCTCAAAGGAAACATCAAATATTAGGAGTGCACACAAAACTGACCAAAATCGAAAAACCGACCGGACCGAACCAAACCGTTATTATTTCAAACCGAAAAACATAAAACTAAAAAAATCGAACACTATAAAACTAAAAAACCGAGACTAGTCTGGCCGATTTGGTTTGGCGTCTTAAAAAACTGAAACCGACCAAACCGACCCAATAATTTAAAATTATAATATAATTTATATACTTTTTTAATAAATATTTATTTTATATAATTATATATTTATTATATATCTTTATTGTGACAAATTTACAAAACTTCTATCCTAGTGAGTGAGTTAGGTAATTTTTGTTTTTCAAATTTAGAGAACTTCTATTATAATTAGTAGTTATTGAGTTAGTGATTTATTAATTATTATGAAAAATTGACAATATAATAAATATCAAATTATCATTTACAAAACCGAATAACCAAATAAACCGACCGATTTAACCGAAACAAAATAAACCAATAATCGATTACGATGTAAAAATTTGGGCGGTTTTGATTTTTAATTTTTAATAACCGACTTAAATGGTTTGGTTATTTTTTTTCCCAAAAAACCGACCAAACCGACCGTTTGCACCCCTACCAAATACACTCATTATGCTATTGACATGCCAAATTTGAAGTTTATAAAGAGTTCCTAGACGATCCAATGTGATTGTTCTTGTGTTGATGCTCTAAACTCGATGAAAACGAATTTGTTTTTTGTTTTTTTGGTAAGGAGAACTGATACAGAACGAGCTAACGAGTTTTTGTTAGAGCAATATATAAAAGGCTTTGAAAATAAAATAAAATTTAAAAGTTGTATTGAATTAATTTACTTTATTTATAATTTTAGATCCAATTTGAATTAGGAAAGTTTTTTGGGAATATGTATACCTAGAATTAGACAATTGATTGAGTTTTGACCGAATTGTGACTTGGGAAAGAATTAATTTCTCACAAAATCCCATCCCCAATTATCTTTCTTCCCTAAAACCACATCTCCTAAAACCACATATTTCTATTCACATGGACACCACAATATATACAACCACGGGGCAAATTGAGTCTTGCTCTCTTCTTCTCCAGTCAAATCGTCTCTTTCTTTCTCTCTAGACTGATAAAATATTGAACAAACAGCTGACATTAAGTGATTAGAAAAAAATGTGTTGAACAAACAGCTGACATTCTGGGACAATATTCTCATGATCATTGTGTTGTTCGATTACTGAATGGTACATGGTACATGTATGTGATTAATTAGGTGCATTGCATTTGCAAGTTCATGTATGCCATTATTAATTATAAGACTAGAAGCATTTTATGTTGCCTATATGGAATCAAGTTGAAATAAAACAGTTCTTTCTATAGCTCCACTTCCTCTCTAAATTATATCCTCTTTTATATTTTCAACAATTAGTTCCTATTAAATTAAGATTTTAAGTATAGTAATAGATTTTAATTTGGAGATTAGTTGTAATTATAATAATATATTTTAATTAAGAGATTATTTCCCTTTTATGTTAGGATTATTCATTTGGTCGGTAAATCGTCGAGTTCCTATATAATGAGTTGTTTCTTTGCGAGGATAGATACCGTTACTTTGTCCCAATTCAGTAATCGAACAACTCAATGATCATGAGAATATTGTCCCAGAATGTCAGTTGTTTGTTCAACACATTTTTTTCTAATCACTTAATGTCAGCTGTTTGTTCAATATTTTATCAAGTCTAGAGAGAAAGAAAGAGACGATTTGACTGGAGAAGAAGAGAGCAAGACTCAATTTGCCCCGTGGTGGTATATATTGTGGTGTCCATGTGAATAGAAATATGCGGTTTTAGGAGATGTGGTTTTAGGGAAGAAAGATAATTGGGGATGGGATTTTGTGAGAAATTAATTCTTTCCCAAGTCACAATTCGGTCAAAACTCAATCAATTGTCTAATTCTAGGTATACAAAATAATAAAGTACATCCCTATTTAAAATATTCCCAAAAAACTTTCCTAATTCAAATTGGATCTAAAATTATTAATAAAGTAAATTAATTCAATATAACTTTTAAATTTTATTTTATTTTCAAAGGCTTTCAAAGCCTTTTATATATTGCTCTAACTAAATCTCGTTAGCTCGTTCTGCATCAGTTCTCCTTACCAAAAAATCAAAAAACAAATTCGTTTTCATCGAGTTTAGAGCATCAACACAAGAACAATCACATTGGATCGTCTAGGAACTCTTTATAAACTTCAAATTTGGCATGTCAATAGCATAATGAGTGTATTTGGTAGGGGTGCAAACGGTCGGTTTGGTCGGCTTTTTGGGAAAAAAAATAACCAAACCATTTAAGTCGGTTATTAAAAATCAAAAACGCCCAAATTTTTATATCGTAATCGATTATCGGTTTATTTTGTTTCGGTTAAATCGGTCGGTTTATTTGGTTATTCGGTTTTGTAAATGATAATTTGATATTTATTATATTTTCAATTTTTCATAATAATTAATAAATCACTAACTCAATAACTACTAATTATAATAGAAGTTCTCTAAATCCGAAAAACAAAAATTACCTAACTCACTCACTAGGATAGAAGTTTTGTAAATTTGTCACAATAAAGATATATAATAAATATATAATTATATAAAATAAATATTTATTAAAAAAGTATATAAATTATATTATAATTTTAAATTATTGGGTCGGTTTGGTCGGTTTCAGTTTTTTAAGACGCCAAACCAAATCGGCCAGACTAGTCTCGGTTTTTTAGTTTTATAGTGTTCGATTTTTTTAGTTTTATGTTTTTCGGTTTGAAATAATAACGGTTTGGTTCGGTCCGGTCGGTTTTTCGATTTTGGTCAGTTTTATGTGCACTCCTAGTATTTGATGTTTCCTTTGAGAATCGAATATGCATTAGCATGAACATCTTGTTGTGCATGACAATCCTTTAACCATGTATGCCTTAAGATAATATGACAAATCTAAAGTGGTAAACATCACTAATAACAAAATCTTTGAGTTGGCCCAAGGAAAATGTGACCAAAGATCTCTGGGTAACTCCTATGGAATGAAATTAGAAAATGACAAACAAAAAATTAGTTCAAGGATGTAACTATATTAAAAATTAAATGAAGGACCTAAGTCACCCAACTTCAAAAAGTGAAGTAGTTCAAAACGAAATAATTAATTTTCCTTTTTCATTATGATTATTAATGATTATACATTGTGAAACATTTGCTATTAGAGGGTCAACTGCATAAATGACATAAATGATTATTAATTATTAGTTCAACTGCATAAATGATTATTAATTAATTCTCTACTTGTTTTGTATTTTAAAAAATGACGCAAGTATAATTTGCATATAATAAATTAAGAAAAAAATTTACAGGAGAGTATGGTGAATGCTTCAATTTTTAATTTTTTCTAAAAAGCTATACTATTGTAAAAAATATTACTAATTGTAATTAAAAAAAAATTATTCCGCGATTATTTTTGTCTAATTTAACAAACAAACAAAAAAATCTTGGGTAATTTAAAAAAAAAATTATACAAAAATAATTGCTTGGTAAAAAAGTTATATATATCTTAAATATTTTCTTGTGTAATTGCTTTGTAATTTAATATTTTTTTAAACAAACACATTAGCAGTCACCTCATATATTTTTTCAAATTAAACATCAGTAGCCACTTCAGCACCATCTTAATAAAGGCTAATCATAGTTTGATTTTTTAGTATTTTGAATTTTTTTTCAAAAGTACAATATTTAATTTGTTAAAAAAATAACAATGTGGTTAAATTAATAACAGTTATAAAGTTAATTGATTTTTTTAGTCATTAAATTTATAAATAAATAGAGGGGCAGTAAGTTACGCTGTGGCTTTTGGTGTATTGTCACAAACTTAATCCCAAATGTGTAAAATTAAGACTAATAATGTCTTTGTAAAAATTAAAATTTAAAATTTAAAATTCTGGCATAAATTAATTTTAATTTTTAAAATAACATTATTGTGCTTAATAATAATTCTTAAATAGTTTTCAATTTAGACTATTGCACTAATTAAAATTACATAACGTTAATATAAATTTTGAAATTTTTAAAATTTTACAAATTAACTGAGAAAAAAATAAATTAAATTTTATTTTTTGAAAATGGAGGCTATGGTAAAAGAAACTGTTATCCTTTCGCAATTCTTTTCCTTTTTCTAATGCTATGTCACATTATTTTAATGAAGTGGCACTATTTGAGAATTATATTAACACTCTAAAATATAGTACAGAAAAAATTTGTAAATAAAATATATAAAAATTAAAATAAAACTAAAGCATGAGTATAAATTTTGTCAATTTGAAACAATTTATATTTTATCTCGCATTAATTACACACGCAACACTGACGCAGGACGGGCTATCACTGAAGATTAGATTTAATTTAGACCCTTGTGTTTATAAAAATCAAAAGAAATCATATTTCGTCCCACGTTTGACACGTGTCGCACAAGAGCTCGTACAAATAATCTACTCCCTCCCCACTAATTACACACAACACATTTGGCACAAGAGCTAGTACAAATATTCTGCTTTTCTACCGGATCCAGCCAGGGACATGTTGAAGGAGATTCTCTCACTATACACTCAATTTTCTTTCAAGCTTTTAAGGGGTCCATCTTTTGGGAAAATATAGGGAATTGGCATTTTTATATTTTTTTTTGATATTTTTATACGACAGTAATTATATTTAGAGTTATAACGATAATAAATTATCATTATATATTTATAATTATTATTATAATTCTAAAATATAAGTTATATCGTATAAAAATATCATAAAAAAATGAAAATATCAGTTTTCAAAATATATGATGCTTCCCAATGAGTGTTTCTACTTGGGAAAGTCTATTTGGGAAGTCCTTCTCTCATTCTGGGGCTTGTAAGATAAGACCAGTAGATGAAATTGGAAAGAGGGCCTATGCCCGGTTAAAGTGAAAGGCTGGAGTGATAGCTACGGGGTTGACTTTCTCTTTGGTTCAGCTACTAAATAGATAAGTCATTTCTGCTCGACTATAGGCCACATTATGCAGCCTGCACATATTGATTTTTGTCTGCCATTTATATTTTAATTGAATAAAAATAAAATATCTTTCTATAAAAATGTGTTAATTTTTTTTACGAGTAAACATATTAAAATCAAAATTACCTGCATAATTATTGTTCGCATTGTCATAAAGTCAGAATTTTAATTTTGTCCCTTAGAGTTCAATAAATACATGAAAATTCTTCTTAATGCTGCATCCGTTTTAAATTATATTATTAATATTATTAATTTTTAAAAATTAATTAATTAAGATATTTTTAAATTTAAAATTAAGATAATTCATTAAAAATTATAAAATAATAAAATTTATAATAAATAATATTTTTTTAGATAGTTCACAGAATAACCTTTTGAAAATATCATTACTCGTAGAAATATTAATTTTCTAATTTTAGGATACTTTGAAAAGCCTAATTTTAGGGAATATCGTGAGAAATTCTTGTATGTACAGAGGGGGTTTTGTAATATCCTAAATATTTACAAGATTTATAAATAAGATTTTTTAATATTAATTAAATATTATGGTTAATTTGAGAAGAAAGATGTGTAGAAAATGGGTAAACATTTTTTTTTAACATAATTTATTTGTTAGAAATTAAATGTGGAAATATTGTAATAATGCATGTAGAGAATTTATTAAGGAAATAAATTCAATTGAGAAGTGAAGGTGTTTATATTGATATACATATATACCTAAAGTGTGCTTGTTAGCCAAACAAGCAGATGAGTAAATTAAATACTCAATTAAACTAATAAATTAATTAGTTAAATATGAAGTCATGAAATATAATTAATTAGGTTAATTATATTAGTATAAGTTAAGTTGTGGAAAATTTAGGATGATTGTCTTGGATGACAATAATGTGAAGTAATTAATTAAGTAATGAACTTAATTATTAAGTTGTTGTATAGAGTCCAATAATGGATTAAGACAAGCAAATATTAATTGTTATAAGTCTTGTTGATAATTGTAAAGAGGTAATTAATATAAGTCCAACTAAATTATGTTGACAATTAGTGTGGTAGTCCAATTAAATTAATTATCAAGCCCAAATTATAAATAATATGTGAATTGTGTTGGGTAGCCCAAGTAATTAAATAAGAGAGCCCAATGCAAAGTAAGTTATGTAGCCCAAACACTTAAAAGTCCAATGTTGGTCAAAGTGTTGGAAAATATTGTTAAGTGTAGAGAATTAACTAATGTAGGGTTAATTGAACAACCCTAGTTGGTAGACAAGAAAGAGCATTAACCAAACATTGGTTAAATGTTAGGTGAGTGAATTTGATGATGAAAATTATCTATGGATGAGTTACTTGAGTAACCCTAGGTAGTAAATAAATTAAAGATTTAACCATGCATGGGTTAATTGTAGGAAGAATATTATAGATACAATTATGCATGTATATAATTCACCAAGGTAGAATTGGTATGTAACCATGGGTTGGATGTTGTAGAGAATTAACCACATTGTGGTTAATTGTTGGGAGATGTATATATATATATAAAAGATGAGCTTTAACCAATGTTGGGGTTTTAAGTGACAAATGTTAAGTATAATACTTTAACTATAGTTCTTATGGGAGTTAGAGAGTTAACCACATGTGGGTTAAGTGTTGGTGATTGTTGCTTATTTTACACTTCACCAATTATGTTGCTTGTAGTCAAGTTGATGGATGACATTTTAAATGTCAAAAATACAAGTATTGTGCATGTATAAGTGAATATATATACATATAGTGGTGTGTATATATATAGATGCTTATATAATTATATAGGACATAAGAATAAAACCTTAACCAATGCTAGAGTTAAGTGTTAATAATATATATATATATATATATATATATATATATATATATATATATATATATATATATATATATATATATTGGATATATATGTATACTTGATTGTAGAGAATTAACCTTACTTGGGTTATTTGGTAGAAAATGTGTGCATGTTTAATTGATGAGTTTGAACCATGGTTGATAGTTAAGTTAACATAGGTTACAAGAGCAAGGGTATTAACCACACTTTAGTTAAGTGTTGGAGAAAGGTTGTTTTTGTTTTACTTAATTGATAACTTGTAAGCAAACTTGATGGAGATCAATTAACATGTCAATATAAGAGTCAATCAATCAAATAGTAATCTTAAAATAATCTCTAATTTAACTAATGTTAGTTGATTAGTATGAGTTAATGGTGATTAAAGGTGTGCTATAAATATAGTGCTCCACATATTGGCTATGTTTGTTAGCCATTTGTCTAGAATTTTTAGAGAGAAAAGAGAGAGCTCTTGGAGAGAAAAATAAGCAAACACTTGTGAGTTGAAGGAAAGTGCTAGAGGAGGAGTCTTTAGCAAGTTCATAGCCAAGAGAAAAAGAGCATCCATGTCCAAGAGTATAAAAAGTGTTCTAAACTTTCTTTAGTTCATTTTTATAGTCTATATATGTTTTAATCGGTCAAAAAGTATTTTTAACAGATCAAAAGTTATTTTGATACTCTAGAAGTCTAAATCTATGATATATAGGTAGATTCATGATTTAGTATATTTAAAACAAGCATTGGTATGTGTGGTATGCGCATAAATAGAAGAAAATTCTATATTGTGTTACCGGTAAAATTCTGAAATGGTTCGATCTTAAATTTATTGTCAAAACATTTTTAAAAATTTGATTGAACCATGAAATGTTATAAAACAAGAAGTTAGGAAGACAACAACACTAAGTTGGTATCATTTGGATGTGTAGAGTTTATTTTATTCAAGTTTGAACCATTAAAACTAAGGATTTGTGAAGTTAGTTTTTACTTTGTTCTTGTGAGCAGTTTTTAGTTTAGTTCTGTTTTGAATTTGGATTTGTGATCTAAATAGAAGTTGTAGAGGCGAAAATTATGATGAGAATGGACTCAAGAATCAACACAAAATATTTTAAAATGAAAAAGTTATGGCTATCAGAGCGTCGGAGGGTCGAGCAGCGAAAAAGTTAACTTTCAGAGGAGTTGGCCAGCGCTTACTGAGCGCCTACCAAGTGCCTAGGCGCTTGAGCCGGCTGTTTCTGGGGGTAGATTCAGTCCGGGTCGGGTCGATCCGGTCAGGTAGGGTCGGGTCGATCCGAGTCGGAGTTTTTATGAAAATTTAAGTTGAAATACATGTAAAATGAATGTGTTTGAATACTAAACCAATATATGTAGAGTTTATTAGTGACTTAATGGTATCTAAATGTATAAAATAAAGACTAAAGTTAACACAATTAAAAAGTTAACTATTGGTAATGTTTGAAGAATATTAAAATATTATTAAATGATGAATAATATTAGTATAAGATTAAAAGGTTATTAAATAAGTAATAACATTTGTATATGATGAAAATGTTATTAAATAATTAATGACGTTAATAGATGATTAAAATACTATTAAATGGTTAATAATATTAATAAATGATTAAAATATTATTAAATGGTTAATAATATTAATAAATGATTAAAATATTATTAAATGAATAATAATATTAATAAGTGATTAAAATATTATTAAAAGGTTAATATTATTAAAAGGTTAATAATATTATTAAAAGGTTAATGAGCTCAAAAATATCTTCCATAAGCATTTAACCATATAAAATTTCTCTTAATTAAAACTAGCTCAAACAAATGGATATAAGTGCATAAAAATTTAAAAGATCTCAAACAAAGTAATAACTAATAATAACTCAAAAATTCAAACTAAGCAAAAATTTATCTTTTTTTCAAGGAGTTATTAAATAAAAATCAAAATTTATCATTGGCTAAAAATTAAAATTCAATTAACTCATTGCTCAAGTGACTCATCCTAAAAATAAAATAAAAAATTATACAATTTTTGTAGGAAACACGGTTACACTTAGCATGTGTAACAAGCCTTTAAACCCCAAGGTTACCTCAAGTGGACGAGTTATGTCTCGTGAAGGTTTGTAGTGAATTTACCCACAAATTTCAAAATTCCTTAAAAAAAAATCAAAATATAACAAAAGTCCTAAATCTCTTCCCCTACACTTAAAATTTACATTGTCCCCAATGTAAAGTAAGATGCAAAGAAAAAACAAAAATAACTAAACTATAAATGCAAAAATAAAAAGAAAATTATACTCCCCTTGGGTTGCCTCCCAAACAGCGCCTTTGTTTATCGTCATTGGCTTGACAGTATGCCAAATCACTACATCACTCCTACTTCATGAATTTTGAGTACCTCATCCATCACATTATTCTTCATTGGTAGATTCAATCTCATTTGCATTCGACATGAATGTTCAACTCCCTTTTCAAGTAATAAATATTGGAGATGACTATGAAGATTCTTTAAATTTAGAATGGGATCCTACAAAACAAAAGATAAAAATTTGTTATGAGTAACAGGCAATAGAATGAAAATAATTGCATTATTATCAAAAATTATTGACAAAGAATTTAATAGAGCTTCATCCTCCTTCAAATCTTGTTTCAGCTCAATTGCTTCTTCTTCCTCTAACTCCAAATTGTTGGTAATTGCAATCTCTAATTTTTTCTTGTTTATTTCCTCAACAACTTTCGTCACCTTTGGCATGTTATTAGCAACAATAACATCATCAACACGTGTGCACTCTTTTTCACTCTTTAACACTTGTATTTTCTGTTAGATTATACACCGTTTGAGAAGGTACTTGCGTAGAACTTTGCTCCTCCAATTGACTGAGTGTGATTGTCATTTGTCCCATCTGTATATTTAAATTCTGGATTTTTGTCTTCGTTTCCTAATGAAATTGCAAATTATTAATTTCAAGTAATTTAAGCATATCCGCTAAAGACATATCAGAATTAAATGATTGGCCCTGTTGTTGTTGGGAATATGACTGCATGTATTGTTGATAATTTAAAAAATTCTGATTTGTAGACAGATTCATTTATGGATTCTCATAGCAAAATTAGGATGATCCCTCCATCCCGAATTATACGCGTTTGAATAGGGATCATATCTCCATTGGAGTTGATTAGGAAAACCACTTGCTATATTGACTTGTTTATAGGACTCCTCTCGAAGAATGGGGCACATATTAGTTGGATGTCCTACCACCGCACAAATCCTACAAGCTTCCATTAGTTGTGCATTACCTGCAACCAATTTATAAATAAGAGAAGTTAGATCATTAATTTATTGCTCAAGAGAAGAAATAGTTACCTCATTGACATAATCATGCATGACTTCTATCCTGAACCTGTACAATTAAATTAAATGATAAAAAACTAGAAAAATAAAATCTAAGAAAAATTACTAAATTAAATAAATATTTACAAAAGTATAAAATTAAATTAAAATCACTCCCCGGCAACGGCGCCAAAATTTGGTGTGCTATCGCAAGCACCCAAAAATAAAATCTTATTTTGAAAAATAAATATGTAGTAGTGTAAGTAAGAGTCGATCTCACAGAGAATAATTAATTTAATTTTATGTTTTGTAAACCAAAATTGTGGGAGTTTTAATTAAAGAAATAGTTTAAATAAAATTAACTAAAATAAATATGCAAGTAATTTAATGAAATAAATAAGAAGAAAAAAATCTTGGTTTAAGTTAACATCCACCATCAAGAATTTACAACTGATCATTGATGAATAAATAAATCAATTAATATTTTAAACATTCACCGTAGAAATAACTACTCGCATGTGGAATAATTTTTCTCCTCTCTCCTTAATTTTAGATAAATAGAGCCACTTGGTCTAGATATCCTTACTACTAAACAACCTCCGACACTTGCTAAAAATTTAATTTAATAGCAGTTTTAAGAATTAGAGAGATCGTTGAACTAAACAACACAAGCCACTTGTTTGCATTTAATTTAGATGAATATTCTTCCTAAGATAAAATAATCTTTTGATATGCAAAACAATTATTAAACTTAGTTGCTTTACCAACATCAGTAGATTAATATTAATAATAAACTAGTAGCGCTCCTAGCAATTAAATAAATCAATCATAAAATTAAGCACAGAAAAATATTCAATACTCAAAATATAAATTGAACAATTAAAATAAATTAGATCTCACAGTGTATAAATCTTGATGGCTTTAATAACTTAAATCAAGAATAATTTAGCTACTCATAGTTATAAAGAACACCAAAGAATAGAAGAGAGAATTTTTCTAATGAAAGTTGTATCTTCAAGTATATCTCAATCCCTCTATTTATAGGCTACATAATCTTTCTAACCCTAATAGGAATTACACTTTTCAAATCTTAATAGAATTTATAATTTAAAATAATAAAATATAAAATTCTTATTTATTTTCCGTTTCCAAATTACAATTGGATTCCTAAATTATCCTTTAATTTATCTGCTGATGGAATGCCACGCGGAAAGCCAAACTGCCATCAGCTCTAATTTTCCTACAAAATAAAATATAAATTAATTAAAAATAAATAAAAATAATATAAAAATACTAAAAATAATAATAATGCATTAAGTTAAATAAATTACCTAAAACACTAAAAATAATTTAAAAATCACAAATAATTAAGCATACAATACCTAATAAATAGATATAAAAACCTACTTATCACTATTATTATTATTATTATTATTATTATTATTATTATTATTATTATTATTATTATTATTATTATTATTATTATTATTATTATTATTATTATTATTATTATTATTATTATTATTATTATCTGCGTCAATGGAATCATCTTCCAAATCAATCAGGTTCATCTTCTCCCTGATACATTGTAACGACCCCGAAATTCGATCCAATTTATTACCTTAACTTTCATATTTGTTTAACATTATATTCCTTACGTCCAAATTTCGGTTCGTTAATAAATCTTTAATCACCTTAATTGATCCATTAATTGATTTTAAAATTATCAATCACCAAAATTCTCATATAAATTTTTTTTTTCTCGATTCAATCGTTGTATTAAGATATTTGAATATTTAAAATCCTTACATTCTGGATCCTAGTCCCTGGATCGCAACCTTAACTTTTTCCTTCTTTACAAACATCATACTGTTCAACATTTAAAATTTAATAATGATTATATCTTCACATTTGTTCGTTCAATCGTAATTCACAATTAGACCATTTAATAAATCTTTATCGTAACAATCATCTTAAACAATCATAGTTCGCCCTGTAACTCTATTCGTCCTATCCAGACAAATTTGTAAATAGATACAATACATTCACATAAATTTTACCAATTCACCCACATTGAATCATGACATCGAAATTATAACAGTTACGTATCCAACCTTCTAGATAATTTATCTTTAGCACAATCTGATATTTCTGAAACTCATTTGTTTACCTGCAAAAGTTTATTTTAAGCAAGTAATGAGCACAACGGCTCAACAAGTTCAACAGTTTAAAATTTCACGTAACACATACCTTAATATGCTTAGTGTGTGTCATATATCATGTGCTTGTGCTTCAAATATAGCAATATATCTCATACCGTTGCACAAAGAACACATTGTGGTCATAATAAACACGTATCACATAGCACATAATTTATATGCATTTAAAACAAGAATTACATATCATACATGTTAGAGTTTATGCCCTAGAGGCTAATTATTTGATGTAATTGCTTAACATTTTTGATATTATATTTGATTGAATAAATGGATTATTTTATTATGATTTCATTTACTGCGTTAAATAAATGTTAACGTAATAAAAGCCCTTAGAATAATGATACGAATTATATAGCTTTAAGTATGTGACTTGAACATGAGATTATATAATTATAATTAGTATCATTACTCTTAAATGTCCCTAGTCGAGTATCATTGTTAATGGGACAACAATGATGCATTGAGACTAGTATGTGGATTGACTGATGGCCAAATCTCATTGGTCATAAATATATGAGATATTTGAGTCAATGCATAGGTACATGTTAGAGAACAATGTACTGGACTGACCCACCATAAGAATTCTACATGGAGCATTATGCAAAGTGTCATAAGAAATTCTTATAGTGACAATGATGTAATGATCCTCCAACCTGAAGTCACTATATTATTACACGAGAATTTATGTACTTTGATATCATCAAATGTCACCTTTAATAGGGTGGACAATAAAGGTGATCATTGGGTATATCATGAATCGTGTGAGGAATATGAGTGATCTAGATGGAATTTAACCCTCCTATATATTAGGAGTGATATCCATAGGCCTCTTGATTGAGTAGGACTATGAAATGCATGGCCATGCTCAAATATTGATTTGTTTCATATAGTCTACTCATTGATCAAGAAAACTCAGATTAAATTATGAAGAGTATGACACATTCCATGCCTCGAGTTTAATCTAGGATATAAGGTTAAAAGGATTAAATTACATTGAAACATTGGTCACGAAAAGGTTGTATCGAATCACCGATCTTATTATTATTTGGGTAGCAGTGATGCATTGCTAGATGCCGCTCACTGTTTATAATTTTATAATATGATTTTAAAATTATTGCCAACATAATAATAACCTATAGGGTCACACACTTAGAACGTAATTAAAAGGAAATTAATTTAAATTGTAAGTATTTTAAATATGTCAATATGATTGATAGTATTTAGAAATTACGAATTTAAATTAATAGGATAACTTGTATATATGTATATTAATTAAGTAAGACTTAATTAAAATATAATATATATAAATTCGGATTTTATTTTTCTATTTATTTTAGGTTTTAGTTAATTCCTATTAACTACTATATATATGATATATCAGTAGTCTAAAAGTCACGTAAGGAAAAACTAAAACCCTAGCCGCTTTTAGAAAGAGGCTAGAGAGAAAAATAGGTTAGAAATCCTGATCTTGGTGGCTAGTACCGCAGATCCCTTTCGCTGCAGATCGTGTGACGGTTCGCGGATCGTTCGTGTGGATACCGTAGAGACGTAGTCGCTGATTGCGTTGAAGATTCGAAGCCGTTCCAGAATTCCATCGTCTTCTCAACATCTCAGATAATCGGTAAAATAATCTATACCTCTGATTAATCTGTTTTCGCATGGATCCTGTCTTAGGGTTTCAAAAAATTTTTAAATTCCGCTGCTTTCACTGTGTCGAAACCCTAACAGTGGTATCAGAGCTACTTGCGAAACGATTAATTCAGATTACGTGATTTAATTGTACTCGATATATATGATATATGATGATGCATGTTTACCGATCTGAGTTTAAATATATGATATTTTACATGTATGCGTATTCTGGAAATCTGAAATATATGCATGTATATGGTTTCTGTTAATCGTATTTTATAAGGTGGAAGAACAATACAACTTCTGTTCTAATTGGATTAGAAGTATGAAGATTCGGTTTAATATGATTAAACGAAACTGGACATATATGATATGTTCTAGGTGTATTGTTCTGGGTATATTGTTTAATATGGCATATTGTTTAATAGGTGTATTTTACATGTAGCGCACGATGGTCGTGACCCCAAATATTATTTATAATTTTCTTTAAATGATATAAATTGTGTTATGTGCTTATTGTGATATGCATGGTGCACAGTTATGGCCCTTTTGACCCATAGGATTAGTGGTTTTTGGTTTTTTAAAATACGGCTTGCATGTCGTGCCTTTCTATATTTTGATGTAATATTCTCTTCTCATCTAAATCCCCTCGAATGTAACTCGAGGTTTCTTTATAACATGTAATGTACAAGTGTAATCAAGAAGACAAGATGACGATGGAGAGGAGACACACGTGAACGAGGAAGGTCCAACGAAGCTACTATTTTGAAGACCTTTTACCACCATAGACTGACCTTCAATCTTTTCATTAGCTTGAAAGGATTGACATAGGGTTGGGCCATAACTGTGACACGTTTAATTTTTGCACTTTATTTATGCTTGTATACGATATACTATGATAAATAACGTGCATGCTTAATAAGATTAAAATTGGTGAGATCTAAATTAATTAATAAAATCCCTCATAAAATTATTAAGTCTAAATCAGATGCCTTCCAATGAATGACACTCATCAAGACCTTGATCAATGAATGTAGGTTTGCCAAGGCAAAGTACCCCATTTATCTTGGTAAGATGCGATAGGATAATTGTGATATCCAAAATGTTAAAAGCATTGGGCCCGACTTAACTAAGTTATCTCAATAGGATTGTGGACTTAGAGGCATAGAGTTTGGCATGTACCATTAGATAGACTAGAACAAATGTTGTTCACCAAACTATCTAAGAGTTATATATGATATAATTGACAAATGGTTGTCTACCTAAATAATTATGTTTTAAGAGATTAGCCAAAGCTAACTTAAGGCGTAATAAAATATGGATCTTAGCTCACTAGAAAGATTTAATAAAAAATGCTTTCCGAATTAATGGTGAGGGCTATTAATTTGATTAAAATAGTGGGAGGTATATTTGGAATGTACTATTATCAATTACATAATATCAAAACTCTGCAATTTGACTTATTATTTTTGCACTTATAAATTGTAGATATCAATGGCAACCAACAACACAAATAGTCTTTCACTACGATCAGTCCTTGAGAAGGAAAAGCTGAGTGGAATTAATTTCCTAGACTAGCATAGGAACTTGAGGATTGTCCTCAAACAAGAGCGCAAGCTTTATGTCCTTGATGGGCCCATTCCTGCAGCACCAGCTAACACTGCACCACGTGCAGAGCATAATGCTTATAAGAAGCATCAAGATGATGCTCTGGACGTGAGTTGTCTCATGCTAGCAACTATGAACTCTGAGCTTCAGAAGCAACATGAGTTAATGGATGCTTATGAGATGATCGAGCATCTCAAGAAATTGTTCGCAGGGCATGCTCGACAGGAAAGGTATGATACAAGCAAGGCGTTGTATCACTGCAAGATGGGTGAACGTGATCCAGTTGGTCCACATGTTCTTAAAATGATTGGGTATATTGAGTACCTTGCTAGGTTGGGTTTTCCGATTACTGCGGAAGCCCAAACTGATCTAGTTTTGCAATCTTTGAACAGCAGCTACTCGCAATTTGTCATGAATTATCTCATGAATGAAATTACAAAACCACTTACTGAGTTGTTGAGCATGTTAAGAACTGCCGAGAACAACATGAAAAAGGCAGGACCCGATCCCATAATGATGGTGCAAAAGGGGAATGCTAAGGGAAAGGGAAAAGGCAAGAAGAAGATAGGATCTAAATCTGGTGCCAAACCCAATTTCAAAAACAAACAGGCTTTAAAACCTAAAGGTGGGGTAGCTAAAGAAGGTGATTGTCACTTCTGTGGAAAACCTGGACACTGGAAGAGGAACTGTCATGCATATCTGGAAGAACTCAAGAAAAAGAAAGGAAGTACGACTTCTGATTCAGGTATATATGTTATAGAAGTCAATTTGTCTACTTCTACATCATGGGTATTAGATACTGGATGTGGTTCTCACATTTGTGTTAATGTGCAGGAACTCCGAAGGAGTAGGACTTTGGCGAAAGGAGAGGTTGACCTACGAGTTGGAAATGGAGCAAAAGTTGCTGCACTAGCCGTAGGAACTTATCATTTATGTTTGCCCACTGGGCTAGTATTAGAATTAGAGGATTGTTATTTTGTGCCTGCTATGAGCAAAAACATTATTTCTGTTTCTTGTTTGGACAAGAAAGGTTTTTCGTTTTTAATAAAGAACAACAGTTGTTCGTTTTACTTAAATGAAATATGTTATGGTGTTGCACAATTGTTTAATGGTCTTTATATTCTTGCTTTAGAGATGCCTATCTATAACATAAATACAAAACGATTTAAATCAAATGATTCAAATCCGACATATCTCTGGCACTGTCGTTTAGGCCATATAAATGAGAAACGCATATCCAAACTCCATAAAGATGGGTTTTTGGATTCATTTGATTTTGAATCATATGAGAAATGCGAATCTTGTTTATTAGGTAAGATGACTAAAGCCCCTTTCACTGGTCATAGTGAACGGGCTAGTGATGTATTGGGACTTATACATAGTGATGTATGTGGACCCATGAGTTCATTAGCAAGAGGTAGGTTCTATTACTTCATTACATTTACTGATGACTTCAGTAGATATGGATATGTGTATCTTATGAGACACAAATCCGAATCCTTAGAAAAGTTCAAGGAATTCAAGAATGAAGTTCAAAACCAATTTGGCAAAAGCATAAAAGCCCTTCGATCCGATCGAGGTGGTGAATACTTAAGCCAAGATTTTGATGACCTTTTAAAGCAGTGTGGTATTATATCACAACTCACTCCACCTGGAACACCACAATGGAATGGTGTGTCTGAGAGGAGGAATCGCACCTTGTTGGACATGGTACGATCAATGATGAGTCATGCATATCTTCCAATAAGCTTCTGGGGTCATGCCCTAGAGACAGCTGCATTCACACTTAACCGTGTTCCTACAAAGACGGTTCAAAAGACACCATATGAGATGTGGACTGGGAAACGTCCTAGTATGTCGTTCATGAAGATTTGGGGTTGCGAGGCGTTTGTAAAATGTCTGGCTTCTGACAAGCTCGGACCCAAATCTGACAAATGTAATTTTGTGGGATACCCTAAGGAAACAAAAGGGTATTATTTCTACAAACCTTCTGAGAACAAAGTGGTTGTTGCTCGAACTGGTATTTTTCTAGAAAGAGAATTTGTCTCTAAAGGAAACAGTGGGAGGAAAGTAGAACTCGAAGAAATTCGTGAACCACAAAATATCATTGAACCTGAGTTGGAACATGAGCAGGAACCACAAGATATTGTGGAAAGTGAACCTGCTCAAATTACACAAGTCATTCGTAGATCTAGTAGGACACGCCAAGAGCCTGAGAGATATTATGGATTTCTTGTGACTCAAAACGGCGATGTGATGCTCATAGATCAAGATGAGCCTGCTTCCTACCAAGAAGCTATGAATGGCCAGATTCTGAGAGATGGCTTGAAGCCATGAAATCTGAGATGGACTCCATGTATACTAACCAAGTATGGACTTTGGTTGATCCACCCGAAGGGGTAAAACCAATCGGGTGCAAATGGGTTTTCAAGAAGAAAACCGACATGGATGGTAATGTACAAACCTATAAAGGCCGACTGGTAGCAAAAGGTTTCAAACAAGTTCACGGTGTTGACTATGATGAAACCTTCTCTCCAGTGGCAATGGTTAAATCCATCAGGATCTTACTTGCTATTGCAGCCTTTTATGATTACGAAATCTGGCAGATGGATGTCAAAACTGCTTTCCTTAATGGAAATCTCCTTGAGGATGTGTACATGACACAACCTGAGGGGTTTGTCACTCCAAAGGATGCTAGAAAGGTATGTAAGCTGCAGCGATCCATTTATGGATTGAAGCAAGCCTCTCGGAGTTGGAATCTTCGATTTGATGAAGCAGTCAAAGAGTTTGGCTTTATAAAAAATGAAGATGAACCTTGTATATATAAGAAGGTTAGTGGGAGTCAGATTGTATTCCTGGTATTATATGTAGACGACATATTAATTATTGGGAATGACATTCCTTCCTTACAGGCTGTAAAAACATGGTTAGGAAAATGTTTCTCCATGAAAGATTTGGGCGATGCAACCTACATTTTAGGTATCAAGATCTATCGAGATAGATCGAGAAAAATGCTCGGCCTAAGTCAAAGTACATATATTGATAAAGTGTTGAAACGGTTCAGCATGCAAGAGGCAAAAAGAGGACACTTACCCATGACTCATGGTGTAAAGATCTCTAAGGCCCAATGTCCTAAATCACAAGATGATGAGGAGCGTATGAGAAAGATCCCTTATGCTTCGGCAATTGGATCTATCATGTACGCAATGATATGTACTCGTCCGGATGTTTCGTATGCTTTGAGCATGACGAGCAGATACCAGTCGAATCCAGGTGAAGGTCACTGGACAGCAGTCAAGAATATCCTCAAGTACCTGAAAAGGACTAAGGATTCATTCTTGGTATATGGAGGTGAAGAAAAACTGGCAGTAAAGGGTTACACAGATGCTAGTTTCCAGACTGACAGTGATGACTATAAGTCTCAGTCAGGTTTTGTGTTTTGTGTTAATGGTGGTGCTGTTAGCTGGAAAAGTTCGAAGCAAGAGACAGTAGCCGATTCTACAACAGAGGCTGAGTATATTGCTGCTTCTAGTGCAGCCAAGGAGGCTGTATGGATTAAAAAGTTCGTCACTGAACTTGGTGTTGTTCCAACCATTGTTGATCCAGTTGAGTTATACTGTGATAATGATGGAGCCATTGCACAGGCTAAGGAACCCAGATCTCACCAACGATCCAAGCATATACTTAGGCGGTACCATCTCATCCGTGAAATCATTAATAGAGGAGATGTACATATATGTAGAGTGCCAACAGATAATAATGTTGCAGATCCACTGACCAAGGCTTTGTCGCAGCAGAAGCACGAAGGTCACACTAGTTCCATGGGTATTAGATACATGAGTGACTGGCTCTAGTGCAAGTGGGAGATTGTTAGAGTTTATGCCCTAGAGGCTAATTATTTGATGTAATTGCTTAACATTTTTGATATTATATTTGATTGAATAAATGGATTATTTTATTATGATTTCATTTACTGCGTTAAATAAATGTTAACGTAATAAAAGCCCTTAGAATAATGATACGAATTATATAGCTTTAAGTATGTGACTTGAACATGAGATTATATAATTATAATTAGTATCATTACTCTTAAATGTCCCTAGTCGAGTATCATTGTTAATGGGACAACAATGATGCATTGAGACTAGTATGTGGATTGACTGATGGCCAAATCTCATTGGTCATAAATATATGAGATATTTGAGTCAATGCATAGGTACATGTTAGAGAACAATGTACTGGACTGACCCACCATAAGAATTCTACATGGAGCATTATGCAAAGTGTCATAAGAAATTCTTATAGTGACAATGATGTAATGATCCTCCGACCTGAAGTCACTATATTATTACACGAGAATTTATGTACTTTGATATCATCAAATGTCACCTTTAATAGGGTGGACAATAAAGGTGATCATTGGGTACATCATGAATCGTGTGAGGAATATGAGTGATCTAGATGGAATTTAACCCTCCTATATATTAGGAGTGATATCCATAGGCCTCTTGATTGAGTAGGACTATGAAATGCATGGCCATGCTCAAATATTGATTTGTTTCATATAGTCTACTCATTGATCAAGAAAACTCAGATTAAATTATGAAGAGTATGACACATTCCATGCCTCGAGTTTAATCTAGGATATAAGGTTAAAAGGATTAAATTACATTGAAACATTGGTCACGAAAAGGTTGTATCGAATCACCGATCTTATTATTATTTGGGTAGCAGTGATGCATTGCTAGATGCCGCTCACTGTTTATAATTTTATAATATGATTTTAAAATTATTGCCAACATAATAATAACCTATAGGGTCACACACTTAGAACGTAATTAAAAGGGAATTAATTTAAATTGTAAGTATTTTAAATATGTAAATATGATTGATAGTATTTAGAAATTACGAATTTAAATTAATAGGATAACTTGTATATATGTATATTAATTAAGTAAGACTTAATTAAAATATAATATATATAAATTCGGATTTTATTTTTCTATTTATTTTAGGTTTTAGTTAATTCCTATTAACTACTATATATATGATATATCAGTAGTCTAAAAGTCACGTAAGGAAAAACTAAAACCCTAGCCGCTTTCAGAAAGAGGCTAGAGAGAAAAATAGGTTAGAAATCCTGATCTTGGTGGCTAGTACCGCAGATCCCTTTCGCTGCAGATCGTGTGACGGTTCGCGGATCGTTCGTGTGGATACCGTAGAGACGTAGTCGCTGATTGCGTTGAAGATTCGAAGCCGTTCCAGAATTCCATCGTCTTCTCAACATCTCAGATAATCGGTAAAATAATCTAAACCTCTGATTAATCTGTTTTCGCATGGATCCTGTCTTAGGGTTTCAAAAAAATTTTAAATTTCGCTGCTTTCACTGTGTCGAAACCCTAACAATACAGTCCAACATTTAACATAAAAGGGACTGAAGAACTTGCCTGACGTCCAGTTATTTAAATTGTTAGTTCAAACCCTTAACTCGATCAACCTATGATCATAAAATAATCAAATAATAATTATTTATCCTCTTATGATATTAATTTAATTAATTAATATCATCTCTAGGCCAATTATTAATTTATATAGCCAATTATATTAACCTCATTTCTTAATATATTTATTTAACTTAATATTTAATGCCTTCATTACGGACAACCCGGCTCATTGGATAAAATTTAACATAATCAGTTGTCCGGATTTTCATTTATTCATTTTCTAACATTTAAACTCATTAGATTAATATTTAAAATATTTAAATATTAATCTCCAATATTTAATATTTTTACAAAAATATTAAATTTAATGCCCAAATATCATTTCTATATTTTTAGTATTTTTCTATAATTTTCTATGATTTTTAAACAATTTTTAAACATTTATTTTAATTAAAAACACTTTCTAAGGGCATTTATGTAATTTTCCGCAGTCAATGGGACAAAATTGGCATTAACAGAAAAGCTCAGGGGCTTATCCGTAATTTTGCGCGCCCTAGGGACCCATTCGGCATTTTCTGGAAAGGCTGAGGGCATTTCTGTAATTACCGCAACGTTAGGGACACGCTCGGTATTAATGGAATTGGCCAGGGCATTTCCGTAATTGACCGAGGACCAGGGCACGTTCGGTATTATCTAAGAAGACCAGGGGCACGCTGGTAATTTCCAGCCGTGCTGGTCGCTCGCGCCATGCGCGGCGACTGTTTCTGCCGACGTCCAAAACGACGTCGTTTCCCAGCTGTTCCAGAAATTCCTCGGCGCAATGCGCGGCTCCCCCTTCCGCGTGCCAAAAACGACGTCGTTTTTGGCCCGTGCTACTGAACTTTCGCGCAATGCGCGGACAGTTCCCGATTCCTCCTTCTTTCTCCAGCCGAACAGTGTATCAACTTATCACAAAAATTCACTATTTTAGCTCACTTTTTCACCACAAAATCATTCCAAAAATCATGAAATTAATAGATATACATCCTAAAATTATTAGGAATAATTATCTTAATAAATTTCTAATTTTCCACAAAATAAATTTATCCTCATAAATACATAATTGAATGAAATAACTTAATTTATACCTTCTAAAAATCATTTCTTGAAGCTTGTACTCCTTCCTTGATGGCACAAAACTTTCTCTTTCTTGGTGGTGGCTATGGTGTTGAGCGGTGGAGGGTGGTGGTGGAAGAAAAATGAGAGAGTTTTGCTTGTTTTAGCTTTTCTTTCTTTTTCTTTTCTTGTTTCTTTCTTTTTCCTTTTTATAACCCAAGTTGCTTAAAATTCTTGAAATGAAAAATCACTCCACCGACTTAGCAACCGGCTAATCCTCTCTCTCGAAAGTTCTACGAAAAAAATCATGCATGCAATTTAATTTTCTAATACATTACATAATTATAATGTGTAATAAATATTTTATATAATGTATATAAAATATTTATTTTAATTCACTAAAAATCATAATATGATTTATAAATAATATTAATACCTCTTTTGGGTACTTTTCACGACAAATTTTGTACACGCATAACGCCATGCATATAATTATATGAAGTAATTTATACCTCCAAAAATCATAAAATAATTCATATCACTTATAAAAATTATTTTCCATAATTTTTCACTTCATTTCTTGAACAACATGTTACATTAACATGTTCACGTTTCTAAAATATTATCCTTCATAAAAGTCATAATAATTTCATTATTCATAAATATAATTTTTAATAACTTAAAACATTCCTATTTCTAATTTATTATTCAATTTCTTTAATATTCATATTAATTTCTTTATATATAAATTATATAATTTAATATTATATAATTTATATAATTACATTCTCCTTTTAAATAATTTCTTAATTTCCTCCAACTTTATTCCATTTAATCACCTTATATAAATTACATAATTATTCTTATATAATTTATATAATTATTATTTTCTTCATACCTTATTTTAATTTCCTTATATAAATTATATAATTATTATTATATAATTTATATAATTACCTTTCCTTCTCAATTAATTTCTAAATTTCCACCATAAATCTTAATTAAATTTAAAATCCATAATTACAACTTTATTAACTTCCTCATTCGCTTTTCATTTAAAATTGGATTAATTTAATTATTAATCCCTTAATTTACATAATTAATAACATTTATAATTATCACTTAAACATATATATTTATATATATACAAATGTATATATATACATATCTAATTTAATATATTTCACATTATCACGTAACCCCAATTAAATCATAATTTCTGCATTTTCATAATAATTTAATTGTACAATTTATTGTACAATTACCTAAAATTCTTTCATTTCTCATAAATTGTTTTTAAACAATTTATTTACTTTTCAATTATTTTAATTCAACATACTTTATCATAATCTCTGTACAGATTTAATTTACTAATTAAATCTCATCACATACCTTAAATCACATAAAATAATAATTAATTTAAACAATCTTGATAATTTTATCAATTAAATTCTCATTTAATATTATTAAAGAAATCTTGAAAATTCGGATTCTCACATTCTTCCCCCCTTAACAGGATTCCGTCCTCGGAATCATAATTGCCGTAATATTTATACGAATTTCATTTATAGCACCTTGTCATACTTTTATCTTGATGAATAATAACTATTTCCATAATAAACATATCTTACCTCGTTAATTTCTATAACTCACATGGATAACCCCATAATGGTCATAACTGTTAGAATATTCAATTCTTAACTCAATTCATAATTCCTCTGCAATATTACATTTCATAATTCTTAATGCACTTATCAAAATAACTTCTCATTCTCTGAAAATTTTCTTTTCCTTAATCGCATTTACCCTTACTCAATCCACTTATTTCATACTCTTTCATGCACATCATTTATACCCTGCATATTCATCCTTCTCTTTTTAGTTCATATAATTCTTCTTCACATTTCATAAATCATTCTGTAATACCTTCATTATTCAATACTAGGCTTTAAATATTAATCTTTACTTAATTCATCATAATTCTTATTTGAATTTATTTTAAACTTCTGGGGTATCACATTCACCCTTCCTTCAAAAATTTCGTCCTCGAAATTTCTATAGATTGACATTTCATTCATTTAAAATATGCACATTTTCTTTGCATTTATTCCACATATCTTTCTTTCTTTCTTTTGATCATTGCACATTGCAATTTTCTAATCCATCATCTTTCATAATTTCTTTACTTCACAATTTATACTTTCATTATTCCTCACAATTAGAAAATACTATCACATCCTACCATCCAATCTTCATAAGAATAGAGGAATTCAAAATTTTTATTTTGGAAAAACTTTCATGATATGCTGAATGAACATTTATCCCGGTTTACAGTACTTCGCTCCCCGAGTACTTCATACTGCAAACCCTGACAGTGGATCAATCTGTCATTAAAGTGATGGATGTTTCACCATACATTGGCATGCCAGATGATCAGTCTGCAATGCCTGTGTCTTGCTATGCCAGGTGACCATTCGATCAACCTGCAATATTCTTAATCTTTTTGTTCATCTCAGCCTTAGGATTCATTCAAAAGTACTTTGATTGGTTATAACTTTCAAAGAATTATGAATTCAATAAATATTTTTCAAAATTTGTCTAGCTGAACCAAATAGCTTAGACTTGTATTTCTTCAACGCTTGTCTAGCTAGATCAATTAGCATAGACTAACTTTTAACAATTTATAATCCGCAGATTTTTTTCTTTAAAACATTCATCATGTCAAAATTTTTCAAAACGTCTAGTCGAGTCAAATGGTAAAGACTTATAGTTCTGACATACCTTCAAAAATCAAAATCATTTATGACTTCATGTTACCGTGTCATTTTGACAGCCCGTTGAGAATTCCGTCGTTAATAATTCCTACACCATAAATCATACTTTATGGTGTTGAATCATCTTATAACGAAATAGTACCGCACCGCCTCAACAACACGTTGAGCATTCCGTCATTCATCACATCTGCACCGGGCTAAAAGGTGCGTGGATGATTCTTTTGAAATACATTTTGATGTAAAAATATTTTTGTCTAGCTGATACAAGTAGCATAGACACTTTTTAAATCGCTTAAAAATTTCATTTATATTTTTCAAAGCACACACGTGCCAAAACAACTCGAGGCCAAAATTTTCGAAATCTAGCAAAGCTAGAAGAGTGGGAATATCCTAAATTCCCTAACATTTTAACACACCTGCCACCTTCGTTTCTTTCACTTAATTATATTATTCATTGCTAGGACTATTTTCATTTATCATATTAAAATTTCTATCTACTCCAACTTTTCTATACCCCCGTATAGTTCATCAAACTTGCCACATATTATGAGTCCAGGAACTTACCACAAGAATATGAGTTTTAAAAGCTTGTCCTAGCAATATGTAGTCTAAGAACAAATCAAAGACTATCCATATGCTGAGGGGCTCAACACATACCATACCAATATGAGTCATGGACTTACCATATGCATGAGTTTTAAGAACTCGTGCCTAAACTTAATATTATCTATTTATCAGAACCACTAGCGCGACTCTAACATTTCAATGATTATCACATAGTAACTAAGTAAACACAGATCCTCCGCCCATACAAAGGATTGTGCAACTCAGTCACCACATGAGTCCTCAATTGAAATTTCGTACTCAAGCTTTCTACCCCTTTATCATAACCTTTCTGTCATTCATGTCTCATCATTCTCTGAATTCTTCTTGTACTATTTTATAGTACCATATCTCTTTATAGCATCAAGCTATACCTTGTTGACCGTGAACAGGTCTTTCTATTATTTCACATTCTCACTTGATCCCATCATGACCTTGCTTTACAATCCATTCCTTTCTCGCTTCTCTTATCTTGTGATTGTATCGTAGTACGATCCTCTCGCTGTTCTTGATCATATTATTATGATCTCTTCCTATACGTTTTGGATTACCTTGTCTTATTTATTTCTTAAATCAGGTGTCCCCTGATTTTCTTTGAGATTCACCTTTGAATCATTTCAGATATTCTCTTTCAATTATGTTCTTAATTGAACTTATAAATTTTTCTTAATTCGTTTCATTCAAATCTTTCTTAACATCTTTATCTCTTCCTTATAATCTTATCTCTTCCATATTTCCTTTACATTAGCCAATATCTGAGATCCGTATTTCTTAACTTACATCTTTCTATCTTAATTTCCCCCATGTTCATCAAACTTATCACGTATTTGGACTCAGGAACTTACCATAATCATATGGTTGGAGAGCTTGTCCTAGTCAGGCCATAGTCGCCCATTCGCTAAAGGGGCTCCACCATATAATCATGAGTCACGAGTTTACCATACGCTTGAGTTTTCAGAACACTCAACTAACCGTACTTTTTCTTACGCTAGGTTATAGCCTAAGGTATCATTTACCTACGGTTTATAACCTCTGGCTCTGATACCAACTGTAACGACCCCAAAATTCGATCCAATTTATTACCTTAACTTTCATATTTGTTTAAAATTATATTCCTTACGTCCAAATTTCGGTTCGTTAATAAATCTTTAATCACCTTAATTGATCCATTAATTGATTTTAAAATTATCAATCACCAAAATTCTCATATAATTTTTTTTTTCTCGATTCAATCGTTGTATTAAGATATTTGAATATTTAAAATCCTTACATTCTGGATCCTAGTCCCTGGATCGCAACCTTAACTTTTTCCTTCTTTACAAACATCATACTGTTCAACATTTAAAATTTAATAATGATTATATCTTCACATTTGTTCGTTCAATCGTAATTCACAATTATACCATTTAATAAATCTTTATCGTAACAATCATCTTAAACAATCATAGTTCGCCCTGTAACTCTATTCGTCCTATCCAGACAAATTTGTAAATAGATACAATACATTCACATAAATTTTACCAATTCACCCACATTGAATCATGACATCGAAATTATAATAGTTACGTATCCAACCTTCTAGATAATTTATCTTTAGCACAATCTGATATTTCTGAAACTCATTTGTTTACCTGCAAAAGTTTATTTTAAGCAAGTAATGAGCACAACGGCTCAACAAGTTCAACAGTTTAAAATTTCACATAACACATACCTTAATATGCTTAGTGTGTGTCATATATCATGTGCTTGTGCTTCAAATATAGCAATATATCTCATACCGTTGCACAAAGAACACATTGTGGTCATAATAAACACGTATCACATAGCACATAATTTATATGCATTTAAAACAAGAATTACATATCATACAGTCCAACATTTAACATAAAAGGGACTGAAGAACTTGCCTGGCGTCCAGTTATTTAAATTGTTAGCTCAAACCCTTAACTCGAACAACCTATGATCATAAAATAATCAAATAATAATTATTTATCCTCTTATGATATTAATTTAATTAATTAATTTCATCTCTAGGCCAATTATTAATTTATATAGCCAATTATATTAACCTCATTTCTTAATATATTTATTTAACTTAATATTTAATGCCTTCATTACGGACAACCCGGCTCATTGGATAAAATTTAACATAATCAGTTGTCCGGATTTTCATTTATTCATTTTCTAACATTTAAACTCATTAGATTAATATTTAAAATATTTAAATATTAATCTCCAATATTTAATATTTTTACAAAAATATTAAATTTAATGCCCAAATATCATTTCTATATTTTTAGTATTTTTCTATAATTTTCTATGATTTTTAAACAATTTTTAAACATTTATTTTAATTAAAAACACTTTCTGAGGGCATTTATGTAATTTTCCGCAGTCAATGGGACAAAATTGGCATTAACAGAAAAGCTCAGGGGCTTATCCGTAATTTTGCGCGCCCTAGGGACCCATTCGGCATTTTCTGGAAAGGCTGAGGGCATTTATGTAATTAACGCAACGTTAGGGACACGCTCGGTATTAATGGAATTGGCCAGGGCATTTCCGTAATTGACCGAGGACCAGGGCACGTTCGGTATTATCTAAGAAGACTAGGGGCACGCTGGTAATTTCCAGCCGTGCCGGTCGCTCGCGCCATGCGCGGCGACTGTTTCTGCCGACGTCCAAAACGACGTCGTTTCCCAGCTATTCCAGAAATTCCTCCGCGCAATGCGCGGCTCCCCCTTCCGCGTGCCAAAAACGACGTCGTTTTTGGCCCGTGCTACTGAACTTTCGCGCAATGCGCGGACAGTTCCCGATTCCTCCTTCTTTCTCCAGCCGAACAGTGTATCAACTTATCACAAAAATTCACCATTTTAGCTCACTTTTTCACCACAAAATCATTCCAAAAATCATGAAATTAATAGATATACATCCTAAAATTATTAGGAATAATTATCTTAATAAATTTCTAATTTTCCACTAAATAAATTTATCCTCATAAATACATAATTGAATGAAATAACTTAATTTATACCTTCTAAAAATCCTTTCTTGAAGCTTGTACTCCTTCCTTGATGGCACAAAACTTTCTCTTTCTTGGTGGTGGCTATGGTGTTGAGCGGTGGAGGGTGGTGGTGGAAGAAAAATGAGAGAGTTTTGCTTGTTTTAGCTTTTCTTTCTTTTTCTTTTCTTGTTTCTTTCTTTTTCCTTTTTATAACCCAAGTTGCTTAAAATTCTTGAAATAAAAAATCACTCCACCGACTTAGCAACCGGCTAATCCTCTCTCTCGAAAGTTCTACGAAAAAAATCATGCATGCAATTTAATTTTCTAATACATTACATAATTATAATGTGTAATAAATATTTTATTTAATGTATATAAAATATTTATTTTAATTCACTAAAAATCATAATATGATTTATAAATAATATTAATACCTCTTTTGGGTACTTTTCTCGACAAATTTTGTACACGCATAACGCCATGCATATAATTATATGAGGTAATTTATACCTCCAAAAATCATTAAATAATTCATATCACTTATAAAAATTATTTTCCATAATTTTTCACTTCATTTCTTGAACAACATGTTACATTAACATGTTCACGTTTCTAAAATATTATCCTTCATAAAAGTCATAATAATTTCATTATTCATAAATATAATTTTTAATAACTTAAAACATTCCTATTTCTAATTTATTATTCAATTTCTTTAATATTCATATTAATTTCTTTATATATAAATTATATAATTTAATATTATATAATTTATATAATTACATTCTCCTTTTAAATAATTTCTTAATTTCCTCCAACTTTATTCCATTTAATCACCTTATATAAATTACATAATTATTCTTATATAATTTATATAATTATTATTTTCTTCATACCTTATTTTAATTTCCTTATATAAATTATATAATTATTATTATATAATTTATATAATTACCTTTCCTTCTCAATTAATTTCTAAATTTCCACCATAAATCTTAATTAAATTTAAAATCCATAATTACAACTTTATTAACTTCCTCATTCGCTTTTCATTTAAAATTGGATTAATTTAATTATTAATCCCTTAATTTACATAATTAATAACATTTATAATTATCACTTAAACATATATATTTATATATATACAAATGTATATATATATATATATCTAATTTAATATATTTCACATTATCACGTAACCCCAATTAAATCATAATTTCTGCATTTCCATAATAATTTAATTGTACAATTTATTGTACAATTACCTAAAATTCTTTCATTTCTCATAAATTGTTTTTAAAAAATTTATTTACTTTTCAATTATTTTAATTCAACATACTTTATCATAATCTCTGTACATATTTAATTTACTAATTAAATCTCATCACATACCTTAAATCACATAAAATAATAATTAATTTAAACAATCTTGATAATTTTATCAATTAAATTCTCATTTAATATTATTAAAGAAATCTTGAAAATTCGGATTCTCACATGCATTGAACTGCAACCTTAGTACACAAAGCCATCATTTATTATTCGGGTATTTTGGCGCTTAAGATGCCACGTATGCGTTACGTGGTGGTCAACACACATGTGGTATTCTGAGGCTCAATATTCATATTTTAAAAAAGTTTGGGGTTTAATTTGCGTTGATTGAGATTAAGAGACTCAAAATTCAAATCACAAAGTGTTGTTCATTGCATTGACTTATTTTCCTTGTTCATGTGTATATGGACTAGATAACTTGACCTAATACCTAAATTGTATTATGTTGTTGTTTTACAATAATTTACTCCTGAACCTGTAATACTAATCTATACAACTAGGCCTGAGAGTGTAGAGAAAACTTTGAAACATTTTTACCGTGCAAGTATAAACAAATTAAAAGGAAAAGAAGTAGAGCTTTTATTAACAATTTTGTCAGAAAATAATGGGGCCTTGTGTGATCTGGTATAGTATTTAAAAATTTAAAAATTTGAATTGTTTTATTTATTTTGAAACTTAAGATATATTCTTAAACGTAAAATGTATATTTATTTATTTATTAATTTTAAGATATCTTAAAAGAATATGCGAAAGCATACTGCAATTCATAAATATTAATGATAATAGCAATTATATTACCTAAACGAGTAGGTTGGCCTTAATAATAATTTTGAGAGACAGCGGACAAGGGAATATATATTGGTGGGGGGCATGACCGCCGAATGACCCCAAATTACGTGTTTACAAAGTTATAAACTACCAAAAAAGACAAAATTATTGCATCTCCTCCCCTCTAGGGGTTTAATGGTAAAAAATTAAATTAGTATGGATCTCAAATTATCAAAAAATTAAGAACAAGTATATTATCGGTACCGATTTTTCGATTCATACCGAATAATAATATATATAATAATAAATAATAATTAAATAAAAAAAATATTATATATTTATAAAAATTTTAATAAAAAACTTCTTTTTTATATATTTAATTATTAATATTATTATTATATTATTAATTTTGACTTTTTGGGTATTTCGGCATTTACTGAATTCGAATTTTTTCATACCACCACCGATATTAAAAATTGTAAAAATACTGAAAAATGGATACCGTAAAAAACCAATACCGATCACTAGGCAATGCAGCATTGTGTTGGATGGGTAGGCCTCTACGATATCCGCTGCAATAGTAAGCTTGCGAATGAAAGATTTTTAACTTTTGAATTTAAACAACTTCCTAATAATTCTGTCTCTCTCTTCTTTTAACTTTTTATGCTGACAATTTATACTATCCTTTTATCTTTTTTTATTTTATTTTAATAACGGCCACTGAATTTTAACTTCTCACTGAGAAATATTTTTTAACATTTAACTTTATAGCTTGTGCAATAAAAAAAATATTTATCATTAGATTATAACTTTTGATATATTATACTTTTATTTTTATTTAAAATGAATATAACAATTATTCAGATAATTATTTAGAATTAGTTTAAATTACGCCTATATTTAAGCAACCTGATTAAGATTCAACTTCATTTTCAACTCGAATTTGAATTCGTTTTAAGTATATTATCTCATTTTAATTTTTAAATTTTAATCCTCAAAATCTAAAAATAAAAAAAAATTAATATAATTTATGAAAGTTATAAGTGAAAAACAACAAGCATGTAATTAATGATATTTTAAAATTAATTGAATTTAAATTAAAAACTGCAAAAACCAACTTTAAAAGTCAAGTTAAGATGAAATTATGTGCCCATTTAACATTAATTGACAAAATGGTGGAGTGTGGTACGATAAGACGAATTACTTATAGATTTAGATTTTTTTGACATAATTACCTTCATAAGGAAGTTAAAATAGCTTTAATTATATAATTATAAAAATACTTTGAAATAAATAAAAAGACAAGGTATAAATTGCAAAAATAAAATATAAGTGCATAATATTTAAATATAAAATTTATCTTAATTATTAAAAATATAACATCTATTTTAGTTATTAAAAAATAAAATATAATATTAAAATTTATGTCATATGTTATATTTTAATGATTGAGATAAATATATTATCTAATTTTGTGTTTCTAAACGTACTGGATTGCAAATTGCAGTTTTAATCTCTGTGAAATTAAACGTGGATCCACTGGATGGGCCCCACCATTCAATCATAACAAAACTTGACGGCTGATACCCACGCGCCATATCTGCAAGTGATAGTCAACATGTATCAACGGAAGTAAATTAGTGCAAAGGAAAGAAAGGGCCTATTTGAGGGACAGACCTAGATCCTTCCCCCACGCAAGCACCCCGTCCGTGTCCGACCAATCTTTGTTGTTTATAACTTCAAAGGACAGATATAAGTACTGACAATGGAGTGGATATTAAGGGATATAGTCCGGGAACTTATATACGAATAATTATTCATTAATTTTGAGATATCTATTATTTATATACTATCACTCTAATATATAAAATAAAATAATTTATTTTAAATATTAAAATAATAATATATAAATAATATAGAGTATCATATGACAAATATTTTAAAAAAACTTAATATTTTTTTTTCATACCCATCTCATTAATTAATAGAGAGAGTCATCTCTCGAATTTAATTCGATCTCAACATAAAATTTTATGTTTGTTTGCGTCTAGTTTATTCAATTATTTTTTTAAATTATTTTTTTAATATTATTTTGTACAATTATTTCTAATTTAAAATTAAATAACATATAATATTTTTATTATTAGCAACATATTATATTATAAATGTTATAAATTTATAATAAAATAATTTAAGTAAATACATAATTATATATATACAAAATATTAATTTTAAAAAAATTGCATATATATATATATATATATATATATATATATATATATATATATATATATATATATATATAATCAGGTCGAGGGCGAGAATGAGAGAGCATGGTTTTCAAACTCGGATCGATCATCACATCGAAAAGGGTATCGGATGGATGAATCACTAGTTCAACTAGCGGTCGAATCATTGTTGAAGTGGTGATATCATAAATCTATATAAAAAATATATTATTAGTAATTAATAATTTTTTAAAACATCTATTTTTTGTAAACTAAAAAATAATGAAATTATGTTATAAAATTATTAAAAGTATCTAATTTTAAAAATAAAAATATTTTTATATCAACAAAATATTTAAAAATACTTTAAAACTAGTTTACTGGATCAACTTAACCGATTTTATTAGTTGAACCACCAATTCGACCGGTGGTCTGTACTTATCTAACAAAGAAAGCCAACTACATTGCATTTATAACAATTAGTCATAATAATGAATAATTGTGAATTATTGTTAAATAATTGAATTGATAAAGTTATTTATTTTTATTATAATAAATTATATAAAGTTATTTGTTTTTATATATAAAGTTAATTGATTTATATAAAGTTAGTTGTTTTATATATAAAGTAAATTGAATGGTATAGATTAAAGATGATCTTTAAATGAATGGTTTAGATTAAGGAAATCTTAAAAGATGAAATGAGTGGTATAGATTAAACATTATCTTGAAATATACGGTTTGGATTAAATTAGGAAATCTTGGTTTATTATAAGATTTTTGGCTATAAATAGAGGCCTTAACTTAAGGACTTTTCATAAAAACTTCCTTGCTTATTATTTCTTTCACTCTCCAAATATTTCTTTGTATAAGTTCTCTTTGAGTGTGCTAAAGTCATCTTGAGTATTTGTGAAGATCTGTAAGTATACGAGTACTGACCAAGTAAGTCTTTTTATAAAAGTTATATAAGTAACCACACACATCACACGGTGTTTATAAATCTTCCTTTAGAAGACTCTTCCTTTAGAAGATTTATTTTGAAATATTAACTTCTTCAAAAACTATATTGAAGTTATTCTACTTTATTCTATTAAATCATTTTTGATGATTTTATACGAATTAGTATACACCATGAAATTATATATGGCAATTACTAATTAAATTATAAAAATATAGGTTGATCAACTTCATATCCAGTCACGTGTTAAGGTAAGGGATACCATCTTTTTCATCTTTCATTATTCAAACTTACTACGGTAAGGGATTATCATTATTTAATTCTCGAAAATAATATCGTTTTTTTTTTCTTACTCATAAGATGTGTCATTTATTTTCATGTATTAATTTGTGGGAATAACCTGACTACGCGGACTACTGCATGTTTGGTGAATAACCCTTCGTATTCATTCCTTACTAATTTCCGGGAATAACCTGACTACACGGACTACCGCATGTTTGGTTAATAACATTTCGTATTCATTCTTTATTAATCTCTGAGAATAACTTGGCTACGCGGACTACCGCATGTTTGGTGAATTACTCTTCGTATTCATTTCTTATTTGTCTCTTGTGGAAATAATTTGTTTACACGAATTATCGCATGATACTTTTATTCCATATTCGTTTGTAATATCATTTTCTTTCATATTCGTAAGTAATATTATTTTCTTTTATACTCGTAAGGGATATTATCTTTTTCATCTTTCATTATTCAAACTTACTATGGTAAGGGTTATTACTCTTTTCATACTCTTAAATTTGGTGCTCACACAATAATACATTCAAACACCTCTAAACAACATATAATACTAATGCGAAAATAAATAAACATAAGTTGTTCATTATAAAAGGTTCACTATGGTCCCAAGGTCTATTACCTTATACAAAATACACCATGAATACATTATTAATACAAATATGGATCATAATTTACAAAACAGAATAGTAATATCAAACTATTCCTAAAGCTTGCTCTCACCCTTGTCCTTTTTGGAATGCTCAGGCTTAAATGCAATTAGTTCAAGATATATAGCAAGAGTGAGCAACTACTATGCTCAACAAGTTTAAAATAATTAATAAAGGCATATCATGAATACATTGCAAATGAAATGAAGTCGTCAACAATTGAAGGTAGTTGATGAATTTACTGATAGAATAATCAAAGTTCATACAAAGACATGAAGAATGATTATTTACTGTTGAGTGATCCAACCGACCGTGAACATTGACAAGGAATTAGTCATTTGAATAGCCCTTTTATAATTAAGTTTGTACTCAAGAGGATCTGCCGCTTGTACACCATGTGTATGCATACCATTAAAACTTTGAACGTTGTTGGGTATTTTCTATATGAATATATGTGTACAAGTATACACGGTCAACAAGTAATAAAGTGATAAAGTAGAGTGTCGAACTCACAGAAAATTAAATAATAATAATTACCAAATATTAATTTTATATCAACTTAATTTTATTTAAACAATCATAATTTAATTAATAAAATAAAACTAATTAAAATTAACAACTAAATTAAACTAATGAAAAGAATTAAATCAGAATTAAAATACTTAATATCACAAGTTCTCCCAATGCTTCATTTAAATCTCTTCACTCACTTTTTAATTAATTAATTATATTAAATTATTAACCGAGAATTCTTTATAGTATTGATATGCACCTTTCGATGATCATATAAATAATTTTCTTTAAATTAGACACAAAGGCAACATAATTAAAGAAAGCACCATAATTAACTAACTTATTATATCTCTATGTGAATTACAATTAAAAAGAATTTTAAAGCACCCTAATATCCCCAAACTTAAACTTTTGTTTACCCTCAAGCAAAACAAAAACAAAACTAAGATTCTACTAACTCAATAACTCAAGTAATGAATCAATATGAATTTCAACTTTAGCCTCAAATATTTTTAAATGATAACTCAAAAAAAAATTAAAATTATACATAGCTCAAACTTTTAACATATTTATTAATCTTACTCTACTTAAGACCCTTCGTGTGTGTGTCAATCCAAATGTATTAAACTAATTTAAACTCAAATAAATTTATGCAATTAAATGCCTCATAAAAGATATTACACAATAAAAGAATTACAAATCAAAATCTATAACTCACTTTTCATACCACTCTTTTCTAATAAAGACAAATATAAATTAAAGGATCAAAAGGTTTATTTTCACATTACATACACTAGAATCATTTTCTTTTTAAGTTCACCACATTCCTTTCCATTCATTCATCATAAGTGAATGCATTTTATGCTCCATCTCACACTCTTTTTTTATGTCCACGAGTGCGTTTTACGCTCCATCTCGTTTTCTTTACATGTTTATGAGTGAGTGTATTTTACGTTGTATCTCAACTCACCATATGACTATTAATTCAACTTAGAAAATATTAATTCTTCAAACAATCATAGAACAATGTACCTAAATTATCTCCTTCAAATTATATTTTGCATAATATTTCACTTCAAATTATGATCAAATAAGTTATAGAATTCATAAATATCTGTCATAAGCAATTAAACATATAAACCTTCTCTAAGTTAAAACTAACTCAACACAAATTGATATGAGTGCATAAAAATAAAAAATCTTAAATAAAATAATAACCAATAAAAAGCCAAAATTCAGACTAACAAAAATTTATCTATTTTCAAAAGTTATTAATTAAAAATCAAAATTTTTATCATCAACCAAAAAATTAATTCAAAATTTTCAATTGCCCAACTGACTCAACCTAAAAACTAAGTTATCCCATTTTCGTAGGAAACGCGATTGCACTTAGCATGTGCAATAAGTCTTTAAATCTCAAGGTTACCACAAGTGGATGAGTAGTGTCTCATGAGGATTTGCAGTGAATTTACCCACAAAATTTCAAAATTTAAACTAAAATAAAATCTAAAAATTTTTAAAACTAAAAATTTTTATTTTAAAATTTACCCACACCCCGAAACTTAAAATAGACATTGTGCTCAATGTATAAAATAAAATTAAATTAAAAACAAAAGACTCCCCTAAATATGTAGCATTTTCTCCTCGTCGTCTGCTAAGTTTGGAATGCATTGAATAAACATGAAACAAAACAAAAATAAAATATTAAAACAAATAATAAAAACTAAAATTTACTACTAAAAGAAATCTACTAAAAATTAAAATTAAAATTAAAACTTGGATTGCCTCTCAATAAACGCTTATTTTAAAGTCTCAGTCTGACTACTCTCTTTTATCTCAATTAGGCTTAATCGCAAAAATTGTCTTTTCATGTCTCCTCTTTATCCTTTCTTTGATTTCCATGGCATCCTTGAAAGATTGCGAATCACTCCCAAACTTGAATTCATCTGAGCTATTTACTTTAACAAAATCAACCTGATAGTACTCCTCAAAATTCTAAAATTGTTGCACGAAAGACATAGTCAAAATTAATTCAAAATTTTTGATTGCCCAACTGACTCAACCTAAAAACTAAGTTATCCCATTTTCGTAGGAAACGCGATTGCACTTAGCATGTGCACTAAGTCTTTAAATCTCAAGGTTACCACAAGTGGATGAGTAGTGTCTCATGAGGATTTGCAGTGAATTTACCCACAAAATTCCAAAATTTAAACTAAAATAAAATCTAAAAATTTTTAAAACTAAAAATTTTTATTTTAAAATTTACCCACACCCCGAAACTTAAAATAGACATTGTGCTCAATGTATAAAATAAAATTAAATTAAAAACAAAAGACTCACCTAAATATGTAGCATTTTCTCCTCGTCGTCTGCTAAGTTTGGAATGCATTGAATAAACATGAAACAAAACAAAAATAAAATATTAAAACAAATAATAAAAACTAAAATTTACTACTAAAAGAAATCTACTAAAAATTAAAATTAAAACTTGGATTGCCTCTCAATAAGCGCTTATTTTAAAGTCTCAGTCTGACTACTCTCTTTTATCTCAATTAGGCTTAATCGCAAAAATTGTCCTTTCATGTCTCCTCTTTATCCTTTCTTTGATTTCCATGGCATCCTTGAAAGATTGCGAATCACTCCCAAACTTGAATTCATCTGAGCTATTTACTTTAACAAAATCAACCTGATGGTACTCCTCAAAATTCTAAAATTGTTGCACGAAAGACATAGTCAAAATTTTCATACTACCATTCGAGCTTACAACTTTATCATCCTCATTCTTCTTTTCTTCTTTCAAAACCTTGCTCCTCTTATTTTTAACCTCATCTAAACGAGACCTCTTTAGATTTAATCTTTCAGCCACGTGTAACTCCTTACCATTCTTTAATGCATCTGCCTCGCACAACTTTTTATATGCTAGGAAACGTATTACGAAGGCAACTGTTGACTAGATTGACAAATTGTTTCCTTCGAATCTCATCCTTTTTCCTTTGAATCTCCATCTCACCCATTCGAATTTCCCAATCTCATATTGATTCTTCAATGTTTTTCCTACTCATCTCGATATTCTCTGTAAAGTTTGCAAGAATTTTCTCCAAATTTAATTTTTTTCTCTTGCTGCGGTGGAGGTTGTTGATACGAGATTTCATATGACCGAGGTTGATACGAAAATTTTGACAAGTATGATGAATTGGGAGCAAAATATTCTTGATTATTCACTCTTATCTCAGTTCACTCTAAAAACCTATCAAGAATTTCCTCCAAATTAAATTTCTGCTCTTATTACTGTGGAGGTGGGTATTAAAAATCCTGATGATATGATATTTCTGAAGCATAGATTTGGTCTTAATTGTTATTCCATGAATTGCTCGGATGCTCTTGCCAACCCGAATGATAATAGTTTGGGGTATAACTAAGCTGATGTTGATAGTAACCATTCTGAATGGAATGATTTTCAAGAGCGTCAATTTTTCTTTCAAGCTCCGCAAACTATGCATTCAATTGGTCAGTTATTTCTGCCACACTTGGTTGAATCATCCTCTCAAAAGATCATTGATAATCAAATCCAGCCATTGTACCTGGAAAAAAAATTAGAAATAAAAATAAATAAATAAATAAAAGTATACAAGTTTAAATTAAAACTAATTTGACTAAAATTAATATTGGCAAAAATTATTAAATTAATTTCCCAACAATGACGCTAAAAACTTGTTAGGTATTTTTTATATGAATATATTCGTGTAAGTATACACGGTCAACAAGCAATATACTAGTAAGTAGAGTATCGTTCCCACAGATAATTAAATAATAATAATTATTATCAAATACTAATTTTATATCAAATTAATTCTATTTAAACAATCAAATTTAAACTGTAAAATTAAATCTAATTAAAATTAACAACTAATTAAACTAATAACAAGGATTAAAATCAGATTTTAAAGACTTAAGATCATAATTTTTTTCAATGCTTCATTTAAATCCCTTCATTCCCTTTTTAATTAATTAATTATATAGAATTATTAATCGAGAATTCTTTATATTATTTATATGCTTCTTCTGATAGACATATAAACAAATCCTTCAAAATTTGACTCTAAGACAACATAATTAACAAGGAACACCCTAATTAATTAGATCACTATATTCCAATGTGAAACATGTCAATTAAGATTTTAAGTCCAAATTCTCTTTAAGGTTGCAAAAGACATATAAGTATATTCCTATCCTATATACTAATCATATTAACCCACTATAGATTATATGAACATATGTTATTATACCCATATCTTAACCTATACTCCATCTCCCAATTTTGTATAGATTATCACGATAATTGTTGATCAAAAAATTAAACATTAATGCTCAAGATATGATAAATAATCCATAAATAATTAACAATAATTAAAAAGAAAATAAATTAATATAAATTACACATTGGGTTCCTTTGTAATCTTAATATAAAATTAATCCATAACTGAAAAAGAAATCAACATCAATAAATAATCCATCATGTTCAGAATACAAGAATAAAAAGAAAAGATAGAGAAAATAATTCTATAATTGAAGCGCTTGATCTCCACTTTGGCTTTGAATCCTTACAATCCTTTGCTTGATTCATTCTTCAGATCTTCAATTAATCATTCGTTTACTTTATTCTACTCTTATCTATGTTAGATCTATGTTCATTCTATGTTAAACTCATCTAAAATATGTGTTTTGATATGTATTTATAGGATACATAACAAATTCATAACATATATGGACAACTCAATCTAATTTGGAGTCAAAAACGCGTCCAACTAAAGTTTTGGCCCGATCACCAATGCCCTGGCGTTGTTCTGGAGCGCCCCAGCAATGAACACACTAATTTGAATGCCCCAACGCTCAAGATACATTGGAATTTGGACCCCGACCCTTAACCACTTTCTGTTCTGACGTCTTTTGGTAAAATAGCTATAACTTTCTCGTACGAACTCCGATTGAGATGATCCAAGATGTTTCAGAAATCTAAGAAGTAGATCTACAACTTTCATATTTTAGGATTTAAAAAATTATGAGCATATCAAAGTCAAAATAGGCTTGAAGTGACATACTACGTAATTGGAAAGTTGAAAATACAAGCATAACAACTCTAAACTTTGATCCGCCAAGCCTTTACTCTAATTCCTATAAAATAATATCAAAACACATAAAACTAATATAAACTACTTAAGAACTCACAAAATATTAAGTTAAGATAGTCAATACATAGGTATAAAACTCACTTATCAAACATGTCAGACAAACGACACTTATAATCCCTTATTTAGGGTTTGTTCTCTCAGTACAAGATTTCTGCACCAATTATTGATTTGTATAGCTTTTAAAAATATTAACTTTATATGTCTAGCTGGAACAAATGGCATAGACTATTTCTTGAATAGTTCATATAATGAAGAACTTTAAATAATTTACAGTTCAATAATAGAACAGTATTTCAAATGCACAAAGTGCGGATATCAATGATTTGCATTTATGTGGAGTAATTAATAATACATTAAACCACTAACATGCTTGAAAATAATAATTCAAGTTTAAGTTAGGAAACTTGCCTCAGTCGTAGACTATAACTTACACGACTTAAATTACTGTCCTTGAAAGACCTAGTATTAAACACGTTTATCTATCAATTAGTAACGCACATAGGATTTCATATATCACTATCAAACAAACTGCCACGTAAGCACATAATTTCCTATTTAGCAACACGTAGCTTATAAGATAATATTATCACACTTGGATAATATCTTAATTACCTAATAATATTATTATAATATTAATAATATGAAATTCACTTACTAATATTATTAGTTAATTAATAACATTTTAATTGATCACTACTATTATTAATTCTCTGATAATATTTAACCATGTATTGTTATTATTAATCATTTAATAATAACTTATCAATTACTATTATTATTATTCTTCCTTTAATAATAATTTAATCACTTACTATTATTATTAATATTAATTATTTAGTAATAATTTAATCATTACCTTTATGTATTATTTAATAAAATTAAATAATACATAATTATTTATGCTATTATCTTCATTTCTCTTAAGTCAAGTGTAATTATCAAAAATACCTCCTTGATTTATTATTTTTATATCTCTTGGATATTTTTATTTTAATTTTTGAACTTCATTTACTATTTTTCAATAGGCAAATTTTGTCCGGAATTTTTTATAATTATTAAAAATCTATTTTTTATCTAAAAATTCTAAAATTTATATGGTATCTTCCTTCCACCATATACTATTCCCAGTACAAATTTCATAATTTTCTGAGTTATACATTTTAAGTTATAGCACTCATATCTTTTTAAAACTTGAAAAATCGTTGGGTCATAAGTCAATCATCTAAAGTCGGATGGAGCTAATATTTGGAAATTGGCTAATATATACCATATAATATCATGTGTAAAATGGATGGAGTTTTTAGAGTAAGAAAAGTGGCCAAAATAGCCATCACAAAATTCTAGACAGTAGGTTTTCCAGATATTTTCGGCAGGAACTGTTTTACTAGAAAAATCACCAAAAATAGTTTGCTTAATATTTTTCAGTCGTTTCACTTGAAAAATCTTTTTATATTATAGTACTAACACCCAAAATTGACGAATCATGAATACGACTTACGGAACATGAACAGTAACTCCGGGAACGGACTGTCCAGTTTAAGGGTTTTCCAGCGAAAATCGATTTCATGTTTTGATCAAACTTTCTAACATAAAAGCACACCAATACACAATTTAAGTAAATTAAATCCTAGATCTATCCTTCGAACATAGATCTAGACATAATGGTTTTGAATTTTTTTTTTCTACCTTAGAAATCATATAAAGCACAATAAAAACTTCAAAACTAAGGGTTTAAGTGTTTTTATACCTCATAGACTTGTGTGCTCTTTTTCTAGTATTTCCAAAGTAGGAGATGAAACTAGAGGACATTCAACACCACCACCTAGCTGCCTAACCACTCTCTCACAAGCCTTCTTGATATTTCTTTAATGAACTCACAAGAACACCAAGTGTTTTCTATTTTCTCTACTTGAAGCTCTCAACTTCTATCTATTTTTCTCTCTAGAATTTTTCCAAATGAACTAACCTCTTGCAAGAGTTGGGTGAAGATCTTTATATAAACATTCCTTAAGCATGATTACCCCCTCCTAATAGTCTTATTAACTTAATCAAATCAAAGAAACTAGATCCATTTTTTTTTGGAATTTTGTACAAGTTTGGGAGTGAATTGAGGGGGTGTGTTTTCTATGCACTTTTTGACCTTTGCACCCACCTAGATTCCCCCCCCCCCCTAACGTGTCGGCCAATCACCCCTATTTCCACCCAATTTTGATTTATTTTTAATTGCCAACTTGGTTCACACACACACACACACACACACACACACACACACACACACACATATATATATATATATATATATATATATATATATATATATATATATATATAATGGGTCATCTTTTGGGCTACTAAATAAATCCATCTTGTGCTCAAATAATTTAATCCTTGGGCCACCTATATGGCTTGCCATATTTACCAATGTTGGGCCAATTAAATTATTTATATGACCAAATACAAGTCCACTAGCAATTAAATTAAATTGGGCTTGTTTAAAAAATAAATTCGACTAGTCCACTATTAATTATATAACTAGTTGGACTATTAATTTCCATTAATAACATTTTCACATAAATATTAATTAATAACCACATTAATTAATTTACATTATCCAATTATACTTGCTAGGAATCAAGTTAATTGAATTATTACATAACTTACTAATCTTATCAAGGATTTGATATTAAATACCCTAGGTTGATCCATTAATTTAAATAACTCATTAAGTGGGCCTTCCTTTAATTATTTGCCACATAAGTAAGTAAATTTGACTATCACTCATTGATTTAATTAATTCACAAAATTTAATTCATCGACAATTAATTTCATTAACATAGGTTAAAATATTTGTTGTTATTACATTCTCTCTCCCTTATAAGAATTCCCTCCCTAGAATTTTAACATAAGATTACTCAAAAAGATGTGGGTAGTTCCTCCTCATCTTTTCTTTCAGTTCCCACGTAGCTTCCTCAATTGTGTGATTTCTCTAAAGTACCTTGACCGAATGTTTAACCTTATTCCTTAGCGTCTGCCCCTTCCTATCTAGTATCTGGACAGAAATTTCCTCGTATGATAAATCTTTCTCCACTTGAATCAGTTCATAGGATATCACATGCTTGTGGTCAAGTTTATATGGCCACAACACTAAAACATGAAACACGTTGTGAATGTACTCCAGTTAAGGAGGTAAAGCTACCTCGTACACCACTTCACCCACTCGTTTTAGAACTTCAAATGGTCCTACGAATCTCGGGCTCAGTTTTTCTTTCTTGCCAAACCTTATCTTCCCTTTTCCAGGGAGATACTTTTAAAAACATAAAATTGCCAACTTTAAAGTCTTGCTTTTGATGATGCAAATTGGGATACATCTTTTGACGATCCTGAGCTGCTACTAGATGAACTCTTATTACATTAATAACATCACGGTCTGCTGTACCATTTTAGGTCATAATATTCTTCGTTCACCAACTTCGTCCCAACAAAATGGCGTGCAACATTTTCTCTCATATAATGCTTCATACGACGGCATGCCAATACTAGTATAGTAACTGTTGTTGTATGAGAACTCCACCAAAGGTTCTCAACTACGTTTCAAATCCACGACGACTACCCTAAGCATGTCTTCAAATGTTTGAATCGTTTGTTCACTCTAGCTATCAGTTTGAGGATGATACGTCATACTTAACCTTAATTGCGTTCCCAATATTTCCTATAAGTTTCTCCAAAAATTTGACGTGAAGCGTGGATCTCTGTCAAATACAATAGATACCGGCACTCCATGTCGTGACACAATCTCCTTTATATATTACTTTGACAATTGCTCCAGATTGTACCTTATCTTAATCAGTAGAAAATGTGCAGATTTGGTTAAACGATCAACGGTCACCCTGATTGCGTCGTAACCCTTTTGCATTGGTGGAAGCCCAGTCACAAAATAAATCGTGATGTGCTCCCATTTCCATTTTAAAATCTCCAATGGTTGCAACAGCCCGCCCAATTTCTGATGCTCTACTTTAACCATCTGACATGTCAAACATCGCCCAACACATTTCGCAACCTCCCTCTTCATGTTCAGCCACCAGAAGTGCTGACGTAAATATTGATACATTTTCGTACTACCTGGATGTATCAAGTATCTCGTGCTATAGGCTTCTTATAGAATTTCCTCTCTCAATTCTGGAATCCATGGTACTCAAACTATTCCCTCAAATCTGATTAGTCCAGTGCCATCCACTTTGTATTTTAACTCCCATCCTTCATATAGTCGTTTCTTGATGTTAATACATTCTTCATCCCCCTTCTTGAGCCTCCTTTATCTTGTTTAATAAAGTCGGACTCACCTCCACTGCGAATAATTTCTCATCTGACTCCTCCGAATACTTGACCTCCAACTCTAATCTTTCCATATCTTTTATTAACTCCTCTTGAGTTGTCAACACCAACAACTTCTCCCTGCCCTTTCTACTTAGAGCATCAGCTACAATATTAGCTTTACTGAGATGGTATAGAATCTCATAATCGTAGTCTTTGATCAACTCTAAGCGCCTCATCTGCCTCATATTTAGCTACTTTTAAATGAAGATATACTTCAAATTTTCGTGGTCTGTGTATATCTTGCACTTTTCTCCGTACAGATAGTGCCTCCAGATTTTCAGTGCGAACACTACCACTGCTAACTCCAGGTCATGAGTTAGATATCCCTTCTCATAGTCCTTTAATTATCGTGAAATGTACGCAATGAGCTTGCCATGTTGCATCGGTACACATCCAAGTCCCTTGTGTAATGCATCATTGTACACCACAAATCCCCCCGTATCGTCTAGTAAGGATAACACAGGTGTTTCACTAAGTCTATTTTTCAGTTCTAAGAAACTTGTTTCACACTTCTCCGTCCATACATACTTAACTGTCTTCCTTGTCAAATTTGTCAATGGCGTCACTAACTTTGAAAAATCCTGAATAAACCTTCTGTAGTAACCTGTTAACCCCAAGAAATTCCTTACTTCTGTCGGCATCTTTGGTTGTTCCTAATTTATAACTGCCTCCACTTTTGTTGGATCTACCGAAACACCAGTTTTATCAATTACATGCCCCAAAAATTGCACCCTTTGTAGCCAAAATTCACACTTGAAAAACTTTGCGAATAATTTCTCATTTCTCAGCATCTCCAATATTACCCTCAAATATTCGGTGTGCTCCTTCTCCATTTTTGAATAAACCAAAATGTCATCTATGAACACAACAACAAACTTGTCTAAGTAATGCTTAAATACTCTGTTCATCATGTCCATAAATGTTGCTGGCACGTTCGTCAGACCAAACGACATCACCAGAAACTTAAAGTTACCGTATCGAGTCTTGAATGTTGTCTTCAGTATGTCCTTTCCTCTCACCTTCAGCTAGTGATACCCTGTCCTCAAGCCAATCTTCGAAAAGTACTTCACTCCCTTTAATTAATCAAAAAGATCGTATATCATGGGTAACGGGTACTTGTTCTTAATCGTAACCTTGTTCAACTCTCGATAGTCAATATAAAGTCTTAATGATCCATCTTTCTTCTTTACAAATAATATCGGCGCTCCCTATAGAGATATGCTCAGTCGAATATATCCCTTCTCCAATAATTCATGTAATTGTACCATTAATTTCTTCATTTCTATTGGAGTCATCATGTATGGTGCTTTTGATATTAATGTTATCCCTGGTACTATGTCAATTACAAATTCCACTTCTCTATCCGGCAATAAACCTGACAACTCATTTGGGAAAACATCTGAGAATTCCCTTACCATATGTATCTGTCCTACTTCTCCCCCTACTCTCTGAGTATTAACCATGTAAGCCAGATAACCTATGCAACCCTTTCTCAGTAATCTCTTTGCTTGTATCATCGTCAGTCAACAAGATTATCTTAGTGATTTACTCCCATAAAACACCACATTTGACTTATTTGGAGTCCTCAGGCTTATACTCTTCTTTTGGCAGTCAATCATCGCTCCGTGTTTAAATAGTCAGTCCATCCCAAGGATTACGTCAAATTCTCCTAATCAAATCGGGATTAAGTTCACACACAATTTGTATTCTCTTATTTCAACATAGCAATTCCTATGAATGTATTATATAGGGATCACCTCCTTGTTTGTTACTTCTACATTCATAGGGCGTTCTAATTTCTCACGAGGAAATTTTAACCGTTTAGCAAATTCATTCGACCTAAACGAACAGGTAGCACCCGAATCAAATAATACGTATGCATTAATATTATTGATCGGAATAATACCTGACACCACATCCTTAGACTCCATTGCATCTTGTACAATCATGTTGAAGGTGCGTACCACTAGCCTGTTCTGCTGTGTTGGCCCTCCGATAGTCAGCTTGCGGTTGTTCCCTTGATTAGCAATGTTGGAATTGCTCTTCCTTTTCGGAAAATCTATCTTCTAATGGTCTAAAGTGCCACAAGAAAAATAATCTCACGTTTTTCTTTCGGGCATTGTGGAGCAAAGTATCCCCGCTGTCCACAGTTAAAACAAACTCTTTATCTCCTCACGCACTCCCAGAATGATTCTTCCCACATTTTTTCGCACTTGTTTCCTTTCTTTGTTTTAACTCCTTGCTTGTTCCCAGAACTCTGATTATCGTTCCGCTTTCTCTTTTGAGGATTGCTTCCTCCACTACTGTTTCCTTCTCTATGCCCATCATGACTCTTCTTCTTGTTCTAGTCCTGGTTGTACTTAGTTAAGGCATCATTTCCCCCTTCAGTAATAATGGTTTTCTCAAGTAGGGAAGAAAACGTGTTAATTTGCAAAACCACGACCTTTTTATAAACCCAAGGTTTTAGTCCCTGTTCGAATCTTCTTGTTCTCCTGATTTCAGTGTGTACTTGGTTTGGCACAAACCTGACCAACTCATTAAACTTTGTAGCGTAGTCAGCGACTATCATATTCCCTTGCTTCATGTAACGACCCCGAAATTCGACCCACTTTATTACCTTGAATCTTGTACTTATTATACATTATCTTCCTTACGTCCAAATTTCGGTTCGTTAATAAATCTTCAATCTCCTTATTTAACCCATAATTTGACATTACCATCATCAATTACCAAATTTTTGGTATAATTTTTTTTTTCTTTTCTTAAGCATTGTATTAAAACATTTGGATATTAAAAATCTTTACATTTTGATCCTAGTCCCTGGATCGCAACCTTTACTTTTTCTTTCTTTTTCACGTATTATAAAGCTCATCATTCAAAATTTAAAATATCCGTACATATCCGTATAACTATTCATTGATTTAAAATTTACAATCATTTATTTTCATACAAATATTTCTTGTTGCGTCATTCGTAATCCAACATATAATAATTTCTATCGTAACAATTACTTTAAACATTCACGGTTCACAATTTAATTCTATTCATCCTATACAGATCCAACGTATATGAATATACAAAATGTCCAAATAAACTTTGCAATTTACCATATTGAATATAACTATTTTATTTACAACTTTCTTGGTTGATCCATCTATAATAAAATCCGATATTTCTGAAATTCATTTCTTAACCTGCAAAAGTTTAATTTAAGTAAGTAATGAGCACAACGGCTCAGCAAGTTCAATAGTTTATATTTCACGCAGCACATACCTTAACATGCTTGGTGTGTGTCATATATCATGTGCTTGTGCTTCAAATATAGCAATATATCTCATATCGTTGCACAAAGAACACATTGTGGTCATATTAAACACGTATCACATAGCACATAATTTGTATGCATTTAAAACAAGAATTTCATATCATAATAGTTCAACATTTAACATAAAAGGGACTGAAGAACTTGTCTGGCGTTCAGTTATTTAAATTGTTAGCTCAAACCCTTAACTCGATCAACCTTCCAAGCTTGAGATTTCTTCCTCTTGATGACACCAAACTTTCCTTTCTTGACAGCCATGGTGGTTGCCGATGGTGGAAGTGGCGGCGTTCGGTGGAAGGAGAAGAAGAGAGAGAGGTTTTTGCTTTGTTTGGTTCTTTCTTTTTTTTCTTATTCTTTTCTTTTCTATATATGTAAACCATCCATGCACAAAATGAGTTTTAAAACTTATTTTAAATCCACCGCCCATAATCTGCCAACTTAACCTTCTCGAAAATTCTAAATCATGCAAATTAATTTTTCTAATACATTACGTAATTATAAAGTGTAATAAATATTTTATATAACAAATATAAAATATTTATTTTAATTCACTAAAATTCATAATATGATTTATCAATAATATTTAGACCCTTTTTGGGTACCTTATTTGACAATTTATTATTATATAATTTATATAATTACTTTATCATTAATTAATTTTCATTTTACACAAAACACCATTTATAAAATTTGTTTCCATCTTTATTCAATTTAATCACCTTATATAAATTATATAATTATTCTTATATAATTTATATAATTATTAATTTCTTCATACATCACTTTAATTTACTTATATAAATTATATAATTTATTATTATATAACTTATATAATTACTTTTCTCCTCAATAAATTTCTAAATTTCCACCATAATTCTTAATTAAATCTAAAATCAATAATTACAATTTTATTAACTTCCCCATTCACTTTTCATTTAAAATTGGATTAATTTAATTATTAATCCCTTAATTTTCATAATTAATAACATTTATAATTATTACCTAAACATTCACATATATACATATCAAATTTAATATATTTCACATTACCACGTAACCTCAATTAAATCATAATTTCTGCATTTCCATTTAATTGTACAATTTATTGTATATTTACCTAGAATTTCTCTTATTCTTAATAAATTGTTTTTAAACAATTTATTTACTTTTTAATTACTTAAATTCAATACCATTTATCATAATCTCTGCACAGATTTAATTTACTAATTAAATCATATCACATACCTCAAATCACATAAAATAATAATTAATTTGAACAATCTTGATAATTTAATCAATTAAATTCTCATTTGATATTATTAAAGAAATTCTGAAAATTCAAATCCTCACACTTCAGCTCTAGGAACTTTACCTCCATCCTTGCCTGCATCTCTGAAAAATAATTTTCGGAGAAGATCTCTTTAAAACGAGCTCACGCTATTACCCCATCTCTGGCTCTATTCTTATTGGTCTTCCACCAGTAATTTGCTTCGCCTTTCAGCATAAAGGTATCAAATAAAGTCTTTTTTTCTCCGGCCACCTGTGCGACCTCAAATATTTTTTTTAGCTCTTCTACCCATGTCTGGGCTTCTATCGGATCTGTAATTCCACGAAATTCTGACGGTTAGACTAATTTGAAATCTTTAAAATTCGTCAAATGATTCACTACCTGTTCTACCACTGCGGTTGGTCTACTCTACATTGCTTTTGCTAACATGTTAGCAAAAGCCCTCATTGGGTCAACCTGACCTTCCTCGTTGTTTACCGATTCCTCAACGCTTGGGTTTCGGGGTTGTCTTATTAGCGACATTGTTTGTTATGAATAAAACCGTACATTAACACTTTTGTTTTACATTTTATACCATATTTTATAAATGTTAATATTTACCATTATAAATGCACTTTTCAAACACAAGATAAACATAATAAAATAACTGCATTTATGTTCATATACCACTGTTTTAATACATCAAGTAACAACCCATGGTATACTGCTATAAATGCTAACACGAATTGATAGTTATCCCCTAAAAAACATAAAGTGGGGATTTAAACCATTATACCCCTATGAAAAAATAAAAGTTGGGGTCTAAAACTATCCCAAGTTAAAACAAAAGTACTGGGATTTATAATATATACTCATCCTTACTATAAACAAAAGTGGGAACTAACTGCATCTATATACAAGCTAAAACAGTGACATAGCTAGTGGCGGTGTATCGCACGATAAACCACATCCTCGTGCTCCTGCCGGGAGATCCTGTCAACTATCCTGCGATTCACAATGCGGTGACTCAAGTCCTCCTCTCGGGGATACCTCTTAATCCTACTCCTCAGCCTACCGAAGGCTGTATCCATCGCAAAGTCCAAGGAATCAACCCTGGATGCCCCAGCTTGGACCTCTCCCTCTAGCTCATCTACTTTTTTGGCATTTCTCCTTCGTGCATCAGATATGCGGATCTTGTCCATAATCTCAAGATCAAATTTGGCCTTCATAGCCTCTTGCCTTACCTGTAACTCTGTCATACTCAACTCTGCCTAATCATTCTCACCCTTCAGCTCTGTGTTCCTGGCCACCATCTAATGTAATAAGGGCCCTAACTGTTGCGCGGAATACTCATACCCCTGCAGTTGTGCATTTATTTCCCTCATCTCATCCTCTAGCTAATACGCCACATCCTTATACTAGTCCTCCATCTTTTGGTGAATCTAGTTATGTTCCTCTAGATAATGAACTTTATCCTCGAGTTCCAAATTCCTCTCAACTAGCTACTTTACTTGGTCATCCTCAGAATGTGGCTCCTCAGGTGACGTATTGTCATAATATTGTACCTCTTCCTCCTCATCAGCTGTCTCATCTATCTGATCATCGTCCTTCTCATCATCACCTTCAAAACTCATCACACCGCCTCGCACTAGCTCCTCAGCCTCAGCTATGTGATTATCTGAATCACTCTCAACCTCTATCTCCAGCTCCACCGTAAGTTCAACAACAGGCTGCTCGACATGAACAACATGTTTATCCAAGGGAACATCCTCTATCACGTGACTCGGCTCACCTATCTCAGTCATCCTACAACCACAGACATAAAACAGACAAACAACATGACATCAGTATCACAATAAAATATATTCATTGATGAAATGTAATAGTATTTTATCATAAGCAAAACTCGACTCGATGAATTTTCACAATCCATCCCCAAACCAAAATCGACTCAATGGATCTCTTTGACCCATCTCCTAACGTGTTCTATACGAGTTTAATTCTAAGGTTATAACCTAGGTTTTACATCCTAAAGTTTATAACTTATAGCTTTGATACCAATCTGTAACACCCCCAAATTTAGGTACCAATACCTTGAATTTGGTGCTCATGCAATAATACATCCAAACACCTCTAAACAACATATAATACTAATACGAAAATAAATAAACATAAGTTGTTCATTACAAAAGGTTCACTATGGTCCCTGTAGACACCCAAATTTTGCACTTCTCTACTAACCCTGGCAGGAGGGCAAAATCGTCATTTGACCCGACATGCGAAGAGGAAGGTGGACCCCAACACGAAGCCACCCCAACGATTTACGATCAAAGTCGCCACAACGGACAACGAGCATCCGGTCACTTGAGGCAAGGCAAACAGTTGATCCAGAAAAACCTGAGTTGATCCCGAAAAACGACTAATGGCCACTACGCTTACGATGTTCGGGGGTCTCACTCACCGGTGAGCGAGCGGCTACCCAGCTCGCCGGTGAGCTGGCGGGGGTGGAAGGGGCAGCGCCCCCTGGAAGCGAAGCACAAAGAGCAGTTTATACATCAGGTAGCAGCCTTCCAAAATAATACCGCAGAAATTGGCGAATTAAGACCGCGTGACACGAAAATCGAGAAAAACAAGCCGGACAGCCACGGATGCACCTGCGGCCACCGACAAAAAGGACTTTTGCGCGGCTCGAGGGCGGCACACGGCAGCCGAGGGTTCGGCGCGGACGGCCACAACAGGCAGCCGCAGATGCACCTGCGGCCAGCCGCAGATGCACCTGCGGCCAGCCGCAGATGCATCTGCGGCTGCCTGGTGAACCCTATAGATCGGCCATTTCCACCCGAGAGGAAAAAGAAGAGAAAAATTAGGGAGTTTTTGGAGAGAGAAAATGCGAGGAAGGAGAAGAGGGAGCTCGGGTTTGACAAAATCTGAGTGAAACTTTCATTTTCTTTGCTAAGATAGTTGAATATTCTTGTGGTTTGGTCCAAATCGTGATATATAAAGCTTTCGTTGGTTTATTGCAAGGTGAAAAGAGTGTTCTTTTGATATTTTCTTGGTTGTATTAATGTGATGATCTTGTGTTTTGAATTTGTTTAGCATAGTATATTTGTCGACGTCGGGATTTTCGTCGTCTCGTTTTTTATTATTAAAATGTCCCTTTCCAATTTTAGCCTTTTGAATTAAATGTGATTTTGAAAAGGGTCGGCTTAATGTCGACGGGTTTTGAAAGATCGATTTCTTATGAGCCAATTGACCAGAGTCGCCAGTTGGTATATTTGAAATGGATGTACCAACTCATCCGAGTTTATTTTCGTAATCGCTGGCTCATATATGACTCCGAGTTAATTGGTCCGCAAACCGAGATTCATAGAGTTCGGGGGCTTGTTTAAGCGAGGGGAAGATGTTAGGCACCCCCCGACTTCCGTGAAACACGGTTACCGCAATCTCGATGTTTTTCTATCCTTTTAAATCCTAAAATGTGTGTGCGCGCGGGTGTGTGCGTGTATGCCTAAATGAACGTTTGTGGTGCGTTTTGCATAAAAGTTGCTTTGATTCTATATGGCAAATGTGTTTATCTGGAAAGCGTTTTAGACATCCTTTGACCCAATTGACAAGACTTCATTTTTTACAATAAAGATTAATTTTAATTTCGAAAGCGATGGGGGGGGGTTTATTAGGTGTCGTTTTCATAAAACAATTTGTAAACTTTTGTCAAATAGGTATCGAGACTATACATTGCCCTCTAATAATAAAATGAACAAAATGAAGGCAACTTCTAGAACTCTTTCACCCTATGCACAAAGTTTAATGAAAACATTTATTTATTTGCGAAATCGTTTTTTATGACCTTTTGGAACCAAATGAAGCCTTTTTGCCAAACATGGATTTAAGTTCGCCAAAACTCTTAATTTTAATCCTCGTGGATCTAATATCCTAATTTGCTTGATTTTATAAAAATCTTTATCATTTCATTCCAAAATCGTTTTCTCGTGTCAAAAGGGAAAACCAAGCATCAAAATAACGTTGCGGCTATTCACGGGCATGTAAACCATCCGAATAACCCCAAACGCCCACAATCGCACATTTCATTATTACGGGGCTTTAAACCCGATTTTCGATCCGACATCGCTTTAAGGTCCGAAAATTACATATTTACAATACAAATGCATCGCCATCGCTACATGCGTTAAAACTATAAAATAAACTAAAAGGATATCATCGGGAGGTTATGAGGAGATTCTATCCACAACAAATCCTCTCTAACCATCCCTAATCCATAGATCCAAACATATATCAACTACATCGGATCTAACTTCAACATATACAAAATCAAACTATATTAAATAGCAATGCACCAAATATTTTCGGATCTAACAGTAGATCCACCCAACAAATGCACAAAAATTAGATCTATAATAACTTAAACAATAAAATGAAATGAGAACTAGATCTAACTATATAAAACCACAAATGCTAGAAACTTAGATTTCTTCACATTTCAAATGAGGAAAGACACGCTTGAATGCTTGAAAATCGAAATAGGATACAATATAATGTAAAGATTGAACAAATGAGGAAGAATCCTCACCTTTTCTACCAAACCCGAAGGTTTCTCTCTCTATTCCGCCATTTTCTCTCTCTAAAAACCTTCAAAATTTCCTCTCTTTTTCTCTCGGACGCGAAAATGGCGAGGTATAGCTGATCTCCAGGCAGCCGCAGGTGCATCTGCGGCTGGCCGCAGATGCATCTGCGGCTGCCTGATGTGGCCGTCTGAGTCACCGAACCTCGGCTGCCGTGTTGTTTTCTCGAGCCACAAAAAGGTGCCACGTGTCGTCGGCCGCAGATGCATCCGCGGCTGTCTGGCTTCCATTTCTCGATTTCCGTGTCACGCAGTCTTAACTCCTCATTTTCTGCTGCATTATTTCGGAAGGCTGTTCCTTGGTGTATAAAGACCCCCGAACATCGTAAGCGGAGTGGCCATTAGTCGTCTTTTGTGGTCAGCTCAGGCTTTTCTGGATCAACTGTTCGCCTTGCCTCAAGTGACCGGATGCTCGTTGTCCGTTGTGGCAGTTTTGACCATAAATCGCTGGGGTGGCTTTGTGCTGGGGTCCACCTTTCTTTCCGCATGTCGGGTCAAATGACGATTTTGCCCTCCTGCCAGGGTTAGTAGAGAAAGTGCAAAATTTGGGTGTCTACAATGTTGTTGTATTAATGATGATCCGTGGATTAGGGATCATTAGCGAGGGTTCCTTTGGAACATAATTTCCTCCTAATGCCCGATGAAATCCGTACGGTGAGATGTAATTTGTTGAGTTCATAGATAGTTGTAGTATTGACATTAAGATTTGTGATCCATATAGTACCATAATGAGTTTAGTATTGTTAGATTTGTCATAGTGTTGGTTGTGTAACGATTTGGGTGAATGTGAGCCTAGGGAGGAGATCCTCGTGGTCAAATCTCGATGATGGACATTTTTGGATGTATGTAATCGTTAGGTAGGATGCATGGTTGTAAATATGTAAATTTTTGGGCCTTAAAACGACATCAAGTCGAAAGTCGGGTTAAGGCCCCGTAATAATAAAGATATGTGATTGTGGGTGTTTGGGGTTGTCTAGATGGCTCACATGCCCATGGATAGCCCCGACACATTTTGAATGCTTATTTTGATTCACAACGCAAAAAACGATTTTCCAAAATAAAGCAAACGATAAAGATCTTCTAAAAAGAATCAAATTAGGATATTAGATGCACGAGATTTAAAAAGTAAAGAGTTTTGGCGAAAACTTTGATCCTTGTTTGACAAAAAGGCTATATTCGGTTTTGAAATGTCACAAAAGATGTTTTTCGAAAAAATAAATAAACGTTTTCATTAAACTTTGTGCATAGGGTTAAAGAGTTCTAGAAGTTGCCTTCATTTTATTTATATTTACTGTTAGAGGGCAATGTATAGTCTCGATTCCTATTTGCCAAACGTTTAAAAATATTGTTTTCTAAAATGACATCTAATAAAAAACCTCATCGTTTTCGAAATTAAAATCAATCTTTCTTATAAAAAGCGAAGCCTCGTCATTTGGGTCAAAAGACGTCTAAACGCTTTCCCGACAAAACACATTTTGCCTTATAAAATCAAAGCAACTTTATACAAAAGGACACCACAAACATTCATTTAGGCACACACACACACGCACGCGCACACACACATTTCAAGATTTAAAAGGATAGGAAAACATCGAGATTGCGGTAACCGTATTTCAGGAAGTCGAGGGGTGCCTAACACCTTCCCCTCGCTTAAGCAAGACCCCGAACTCTATGAATCTCGGTTTGCAGACCATTTGAATTGGAGTCACATATGAGCCATTACGATTACGAAAACCAAATTCGGATGAGTTGGTACATCCATTTCAGCAATACCAACTGGCGACTCTGGTCAATTGGCTCATAAAAATTCGACATTTCAAAACCCGTCGACACTAAGCCGGCCCTTTTCAAAAGTCACATCTTAATCTAAAGGCTAAAATTGGAAAGGGCATTTTATTATTAAAAAACGAAACGACCAAAATCCCGGCGTCGACAGTCCCAAGGTATAACCTTAAACAAAATACATCATGAATACACTATTAATACAAAAAAGGATCATGATTTATGAAACAGAATAGTAATATTAAACTATTCCTAAAGCTTTCCCTAACCCTTGTTATTTTTGGAATGCTCAGGTTTAACTGCAATTAGTTCATGATATATATAGCAAAAGTGGGTAATTACTATGCTCAACAAGTTCAAAATAATTAATAAAGACATATCATGCATAATTTGCAAATGAAATGAAGTACTCAACAATTTAAGGTAGTTAATGAATTTACTGATAGAATAATCAAAGTTCAAACGAAGACATGAAGAATGATTATATACTGCTTAGTGATCCAACCGACCATGAACATTGACAAGGAATTGATCATTTGAATAACCCTTTTATAATTCAGTTTATACTCGAGGGGATTGACCTCTTGTACACTATGTGTATACATACCATTAAACTCTGAACGTGTCAAACAAACGACACTTATAATTCCTTATTTAGGGTTTGTTCTCTCAGTACAAGATTTTTGCACCAACTACTGATTTGGATGACTTTTAAAAACATTAACTTTATATGTCTAGCTGGAACAAATGGTGTAGACTATTTCTTGAATAGTTCATGTAATGAAAAACTTTAAATAATTTACAGTTCAATAATAGAACAATATTTCAAATGCACAAAGTGCGGATATTAATGATTTGAATTTATGTGGAGTAATTAATAATACATTAAACCACTAACATGCTTGAAAATAATAATTCAAGTTTGAGTTAAGAAACTTGTCTCAGTCGTAGACTACAGCTTACACGACTTAAATTACTATCCTTGAAGCACATAGTATTAAATAGGTTTATCTATCAATTAGTAACGCACATAGGATTTCATATATCACTATCAAACAGACTGCCAAGTAAGCAAATAACTCCCTATTTAGCAACACGTAGCTTACAAGATAATATTATCGCACTTGGATAATATCTTAATTACCTAATAATATTATTATAATATTAATAATATCAAATTCACTTACTAATATTACTAGTTAATTAATAACATTTTAATTGATCACTATTACTATTAATTCCCTAATAATATTTAACCATGTATTGTTATTATTAATCATTTAATAATAACTTAATCAATTACTATTATTATTAATCCTTTAATAATAATTTAATCACTTACTATTATTATTAATTATTTAATAATAATTTAGTCATTTATTATTAATATTAATTATTTAATAATAATTTAATCATTTACTATTAATTTAACTAATATTATTATTTAATAATATTTTAAATCATTTAGTAATATTTAAAAACTTAAACAATTTAAAAGTAAATTGTTTAATCATTTTATTAACTTCTTTATTCATTTACTTTATTTATTATTTAGCCTTTAAATAATAAATAATTAATTTAATTCTATTTAATTACTTTATTTGTTATTTAATATTATTTAAATAACAAATCATTACCATTATGTATTATTTAATTTTATTATTTAATAAAAATTAAATAATACATAATTATTTATGCTATTATCTTCATTTCTCTTAAGTCAAGTGTAATTATCAAAAATACCTACTTGACATTTTATTTTTATCTCCTAGATATTTTTATTTTACTTCATTTTATACACAAAATAATTTTATTTTAATTTTCGAACTTCATTTACTATTTTTCAATAGGCCAATTCTGTCCGGAATTTTCAATAATTTTCAATAATTATTAAAAATCGAATTTTTATCCAAAAATTCTAAAATTTATATGGTATCTTCCTTCCATCATATAATACTCCCAATAACAATTTCATAATTTTCTAAGTTAAACATTTTAAGTTATAGCAGTCATATCTTTTAAAACTTGAAAAATCGCTGGGTCATAACTCACTCATCCGAAGTCGGATAAGGCTCATTTTTGGACAGTGTCTACTGTATACCATATAATATCATTTTAAAATGGTTGGAATTTTTAGAGCAAGAAAAGTGGCCAAAATAGCCCTCACAAAATTCTAGACAATAGGTTTTCCTGATTTTTTCGGTAGGAACTGTTTTGCTAGAAAAATCACCATAAATAGCTCATTTAATATTTTTTAGTCGTTCCACTTGAAAAATATTTGTCTCTTATATTACTAACTCCCAAAGTTGACGAATCATGAATACAACTTACAAAACGTGAACAGTAACTCCGGGAACGGACTATCCAGTTTAAGGATTTTTCGGCGGCGAAAATCAATTTCGTGTTTTGATCAAACTTTCCAACATAAAAGCATACCAATACACAATTTAAGCACATTAAACCCTAGATCTATCCTGCTAACATAGATCTAGACTTAATAGTTTTAAAAAATATTTTTCTACCATAAAAATCATATAAAGCACAATAAAGCATCAAAACTAGAGTTTTAGGTATTTTTATACCTCATGGTCTTATTAGCTTTATCAAATCAAAGAAACTAGATCCCTTTTTTGTGTGGGATTTTTACAAGTTTGGGAGTGAACTGAGGAGGTGTGTTTTCTATGCACTTTTTGAGCTTTGCATCCACCTAGCTTCCCCCCCCCCCCCCCAATGTGTTGCCCAATCACCCCTATTTCCACCCAATTTTGATTTATTTTTAATTGCCAACTTGGTTCATTTATACACACATGCATATATAAACACACACACATACACACACACATACACATATATAATGGGTCATCTTTTGGGCTACTAAATAAATCCATCTTGGGCTCAAATAATTAAATCCTTGGGCCACCTATATGGCTTGCCATATTTACCAATGTTGGGCCAATTAAATTATTTATATGACCAAATACAAGTCCACTAGAAATTAAATTAAATTGGGCTTGTTTAATAAATAAATTGGACTAGTCCACTATTAATTATATAACTGGTTGGAGTATTAATTTCCATTAATAACATTTGCACATAGATATTAATTAATAATCACACTAATTAATTTACATAATCCAATTAGACTTGCTAGGAATCAAGTTAATTATTACATAACTTACAAATTTATCAAGAATTTGATATTAAATACCCTAGGTTGATCCATTAATTTAAATAACTCATTAAGTGAGCCTTCCTTTAATTATTTGCCATATAAGTAAATAGATTTGACTATCACTTAATGATTTAATTAATTCATAAAATTTAATTCATCGACAATTAACTTCATTAACATAGGTTAAAATATTCGCAGTTACTACAGTGTACATGGCACATTACAAAAAAAAAATCCTAAAAAACTTGGTTATGTCTATTCTGAACATCCGACTTTTAAGTCAAACTTTAATTATTGTGTATTTACGTCGTTGAGTGTTCAATAATTTGAGGACAGATTCAATATGTTGATGGACAACTATGGTATGCATAATCACGATTGGTTAAAATCTCTATATGAATTAAAAGAGAAATGGGTTGGGGTGTATTCAAAAAATTTCTTTGCAGCGGGAATGACTACCACCTCCTGGAGTGAAAGTATGAACAGTTTTCTTGACGAATATGTAAATAGTACTACAGGGATTAAAATTTTTGTTGTAAAGTCCCAACAAGCAATTAAGAAACAGTGCGTCAAAGAGAAATAAGAAGATTTTATTACAGTCAATCGTAAAAGAAATTATTTTCTTGAAGACCCATTAGAGATTCATGTAGCTAAAATATATACTAAGAAAATGTTTCAACGTTTTCAAATTGAACTGACAAAATTGCAGACGTTAACTGTTAAAAAAGTTCATGAGATGTTAACTCCTGATTCGAAAAGCTACATGATGTTCAAAGTCATGGTTCCTGAATCTTGTCCTAGACATTTCACAATTTTGCACTATATAGATACTAAGATGGCAAAATGTACTTGCAAATGTTTGAACATGCTAGTACTATATGCCGTCACATTCTCAGGCTACTAACGTCAAAGAGATTTATTGAGATTGCAGGAAAATTGATACATACTTGATGCACTAAAGATGCTAATAAAACCAACGGGGTCACCCTGTATGTTCTAACCTTAGTGACTAGTTATGTTGAGATATAAACCAATTGGTTCAACCATTTGTGCAAACGATTTCTGGGTTTTGTTTTGGATGCATCATGTTCTAAAGAAGCCACTACTTATGTTGATCAACTACTAGATCGTGAGGTACAAATTGTGGCCAAAATTCCTGCCAAAGGTGTAAATATAATTCGGGACTACAATGTGCAAAATGTTATTGAGGTCGAGGAAGAGACGGAATTTCGGGATGATGATGATGTTGACCTCAATGATCCTATTTTTGATCCAATAAGTTCGCAGACAAAAGGTAAAAAAAAAAAAGAAAAAACGATTGAAGAATGTTGTTAAACAAATAGTAGGACATAAGCCACTTCGAAAGTATGCAATTTGTGGAATATTTATAAACCATGATAAGCAAAACCATTACAAAGCTTTAGGAATGAGAAATCATTAATCTTCTTAATTTCATTTCTCTCAATAATAATATTTTTTTACTTTTTGTAATGTATTTAAATGAAATTTCATGTGCTTAAATGCATTTTATGTTGTATAATATATTGGATTTATAATTTGTGATAGGTATATTTTGTACATGTTGGTTTGGTGCCATATATGACAATACAGTTTTCTGAGCAATGGATTTACAGTTTGTTGATTGGAACAATATATGTTGATTGGAACAAGATATGTCACAGGGAACCTAGAAATTTCATGGACAATATGTTTAAAAAAATAAACTTGCCCAGATGGTACCGTCTAAATGAGATGACATCAAAGAAAAATTGCTATGAACTATGACGTATATTTATACTTACACTTATGCGTTTCACTAGGACAATGACATTTTTTGCAAATACATCCGTCTGCAGTTTAATACTGCGGACGATAGTATTTACAAAAAATGTCATTCACAGGTTTAGTTATATCGGGGGATGACATATTTGTAAATATTGTCTTTCGCAGTATTAAACTGTGAATGGGTGTATTTACAAAAAATGTCATTCACAGGTTTAATCACCTAGATGACATTTTTTGTAAATTGTGTCATCCGCAGTATTAACTGAAATCTATTGTACGGATAAATTTTCATTTACAACGTTGTAAATAGATCGGATATATATATATATATATATATACACATAATATCTTCTTGTGTATAGATTAAGACTGAAATGCTAAATCGTCCCTTCAGTTTGTATTATTTTTGCAAAACTCTCCTTCGAATTACTCATCTCATGAATAATTTGTTATTAAAGTATATGGGCTGTATTTGAGCATTTGATGAATGATTATAATTCTAAGTGAAAAAATGATATTATATAATTTCACATTTAATGTATCAAATGACATTAAAAATAATAATAAATAATTCAAAATTTGATTAAAAACTAATCATGAAAAAATAGTTCAAATTAAATAATAAATTAGAATAGTCTGTATTAATAATAAATTAGTACCAATAATTTTATTTTATTATCATTTTAATACAAGTGCTAGTTTGATTTTCTATGCCTTTTAACCAACAAGTTCACAAACCAACCTTGTTATGTTTGTAATATATAGTTTCTAATAAAAATATAAAAAAGATTTTTCTATGTTATTTAATTTATTGTCTATTTTTTTGTTCTACAAAAAAAAAAAACATTAACAGAAGAATTTGGCCAAAAGACTTTTGCCCATTTCTTTTCTTATTTGTTTATTTTTAAACTCAAAACCACTGTAAAAGTGAATCACCTCTACCGCAACGCCTCATTTATCAACTAAACAAATAATAATTTAATATTTCACCTCATTTTCCAAAACGGAGGAAACAACAATTATTCAATATATTTCCTATGTTCCAAAATATAGAATTAAAATTAATTTTACAAAAATTAATATAAAATATTCTCAAATATTATAAAATAGGAAATAAAGTTCACATAAAAAAATTAATGAAATAAAGATATAAGGGTCTCTTTTGCTCAACTAATATATTTTGGAGGAAGAGTTTTGTAAAAAAAAAGTTTAAGGGAGAGTTTTATAAAAATAGTATAAACTGGAGAGACGGTTTTCTATTTTAGTCTATACATCCACAACCAAGGGTTTGGCCAATCAAGCTAATACATAATCTTAATCCTTAACATACTTGCTAATCACAACACTTAATCATCATTATCTTCTTGTTTTTCTCTCTCACACGTCATTCCATGGAGTTTAAATTTGAAATCTTAGTACCGAAATTCAAGTTATCTCATCAAAACCCAATTATTTCTTTTCCCAAAGCAATCCATCATCAGTTCTTAAAACAAAAACTTGTAAATTTTTCAAAATCAATTTTCATGGGTCTATAAATTTCAAAACTTGAAGTGTTTGGCCTAGAAAAAAAATTAGTATGTTTGTGTCTGAAATGTAGTGGTTGTGAAAGGGCAGATACTTGTATTTATACGAATACATCAGTACAGAAGAAAGAGATTGAAACAAGCAAACAGAACAGGAGAAAAGAAGGAAAAGAGATGGAGAAAAAGGAATAACGAACCTAGGTTTTGGTCAATGGTTATTCTCACCGCTTATGTACCAGTGAGAATTCAAACTTTTAGAGTGATAAAATAACATGCGTGAGTTTAGATTCTCTCTTAAAAGAACAAAAAACATTATATATATAAAATAAAATAAAAAATAACAAAAGTGAAAAGTAAAAGGATAATTAAAGATAAAAAACTGTCATTAATCATATTTATATAAGGATAAAATTTAAAATTGTCAAATATAAAAATTTTCCTTGTGTTCATTTTTATTGTCGTGTTAATATTATTTTCCTATTATTTTAAGCTGAAAAATTGAAAAAATAATTTAATTTAATATTTTCTATATGGGTATTTAAATATGACCGACTATGTGGTAGGTGTTCCACGCAATTCTCTATGTTGGTATTATTTTTTAAATTTTTTTTGATATATTTAAAAATGATTATACAACCTTGTCGCAACTGCATCACATCTGCAAACAACTGTATTATCATAATTGCTAATTTTAAAAATCACAATTTATAATTACGGTTATTTTAGGTATTTATAATCATACTGTAATACGCTCTCTCTAACACATTCTTTCTAACAAAAACAATAATAAAAGATAAGTCTACAAACAAATTTTTTTTATACAAACTCAAATACAAACTTCATATACACAATTAAATAGTAGAGCTTGACACAATTTTTCATATTAGATCTCACTTATTAATAATTTGAATACAAATTTGTATTTAAATTTGTGCACAAAGTTTATACACCGGACAATACACCGGACTTTTCCAAAAAAGAATAATGTTAAGTATTAGGCTTTAGTCAATTCCGGTCCAAAAACTCCAAATAGCTATAGCCCTCCCCTTCACAAAAAACGGATTTTCTCCTGCCTAACTGTTATTCTTTACTTGTTTCTAAACTTCCCTCATCTATTCTGCTTAGATTATACACATACAACAATTTCTAAGACGTGTGGTGATTTTTTCATTTAGGTTTTGTTTCTTTCATTAAGTAGCTTCATATTATGATGCTGATGAATGAATGAGACCATTGCACTCACTTATTGAAAGCTCCTCAGCTAATTTTTATAAGTTTGCAACAATCCATTCTCAGTCAATTAAATTAGGAACCATTGGGGATACTTATACAACTAATAATATTTTAAGTTGGTATACAAAATGCAGAGAATTAGGTATTGCTCTCAAGCTGTTTGAGGAAATGCCTCAGAGAGACATTGTTTCTTGGAACTCGTTGATCGCTGGATATGTAAATTGTGGGAACTTCGAAAGTGGTTGGGAGCTTATGAAGAGAATGAAAAGGCGTGGGGTTCCCCTTGACGGATATAGTTTTGGAAGCATACTCAAGGGCATTGCTTGTAATAGGTGCCTCTTTGTTGGGAAACAAGTGCATTCGGATATAGTTAAGATGGCTCACGTGGGGAATGTTTATGCAGAAAGTGCTCTTTTAGATATGTATGCCAAGTGTGGGAGAGTTGAGGACGCCCATATGGTTTTTCTGTGTATGTCAGAACGTAATTCTGTCTCATGGAATGCTCTGATTGCTGGGTATGCGGAAGTGAGTGATCGTGTGAATTCTTTTCGATTACTGAATTGTATGAAGAGGGAAAATGTGAGCCTTGATGATGGCACGTTTGCTCCCCTTTTGACATTGCTTGATGACCCTGAATTTTACAAGCTGACGATGCAGCTCCATGGCACGATTGTAAAGCACGGATTGGCATATGATAACACTGCATACAATGCTACGATTACTGCATATTCTGACTGTGGGTCCATTGAAGATGCCAAGAGAGTGTTTGATAGTGCCCCTGGTACTAGAGATCTTGTTACATGGAATTCCATGCTGGCAGCCTACATCATGCATGATCAAGGAACCAATGCATTTAAACTGTTCCTAAAATTGCAGGAACTTGAGTTGCAACCTGACATCTACACATACACAAGTATTATAAGTGCTTGTTCAGAAAAACAGCAAAAATACCAAGGCAAATCATTGCACGCTTTAGTACTAAAGAAGGGATTGGAACAATCAACACCAATTTCTAATAGTTTGATAGGCATGTATCTCAGATCGAATATCAACAATATGGAAGAAGCATTACGTCTATTTGCATCTATGAAGCTCCCAGACTGTGTTTCTTGGAATTCAATTTTAACAGGATTCTCACATTATGGATCAAGTGAAAATGCATTGAAGTTTTTCCGGGAAATGTGGTACAAGTACCAAGAGATTGATCACTATGCCTATTCTGCTGCACTTCGATCTTGCGCAGATTTGGCAACCCTGCAATTGGGTCAACAAGTTCATGTCCTGGCACTAAAATCCGGATTTGAGACAAATGAATATGTTGCTAGTTCGTTAATATTCATGTATTCTAAGTGTGGATTCATTGAAGACGCTTTACGATCCTTTGAAGCAACCCCTAAAGACAGCTCAATTAGTTGGAATTCAATGATGTTTGGCTATGCCCAACATGGGCAAGGTCAAGTTGCACTTGACCTCTTCTTCTTAATGAGAGAGGAAGACGTTAAGCTGGACCATATAACCTTTGTTGCTGTTCTTACGGCTTGTAGCCACATCGGTTTGGTAGAAGAAGGAAAGAATTTTTTGAAATCTATGGAATCTGATTATGGAATTCCTCCAAGAATGGAACATTATGCTTGTGCGGTTGATTTATTTGGGCGGGCTGGGCGTTTAGATGAGGCAAAGGCCCTAGTTGAAGACATGCCATTTCAACCCGATGCAATGGTATGGAAAACTCTATTGGGTGCCTGTAGAATGTGTGGTGATATCGAACTAGCAACTGAGGTGGCAAACTGTCTTCTGACATTAGAGCCTGCGGAACACTCCACGTATGTTCTTCTCTCTGACATTTATGGACATCTTAGGAGATGGGATGAAATAGCCATCGTAAAGAGGTTGATGAAGGATAGGGGGGTCAAGAAGGTACCAGGTTGGAGCTGGATAGAAGTTAAGAACAAGGTGCACACTTTTAATGCAGCAGATCACACTCACCCTTGTTGCCAAGAAATATACTTAGTATTGGGAGCATTGCTGGACACGATTACGAGTTCAAAAAATGGTAATAATTTAGAAATTGATGGTTGCTTTGGACAATTTGAATTGATATTATGATCTAGAATACTTGACAAATAAATTGATGCTTATAAGTTGGAAGAACTATTTTCTCAAAATATTTGTTTTTAGTTGCAGTTATCTCATTTTAATTGGGATAAGGCTTGTCGAAATCAATCATAATTAGCAATAGATTGTTCAAAAATATGTTACTTGAGGTGAGCCTGATATTTGATATCTTCAATTGAAAATTTACTTCAGTGGATTTAGGATGCTGAGGCATTCTGGTGAAATGAATAGTCAGATTAATTAACTTTGTACTATGCATTATTATCTACCTAAAATATATCCCTTATGATTATAATATTTTGTATGCAAGATCTTTTGAATGTTTGATCATATGCCTAATTACAGACTATAAAAAAACACGTGAATATTAAGGCTTCAGTGTGTATTGATTATAAGTCAGTGGCCTATGAGGATAATTAAACCTGATGATTGCATCTGTTGCTTTTGATGCTTTGTATTTTGTTGGAGTTTTTGAGATGAATTATTTTTCAATTAGTGGGGGTTCCTGTTTTCTTTGAACTCGAAAGAGGTACTGGCTGGTTATTTTGACCAAATACTTAATGTCGGGTATGTGATGATCTTTTACTGCTGCACTCCAGCTCCTTATGTTGCGTTTGGATTAAAAGGATAGAATTGAGGAATGAATAAAATAATTTTAAGATGTTTCAAGTATATGTTTGATTGTTGGTGGGAGTGAGTGGTGTAATATAATGGTAAAATTAATATATATATATACATTCCATTTGAATGAATTTTATTTCACCACCTCTCACATGAAATAAAAATTAAAAGGATAAAATAAATTTTCATTCTACTAGAATAGTTTATCTTTCAAAATAATCATCCAAATCTAGCATTAGAGTGGGTGACTTCGTGGAGTGATGTACCAGAATAGGGATTATTCCCTTCTTACAATAGCTTGCATTCTTCTCTACGTTCTTTTGTATCGGCAAGGCTTGGGTTTAAATACACTTTAAACCTTTTAAGTTTTTTGCATTTTAAAACTTAAATCTCAATGTTTCAATTTTAAGTGAATCCAACTTTAAGACATTCAACCTCGATGTCCCTAAATTTCTATAAATAAAACCTTCTAGTTAATTGGCGTGTAAGAGTTGATCAGAGTGAGAACATTATGGGTAATTTCACTAATAAATATCTTTGGAAGCACAGAAAATTGTAAGATCGTGATCAAAATAAATAAGCAACAATTTGGTTCTTATTTAAGAATGAATTATAAGTCATTCATAATAAGTTGGTTTGACCAAATGTAATGTCCATTTTGCCTCTCTTCTATTTTGCTAAATTACATATTTATCCTTCTAACTTAATATCTATTTCTTCTCCATAAACAAACATGTAATTAAAAATATTAAGACAAAAATGTTGTCGCCCATATAAATAAATAAATATATATAATTTATATAATATTAAATATACAATATTATAACACATAATAAAATATATGCATATATAATATTATATATTATAATATATTATAAATATGTATTATATTTATATTATATTATATTTATAATACAATAAAATAAATTTATTTGTTTAGTGCTTTATTTAATGAAAAAATGGTGATTCTTATGATATGATATTGAATCAATGTATTTTTTTATTAATGTTTTTTTTAGTAATTTTTATATTTTATTTTAACTTATAAGTCATTATTAGTCGAATATATATTTTTAACTTAATTTCTGACTTATAAATCAATCTGATGCCGAACGATTTTAGTTATAAGTCACATTTTAAAATGACTTATAAATCAACTTAAATTTTAACTTTAAGTCATTTTAAAATAAATCGTTGCCGAACGGATTACATAAGAGGTGAGAATAACCATTGGCAAGACCTAGGTTCGATATTCCTTTTTCTCCATCTTTTTTCCTTCTTTTCTCATGTTCTGTTTGCTTTTTGTCAATCTCTTTCTTATGTATTGATGTATTCGTATAAATACAAGTATCTACCCTTTCACCACCACTATAGTTCACACACAAGCATACTAATTTTTTTTCTACTCCAAAACACTTCAAATTTTGAAATTTATAGACCCATGAAAATTGATTTTGAAAAATATACAAGTTTTTGTTTTAAGAATTGATGATGGATTGCTTTAGGAAAAGAAATAATTGGGTTTTGATGAAATAACTTGAATTTCGGTACTAAGATTTCATTTTTAAACTCCATGGATGGATGTGTGAGAGAGAAAAAGAAGAAGATAATGATGATTAACTGTTGTAACTAGCAAGTATGTTAATGATTAAGATTATGTATTAACTTTATTGGCCAAACCTTTGATTGTGGATGTATAGACTGAAATGCAAAATTGTCCCTCTGATTTGTACTATTTTTGTAAAAGTCTCCCTCAATTTTTTTTTGACAAAACTCTCCATCTTAGATGTATTAATTGTGCAAAAGAGAACCTTATATCTTTATTTTATTTATTTATTTTATGTGAAGTTTATTTCTTATTTTGTAATATTTAAAAATATTTTATATTAATTTTTGTAAAATTAATTTTAATTCTATATTTTGGACATAGGAAATATATTGAATAATTGCAGTTTTCTCCCATGTGTTTTGGAGAATGGGGTGAAATGTTAATTTATTATTTGTTTAGTTGATAAATGAGACATTGCGGTAGAGGTTATTTACTTTTATAGTGGTGTTTAATTTTGATGGGTCTCCATCTTTTTAATGAATATTTATTTTGATGATAACAAATTAAGTAAATAGATTAATTAATATTAGAATTCTCTCCACAGGTTTTTATTAATTCTTATCTACTTTGACCAAAAATATTTTTCTAAAAATTTATTGAATTAATATTTTATTAACCTTAATAAATCAATATAAAGTGTTATTAAATATTTATTCATAAAGTAATATTTTCTAAGGCAAGGAGATCTCCTATTATTATTTTCAAAATTATTATATTATTATTTTAAAAATGAAAGCTTTTCAAAATCTATCCGAAAATATGTTGGGCATTTATCCGAAAAATAATTGCTCCATTTCCCAAAGTAATTTAATAGCATGAACCTAAAATAAAAAGTACTTCGAAAATGAAGCCTTAGTCCACGTGGAGGATGCTAGCTTTTGATATACATGATACTTGAAAAAGGAGTTTGAAATATGATTAAAAGCTTTTGGTCCACCAATACTACATGTGCTGGAAGTTGTTAAACTTTCAAACAAAATTAAATTTCTCTCCTCTCGCCTAATTCGTCCATCCGAATTTAATGTGCATGAATTGATTTGGCTGGTGGGCGTGTATTACCAAAGTTGCTTTCTCTCTCCTCGTGTGATTGGTCCGCTTGTGAGTCAATGTGCTGAAATTGTTTTGTTTTGAAATGGACAGTCTGGGGGCTATTCTTGTGATGCTTTTACAATCTTGACCATTGATTCTAAAGGCGCCCCCTCCGTTAATTTCAAAATGAGTTACAAAAATTACCTTTTTACTCCAAGCTCCAAAATTCGATAAATACGAGGTATCTTGTTAGGGTTTCGACACAGAGAAAACAGCGGAATTTAAAAAAATTTCCAAAACCCTAAGTCAGGATCCATGCAAAACCATATTAATTCAGAAATTTAGATTATTTACCGATTATTCGAGATGGACAGGAGACGATGGAATTCTGAAACGGCTTCGAATCTTCAACGCAATCCAACGACTGCGTCTCTACAGTATCCACACGAACGCTCCGCGAACCGTCACACGATCTGCAGCAAAAGGGATCTGCGATACTAGCCACCAAGATCAGGATTTCTAACCTATTTTTCTCTCTAGCCTCTTTCTGAAAGCGGCTAGGGTTTTAGTTTTTCCTTACGTGACTTTTAGACTACTGATATATCATATATATAGTAGTTAATAGGAATTAACTAAAACCTAAAATAAATAGAAAAATAAAATCCGAATTTATATATATTATATTTTAATTAAGTCTTACTTAATTAATATACATATATACAAATTATCCTATTAATTTAAATTCGTAATTTTTAAATACTATCAATCATATTGACATATTTAAAATACTTACAATTTAAATTAATTCCCTTTTAATTACGTTCTAAGTGTGTGACCCTATAGGTTATTATTATGTTGGCAATAATTTTAAAATTATATTATAAAATTATAAACAGTGAGCAGCATCTAGTAATGCATCACTGCTACCCAAATAATAATAAGATCGGTGATTCGATACAACCTTTTCGTGACCAATGTTTCAATGTAATTTAATCCTTTTAACCCTATATCCTAGATTAAACTCGAGGCATGGAATGTGTCATACTCTTCATAATTTAATCTGAGTTTTCTTGATCAATGAGTAGACTATATGAAACAAATCAATATTTGAGAATGGTCATGCATTTCATAGTCCTACTCAATCAAGAGGCCTATGGATATCACCCCTAATATATAGAAGGGTTAAATTTCATCTAGATCACTCATATTCCTCACACGATTCATGATGTACCCAATAATCACCTTTATTATCCACCCTATTAAAGGTGACATTTGATGATATCAAAGTACACAAATTCTCGTGTAATAATATAGTGACTTCAGGTCGGAGGATCATTATATCATTGTCACTATAAGAATTTCTTATGACACTTTGCATAATGCTCCATGTAGAATTCTCATGGTGGGTCAGTCCAGTACATTGTTCTCTAACATGTACCTATGCATTGACTCAAATATCTCATATATTTATGACCAATGAGATTTGGTCATCAGTCAATCCACATACTAGTCTCAATGCATCATTGTTGTCCCATTAACAATGATATTCGACTAGGGACATTTAAGAGCAATGATACTAATTATAATTATATAATCTCATGTTCAATTCACATACTTAAACCTATATAATTCGTATCATTATTCTAAGGGCTTTTATTATGTTAACATTTATATAACGCAGTAAATGAAATCATAATAAAATAATCCATTTATTCAATCAAATATAATATCAAAAATGTTAAGCAATTACATCAAATAATTAGCCTCTAGGGCATAAACTCTAACATATCTCTTTTATTTCCAATTCACCAATTCTAAAAAAAGAAAAGCTTACTCCTTGTTTACATATTCTCTCTAAACAACTTTCAAAGTTTTCTTCTATTTAAAGTTATTATTTTCTTCTGAAGAGAAAAAAAATTGTCAAAGAATTTGAGATAAGTATTGATTGATATTATTTGCATTATCTCATACTCATTTATATTTATAGATATACAAATATAAATTGTTATACACATTTATATATATCTATATTTATTCTATTTATATTAGGCAAAAAGTAAGTACTTAGTTACCAATAGGCAATGATATTTCTCCTAAACGAGAAAATCACTTACCCGATTTTTGAAAACCTAAGTAACCTTTTATTGATATAGTGTGATTATATAAATTAATTTTTATATAAATCATAGTTGAAAAACTTTAAATTTGGTCAGTACTTAGTTATCTATAGGTGATGATATTTCTCCTAAACGAGGGAATCACTCACCCGTTTTTTTGAAAAATCAAGTGACCTTATTTAAAGTGATCACATCATAGATCAAATATATCAATGTATATAGATTCAAGTAAAATAGATTTTTTTTGTTATATCAAGAATTATATAATTGATTTATTTATTATAATTGATATCTGTCATTGTAAGTATTTGAATTTAAATTCATTTATTCATAAATACTTATTGCATTATATAAAAGTTATTTAAACTTTTATGTCACGAATATAATTGATTATTATATCTGCTTAGACGTAAGCATATCACTCACTATAAAAGTTATTTAAACTTTTATATCCGAACTTAAATATTTATTTGCTTAATTTAAGAATCATATTTTTATTTATAAAGGAAAATTAAACCTTTATAAATCTGCATTGAAAATATATATCTGCTTATTTAAGAAGCATCTTTCAAAAATATTATTTATTGAAAAAAATTAGTTTATTGGTTTTATATTTCTATGAGAAAAAAAGAATGATCATTTGACCAAGACCAAAGTCTTAGAGAGGTCAACGAGTAGTTGGGTATCTAGTGTACATGTGAGGCGAGAAACCGACTTCTTGATTAAAGACCATATTGTAAAACAGAGTTAGACTCAAAAACAGGTACAATTACGTTTAAGGAAGGAGCAGTGAACTACTGTTCAAGATAAGGAGGGGGAGCTACTGTCCAAGATAAGTAGTTGTATGTATAGTTGAAAGTTGATCTATAAAACTTTGTAAAGGTTTCTCCGCCTATCTATTGAAAAAATATTTATTATTGATAGTAATAGGATCTCAAGTCCTGGAGAGGAGCTTGAGACTAGACGCAGTAACATACCCGAGCTATATGTTGTGAACCAGTTAAATCTCTGTATATTGTGTGATTGAATTTTTACTGTCTTGTATATTAATTTATTACATTGAAAATTAATTAATCAAAAATTCAAAAAGACTAAGATAAATTTTTAATCGGTAATAATCTATTCAACCCACTTTCTAGATTATTATCGCATTTTCAATTGGTATCAAAGCGGTGCTATTTAAACTTGTTTGTTGAGTAATTACAGGCATAACAAAGAGTAGATCCATCTATGACCTACACAAATGCTATCGGTTACGGAGAAGGACTATCCATGTTCAAACCCCCACTATTTGATGGGACAAATTTTGCTACCTTGAAAAACAGATTCAAGATATACGCCAAATCACAAGGAATCAAAGTTTGGTTTGCAATAAAAAGAGGTGTGAAAATTCCTTCAAAAATCATAGAAGAAAATATCGTTGAAAAAAATACTGATGAGTTCACTACTGAGGATGAAGAGACTACAAACTTAGCATCCAAAACCGAAATGGTACTGACTAGTGACTAGTGCTCTTATAAAAAAGAGTTAGCAATTGTAAAAATGCTAAAGAAATCTGAGAAAAATTGATTGTAACCTATGAAGGAACGAAGCACATTAAAGAAACCAGAAAAGATGCTCTAATCCAAGAGTATAAAAGTTTCAAGATGGAAGAAGGTGAAAAAATCATTGATATGGAAACTCACTTTTTCAGAATCATTGATGAACTGCAACAACATGGAAAGACATATACAACAAATGAGAAAAAATAGAAGAATTCTCAAAGCTCTTTCATCCATCTGGAAAATGAAGGTCACGACCATCAAGAAAATGCAAGATCTAACCATCTATCATCTTGATTAAGGCTGCATACGAGTTGAATTGATTCGAATTTTAAACTACTTGGATTCGACTCGTAAGGTTAAATTTGTACTCAAATTCGAACTATATTTGAAAATTTTTACTCAGATTTGGCTCAATTCGAATTTTCGTTACTTGAATTCCATACGACTCGGATCGAATTATATTCAAACTACTCGCAAACATCAAATTCAAACTCAAATTCGAGGCTCTAAAATACATATAATTATTAATTGAACTTATTATTTTACTTAGAAATAAATAAATATAATTATAATTACACTTTAAATATATAAAATTAAAATTAAAATTACAAATAAAATAAAAAAATAATAACTGATTATTCAATTTTTGTTTAATTGTGTATATATTATAAGAGAATGTATTAAGTATCTATTCGAATATGTATCAATCGATTGTGTATCGGATCATGATTAAAAATTCGAGTAGTTTGAATCATAAATGAGTCGAATATAACCTTATTCAGGTTCTACTTGTATTTTTATTTGAACTATTTTTTGTGCTCAGATTTGGATCATATTACTAATGTATTCGAGTATCGCTCACATTTTTTTGACTCGAGCCCGAATTGAGCCCGAACTGTTTGGTTTGATTTGTAGTCCTACTCTTGATAGCCTTATTGGAAATCTCCATGCTCACGAAGTTGCTATGTTCGTTGCAAAAGCTAGATCGAACACAGATCTCAAGAAGAAAAGAATTGTTTTCAAAGCTCTACTTGTAGATTAAGAAAGTGATGATGAGGAGCTAAATGAATAACTATTGAGCTTGGATAATAATAAAGTTGCTCTTTTATCCAGATAACCCAGGAGAGTAATTCAAAGCAAAGCCAGAAAGTATGGCAAAGGCTTTCTAAAGACAAACAACAACTTCAACAACTACAAAGGCAAATAGGCCTTCAAGCCAAAGGCACAAAGAAAAAACTTCAAAACATACAACAACAATTTCAAAAATATCAGCTCAAATGAAAATTCAAAGACATGTTTTGAATGCAAACAGTCCGGACACTTTAAAAAGGATTGTTCAAAACGAGACATCAATAAAGTACTAGTAGCTAAAGAAGGTTGGAATCTAAGTAACGATGAAGAAGCTGCTACACAAACCGAAGAAATTATAAATCTATGTTTAAGGACAGACAATGATCCATCATCATCAAGATTTAAGGTAAATTCTAAATTACCAACTACTTCATCTCTCACAGATACCTTAGATAATCTAACTGAAAAACTTCATGAATTCCAAGAAGTTTATAACTGTTTATTTGAATATAATGAAATTATTAAAGAAGATTTTATTAAACAAAAAATTTCATTAGGAAAACTAATCAGAAGTAATAAAAATCTTGAAATAAAAAATTCGAATTTAATCATTGTTAGTGAAAATTTAAAAGAAGAAAAAGAAAAAGATTTATCAGAAATTTTGTGAGGACCCGAATTTTCGGGATTTCCTTAATAAAATTAAATAAGAATTTAATTAAAAAAAATTATCAAAGTTGTTTAAACTATTATTTTATGTGATTTAAAGTATGTGATGGGATTTAATTAGTAAATTAAATCTGTGCAAAGATGGTGATGAATTGTGTTGATTTAAAGTAATTAAAGAGAAAATAAATTGTTTAAATACAATTTATTAAGAATAAGAGAAATTACATACAATGGTACAATAAAATTATTGTGGAGGTACAGAAATTATTATTTAAATGATGTTACGAGTTAAGGTGAAATGTATGAATTAGATATGTATATATATATACATTTGTATATATATGTGTGTTTATGTTTAATTGTTGTAATTATAAATTCTACTAATTATGAAAATTAATGGATTAATAATTAAATTAATCCAAAAATTATGAAAAGTTAATGAGGAAATTAGTAAAATTATAATTATTGATTTTAGATTTAATCAAGAATTATGGAGGAAGTTTAGAAATTAATTGAGAAGAAAAGTAATTATATAAATTATATAATAATAAATTATATAAGGAAATTAAAATAAAGTATGAAGAAAATAATAATTATATAAATTATATATGGGTAATTATATAATTTATATAAGAGAATTTAGTTGAATAAGGATGGAAGAAAATTTTATAATTTGTATTTTTGTGTGAAATGAAAATTATATAAGAATAAGGTAATTATGTAAATTATATAATAATAAATTATATAATTTATTTAAGAAAAGTTAGTGTAAATAGTAAAGAAATGAAAATAAATGAGAAAAATGAATGTTTTGAGTTATTAAAAATTATGGTTATTTATAATGGAATTTTTATGATGTTTATGAGGAATAATATTTCAGAAACGTGAACATGTTAGTGTAACATGATGTTCAAGTAACGAAGTGAAAAATAATTTTTATATGTTATATAAATTATTTTATGACTTTTGGAGGTATAAATTACCTCATATAATTACATGCATGTTATTATGCGTGTATAAAATTTGTCAAGTAAAGTACCCAAAAATGGTCTAAATATTATTGATAAAGCATGTTATGATTTTTGGTAAATTAAAATAAATATTTTATATACATTATATAAAATATTTATTACACGAAATAGTTACGTAATGTATTAAAATTTTAATTTTTGCATGAGAATTATCCGAAAACTTCCAAGTTGGTTGGCGTGAGAGAGAGGCGGTGGAATTGGTTGTTTTGTTTAAATTTGGTTAAGTTGTCTTACTTATAAAAAGGCAAGAAAAAGGGAAAAGAAAAGAAGCAAAAAAATAACAAAACGCCTTCCCTCTCTATTTTTCTTCAACTGAGCACCACCACCATGGACCACCATGCTACACCGGAAAACATGACCACCAAGAAATAAGGAGAGATTTTTGGGACATCAAAGAAAGAATTATCAAGCTATGGAAAGGTATAAATATTAAATTATATGATTTTTATGTATATTTTTGTGTTAAATAAAGTTTATAGAAAAATTGTAAATAATTAGAATAATTATTCTAAATAATTTTAGGATGTATATATATGAATTATGTAATTTTTGGAATGATTTTGTTGTGAAAAAAATTAGCAAAAATAGTGTTTTTTGGATTAAGTTTGGTTACTGCCGAAAGAAGAAGGTGAATAGTAAAAAAGGTCAACCGCGCATTGCGCGCGATCAATTTTTTTTGTGTGCCGCCAGATAAAACGGCGTCGTTTGGGGGTAAAGGTGAGGGTCGCGCAAGGAGAGAGGTGTGAAAGTAATGGCCTTATGTTATGGTGCGCGGCGGCCTTTTTGGCAAATGCAGAGCCAAACGACGTCATTTGGCTGGCGTCGACAGAAACAGGTTGTCGCGCATTGCGCGACCGGCACGCTGAAAATTACCAGCGTGCCCCTGGCCTTTTACGGTAATTATCAGCGTGTCCCTTGGCCACGAAAATTACAACCATGCCCTTTAGCTTTTCTAGAAATATCGATCGTGTCCTGGATGCACCGAAATTACGAAAATGCCCCTGGGCTTTTCGAAAAATTTCGGTTGTGTCCCTAAGGGCGCGAAAATGACCAAAATGCCCCAAAAAATTATTTTTAACTAAATAAATGTTTAAAAATTCTAGAAAAATACTAAAAATATAGAAATGATATTTGGACATTAAATTTAATATTTTTGTAAAAATATTAAATATTGGAGATTAATATTTAAATATTAATCTATTAAGTTTAAAAGTTAGAAAAATGATTAAATGAAAATTCGGACAACCAAATATGCTAAATTTTATCCGATGAGCCGGGTTGTCCGTATTGAAGGTGTTTAATATTAAGTTAAATCAATATATTGAAGGATGAGGTTAATATAATTAACCATATTAATTAATAATTAACCCGGTACCCTAAAATAAATCGTCGGGTAGGGTTAATTACATTAAAGATTATATTAATTTATTAAATTAATATCATAAGAGGATAAATAATTATTATTTGATTATTTTATGATCATAGGTTGACCGAGAGAGGGTTTTGAGCTATTAATTAAGTAATTGAACGTCCAGGCAAGTTCTTCAGTACTTTGAAATTAAATGTTTTTCTGTTATGATATGTTAATTCTTGTTCAAATGTATACAAATTATGTGTTATGTGATACGTGATTAATATGACAACAATGTGTACTTTGTGCAACGATATGAATATACATGAGATATATTGCTCAAGTATAGGCACAACATATGATATATGACACACAACGAGCATGTTAAGGTATGTGCTACGTGAAACATGAAATTTGTTAACTGTTAAACTTGCTGAGTCATTGTGCTCATTATTTGCTTAAAATAAACTTTTACAGGTAAAGAAATAAATTTCAAGAATATCATATTATATTAGAGACGGATCACCCTATAAGGTTGTGAATATAATTGTTATATTTTCAGTTGTATAACTCAATGTGGGTAAATTGCAAAGTTTACATTGATGTTTTGTATGTACATATATGTTGGATCCGGACAGGATGAATAGCCTTAATGTATGAACTGTAATAGTTCAATATAATGGTTACGATAGAAACTATGATACGTGCGACGCCCCCAAATCTAGGCCTACATAGCCCAATTTGAGACGCCATAAAATACATAAACTTTAATACAAATAGTACATAGGACAGAAATGCAAAACTCAATAATACACAACTAAGTCTTCACTATTATTTCCACACTATATTCAACATGTGAAGACTACAATAGCTATCACTCGGACCGTCACTCCATTCCCCCGCTAGACCCGGCTACTCTCTCTTTTTCTGAAAAACAATGGAACAAAAGAAAGGGTGAGCTCAAATAGCCCAGTAAGAAATATCATGACTAAGATAACGACAAATAAATTATCATTAGCCTTCAACAGATGAGTTCTTAATTGAATATAATAGACAATAAGCTTTGTATCAATAATAGCAGCGGAATGAGCAATCTATTAGAAGAATAATGCAGACTATATTGTCCACTCGATTCTCTTTTTAGGAAAAACATCATCAACTTTTATCATCTTAAACACCGCTAGTCATGATAATATAAATTTTCAGTTCCTGATTTTAATCATGCTAGTCAATAGTTCATCTTTGCATTACGAGCCAAAGATATTCAAATATAACCCAACGGTAATGATTATACCAGTTTTCAGCCTTTGGTCATAATCATACCAACAACAGTTCATCTTTGCCCCAGGCCAAAGAGAATATTCACCACGTGCCCTAAAAGGCACAATAAATATATCGCCTTTATCCTATCAACTGTGCCCCAGGCCACAGATATTCACAACAACATGGTTCTTGATGATTAGAATAACAACTGTGATATAGATGATGAATCAGAAGAAATAGTATGATCAATAAATATCGAAAGTTTATGACTTTACTTTGTGCAGATTCAAATAATGTCCAAATTGCCAACATGATGTGGACTAAAATTCAAGAATGATATTTAAGATCCACAGTTCAGAATAACAGTTAAGCTTCAATAGAAAGATTTAGAAAAATAGGAAGGTTCAGTTGAAATGATATTAGATGAAGCGCAAACTATTAAAGAATATATAATCATTTCAGGAAACTTTACCAACAAGAGACAAATAAGAAATGAATACGAAGAGTAATCCACCAAGCATGCAGTAGTCCGCGTAGTCAGGTTATTCTCAGAGATTAATAAGGAATGAATACGAAAGGTTATTCACCAACAGGCGATAATCCGCGCCGTAAGGTTATTCCCACAATTTAATACATGGAAATAAATACGAAAGGTTATTCACCAACAGGCGATAATCCGCGCCGTAAGGTTATTCCCACAATTTAATACATGGAAATAAATACGAAAGGTTATTCACCAACAGGCGATAATCCGCGCCGTAAGGTTATTCCCACAATTTAATACATGGAAATAAATGGCACATCTTATGAGTAAGAAAGAAACGATATTATTTTCGAGAATTAAATATTGATATACCCTTACCATAGTAAGTTTGAATAATGGAAGATGAAAAAGATGGTATCCCTTACCTTAACACGTGACTAGATATGAACTCGTACACTTACAGATCTTTACAAATACTCAAGATGACTTTAGCACACTCAAAGAGAACTTATACAAAGAAATATTTGGAGAGTGAAAGAAAGAATAAGCAAGGAAGTTTTTATGAAAAATCCTTAAGTTAAGGCCTCTATTTATAGCAAAAATCTTATCATCACCAAGATTTCCTAATTTAATCCAAACCGTATATTTCAAGATAATGTTTAATCCATACCACTCATTTCATCTTTCAAGATTTCCTTAATCTAAACCATTCATTTAAAGATCATCTTTTAATCTATACCATTCAATTTACTTTATATATAAAACAACTAACTTTAAATAAATCAATTAACTTTATATATAAAAACAAACAACTTTATATAATTTATCATAATAAAAACAAATAACTTTATAAAATTTATCATAATAAAAACAAATAACTTTATCAATTCAATTATTCAACAATAATTCACAATTATTCATTATTATAGTTAATTGTTGTAAATGCAGTGTAGTTGGCTTTTCGAGTTAGATAAACAGGAAAATCAACTAATAATAGAATACAACAGTTTAATCAATATCATAAAAGAGATAACAAAAATGCTAAAAATAGATAAGAAAATAACACGTTACTGTGTAGTGACAATTATTGATTCAGTAATGTGAATTATTGTGCATATGCTACTGTGACAATTATCAACTCAATAATATGAATTATTATGCATGTGACAATTATTGGTTCAATAAAGTCAATATAGTACAATAACCACTTTATCAGTTTAATAATATGAACACTATGTAATACCGTGTGCTACTGTGTAATACCGTGTGCTACTGTGCAATACCGTATGTTACTATTCCTTTACCACCAGATATTTTAACAGTTCAAGATGATTATACCGTTGACTATATTTATTTAGAAAGGTTACGTATGTCGCTTTCTATATTCGACAATAAGTCGTTGTGGGGGTCCACCATTATTTTGTTATTTCGGCGTCGTCGTACAAATCGAATATTCCCCGACAAAACGAATATTTTCCGGCCAAACGAATATTGTCCGACATAATAAAATTTACACATAACATCCTTAACTTTTAACCTTATTAATTTAACCACCTACTATTTCAGGAAAAAATATATATATATGAAGAAAATTAAATTTTGTATTTCATAAAATTCGGGGTCTTACAATACGTCTAATTAAATATTATGAATCAAGAAATAATTGTACGGATGTGAACCATATTAAATTGTGAATGTTGAGCTTTATTGAGCTTTACGATAATGGTACAGAAAGAAAAAGTAAAGGTTGCGATCCAGGGACTAAGATCAAGAAATGAAGTTTTTAAATGATAAAATATTTAATACAATAATTGAATTGAGAAAAAGAAAAATTTATATCGAAAATTTGGTAATTGATGACGATAATGTCAATAAATGAATTGATTAAGGTGATTAAAGATTTATTAACGAACCGAAATTTGGACGTTATAAAGATAATGTATAATAAATACAAAGTTTAAGGGAATAAATTTGGTCGAATTTCGGGGTCGTTACAAATTTTGTTACCAAAGAAAGAGTTAGAAAAATTGAGAAAAATAAATAGAGATCCTGAGATAGAAAATTCAACACTAATTATTTCTAATGAAAATCTTGAAGTTGAAAATCCAACACTTGTTTTAATAATGAAGGCACTCAATTCCAAAATCAAGTATTGAGTGAAGACATTAAAAATAAGAACTTGAAAGTTTATTTTTAAAACTTGAACTAGAAAAACAAAGTGAACGTTCTGCTTTAAAAGATCAAATTAATTTATTAACTAATGCATGTGACGATTTACACACTACAGTTCTTAAATTCACAAAAGGAAAATAAAACCTTGATGTCATGCTTAGTCAACAAAGATGTGGATTTAAAAAAGAAGTATTGGGACATGTCGAAAAAACTAGTAAAACAAATAATAAAGGACTCTGTCGTGTTAAAATTAAAGAAAAAGAAAGTCATACATCTCCTTGTACTAAATGCTCGTATTGTAATAAAAATGGTCATTCCATTCACATGTGCAATGCTCAGAATGAAAACCATAAAGGAAAAATAAATTGGGTACCAAAAGTAACTTACACTTCACCAATTATTATCAAGAACATAAGAAAAGAATCTTATAATCATCAAAAAATTTCAAGATATAAAAACTAAGTAAATCATGCATTTTATATACCTGTTGTAACTAATAAAATACTTGTATCTACTGAGACTGATTATCCTGTACCCAGATTTATAAAAAGAAGCACAAGTGTTCCTTATACAAAATGAAAAACATACCCAAAGGACCCTTCTTATTAAAGGGTACTAATTTATGAATTTAGCATTTGTTACAGGTATGTCTTGCAACTGACTATAGTAAAAGCAAATGATATTTCAATAACAGTTGTTCAAGCAACAAACTGTGGCAAGGTAACCTTTGGAGATAACAACAAAGGTAAAGTAATTAGAATTGGAAGTGTTGATAATAAATACATAACAATTTCAAATGTTCAATTAGTCACGGCACTCAAGTATAATCTTCTATCCATTAGCCAATTATGTGATAACGGTTTTAAAATAACTCTAAGTCCCCATAACTGTTCAATATTTGACCAATCTGGTAAATTGGTTTTATTATGTCCTAGAAATCAAAATGAGTATACATGTGACCTAGATATATATTCTCACCCAGATAATGTTTGCCTAATTTCTGCAAATGATGATCCGCAACTTTGGCATCGTAGATTAGGTCATATCAACATGAAACTAATTAACATCATTGCATCTAAAGAACATGTTCATGGTCTTCCAAAAATAATTTTTTTAAAAGATCATATTTGTGAAGCCTGTGAATTGGGAAAACAAATGCATGCATCTCACAAACTTAAACTCATAGTGTTAACCTCTCGACCTCTAGAACTTTTGCATATGGACCTAGTTGGATCTATTCCTAAACATAGCATGGGTGGTGTTGTATACATTCTAGTTTTGGTTGATGGCTACTCTCGATTTACATGGGTTGATTTTCTAAAATTTAAAAATGAAGCTATAAATTCTTTCTCTACTTTGTGCAAGAAAATTCAGAATCAACAAGGAAGCTCTATTATTTATATTCGTTCTGATCACGGAAGAGAATTTGACAATTCTAATTTCATTATGTTCTGTGATGAGCACAGTATAAGTCATAACTTTTCTACTCCCTACACATCACAGTCAAATGCCGTGGTTGAAAGGAAAAATCGAACCTTACAAGAAATGGCTAATACTATGTTAAATGAATATCATCTTCCTAAATATTTTTGGGCTAAAGTAGTGGCAACGTCCTGTTATATTTTAAACCGAGTCTTATTAAGACCAATTTTAATCAAAACTCCCTATGAGCTTTATTATAAAAGACCTCCAAAAATAAATTATTGTCGGATTTTTTGGAGTAAATGTTTTATTTAAAATATAAAAAGACATGTGTCAAAGTTTGATCCCAAATCTGATGAAAGAATATTTCTGGGATATTCACTTAATAGCAAAGCATATAGAGCTTTTAACAAATAGAAGTCTAGTTGTTGAGGAATCAATGAATGTAACTTTCGATAAGACTCAGCCACCTCCTAAATACAAAGAGTTAGTGGACAATGACATTGTCATTGAAAATATTCTCAAAAATATGGAGGAACCAAAATTAGATAGTGCATCTCCACCTGTCAATGAAAATTCTCTTGAAAATCTCAATCCTCGGTTAAATGACTTACCCAAAGACTCATATATATTATCCTTTAGAAAATGTGATTGGTGACTTGGATAAAGGAATTCCTACTAGATCACAAGCACACAACTTGGCTGGTCATTTATCTTTCTTGTCTCAAATTGAGCCTAAAAATATAAAAGATGCATTACTTGATGAAGATTGGATAATTGTTATGCAAGAAGAACCTGAACAGTTCACAAGAAACAAAGTTTGGAAACTAGTTCTAGAACCCGATGATACTTCTATTATTAGAATCCGATGGGTATTTCGAAACAAAATCGAAGAAAATAGAACAATCATATGTAACAAAGCAAGGTTAGTTGCACAAAGATATAATTAATTTGAATGTATTGATTATGATGAAACTTTTGCTCCTGTTGCTAGAATTGAATCTATACGTATGTTGTTAGCTTTTACATACCATAAAGATTTTAAACTGTTTCAAATGGATGTCAAATTTGCATTTTTAAATGGAATTATTGAAGAAGAAGTTTATGTTGAACAATCTCCTAGTTTTGAAGATTTTGATCATTTTGAACATGTCTATAAATTGCATAAAGCTTTATATGATTTGAAACAGACCCCTAGAGCATGGTATAAACAATTCAGTAAATTTTTGCTTGGAAATTATTTTAAAAGGGGAACTGTTGATACTACTTTGTTTACTAAATACAAAAATGATGATATTCTTATTATTCAAATTTATGTTGATGACATCATTTTTGGTTCTACTGACATTACTATGTGTAATGACTTTTCTGAAAAGTATGAGTAATGAATTTGAAATGAGCATGATGGGAGAATTAAACTTCTTCCTAGGTTTGCAAATCAAATAAGGTGAAAAATGTATGCATATTATAAATATTGCAAAGACATGATTAAGAAATTTGGTCTAAAGTCTGTAAAACCTCTTAATACTCCTATGTTAACTACTAATAAATTAATTATTGATGAAAATGAAAAAAGTGTTGACACAAAGAAATATAGAGGAATGGTTGGAAGTCTATTGTATATCACTGCCAGCAGACCTGACATTATGTTCAGTGTCTATAAATGTGATAAATTTCAGTCAAATCCTAAAGAATCACATTTGGTTGCTGAAAAAAGAATTTTCAGATATCTTAAATGAACCATAGACTTAGGACTATGGTATCCTAAAAGTCAACCATTTGATCTTTTTTCATTTTCAGATTCTGACTATGTCGGTCATCATGTTGATCGAAAGAGTATAAGTAGCACTTGTTAGTTTATGGGGGTTTATTTAGTTTTTTGTTTCTCTAAGAAATAAAACTCAGTATCTATTTCAACCACTGAAGTAGAGTATATAGTTGTTGCATGATGTTGTGCACAGATATAATGGATGAAACAGACTCTTGCTGATTATAATTTAAAATTTGATTGTGTGTCTATATTATGTGATAATACAAGTGCTATAAATTTAAGTAAAAATATTGTGTTACATGCTAGATCAAAACATATAGATGTCAGACATCATTTCTTACTTGATCATGTAAATAATGGAAACATTAAATTAGATCATATTGATATAAATTTGAACATTGCTGATATATTTACTAAGCCACTAAGTTCTGACAGATTTTGCAAATTACATATGAATTTGGGAATGTTAAATTTTGTCTTATAATTAAGTATGCATTATAGTTTAAGAATCATTAATTCGTTTTAATGCATAATTACATAATCACAATTTTTTTTAAATAAAAAAAATTATTATATTTATTTTTGGATATAAATATACATATACATATACATATTTTATATACTTATTTAAAATAAAAAAATACTATTACATATTTTTTATTATGTAAAATTTATTCTACTATATATATATATGTCTATCACACGTACTGAAGATTCGGTTGTTGTTTGAAAGTTGCATGTTCTAAAAAGGTCCTTTTAATATTTCTACTCCCTGTCACTTTTTGTGATGACAAAAGGGGAGATGAAAAGTATTATAGTGGTGGCAAACAAAACAAACTGCATATTATCTTCTGCCATATATATTGCATTATAAAATTTTTAAAATTCAAAATGCATGCATAAATTTAGGTGGAGCTTTTAAAATATTTTTACATAATTGTCATCATAAAAAAGGGAGATATTGATGGGTCTCGATCTTTTTAATGAATATTTATTTTGATTATAATAAATTAAGTAAATAGATTAATTAATATTAGAATCCTCTCCATAGGTTTTTATTAATATATCTTATTTGCTTTGACCAAAAATATTTTTCTAAAAACTTATTGAATAAATATTTTATTAACCTTGATAAATGAATATAAAGTGTTATTAAATATTTATTCATAAAATAATATTTTCTAATGTAAGGAGATCTCCTATTATTATTTTCAAAATTATCATATTATTATTCTAAAAATGAAAGCTTGGCAAATTCTATCCTAAAATATGTTGGGTGTTTATCCGAAAAATAATTGCTCCATTTCCTAAAGTAATTTAATAGAATGAAACTTAAATAAAAAGTACTTTGAAAATGAAGCCTTAGTCACGTGGAGGATGTTAGCTTTTGATACATGATATGTAACACCCCCTTCCCGACTAGTGGAAAAGGAGGCTACGCACGAACAAACTCTAAACAGAGTGTCAAAACAAATAAGAAAACTCTCTTCACACTTGCCCTTGAATCCCCTTGCAAACCCTGCCGGAAGAAAAACACAGCATGAGCCAAATGCCCAGTACGAATAAAGAGTGCAGAAATAAAAACTGAAATTGAATAACAAAAGCAACTGAACCAAACTGAGATTAACAAAATCAACTGAACTAAATAACATAATCTTATTGAACTGAATAACATAATCGACTGAACTGAACTAATCTACTGAACTGAAACTGATCTCCTGAACTAAATTGATTTACTGAACAACATAAAAGGCTGAATTGAATGGTTGTGTTTATTTCATACCGAGCTCAGAACAAAACAGAAATATAACTTGTCACAAAGACAAGTCAAAATACTGTCACACAGGCAGGCACACATTGGACTGCAGATCCAAATGCATGCAAAATCGGAAGGTGTGTTCGGCACAAACAACACCAAACCGCAGAACAAAACAGAAAACTAGTGTAAGACCCCGAATTTTATGAAATACAAAATTTAATTTTTCTTCATATATATATTTTTTTTTGAAACAGTAAGTGGTTAAATCGATAAAGTTAAAAGTTAAGGATGTTATGTGCAAATTTTACTTTGTCGGACAATATTCGTTTGGTCGGGGAATATTCGTTTGGTCCGACGGCGCCGAAATAACAAATTATTGGTGGACCCCACATCGGAATATTTGTCGGATATAGAAAACGACAGAAATAACCTTTTTAAATAAAAATAGTCAACGGAACTGTTAAAATACCGGTGATAAAAGAATAGTAGCATACGATAGTTATTGGTATTTTCTGTAGCACTCGGTACTCTACAGTAACACACGGTATTGCATAGTGTCTCATATTTTTGATCTGATAATTGACACCGTAACTGTTACGCATCATTTCATCGATAATTGTCACTGCATAATATTTTATATTATCAATTCAATAATTGTTGTTACACAGTATTTTGCATTATTGATTTAATAATTGTCATTACACTGTATTTTATATCATTGAGTCAATAATTGTTGTTGCACTGTTTTTAAAATTATTGAACCTAATAATTGTCACAGTAACATATGCACAGTAATTCACATTATTGAATCAATAATTGTCATTACACAGTAACGTATGCTTTATTTTACATTATTGTTATCTCTATTATGATGTTATTTAAACAGTTGTATTTCATTAATTTATTGACTTGATATCTAAGAGCTAACTATACTGTATTTATAACAATTAGTCATAATAATTGAATTGATAAAGTTATTTGTTTATAATATAAAGTTAGGTGATTATTAGGTGATATGAAATGAATGGTGTAGATTAAAGTGTGAATTATTGTTGAATAATTGAATTGATTTGTTTATAATATAAAGTTAGGTGATTATTAGGTGATATGAAATGAATGGTGTAGATTAAAGTGTGAATTATTGTTGAATAATTAAATTGATTTGTTTATAATATAAAGTTAGGTGATTATTAGGTGATATGAAATGAATGGTGTAGATTAAAGATAATATAATATTTGAAATGGATGGTGTAGATTAAAAGATGATCTTTAAATGAATGGTTTAGATTAAATGAATGATAAGATTTTTGGCTATAAATAGAAGCCTTAACTTAAGGATTTTTCATAAACTTCCTTACTTGTTCTTTCTTTCTCTCTCTAAATACTTCTTGTGAAAGTTCTCTCTAAGTGTGCTTAAGTCATCTTGAGTATTTGTGAAGATCTATAAGTATACGTGTACTGTTCAAGTTAATCAACCTCATTTAAATCAATATCCAGTCACGTGTTGAGGTAAGGGATACCATCTTTTTCATCTTCCATTATTCAAACATACTATGGTAAGGGATTATCATTATTTGATTCTCGATAATAATATTGTTTCTTCCTTACTCATAAGACGTGTCTTTTATTTCCATGTATTAAATTGTGGGAATAACCTTACGGAGCGGATTGCCGCCTGTTGGTGAATAACCTTTCGTATTCATTCATTATTAATCTCTGAGAATAACCTTACGGAGCGGATTGCCGCCTGTTTGGTGAATAACTCTTTGTACTCAAATTCTATTAAATTGTGGGAATAACCTTACGGAGCGGATTGCCGCCTGTTTGGTGAATAACTCTTTGTACTCAAATTCTATTAAATTGTGGGAATAACCTTACGGAGCGGATTGCCGCCTGTTGGTGAATAACCCTTTGTATTAATTTCCTTCACCTTTTGTTAATCAAACCTGCTACGGTAAGGGATATTATTTTCTTTCATACTCCTAAATCGAAATATATTATGGAACTATTGCTTCTATAATTCCTGAAAATATTATATGTTCCATAATAGTTGAACTTCATTATTTCAACTGAACCTTCCTATTTACGTGAACCTTTCTATTGAATTGTAACCGTTATTCTGAACTGTGGATCTTGAATTTCACTCCACATCATGTTGACAATTTGGACATTATTTGAATCTGTACAAAGTAAACTTCTGATACTTATTGTAATCCTATTTCTTCTGTTCATCATTTATATCATTATAATCATCCAAAAATTAAGCTGTTGTGAATATCTGTGGCCGAGGGCACAAATGTGATATATTTGTTGAACAGATGATAGGTTAAAGGCGATATAATAGGTTAAAGGCGATACATCTGTTCGGTGTCTTTTATGGCACGTGGTGAATGTTCTCTTTGGCCCGTAGTGCAAAGATGAACTGTTGTTTGGTATGATTATGACCAAAGGCTGAATCTGGTATAATCATGACCGTTGGTGCTATATTGAATATCTTTGGCCCGTAGTACAAAGATGAACTGTTGATGTGCATGATTATGATCAGGAACTGTGAATTTGTATTATCTTGACTAATGATATTTCAGATGATAAAAGTTGATGATGTTTTTCCTAAAAAGAGAACCGAGTGGACATTATAGTCTGCATTATTCTTCTAATAGATTACTTATTCCGCTGCTATTATTGATCTGAACGTTGTTTAAGAATTTAACTGCAGTTTTTGATATAAACCTTGTAGTCTATTGTATTCTATCAAGAACTCAACTGTTGAAGACTAATGATAATTTATTCGTCATTATCTTAGTCATGATATTCTTTACTGGGCTATTTGAGCTCACCCTTTCTTTTGTTCCATTGTTTTTCAACAGGAGATGAAAACATAACAGGGTCTAGCCGGGGAATGGAGTGAGGGTCCGAGGAATAGTTATCATAGTCTTCACGTTTTGTAAAATAGTGTGGCAATAATAGTGAAGACTTAGTTGTGTATTATTATACACTGTATTGTTGTACGTTGTGCTTTGTTGTAATAATTTTGTTGTAGTATTTTGACGACTCAAGTTTGGGCTGTGTGGGCCCAGATTTGGGGGCGTCACAACTAGGGTCGACCCATACGCCTCCCACAACAAAACACCAATTGCCCAACTCCCATCGGAGCACACAAAATGGAGACGTCGTGGACTAATCACACTGCCACGGAAGTGTCATGCCTCGGTGCCAAAAGGACATGCCTGTGGTACCCCCACAGGTGGTTATAGCTCAGGTATACCCTACGGTACTTTCTAACAAAAATATCATGTCACAACGAATGCGACACAATATCACAAAAGGGGTTCTAATACGCACATGCTAAACCGAAACAAATCGACACAAAGTCTCCCAATTATACTTGCATGTACGTTTCTACATAATCAAAATAAATACTAGACATGCTTAAGAGTACAAGATAAGTTGTGAATATCTAAAATCAAACAAAACTATCATATGCATTTGACTATGAACAATATATCGAAAAAATATATCCAAATTCTAATGAAGAACAAAAAAAATAAATTAAAATCAAAGGAATATTGCTGAAGGAATACGGAATCCGTACCTGGAATACGCAATGAAATATCCGAAATTATATTACAAAACTGACTCGTTAAATTCCCTCCATCTGAACTAATTAAAATAAATAAATGAATTGATAAATAAATAGTTAATCAATTGATTAAGTTTTATACATTTTCTCTCTCTTAGGCAAATCTGAAATCCTTCCATTCTAAACAAAATTATACCTAAAGTTATACATACATAAATATTCTAATCATGGTAACGTATTAATAAATAATAGTTTTCTTGTTCCTTCCGAAATACATATAAGTATATTTTCAAAAATATTCTTTCCATTTTTAATTCTATTACAAACAAATATTTTATTATTATTATTATTATTATTATTATTATTATTATTATTATTATTATTATTATCTGACAAAACTTTAAAGTTACAAAAATACTAATTTAATATTCCAAAATGCCAATTACTAACAAAGATATACCAAAATATATTAACTAACAAACTAAATAGCATACAAAAATTAAAACTACAAAATTAAACTTAATACAGAAAATTAAATAATTGCACAAAGAAATAAAAAGAGACATACCCGAAATTATGAGGTTCGTAGTCCGCCCACGTCCTCGACACCGAAAAAATATTTTAACTATGGAGGTCCTTACTAAAAAGGTCCTCACACAAAAAGGTTTCCTCACATTGGGAAAAACCTTAATGTTTGGGTGTTTTAAAACTTAAAGGGGGTGGTCCTAATATATAGGCAAGTAAAGGGAGGATAGCTTTAGATATTGGTGATGTGGGACAAAAAAAAGCAACCGGGTATTACATTACCTCCCCCTTAAAGAGGATTCTGTCCCCGAAATCAAAAAATAAAATGTAACGAACTTAATTATCAAAAGATGCAAAAAAAAAAAAATCACTCAAATAGATTTTTTCACAAAACAACGAAGTAGTTTTCCTCCAAAATCTTATCAAAACAAATAGTGCACCATGTGCAATAGATGATAATGATAACTCTTAAGTACTAAGACACAAAATACATTATGTACATGAGCTGACTATGAAGGCAAAGCTAACTGAAATGTAACTTTGCCAACCCTTTCTAAAATCTCAAATAGGACAATAAAACACAGACTGAGTAGTTTCTCTAGCACTTCAAAATATCACAATCTCTTTTCGAATTAGTTCTCAAATATTATTACTCAAAATAATATACCACTAAAATATTGAAATCACCATATTAAACTCCAAGTCACATTCCATTATCTGCATAAGTAAACTGTCTACTCTAAACTATTCAATGTCTCTCAAAATTTATTGAATCTCATCACTTAATATAAAACCATTTAAATAAATCAATCATCTCTTAGTGCAAACCTTAGTCTAACAATTTCCAAGATCTTCTCATACTATTACTCGTCATTCAACAAAACTCCAAAAATAGCTGCAAAATTGATCATTAGCCTCAATGATTAATCTAATTACCTCGAATATCTACAACTCAAGTTTACAAGAGATCATCTATAAATACCAAATAGTTTTCACTTATCATATTGTCCCATCAATACACATACCTCACATCATCCACGAGCTTAACACAAATCCAACACGACCTATGTCAAATCCTTATGTCTAAGATCATAACAGATTATTACTAAAAGAACTCTAACGATTAATTCTCCAAAATCAAATATACTTGCTGATACAAATACTCATATCATAACCATATTACATATATGATCATTTCTTAACTGTACAAAATATAACTTTATTTTCCTTAATGCTCCAATCACAATTCTTCACTAATATCCTTACTCCATTGTATAACAATAATAACCTTGACAAATTATCTCACTTTCCTCATATCAACTACAAATCAAAACAGATTAACATTTGGTCAAAATCAAGATCAACCACACAGAGAACCAAATCGAAATAAACTTATATGTCTGCCTAGTGATTTACCTATAACTCATAGATCAAGCCTAAAGACAATCTACATAATCATAACCTAAGCTCTGATAGTCCATCCCAAGAATCATATCAAAGTCGTACATACGCATCGACCGAAAATTAGTCCCACAAATCTTTATTTCCAAAACTAACAGAAACAACCACGGTACAAATCAGAGAACAAAAAAAATTTCTCATCGGAGCAGCAATAGACATAGCAGAATCTAAGAACTGAGATTGCACACCAAGATGCCGAACAAAAGAATACGAAACAATCGAATGAGTAGAGTCGAAATCAATAAAAGTTTCACGACTGCCAACTAAAAGAGTGCCGAAATAGAATATTGCGCATTTATCATCTAATTATATGACAAGGCGAACACACGTCCTCCGTGATACCGACCAACATTGTCACAATTATCACCGCCTTCACCACCTCTAGTGGTTTTACGAGCCCTCGACAAAACAAAATGGACGAAAGCGAAACTGATTTAAGGCAAATTCGAATACAAACTCATATGATAGCTGAACAAAATTTTAAACAAAATAAAAACCTAACCCAGATATCTACCCATAACTCACAGGTCAAACCTAAATAGGTTTTCTACAAGAAATAACCCTAGCTCTGATACCAACTCTGTAACACCCCCTTCCCGACTAGTGGAAAAGGAGGCTACGCACGAACGAACTCTAAACAGAGTGTCAAAACAAATAAGAAAACTCTCTTCACACTTGCCCTTGAATCCCCTTGCAAATCCTGCCGGAAGAAAAACACAGCATGAGCCAAATGCCCAGTACGAATAAAGAGTGCAGAAATAAAAACTGAAATTGAATAACAAAAGCAACTGAACCAAACTGAGATTAACAAAATCAACTGAACTAAATAACATAATCTTACTGAACTGAATAACATAATCGACTGAACTGAACTAATCTACTGAACTGAACTAATCTACTGAACTGAAATTGATCTCCTGAACTGAATTGATTTACTGAACAACATAAAAGACTGAATTGAATGGTTGTGTTTATTTCATACCGAGCTCAGAACAAAACAGAAATATAACTTGTCACAAAGACAAGTCAAAATACTGTCACACAGGCAGACACACATTGGACTGCAGATCCAAATGCATGCAAAATCGGAAGGTGTGTTCGGCACAAACAACACCAAACCGCAGAACAAAACAGAAAACTAGGGTCGACCCATACGCCTCCCACAACAAAACACCAATTGCCCAACTCCCATCGGAGCACACAAAATGGAGACGCCGTGGACTAATCACACTGCCACGGAAGTGTCATGCCTCGGTGCCAAGAGGACATGCCCGTGGTACCCCCACAGGTGGTTATAGCTCAGGTATACCCTACGGTACTTTCTAACAAAAATATCATGTCACAACGAATGCGACACAATATCACAAAAGGGGTTCTAATACGCACATGCTAAACCGAAACAAATCGACACAAAGTCTCCCAATTATACTTGCATGTACGTTTCTACATAATCAAAATAAATACTAGACATGCTTAAGAGTACAAGATAAGTTGTGAATATCTAAAATCAAACAAAACTATCATATGCATTTGACTATGAACAATATATCGAAAAAATATATCCAAATTCTAATGAAGAACAAAACAAACAAATTAAAATCAAAGGAATATTGCTGAAGGAATACGGAATCCGTACCTGGAATACGCAATGAAATATCCGAAATTATATTACAAAACTGACTCGTTAAATTCCCTCCATCTGAACTAATTAAAATAAATAAATGAATTGATAAATAAATAGTTAATCAATTGATTAAGTTTTATACATTTTCTCTCTCTTAGGCAAATCTGAAATCCTTCCATTCTAAACAAAATTATACATAAAGTTATACATACATAAATATTCTAATCATGGTAATGTATTAATAAATAATAGTTTTCTTGTTCCTTCCGAAATACATATAAGTATATTTTCAAAAATATTCTTTCCATTTTTAATTCTATTACAAACAAATATTTTATTATTATTATTATTATTATTATTATTATTATTATTATTATTATTATTATTATTATCTGACAAAACTTTAAAGTTACAAAAATACTAATTTAATATTCCAAAATGCTAATTACTAACAAAGATATACCAAAATATATTAACTAACAAACTAAATAGCATACAAAAATTAAAACTACAAAATTAAACTTAATACAGAAAATTAAATAATTGCACAAAGAAAGAAAAATAGACATACCCGAAATTATGAGGTTCGTAGTCCGCCCACGTCCTCGACACCGAAAAAAATATTTTAACTATGGAGGTCCTTACTAAAAATGTCCTCACACAAAAAGGTTTCTTCACATTGGGAAAAACCTTAATGTTTTGGTGTTTTAAAACTTAAAGGGGGTGGTCCTAATATATAGGCAAGTAAAGGGAGGATAACTTTAGATATTGGTGATGTGGGACAAAAAATTAGAAAAATGATTAAAAGCTTTTGGTCCACCAAGACTACATGTGCTGGAAGTTGTCAAACTTTCAAACAAAATTAAATTTCTCTCTTTTCACCTAATTCGTCCGTCCGAATTTAATGTGATTGAATTGATTTGGCTGGTGGGCGTATATAACCAAAGTTGCTTTCACTCTCCTCCTGTGATTGGTCCGCTTGTGAGTTAATGTCTGAAATTATTATTATTATTATTATTATTATTATTATTATTATTATTATTATTATTACTACTACTACTATTACAATTTTTTTAATTATTATTATTACTATTATTATAATTGTTATTGTTATTATTATTACTATTATTATAATTATTATTGTTGTTGTTGTTGTTGTTGTTGTTATTATTATTATTATTATTATTATTATTATTATTATTATTATTATTATTATTATTATTATGTAGTGGTGAATTTGATTTGGGCGAAAAATGTGAGTGAATATATTTTTGAAAAAAAGATGTTGAATTGGGAGGGAAAAATGAGAGATAGATTAGTGACCGTTGGATGTTGAAGCCCCAAATGATTTTAGACTGTTGGATGTTGAAGCCTAAATTGATTTGATGTCGTTAAATGTTGAAACCTTGGGATTTGAGCCATACTATTTTATATTACAGATATTTCTTCTATTTACATCAGATAAAAAGTCAGTACTTAGTTACTGATAGACGAAGATATTTCTCCTAAACGAGAAAATCACTCACCCGATTTTTGAAAACCTAAGTGGCTTTTTATTGATATAGTGTGATTATATAAAGTAATTTTTATATAAATCATAGTTGTGAAACTTTAAGTTTGGTCAATACTTAATTACCAATAGGTGAGGATATTTCTTCTAAACAAGGGAATCACTCACCCGATTTTTGAAAACCTAAATGACCTTATTTAAAGTGACCATATCATAGATCAAATATATCAATATATATAGATTCGAGTAAAAACAACTTTGTTTGTTATATCAAGTATTATATAACTGATTTATTTATTATACTTGATATCTGTCATTGCAAGTATTTGAACTTAAATTCAATTATTCATAAGTATTTGTTGCATTATATAAAAGTTATTTAAACTTTTACATCATGAATATAATTGATTATATCTGCTTACACGGAAGCATATCACTCACTATAAAAGTTATTTAAACTTTTATATCCAAACTTAAATATTTATTTGTTTAATTCAAGAAGCATATTTTTATTTATAAAGAAAAATTAAACATTTATAATTATGCACTGAAAATATATATCTGCTTATTTTGGAACATAGGAAATATATTGAATAATTGTTGTTTCCTCCCATGCGTTTTGAAAAATAGGGTGAAATATTAAATTATTATTTGTTTAGTTGATAAATGAGGCGTTGCGGTAAAGGTCGTTCACTTTTACAGTGATTTTGAGTTTTAAAATAACAAATAAGAAAATAAATAGATAAAGTCTTTTGTCCAAATTTTTTTGTTAATGAATTTTTTATAGAACAAAAAAGGTAGACGATAAATTAAATAACATAGACAAATCTTTTATATTTTTATTAGAAACTTTTTATTACAAACATAACAAGGTTGGTTTATAGATTTGTTGGTCAAAAGGCATAGAAAGTCGAACTAGTATTTACACTAAAATGATAATTAAATAAAATTATTGATACTAATTTATTATTAATACAGACTATTTTAATTTATTATTTAACTCGAACTATTTTCTCATGATTAGTTTTTAATCAAATTTTGAATTATTTTTTATCATTTCTAATATCATTTGATACCTTAAAAGTGAAATTATATAATATCATATTTTCACTTAGAATTATATTCATTCATCAAATGGTTTTAAAAATGTTCAAATACAACCCATAAAATTTAATAACAAGTTAATCATGAGATGAGTAATTTGAAATGATAATAAATTAGTATAAATAATCTTATTTTATCATAATTTTTGAAAACAAATATTATCTGGTTATATTTTTATTAAAAATAGGGATGCGATAAAATTATTCAACTAATTTAATATTATTAAGAACCACATAATTAGTTATTTATTTAATTACATATCATTTAAATATCTTTTTTGCCCAATTAATACATCTTGAAAAGAGAGTTTTGCACAAAAAAAAATTTTGAAAAAGAATTTTATAAAAATAATACAAACTGAAGGAATAATTTTGCATTTCAGTCTATAGATTAAAAATCAGATCAATCAACACCTTTGCTTGACTGATGGGTCAAAAGCCTTATTTTTCTCAAATGATTGTGTTTTTTCCCTCTTGCTCATTTGAAATCTGAGGGGTTGTTTACAAGTGATTTTAAAAGAAAACAACTTATTATCTCTGTCACCAGACCTGGGATTGTTATGGCAAAACCGCAGCGGAGTGGCAATGGCGGTGGCAGGGAGACAGTAAATATGGGATAAAAAGCTTTTTTACCACCAGGGAGACGCAGTAAATAAGAGAGAAAAAACTTTTCTAGTTTTTGAAATAAACAAAAATTGAGCCAGTTAACCTCGAGAGTTTTGAGCGATGATTTTGTAAAAACGACTCCAGTTTAATGACTAAAAAGACATTTAACTCTATTCTTAAATTTGTCATTATAATTTCATTATCTGCCACTAAATAAACCGACAAAACTTGCTATTTGCAGGGATAAATTGAAAAACGACTCCAGTTTAATGACTAAAAAGACATTTAACTCTATTCTTAAATTTGTCATTATAATTTCATTATCTGCCACTAAATAAACCGACAAAACTTGCTATTTGCAGGGATAAATTGAATCAACCACCCTAACATTTACAAATAGGCCTTCTTTTGTTGAACAAAGGAGTACACAAGCCAGTTAACAGTCACACATGCTGACCCACAATATAAACCATATTTAGTTATTTACTAACTACAGACTAGCACCACTTACAACCTGAAGCGCACACAAGCTTAAAATTACACATCCACAATTCCATACCAACAACCAAGATAGCCAAAAACTGCAAAACGCCTCCTACCCTTAAACACCTTAACACAAGCCAGTTCATCAAATTGGCTAAATAATAATCTTAACCGTCATCTAAATAATCATAAACGAGCTGCAACTTACAAGAGTGGTCAGAGTTTGAACTTCGCGAGTAGGAAAAGGATAGAGATTCAAGAGCCGTGAAATGAATACAAGTCGTGTATCACACATGAAGAATAAATAGAACTCTTGGGAACAATCCTTACACCCTTAACAAACAGGCATAAGTAAATATAACTCTCTGGAAACAAACACAATCTACACATCTCAATCGTCCGATTTTTTTTTACCTCAAATACGCCATAATTAGCAACTACTCATGAAATGTAATAGCCATCTTACTGAAAGAGAATAATCCAGCTTAGAAAAAAGTAAAACTGCTTAATTATCAGATGTCTTAGAAATATTGAATCATCTTTCCAAACTTGTTCTAGTTGAAAGCTCACCTCCTTATACTTACAAATAATTAAAATGCTCAATATGTTACAAGTACGTGGCAAAATTAATTAATGAAGAAAGAAAACTTTCACCTAAAACAAACCAAACACTTGGTAAAATTACAACAATAAGAGATTTCAAATAAAAAGGAAGGGGAATATTCAATAAGATAACACCAAATTACAGGGAACGCAAACATGCTGTAGGGCAAAAGGATGTACATATGCTGAGATGTCAACCACGCTCGACTTGGCGAGCAGCATCTTGAGTCAGTTCCAGGTTGGTGGCGAAGGTTTATACATAAAATCCTGCGAAGATGCTGTCCCATAGTTCAAATCTAGGTTGTGGAGTTGTTCCATCAGCTGAGAGCGCCGTTCCTTGAAGAAGTCAAGACGTGATGTTAATTCAACCAGGGTTGCAGATGCTACTGACGGGTGCCTTGGATAATCCAAAATCTGCATCATAACAAGTTCAGATGATGGCATGAGCACTAGAATTACTAAATTGTAACCAATGAGTTTTAAGTATGAATATACACGACCACTATTCTAGCATATGCTTCGATATTTGTTGTTTACGCACTTGGGGTCATTAAGTATCTTGTAGGTGTTCACAAAGTTCGATGAAAAGGATTACGTTGACGGAACCTATATCCCACAGTAGTACATATTTAGGGAAAAAATCTAAATAGAAAGCTGCACAAGTTTATATTGAAGGAACAAGCCTTAACCTCTGTTGCTCTAGATGTGGAAGGCACATAAGCAGAATCAACAGCACAAAATTCATCCAGAGATATACTTGTGGAGGCCTCAGTACTTTTAGAATCACTAAAGCTTGGTGACTCCAAGAGTTGCTTCCGAATATGCGGCCTACTACTACCTGATGTTAATCCTTGTCCTTTAATATTCCTGAAATCTGCCCCCAATAAATTCTCCTGCAGTAAAGTAATCAAGTGTTAAATTTGGATGATACACAGAAATCATCTGAAACAAGTAATGAAATCAAAGAGACTATCGTTTTCATATTATATTGGCTAAAAGAATTACATAGTCTTAATATGAAATGGAAGAGTTTTTTGCTCGATAGTATAATTAAATCATAAATTGTAAAATAGGATTTAGATCATCTTAAATTACAACAGAAATTACCTCAGTTCTTTGTTTCCTCTCATGGTTAACAAAAGCAAGGGTTGTCTCAAAATCTTGCTGAAAATATTTCCTGCAAACAAAAAAAATAATTAAATATATGCACAGACACACACATGTATAAGAACAATAATACCCAATCTTTTTTGATTTACACTGTTGCTTCAACTATCATTTCTAATATTATATCATATATAAAAATTCAGGTATTTAGCCAGAAACAACAGGAAAAAATACAATAGTCGATTTCTTTCAGGTTGCATTTAATTTGAAGGATTTAAAAGGAAAGGGATATTTGGATTTCAAACTGAAGGAGTAAAAGTTAAAATTTAGCCTAATAGTTTATACAGATTAAGCAAGAGAATTAGAGGATTTGGGAGCAGTCAAGTCAATGGATGGAATTTAAGTTCTATGATTCATAGAGCAACTCCAATTCCTTAACTATAAGAAGTTTTACATGCAAAGGGTCCTACAAAAAAATGTGTCTTCCACCTGTATTCTTTCTTTCTTTTTTTGTCTTAAGTGAAATTTATAGTTAAACGAAAGACAACTACATTGGGTAGGGACTAGGGGTATTATCCAGAAAAATAGCATAAAAGATCAAAATGGACAAAACCAATGATGCGGCTACTATTACAAAAGGAACAACACCTCAGACTAACTACAAGAATATACACTTCCTAAATGAACCAAGAAGAAAGATCTCTGCATGTTGGAAGACCTTGTGGAAGAAAGTGGAACTTTGCAGTCTACAGTAGACGAAGTTTAGGATTTCTTTAGCCCAGTACTCTAGTAGGCAATTCTGAGTGCCCAGGATCAAATATTCTAGCATTCCTCAGTCCAAATTGTGTAAAAAATGGTAGCAAACAAAAGTCTGATAATATGTGACATGATGGAAGAACCCTTTATCTAGAAACCTCAAGAAGCACATCACTCCATCTGAAGAAGTCTTCTCCACTGACATGGGGCAAAACAATAGATGACACTCTAGATGACAAATGGCACTCAGAAGAGGTCATCAGGAGTTTCTATCTGAGATTTACATAATGTACACATAGGATCAACCATGCGGACATCGCTAAGAAGCACAACAGTAGTAGTGACCTTTCTACGAATAACCAGCCAGCAAATGAAAGAAAACCTAGGGGCATAAAGCTTATGCCATATAATGTTTCCCATTCAACTTCGTAAGAATATTTTCTAATAGAGTTCCAAATATCAGCAGCTTTGACTCTATTGTAATCCCCTATTGAGTCTAAGCACAATGTGATAATTAGAAGGCATAATGCAGGTGTTATTCTCAATTAAAGAACTAACCTTAGCATGAACTCCTAAACCAGAAAAGGAAACCAAGATGCATGAGCAAGCCAAGGATTAAACCACAAAATGATATTAGATCCATCCCCAATACCGTAATTAATAAACTGTCAGGTAAGAGGTTTAACTTGAAGAACCTTTCTCCAAAACTAACAGCAACCCTGAGGGATGTTACGGATCCAGAAGTTCTGCTCTTCCATAACAAAAGAGTGAAATGTATCTATGTGGGTCCTTTGTTACAGCTCATGGTAACAAAAGAAAAGAGTTGTAAAACACAATGCACGTGAGATATGCATCATGTAGCCGCTACAGTTTTATCTTTCCATATTATATCATGTTCATGTTGACATACTGAACCAAAGTGCAAGGAAACAAATATGCCAAAATTACGTGTGCCTATTCTTTCTTCATATCATGAATACATAACGCAAGCTTTGTACCAAAATTCAGTGTGCAAATGCAAGAACACGCACACAAAGAAAAATGCAATGTAAAAATCAGATATAACAAAAAATGTTCCAGCCACTCATGTTTTCTTCTGTAAAATATAACTTTGCATTTTAATTATGTGTGTTACACTAGGGAAATTTAGCTAAATTGCAAGTTGTAAGAATCTTTAATGTAGTTCAGTGAAGGTTCAACTAAAAGAAGGAAATTTCGAAAATTTATTCTTTAGGGAGATGGAATACTATTAAGTTATATATCTATCGTACATGCTGTTTGATTAATTTGATGTCTGGAATTTGAAGTTTTAGAGTCGACAGTAGTTTAATAAATTAATATTTTGCTGGACATGGACCAGCAGAAACCCATGGATCTTATTTTACAAATCTTTATGGTGTTGGGTCTTTATGAAGTTTTAAATAAGTTTTCCAGGATGTCCTATTGTGTCAAATAATTTAGAAACAGGGATCCAAATCCTACTTGGTTAGGATTGCTAGAAAGTCTATAGAAAGCCTGTTTTCTTTCTTTTGAATCAAGGTGAATTAATATAGAAATTTCCAGCAATTATGTTCTTCTGGTTGTGTGATGCAGTTCTTAACCATATGTAAAATACCCAAGGGAACCCCAGGTATGATGATATGCTGCTAGGTGTGATGCTAGTTATAGTTGTTGCTCTAGTTATTTTTGATGCGTACGCTTAACAAAAGTTCAAATTACTTGAAAAAAGATTTTCCTTGCTACAAATTGGTGTTTTGCAGTTGCTGATATAGCTATCTACCATGTTCAAGATCTGCATTTTTTTCCAATTAGAGTCAGCTTATGCTGTACCAGATAATTATATAAGTGGACAGTGACAACATACATGCAACATCCAATTAAATATGAATCTGGAGTTGCAACAAATCATAACACAGTAAAAAGGGGAAAAAGATCTAGGTGCGTAATAAAATATACGACTTCCATGATAAGTAGTTAACAAGCTGAAAATGTTGGATATTGTTTAATAATATAAAATGAGAGCCAGCTGTTGAAAACAACGTAGCATAATTTAGTCTGTTTAGGAGGAATCTTCTGTAGACTCAAAAATGGCATGTGAATACAAGCCTACAAGTCCAAGACAAAGAATTCTAACTGTAAAAGATACATGATATAACTGGACTTTAAAGACTCACTGTTGAGTATTATTATGGACATTCTGATGACGATCACAAGCATCAGAAGGGGATCCATAGTGGTTCTGACGTTGCTGATTAAGTTGATGATGAAGTTCTGCAACTTTCTGCTTCAATCTAGCCACATCTGCTTCGGCAAGAGCAATCTCCTCAAGTTCTGCCCTTGTCTTCACATAAGAATAAATTCATAAGAATGACTTACAAAATCAATAAACATATAATGCCAAAAAATTTGTTCACTTATATAAACCTTTGAATCCATACTACGAGATCCCGAAAATTGTCCTGAAGACATGCTCAACCCAACCTCCAGTGCAGCCCTTAAGTCTCTCTCAGCTTGCAACTGCTCTTGCAGTCTTGAAACCTGTAATGATAACCGTACAAAAGTCAGTAGAGGCCATGCAATATGTAGATGAGTAAACTTGGGTTGACTTTTTCTCCCTCTTGTCAGACATGGGGGAAAAATACTAAGAAAAAAACTATAAAAAGAAAAATTAATATATAAATAAAAAATACTGTAAAATCATATCAATGGGTAAAAGTAGCAAACAATCATCATTAAAGGAAAAAAATGGACTAAGGCATTAGAATTGCAACTCACAGCTTCAATGAATTAATAATACAGAGATTAGAATACAAGCAGACACACCTACTTGACTTCTTCTATATATGTTTTTTCTGTTCGTAAAAACTAGCAAGGGGTTTTAGTGAATATATTATGCAACTGGAAATTGTACTTGGTAAACTGCTAATGGGCAACCTTAGTAAAGGAGGGAGCAATTAGGAACAAAAACCCTTCAGTCTCATGGAATATTATTTTGAACTAGAATAAAATGCTAGCCCAAAAACTGAAAATACAATGATTGAGATGGAAATACCACATAAACAAACCATTGACAAACGCTTAACTCTCCAAAAGCTTCAGAATTAAACAATGTCTCACATTGGATTATGTTGGTCTAGTACAACCATGTGAGGATTCGACAAGCTTCCGACTGTTAATGGATAGGGATGAGTGGGTAAATTGAACATCCAGAATACATAATTGGCAAGGATTTAACAGTAAAAATAAAGGTGAGTCTGGTGTGGAGGACAGGGCTACCATAGAATTAACAAATGACAAACCATGACCAGTGATGCATTCCAAGCAGATGGTGCTACGAATGAAGATGGGAAGCCCTTACAAAAGGTCAGACATCAGCCGAGATTGTATTATCACCATTAATTGTTGAACAAACGTCATTACATACTAGGATCTGATGTTCAATCATGTGCTAATGCATGCTTCACAATAGAACGCTACTTTGATAATAGAACGATTGATCTGTTTCTGATAAATCTAGAACAGGAATTTAATTTCATTCCTTGTGGTTGGTCAATTCCCCAAGCATGAAAATGCAGCATTAAGGCAGGTAAACATTGTGTGAAACTTGCAGCAGTTTCTTTTCTCTTTCTTCTTGATTGGCTAGCATGCACATCACTATCATAGTTGAAAAGCACGCAAAAAGTAGCACAGATTTGCATAACAGTATCTGATTAGTAATAATTGCATGTAAATCAATGTTTTACCATTTTCGCAGAGCTAGAATTGTAGCAGAAAATTTTGGCAGGAAGTATTCCGGATATATTTTCAGAAGGCTACTCTGACGAAGTTATTTAAAATAATTAAGTTAATAGGATCAGGGACTTCCAAACAGATCAAAGAACCTAGAGTAGGTAACAAGAAACTACAAGACCACCTTCCCCGAGGTAAAGATAGAAGATAATGATGGTAGACATGTAGTCTATGGAGCAAGTTGGGTTCTTTGAACCTGGATGTAATTTGAAGATGTTATTTACCTTTTAAATTTCGCTAACTATGTAATATTGAGACAACAGCGATCTCCATCAACCAAATTCATAAAAATGCAGATCTATCCCTCTTCAAAATGGCTAGAAACCAGTGATTCATCCTCTACTTGTTTTCCTTTTATAACAACGTATCATCATTCATCCTTTCCTTTTCTCTTGATCTTTTCTATAAGCATAAACGTCTTTTAAATGTGTGCACGCACACAGCTATGTTTGTACATGTAGAGGTATGTCTTGAGAGAACAGAAAAAGCAAATATCTATTATTAAAAAAGTCTTTCGAGAAATTAAGCGTAACAAATAGCATTCAGAACATATCATTCACAAAGCCTACTTGACTATAAAGAGTACAAATGCTAACATCAAATATTAACCACACAAACAAGTGGAAAAAATATTGCCTGAAAACCAGACTGAGAAGATAAAGAAAAAATGGTTGCGGTATTAAGGGTAGAAGGAACGTACATCTTGTTCAAGTGCCACGCGTCGCTCATGCAAAGCTTGCTTCCTTCTCTCCAAGCTAGCCTGCAGTATTGCATTTCCTCTAGCCTAGAATAGGTAAGAAATATTACTATAAGTAAAGATGTCATATCTGCAGCATCCATCATGGAGAACAGTTAAGAGTCATTTATACCTCCTTCGCAATTCTGTGTCGTAAGTCATTTTTTGTAATTTCAAGCCTCTGGATAGTTAGCCTGAAAACATATAGTTGAATTTACCTTAATTAAAACATATTCTTTACAGGAAAATAAACAGAAAAGGTTACAGAATACAATGTAGAACACATTATTGAAACAACTTTTTCTTACCAAAAGTGAGCTCATAAGGTTTTCAAAATGCATTGAACTAAGAGATTTATCATAGACGCATTTGGTTTAAACAGTGACTACACAAGGTCAACCAAGAGTAGTAGGCTTAAGTGTTGATAACGAGTACGAGTTGACAGTCAATCTTCTAGAGCTTAAGTGTTAATAACAACTACCATGAGTTGACATCGATCTTGTAATTAACAATTGACCAACAGTCCTCTTTGAGAGTTCCCACATTACATCGTACTAATCGATAATCGACCATGCATTTGCCTGCTCTGTCAGTATGCGTCAAATGGCTAGTTTGTCAGAAAAAGTAAATGCATCTATCAACTAGTTTCTGGTCATAACACTAAATATGGTCTTGAAGATACACTTTATATCATGCTCTCTTCCACTCTAACACACTGAATATCAGTTAGAGAGAAGATCAGCCTTGCATATTTTCTTGATTCACATTTATCCATAACGAATCAAGAGGAGTAATCTAGAACATTTGTAATATCTTTAGATCACTATCAATGACCTACGCCTAAGAAATGGCATTTTTTTAGAGCATATCAGCCTATGAAGAGGCAAAGAAAAAGAGATACAATAAAGAAGTCTTTGGAGGAGCCTAGGATTTAAGGAGGTTGTAAAGGTTTGGGTCCCACCTACAGAAGGAATGCCATTAGTGGAGGGTTTGGAAATCTTCAGACAGGATGCGTGTAGTGGATGTAGGTCAAGGGAACTGAACTATTGTACATATCATGTTTTTTCAATGTCTCTCCCTCTGTGTTTTTTCCTTCTCGCTATGAATCCTTTCTTGCGTATATTCTTAGTTAATTCACCTTCGTGTTGTTTTCTTGTTTGTGTTCCAAGTCACTTGAGAAAATATCATAAAAAAAAAAACATAAAACACAAAAGAGTAAATTTAGAGGCACCTAATTCCTTCCTCCCCTCTTAGATTGCCATTCAAGCCTATAACATGAAGATTAAAAAGATGGATAACCTTTGGATAAAAATGTGCTAATGTTTAGTGTAAGATTTATAAAATGGGCCCAAGTCTAGCATATAAAGACATCAAGCTCTTTAACTCAAAACCAATTGGTTATGAGAAGAGTTGGCCCAACTCATTATACATCCAAGTTATTTGATGTATAACAAAATATATACTCTAACACTCTCCCTTGCGTATAACCCGGTGTATTGAGGGTTGCACGTAGACTTGATAAATATGAGACCCGCACAAGCAAGCCCGAAAGAAACTACTATTGGCCTAATTGATAAATGGCTACTAGTTAAGAAATAGACAAATTTTGACCCTTAAAGAATAGATTGCAAGGGGGTAAGAATGAAATTCAAGAAGAGTGTTTACTTAGCCCAAGGATAGGCCCGCTATGATACCATGTTAGATTTATAAAATGAGTCCAAGTCTATCATTTAAAGACATCAAGCTCTCTAATTTAAAACCAATTGACTATGAGACGAGTTGACCCAACTCATTATATACTATCCTCAAGGTATTTGATGTGAGACAAAATATATATTCTAACAGATAGACATGACACATGTCGAATTGACACACACATGTTTGAGCTTATCTAATAACAAAGTCTAAGTATCCAATAGCATTTTCGTTATTTGACTTCGTTGCCAAGTGGGACACTAGTAGTAGTAAAAATATTCTTTGGAAGTTGACATTATTTTTTTAAATAATTCTCACTTCTCTTCATTACCGAAACTAACAAACTAAATACAAAGAAGAATTGTTTTCCGGATTTCCTTAAGTTCCACCGGTCAGCAGCAATTTAAATATGAGTATTTGAGTATCCTTGAGGCCATTTGAGATCTCAATTACTGTTATACCAAAAACTGAAAATACCTTTAGGTATTTAGAAACACTGCTTAAAAACATAGTCCAACATTTAACGAATTAAACTATCTCATTTCAAACTCATATAAGAAATGAGATCGGCATAATTACCAAATTTTCAATTAATGAGAAAAGAAGAGCATGTTGATGTGTCGTAACGTATTATATTCCGTGTAGGGCTGCAAACGATCCGAACCAAACCGAACATTGTCGAACTCGAACCTCATTAGTAGAACTCGAACATGTTTGAGTAGCATTATCGAACCAACGCACTTGTGTGAGTTCGGTTCGTTAGTGTTCGCGAACATGTTCGAGTTCGCGAGCAGATCGGGTTCGACTATAATGCTCGAATGCAAAAATTAAGCTAAATATTTTTATTTTTTTTTAAAAAATTAAAATTTAATTATAAGGCTAAGGGGACTCAGATACTCGAGCTTATTTAGAAATTAGGAATAGCCAAATAAGATATAATATATCATAATATCATATTATAATATATTCATATATATTAAATTAGTAGTAGTGGTCAATATTATTGTTAATTACTTAATTAGTCTAGAATAAATAAATATTACTACTTTCAATTAACCCAAAAAAAAGACGATATTACTACTTCCTCAATTAATTAATTAATTTCATATTTTTGTATTTTTTACTTTTAGGTAAAACAAAAGAAAAAAAATACTCCATCTATTTCATAAAAAGAGTCTTATTTGAGATTTTTTTATAATGAAATTATAAAATTCTAAAATTTAAAATAATGTGAATTTAGTTGATTTAGATTAATTCAATATCTAATAAACTAATATTGTTAAGTTGTTAACCTTGAAATGTATTACTACTAGATACTTCTTCCGTTTTGAAATATAAGTAATAAGAACAACTGCTCAAGTATGAATTTTTAATTCAAAAGGGATGTGGTAATTAACTTTTGAATAACATAAATCTTGAGTATTATTTTATAAAAAGTTTATAATTTTCATAATTATATTGTTTAAAACTAAATAATTTTTTTCTAAAAAACTAAAGTAATATATCAAATTTTACAATTTTGTAAATTAACTACAATTCTAATATCAAAGGCTCAAAGTAATTTAGAGACTTTTTGTTGTTTTTTTTCACCTTTTTGCTTATTTTAATTTAAATTATTAACTCATTTTAATTTCATGCAAACGGTACCGTAACATTGCTTTATTGGATTATTAAACTTTTTAAACACTATTTTTTATACTAAATATGATTACTTAATTTCATAAAACAAAGTTAGTTAATTATTTTTTCTCACCGTCACACATATACACTGTAAGTCTGTAACACTAAAAAATTCAAAATTTTTAAAATCAAGTTTGCACTTTTAATTATATGGTTGATGGACAATAGGTTGATGTAAACAATGATTATTACTTTATTAGTGAAGTCTCGATACATTGATAACTTGATCTCCCTTTTCTCTATCTTGATTTGGCAATTTCAATAACTCAAGCAAATGTAAGCAATTGTATTGTATCATTCTTTAATAATGTCAAATTGTCATTGCATGAAGATTAATGACATTATTTATATGATTTATGACATGGGTTATAATTTATTAAATTATCAGTGATATAAATTGTAATAATCTAACAATCATTGCTAAAAAAATTATGAAAATATTACAATTATTTTAATTAAATTGCAGGTGAAGTACACATTATTATTTATTAATTATTTAATAAAAATGTGTACTTCTAATCAATTATTAAAAAAACAAAAAGATGTTTAAGTAATAAAAAAAAATTACTAAAAAATTAACAATTATTGATAAGACAATCTTTAAAATTTAATATGAAATAACTAATTATTTGTATTTAGAATTTAAAAATATTAAACATGTAAGAAATACAATTCAAATTGGTGCAGCTAACGAATCGAACTGAACCGAACCGAACCGAACCGCGCCGAACACTAGCATAGTCGAACCGAACTCGAACCGAACCGAACCGTTCACGAACATAGTCGAACCGAACCACATGGTTCGCGACCATGTTCGATCGAGCAATCGAACTTGATACCATGTGCGAGTTCGGCTCGAAAATGTCAAATAGTCGAACTCGAACCGAACCGAACTTGAATCGAACCGAACCGATTCGCGAACAGTTCGGTTCGTTTGCAGCTCTAATTCCGTGTAAACATTTAAATTGTTCCCTTCATAGAAGATGTGAGAAGAGGAGTTTCCTAATCATCTATACCTAGACTTGCGAAAAGACAACCTTTTATTAAAGTTGGTAGGGCTATCTGAGAAAAGCAGAGGAATGTTTTCTTCTTTTCTTTAGATAAAAGTAGAATTTACTAGTAATATGGGAAATACGGCCAATGAGGACAAGTAGTTCACCAAACCACCTAAGGTGCAAATAATACATGTGCTGAACAAAGGGCAAGTCTAGGATTCTAAAAATCATTAAGTAGAACTAGACAACAGAGGGAATACCTAGGCGGACTAGGCATTTTCTTAGGTGGTTTATTTATTTATTTTTTTCTATTGGTATACTTGTTATACTATACAAAACATATAATAGATATAATCTTTAAAAAAAAATTATATGAAATATTACCCCAAAAAACAATCTTTTAAAACTTAACAAATTCCTTTTAAGTATTGTAGAGTTTCAAAGTAGAGGTCTGATTCTGCCTAGGTGGAGGCCTACTGCCTAGGCACGCAACCAAATCGAAACAGTAAACGACTGCCTAGTGCCTAGGAGGGATTAATTGGACCTAGGTGAAAATTTTTAGAACACTGGGCAAGCCCCGTTCCCATTGAATATCATAACTAGCTTAACCTCAGAAGCCCCCCATGGTCAATACCTATAAAGAAGGTTATTTAAATGTTCAAGGATATTCTTAAAAAACTATCATGTGATACTCCACTTGTTCCGGTTTAAGTGTCTTTGGTCCAAAACCATGCAAGTGGCAATGATTTTAAGTCATGCCAATGACAAACTTAGAAATATTATATTTTTTCCTTAATAAATTATTCTTTAGCATCTAAGTACAATTAAGAAAAACTAAATATTATATCTATATATATATATATATATATATATATATATATATATATATATATATATATATATCCAAGTGTGTCATCAGCATCAGTGTCACAGAACCATGAAACTCAAACTAGAAAACGGGGAGTATAAATAAGCATTACCAAGTCGTATAGTACAGTATGTAAAGCAGATCTTACTCTTCCTCGCCAGAAGAATCAACCGAATCCATCGAGGGCGTCTTCCTGCCCTGCAAAAGAGAAAGTACAAGTATCAGATTCCCAACAGTCCCAATAACAAAAAGGTCATAAAAGCAGAATAAATATATCTCGCACTTACTTCAACCATAATAACAAAGCATATAAAGAAAAAAAGACAGAATTGAGAAAACTATATCAGTGTTAATGGATCACAGCTTGCCAGTCCTATGTAAATCTGATAAAGAAGTTCCTCGAAAAGCTCACATCGTAAAAGTTCAAAGAGATGAATAGAAAGACACTATATCCCAATTCCCAAATTAAGTCAACATTTACTGACAGTCCAAAAAAAATTCTTGCAGTCTCTTCAAAATTACACTTAACCCTCCAGTCTTTTTTGCACAGAGTACTGGCTTTGTTAGTCACTCATCGTGGATCATTACTGAATTACCAACATCCTCTCATTATCAAAATCCTTAGGAACTTGATAGTCGACCATCAGGAATTACTCTTGGTCTAGTACATAACCATTGAAATTTACATATACTCACTGATATACAATTCCTCTACTTGAGAAAAGTCGTACTTCTCACATTTATTTCAGCAATAAGAGAAATCAACTATATTAAGAAAGTCATTTGCATACTAAGAAAAGAGTAGAGATGCATCAACCAAAAGCATAATCAAGTAACTCACACTGCTGCTTCCCCAAAACGTTGACCGCTTAACATTGAGATTGGAGCTTGTAGGTTTGACTTTTGTTTTCTCAATGCTTGATTCAGGTCCAGAAACAGATTGAGGTAGCCCTTGCTCCAAAGAAGACATTATCTCCCCCATAGATCGATGAGACTCACTACCAGGTAATGTAAGAGGAGTGTCCAATTCATTCTCACTTGCCTTAGGCTGTAGATTTTGTTGTTTGTTGGCTTGACCATTAGATACTCCTAGTGGTTGAGAGTCTACATGTGGATTGGATTTTGCTGCTGAGTTATTCTTGTCACTAGGGGATCCAACATCTGAATCACCACCTCCATATGCCTGAATATACCAAATAAACACAGACATCATAAATTAATTCCAATCGAAGCATGCGTAAATATTTGATAAGCAATGAGAAGGTTCAAACAAAAAATTGTGATCGGACCATATCAAATTTAGAATATCGTAGTGTGTTAGCGTGATATACATTTTTGGGCCCTCCATCTACCAGCTTAAACTTTTAGATGAATTAGTCACTTAACATGGTATCAGAGCTCAGGGTGTGCAAGGTCTTGGATTCAAATCTTCCCGACTACATGTTGTCTTTATATTAATTTAAAATAGTGCAAATGCACTTTAATTTGTCCCTTCTCCATAAAATTGCATTTGAGGGAGAGTGTTAGCATAATATACATTGTTGGGCCTTCCATCTACCAGCTTAAGCTTTTAGATACTTAACACAGTGCTTTCATTCAGGAGTAACAGGAGCATGCAAAATATAATTCTAGTGTAAATATATTAGAGACATGTGATCCACTATGTATATGGACAGCATCCACCCGTAAGAAATTTTCTTTCTCGGTGAAACTTTGTAAGATAAAACCCAAGGAGATTCTGAAACAGTGAGATTAAATTAATACTCTCTCCTCCGTTCTAAACTATTATAAGATCATTATTGACTTTTTTAAATCAATTTGAAATATTTTAAATTCCAAAAATGAAATAGATCTATTTAATTTTAGTCAATATGATGATGATTATTGTAAACTATTTCATAAGTACTACTAATTATAAGATTTATTGTTTCGTATTTTGAATAAATCTTATCAATTTTGAGTTTGGAAATGTCTAAAATTGACTTTCAAAAGTCAATAGTGATCTTGTAACTTGGAATGGAGGGAGTACAGTATAATTGCAATGCCAAACATTGATTCACTCAGTCACAGGTATTACAATTAGACTGGGCTACTCTACGATACCAACTAGCAATGCCAACTTTGCCACACTCGTAGATTTAAATATCTTGAACCATGAGGGGAGAAGTATTAATAATTAGGCAACTGATGAAGATTGACAAAGTTGTTAAGCTGCAATAACAGGCCAAAGAATAGAGTTATACTAATTGTTTTTATTTTTAAATCGGAACTCGGAGGAAAGTCATACAAGGAGACTTGAAAGGGTGTAATATTATTGAGGACATGACATGTGATACAAGTGAGTGGAGTGTAATCCGCACATTAGACCAAAAGAACCACTAACCAGTCAAAAAAGAAAAACCAACTCTTACAAGAAAAAGTGCCACAAGAATCTAGATTCCAAACTAGTTATCAGGAAGGGTGGACCTCTGGATTAAATTCAGAAAATTAAATAATCACAGACACCAACTCATCGGAATCATGATAAATGACATTACTAAAGAATTCAAAGAATCACCATCCCAGATAATAAATAAAAAATGGGAGAATTATGCAAAGTGGATATGTCAGAAAGATGATAAAATCCCTGAATCATACAGTACATTTTATGTTCTTATGGTAACCGAAAGGTTCTAGGAAAGAAATTTTCCAATATATAAAAGATGTTTTCAAGTTGTTTTTGAATAAAAGAATAAATTTATAAGAAAGAGAGAATACAACGATGGTGAAGGACAAAATGTCCTCCCAAAAAATCAAAATACATTCTAAACCAAAATACAGAACCTCAATGCAGGAATTGCAAGGCCAGTTCATTGGAGATCCAATTAGGAATGTTCATAACATCCCCCACCCGTCAAAGCCTATAAAGCAAGAAAGGACACTATCGCACAGGAAAAGGCATATAGTGCTCACGAAGATCTTAGCATTACTCTCTGCCCATGAAAACGAAAGGAAAGAAAAATGCACCACCAATAAAGAATCTTGCATCCCTTGTGCCCCCAAAACCTCAAAAGGCTAAAAAAGAATTAAACAAACAAAACAAACAAAAAAAAATCTCTATAGACGAGGGACACGCCCAAAACTCTGGTAGGTGCAACGTTTGAGAATAAAATGGCCCAACTTTAAAAGGTAGTTTGACTGTCACAGGAAATTTACAAAACAAGTTACTGAAAATTGTCAACAGCTTGTATTTTGTGACTAGTAGTTCTAAGTCAAAGTGGTAGGAATGGGCTTTTAGTACCATTCCTTGTTCAAATTTAAGTTCCAAAAATAGTCAGCCAGAGAATCGAATTAACCTAATTGGTGCATGAATTTTGGAATATAAAAGTGGGAGATAAAAAAATTATGAACCAAACCAATCTTAATTCAGTTTGGTTTTTTCCTTTTCAGGTTCCTTGGTTCCCATGAATAATTCTTAATGAAAAGGAAGATAATCATTTTTATGAAATTGAATTAGAAGTTTATTTAGATGTACATGTACACCATAAGAACAAAAAAGGAGAATAATTTTTATTCTTATACATGGAAAGACTAAGAGATGAAGAGTACTCATATTGATGATAACGTATACATATGCATGTCCAAAAAGTTAGCATAAACTTACTTTGCAAACCTAAAATTTAAAACAACAGAAAATTGTATGCGGCTATATGTCCTTCATCATTTGAACATAGCTTTCAAATTAATATTATTTTTTAAGATTATAGAAGAAATTTTATTAGATAAGAGTAACAATGTGGTGTCAAAGTGAGGAAAAAGTACAAATTCCTCAAATCACATCCCACCCTTTTGTTGGTTAACTAAATTCATAAAAACATTAGATTTGTTTATTACAATGTAATACTTTTAAAATATACATGAAGTTCTTATTTTGTTTCTGACCGTATCCACGTTCTTAAGATTTTCTCTAGTGCTGCATTGTTCAGTTTTTGCATCTGTTAACCCAAATATGCTTCTGGGTGTGTGTCCAAACCCACATGTGTGCTGTGTGCATGCAGACATGAATGCTTTTTGTCTGCATGAGATATAGACAGAGACATAGACAAAGACAGAGAAAGAACCTTATAGTCATAAAGATCGCTACCAGCATAGCCACTGGTTTCACTCAACTTTCCACTGAGTACACGATCCAGATCATCGTCGGTCTCGGGATTGACTTCATTTTCTGCATCATGGTAACCATTTTTCTTAATGTCCAAAGTTTCTTCATCGGTTGAATCATCACTTTCACTGTTTCCAATCTGAGAATCAGCGGAAATAGAGCATCTATGCATAGCATTGTCCTGAAAGAGAGAAAAAAATCATAAAATTTAAGCAGTCCTATCAAGAGAATAATGAAGCTGCTTATTATAAATTTTAAATATGAAAGTTGACTATTTTAAAATGGATGCACAGCTTACACTAGAATAAAAAAAATTAATTTACACAAATGTGACGACATTATAAATTTCTTGGATAATGCAATACCGTTACAACTGAATTATTTTTCCTCATTTATGAGGATCCTCATAGATGGAGAAGAAAAATATTAGGGCCATTAAGGGGAAGTAAACACATGTTGTATGTTGATATCTCATGAAATACTGAAACTAGTATGGCTCAACTCAATAGGAATATATCAGAACATTTTCTTCTTTTTTCTTAGCTAAAAGAAGACGACTGTGTTAGATAGAATGAATGAGGATTTGAATTTTCATATATCAGAACTTTTTGCAAAATACTCCAAAGCGCAAGATATCAGCAAGCATGGGGAAATGTGTATTATACAGTACACTAACATCTTCCAGAGGGATGTATACAACAGCACACCACAGACTACCCCCAAGGCCCAGATACTATAGTAAGCTGGTCACAGAAAGCACGAGCATGTTCACACACACAAAGTTGTAATGTTTTACATGATCAAATTGCTGGTGGCTCAAAATCTGCTAGTTAAGTAATTATTTGTCCATCAGCTCTCTCTAATACCCCCTATCACCATCATCAGTGTCATCATCATGTCAGTAAATACTAAATAACTCCTTATCAGGTACAGCACTTGATTTCTTACTCGTATGAGTGGACAAAAATGAGAGCATGGAGTTTGTAATTAATTTTACTAAAAAAAAGATAAAAGAAGTCCAAACATTAGTATGCAGTTGCTAACAGCTATCCTTTTATTTCATTGGAGATTACCTCGTAAATTTTAACTTTGGTACAAATATCCAAAACATGGCTGCCTAAAAAGTGCTAGGCAGACGTACGCGACAAAGGGAGCTTCAAGCACCCTAGGTCTTGTAGGTTGGGCCCAGGTGTTTTTCTAGGTGGAGCCAAGGTGGCTTCCCTAGACGGTGTAGTTTTATTAATACTTTTTATATTTATAAAAAAAACTAAGTCAATTCTTTTATTTTTATAAAAAAGAAATTAAGGTCATATTTATAAAAAGTGGAGGTCTAGGGATTGATTTAAAATATTATCAAATTATGGGGCCAAGTTTGAATTATAGCACATTAAAAGGATAATATCTAATACCATCTGTTAGAAGAAAACAGATTGCAAAAGCACATTTTTAGGGAATAGAATGAAACAAATTGCAGCGATGGTGGTGGTGACAGATAGCATTGGATGGTCAATCCCTAGGTTGCTAGGCAGGCGGCTAGCACCTACTCGCCAAGGCCAAGGTTGTGCAGCGCCTACGCGGGCACCTAGACCTTAGTTTAGAACACTGGCTGCCAATCATACAATAGTAATTTTTTTAGTGGGCAGGGAATCCAATTTTGGATACTGTATTGATAAAAGATATTACTGTGTTATATGCGGGAAAAAAAAAAATATCTACATCCCCCCCCCCCCCCCCCAACCCCGTGTGCGACTTCTCCCACTCCTAGTGTACTTCCCAGTTCCCACCTAAAAAGAGTAAATTTGAAATGAGGTTGTAACATATTATACAATAATGGAAAGACGGAACATTCTTGAACCACTACTTGTTAATTAAGAAACCAGAAAACAAGCAACTCACATCAAAAATGTTTTCATATTCCTCCAAGAGTGTTGTAATGATGACTTGAGCATTGTTAGCAGCATTTGCAGCAGCAAGAAGCTGGGCAGAACTATCACCATTCATATCGAAATCATCTTCCAACTCGCATTCACCAGCCAAAAGAGGGCGTAAGAGTAATGGTGCCATACAGGCAGCGACTGCAGATGGAGTCATCCTATTTTCAGGGGCATGTATTGAAACTGTGTGCATCATTTTCAAGATTCTGCAAATCAATTCAACAAAGTGATGAACTGGACTTGCAAAATAATGAAAGAAATTATAATGTACGTTGAAAAATAAATGGAGTTATTACTCAGACGATGCAATTAAATTAATATACATACTTCAAGAATGCATCAGAGGTACCTATAATCATACTCTGCTGTTCTTATAAAGTAGATCAACTTTAACAGTTGCATGGTGTTTCTAATCGTTAGCTTTCAATAAAACGATCGCATGGGCAGGAAAGTTTTCAGAAAAAAACAATTAAAAAGCCATTTTGGTGACAGCAAACAAATGCAATTACAAATGTTAGGTTGACCAAACTCCTAATCTACATGTACAACAATTTTCAATAAATTTGTTGCTCTTTTGTTTTGGCTCTCGTTATGTTGTACATTTTGTTTGAACGTAGATCTGCTTCTACCATGTGATGTACCAGGGAGAATAAAACACTTTCTTCTTATTTGATAATAATTTTCAAATTTCATTAGTTTTTATTTTTTCTTTTTAATATGTAAAGCAAGTTCCAATAGTAAAATGGAAATTTGATGATGTTTTCTTCTTCTTTTTTCATAGATAGAATTTTAAAAGTAATAGACAAACATTTTCCAATAGGCTTGCAATGCATTCTTCAAGTGATTAGGTTATTAAACAGACATTTTCTAGTTGACATCCATGCTTTAACACTTTCCAGTGATTGGTTTGCTTAACCTATCGACTCAACTGACCTGCTTAAGGGCAGACTGATGATTCTCATACTCACAATTGAAAAGTCTTACAAAATTTCAAAATGCTGAAATCAAATTTATGATCGGTATTGAATACATACAGTGAATGTGAATTCACATTTTTCATATTAATGATCAATATATATATATACCCTGACCCACCTTTTGTTACATGTCCTTTGCATCCCTTGTCCAGGGTGCATGTTAATAGTAATTTGGGTGGGCTTTTCTTTTCTTTTTTCTTTTTACTTATAAAAAAAAGTGTGCTTTAGTGCATGTGTAGTGAGCTGGAGCATCCTGTCTTCAGGTACGATGTACTCTGGGGTTTCACCAATCAGTATGAGGTTCTTGATTTCTGGTAAAATTCATTTCAAAATTTGCTCACCAAATCTTTTGTTTCTCTTTACAATGGTAGTTGAGGCTTTGCTCTTTTATTTGTTTCCCACCTGACTTTCTTTCTTCCTTCCCATTTCTAGATCTCTTTTTTAGCATAAAGGTTTAAGTAATAGATTATGTCTGTAAATTGTTTTACCGTAGATGCTTCAGCAAAAGAGGCAAGCCTCCAGTTTATGAGAGGTGATGGACATGATCCAAAAGGCAGAAACTTATATTGATATAGGAAACAAATGAATCTGAACTTCCAAGACAAGACAAAGCCACCAAAATGACCGAAAGCATTCCGTTCTGAAAACAACTTAAGCAACCTGTCCAAGGAAATTTTGATCCTTAAACCTCAATCATATAAACTAGGTACAACTGATTCTGGGCATTTGTTTATCTGTGTTGTTATCACTTGATCACCAGACTTTAGATGTGAGAACTTGGCAAAGTAAATTGGCAACAAATGTCTTCTTTTAAACATGAGTGCTCAAGGAAATTGGTGTGTCCTTGTAGAGTAGTGGATGAGCAAATAATTGAAAAACTACATTTCAGACAAAATGAAATATTGGAATATCGCCTACTGAGTCGATGCTTATAGTGAGCTTCATTACTTCCAGACGTTTTATGACCTACTTAAATTTCAGGAGAAGTTGTGAATTTCAATTAGTTCCCTATTACGGTACCAAAATAATTGACGATGCTGTTTTATTTGATTGATTCAGACTGGCAAACTCAAGATTGGACAAACTTTGGTTTGTCATTTCGGGGACTTCAAGATATACTGCTAAATGCTAAGAAAGATTTTGCCTCCGAGGATGAGAAGAAAAAGTAACTATGTACAGCATATCATTAACACACACACACAGAGTCACATACAGAGAAGAGGGAGACGGGAGGGGGAGAGAGAGAGGTTTCACCTCTGTAATAACCGCCTGTTTGGTTCAGGAAAAGTCTCCAGTATTGCTGAACGCATAGCATTCAACCGAGCCTCCTTCCGGTCAATTTCTAGTAAAAAAAATAAAGAAAAAAAGTCAAAATTTGAAAAATAATATAATATTCAATCACTCAGCATATATAATCTATAGAGCATTCAATTCATCAAAATACATCAGTCAAATAAAGATGAGCAAATTTCATCAACAAAGTACAGAGAATGGGTTTCGAGGATTTAAATGCCACTGCTAGCATCAATTTGTTCAAGGTAAAAACAGCAAAAAAGGAAATATAGGGGGAGTTGTAGCATTCCAATGGAATGGAGGGAAACTAGAGGACCAAAAAATAATTGTGAAACGTTGCCAATGCACAAGACAATAAGAATAAAGATGTCCTTGAGCGATGGACAAATTCCGAATTATTGAGCGATGGACAAATTCCGAATTATTGAGCGATGGACAAACTCCGAACTATTGCTTAGATCACAATAAATTTCATTGTCTGTAACTACAATGTAGGTGGTAAAGTCAGTTATTTAATCCGACCACAATAACTTTATGATAAGTGTGTCCAACATTTCAAGTGGTTCATGCTGGATAAAGAATATGGCATTTGGATATATACTGAATTATGGCTAGCATAGTAGGCCTCATATGTAAAAGTTTAGAATAGATGGTCATCTGTTAGATGGCCAAAAAATACAGGAGTGAAAGCATTCTGGATGAGGCCAGCTGCTTATCCTTGCTAGAGAAGGTTGAAACAGCAAAACTAATGAGATCAACCTAGCTTCCAGTCTATTCCTGCCTATTCACTTTCCCTCTTCATCTCTTTTCCAATAAAACCTGAAAAGATTTGAGAAATATAACTCTCAAAAAAGGAATCTATCTGATCTTCTCTCCCAAAATTTGGATTTACTATTTGAGAGTTTGCTGGTTTAGTACTTTAGTCCAGAGATCAACCTTACAGATCATCTGGAGCAAATCATTTTCTGTTTCTGATGATATTATTGATTTTTAATTTAATGATAACGGAGTCATACTTTGTGGCATGTATTGATAAATTGCACTCCTTTTGTATTATATACCCTTGTCTGGTGCATATTCACTTACAGTTAATCTTTGTCTGACTTAGAATGTTCTTCCTTTGTAATTATGGGATATCCAAAAGATTTTCGAACAAATTCATTTGCATAGATATTATTTATCGCACAAAACTAAATAATGCATGATGATCTTTTAAGCGTTGAAAGATTAACACAATCAAAAACTCCTCGGAAAAGTTAGAGAAGACAATAAGAACTAAAAAACAGTAATACTTTGAAAAATCATAGTGGCTAATCCATGGCATCAGAATCCAGGTATAAAAACATTCAGGAAAAGTGGAGCATCTGAACATACTATAAGCTTCCAGCAAAGCAGTGCAGCAGGATGCAGGAACTGGAGACGAGGGAAGTTCCCGAAGAACATGCTGCAAATGAAAGATGCTCGAGTAAATACTGATATACTCTGAGGAATGCACAAATCTCATAGCCATGAGTTGAATTAGATACAAATTAGTACCTTGACACAGTCGGCAATGACATGAGCATCCTCATCATCACCAAATTCACTCTTGCCTAGAAACAAGAAATCATAAGCTTCAGTTTGCAGACCTTGTATAATAAAATAAAGAATAAGCACAAAATTAAAAGTTTAATAAGACGAAATTCATTTGTGTTCTCATATTCTATCCAGATGCTGATAAGAAAATCCAGAAGAAGGTTTGATTTAGATTCTGTTGAGTTAGATAGCATATCAAACAAACAAACAAGAAGAGAGAACAATAAAGAGAAATGCGACCGCCTTTGGTTATCAACTACATATTGGGAACTGAAACAATGCCTTCTCAATAGAAATACCTAGTTCATATTCTTGAACTCTGCGGTCTACCTCCTCGACATCTGCAGATTGTCGCAAAATTCCTTCGACTGTGGTTCCTGTTGCAGAAAATAATTATTTTACACACAAAACTATCCCTTTTCACAAACATTCAACTTTGCATAGCTCATCCTATCACAACTAAATGACTAAAATGCAAAACCCACTTCAAATACGTATGCTTTTTACGAATCCATTCTTTAAAACATTTTTTAAGCAAAAAACTCACCCTCAAACTCACATTACTACTAAAAGAGGGACTCCAAGACAATTCCCTTTTTAAAAAAATAACAGAGGTAAGACTTTTTGGACAGAAATTACGTCATGTGAGTTCCATGTGTGCAAACTAAGGTCAAATCAATCACTAGCCACATTAATATTGAAAATTTTGTTCTCTTAGCTTAATTAATAGTGCTAATTATTCTATTTAAGTTATTTGCTTAGGTTAATTAATTTATTTGAGTCAAATGATTCTTTAGTTGTAATATACTAAGATTTAGTTGATTAATAACATGGTACAAAATACATGGCAAATTAGTGATGATGTGTACACCAAAATAGAATTTTAAATTAAACTATAACATTTTAATTAGGTAAAATGGTAAAAAAAATATAGAAAGAAAGTAAAAAGAAAAAAATGTAACTAATTAAAATAAAAATATAATTGAATGCCAAAAGAAACAATATTATAATCAAAACATAAACACAATTCTTTCCCATATTAGTGTGGAATTATAATTAAATAATTAATATAAATAATTAACATAATTAATTGACCCAAAAAGAATAATTAGCACTATTGATTAACATAAGAGAGCAATCTTTCCCATATTAATGTGGCTAAGGCTAATTTGACCTTTTTTGCAAACGTGGAACTCATATGGCATGTTTTCCATCCAAAAAGTTCACTTTCCGTTGAACTTTCTTAACAGAATTGGTCTTGGGGTACCCTTTTAGTAATAATATAAGTATGAGGGTGAGTTTTGCTTGAAAACAGGTTCCTAAAATTTTTTAGTTTTTACTTCTTCTTCTTTTTTTTTTGGGGGGGGGGGGGGGGGGGGGGGGGCATTCTTATTACTAATATAAATTGGTTAAATAAACCAATTACTTTTTTTAGATAAAAAATAATCATCAACTCTACCTTTATTACTCTAGATTGTCCATTTGGGTTAAAGATTATAGGCCTATATGCTTAGTGACTAGTGTGTATAAGCTTTTTAGTAATATTCTTTCAAGGGGACTTGGTAATGTGCTAGATGTGACCATTTCTGCTAACGAGAATGCTTTTGTGGGTGGTAGACAAGTTTTAAATACGGCTTTAGTTCTAATGAGGTGGTGGAAGATGGAGAGGGCATACTGCCTTGATTTTGAAATTAGATTTTGAAAAGGCTTATGACGTGATTATTAGGGACTTTTTAAATAAAGGGTTGGCTAGGAAGGACTTTATGCCTAGATGGAGATTGTGGCTACAAGAATGCTTTTCTTCTCACCTTTCTGTGATCGTTAATAAGGAGACTAAAGTCAGGATCAAAGAATTCAGGGGGCTTGGGCAAGGAGACGCACTATGACCTACTATTGTAATGGATGCCTTGAGTAGGAGCTCTCTCTTCGAAGTGTCAAGAGAGGAGTGAGTGTATCCTACTACGATAGAAGATATGCAACAAATTCGTTTTTGAGTATTTGGAAGTAAGAAGAATGCCAAAAAATTATGGAAGTGTGCCTTTTTTCTATTTTGTGGGGCATTTAGAATGTGCGTAATACTAGGTTGTTTAGAGAAAGTTACTTATCTTAAAAGTTATTGAATGATAGGGTTGTTATTCTTGCGTCTCTTGGGCTTCTGCTATGGGGACTTTTAGAGGTATCTCATTTATGTAGAGATTGGAGAGCTACACTTTTTTAAGTGCTCTTCTGGTTTTGTTTTTTTAGTTTGCTGAGGGTAGAGTTCTTGTCCCCCATTTATTGCATTGTTTCTTTCCTATTAATAAAATTCCTTCTTTTATATAAAAAAAAGGATGCTTAGGAAGAATGAGTTGGAGGGTATTGTTACTGGTTGTGCACTTGGGAGAGATGACTTTTTAAAGTATTTCACCTTCAGTTTGCACACTATGCAGATTATAAGAGTTGCTCCTTCAAATACTTTTGGCATTTCCAGGTATTTAAGTTAGTCTTTCAATGTATATCCTTGTTGGTGTTAATATTGAGAAGGATGTGTTTCCTATGCTTCCCCCGTTGCATGAAGTTAAGTCTTCACCCATGACTTACTTAGTTGTCCCTTTAGGTAGTAGCCAGTATCTTATTTCAATTAGGGTGGGAAAATAACTCTTAATTAAATCAGTCCCTGTGAGGTTGACTTCATCCCTTGAGTGCATTATGTTTATGTTTTTGTGGGCTGAGGAGAGCGAGGATAGGAAAGACCATTTGGTTGATTAGGATTCCATGTGTCGTCCCTAGAGAGGAAAGGGGCTTAGGACTTGAAACCTGGTATTTAAGAAAGAAACTGTCCCTAATGAGCAAAATGGCAATGGCGCTTTCCTTTGGAAACTTAAACTCTTTTGCCTCAAGTAATTAGACGCAAGTATGGACTTCAGCAAAATGGGTGGGATGCAAATTTATGTCCTTTCATTCCTGTCCTTACAAGTTCGTCTTCCCAAGGGTATACTTCCTTTTAATTCCTTGTTCGGCTTCCATTTGGTAATGGTGTGCATATTCAATTTTATGATGATATCTTGATGGGGATGCTCCTCTTTCTTTAATTTTTCCTCATCTTTATAATGTATATTCATAGCACAATTTTCCAATATCTACATTCTATATTTGCAAGAAAGAGATAATATCTTGGAATTTTATTTTTTTAACTAGATAATAAATGATAGCGAGTAAGAATTTTCTTTATTTATTCATCCCCTATTTCTCAGTCCGTAGTAGTCGTGTGTTTTAGGTGCTTTGATCCACTAGAAATCTTCTCTTGTCGGTCTTTTTTAATTTACTTATTGAGTTTTCTCTAGCATCTTATATTTGAAAAACAAAGGTTAACTCAAAAATTAAGGCCTTTGTGGTCCTTGACTCTTGGCCGGCTTGACCCTAAAGAGTTGAAATAAAAACTTCTATTTACAAGTCATTATTTAAATAAAAACTTACCATACTTCTCAAGAAATTGAAGAGCTTTCTCAAGGAAGGATGGACCTCCATCTATATCTTCTAATGCTAGCAAAATGGGTCGTCCAACAACCAATGATGTAACGGAATGCTTTTCCCTCCCTGGATGATTTATTTTAAAAATTAGTGAAATTTTATTGAAAAAATAAGTAGGAAAATGGAAGGCATAAGATATAGTCACTAGAAAATGCCAATATAAAAAGAAAATACAGAGATAGTGAAGTACGAACGTTGATGGAAAGACCCTTCCATTGTATCATTAGCATCATTCCGAAAAATCCCATTATGTCCCATCACAAGGGCCGCACTTGGGGATTGTGCAAGAGCAAGTTCTAGGGCTGTCTTCCACTCATACAAGTCCTCTGATGACTCTGCCTGAAATATAAAATTAAAATCTTAAGGGAGGAAGTAAAGGAATCATAAGGACGTGAGAATTGGGGGATCCAAGTGCGCAAGATTTCAAAGGAAGACACCTCATGTTTCATACCTTGTGAGTGAAGAAGAATAATTTAAATATAAAATAAGATAAAATAATAAAAAAGTACAGAAGGAAGAGGGAAGAGAGAAAGAAAGGCAACATCTACACAGCTAAGCACCTTAAGAGTAAATGCTCGCCCATCACGTCCATCAGGAAAAAGTACAGTTAGAAGTTTTTTATCTTCTCTGACAACAACACTGCAAATAGAGAGCTTCAATTAGCCGCATGAAATACTGATATAGCTCCCAAAAAAATAATAAAAACTGTGTCAATCGTACCTCCCTGAATTGTTCAAGTCAATACCTCCCAAAGTCAAATTTACTTCACCACCTGTCGGGGGAAGTGCACTCTATATGAAAACCAAAACTGATGAGTATATGTTCCCATATAATGTAAAATTAGGCAAGCAATGAATCAGATATGAAATTTGTCAGGGATTGAAACAACATCAAATCAGAAATCAAGTTAACAATTTACTCAAGATCTTGGAACTGCAGATGAGATAAGACAAATGTTACAAAGGGGAAACCCAAAGTGACAGTGTTTACAAAGACCTTACTCCACACATGTCTATTTCTGTGTTTGGATGGAAGATAGTAAAAGGCGACTATAGCATGTATGTTCCCTTCTATACCTTTATTCTTTGGTTCACATATTGGGGAATATATTCAAGAGTCAAAATATTCATTGTACAAGCCTTTTTGTTTTATGCAAAACATATTATGATCTCTGAACCACTTGTTCCTTGTTAAAGCTGTGAAAACTGCAAAAAAACCCAATTTATTTGCTACACTTTCTTCTTCTACTTTCGTATTTCTGTGAATATCAAAATTGAACCTCCTCTTTTTTTTCAGTATAGTTTTATTAAAGCATCAAAACCGAAGGTGAACCAATGTACGCCAATCATATTTAGAATCAGATGTAGAAGTGTCATCGTTTTTAACGCTATAGAATATAAACTATATAGCCCTACAATTCCACTTGTCAAAAGAAACAAAATAAAAACCCTACTATTTTTCAAATTCAAGCAATCTAAAATACCAAGATAATAAACAAATTTGTTTCACAATTCCTTTACACCAAAAAAAACTCTGGAGCCTCCCCATTTTCCCATACACAAGTCTGTTTCTCTTCCTTCTTCAGTTCTTCTATTCTTCTATATGTGTAGTTATTAGCATTGAACCTGGCATAGATGTGGAAGTCACTGTTTCCAACCATAAATGAGTGTACATTACCTTCAAATACAAGCAACCTGAAAAACAACTAAAAGAACCAATCTATTGTTTCAAAGTATGCAAAAGAACCTGAGGATCCCATTTGTCCCTACCTTTTCTCCTCCAGCCTTTCAAGCTTAATAATCATAATATGCTCTTCCCTTTTCAGTGAAGCCCTATTGCACAGCCTAACTCCTTGTCTACCCTCACAAACCATCGCCTCACATACTGAAACTCTTCACTGGCAATGTTCACAGCACCAGAAAAAGCAGCCCTAATTTGTATATTTATTGTGCATTTTTTGCTGCCAGATTAAGCCTCAACCACTTTCCTTTTTATCCCTCTTCATTCATCATTAATCCACCTTTTTAAAACCTAGGTTTCAGCATCATAACATCATATTAACTATTAAGAGATAACAATAGACCCTATATATAGTCATCACAAAGGTGGATGCTGAACCTTAAAAGTTCCCATATCAGTACTACTACTGCATGCATAAACAGACAACATGAATTTAGCATGCCATAATGCATGCCTTTTAAGAAATGAATTACAAAAAGAAAAAAAACGAGGTTTCATAAGTGAAGACGAGAATTGTTTCAGCCATTTGACATCATTTAGCTAATGTAAATTGATGAAAGCTAGAAAATTTAGTCAATGAGTTTAGTTCAACCTACTTATTACCTTGATTGCTTGGGTATGCATTTATAATAGATTCATTAAACCAAATTTGTAGCTATAGACTGCCCACTGTCTGCCAGATCATAACAAACCCCGTTATATGAAATTCTGAACTTGCTTGCTATGAATGGATTATGTGATTTCATGAGTACTCGGACCATCACAGTATTTACTGGATTGGATAGTTCCACAAACACAAATTAACGATCTTGACGTTTTACAAAGCCTTTTTCTCAATTTTTGTTCCTCTTTAACTTCTGGTAGTACCCATCACCAACTACCATAGTGAGGGCCCTAAAATCCCTTAATCCCATGAGGTTCAAGACTTCGAGTGGGTGGGTTACTGGGTTAAGCCCTTCACCTTCTGGCTACCCGTCAACCACAGCAATAAAGCTTCTTTTTGGACCAATGAAGATTCTTATTTTTATTTTTACTCTGTTACAAATTACAATGATTTCCATACATATCATTGTGTTTGTATGACTTGATGACAAGAAAAAAAACTCACACTTTAGTGGGGGTCTTTTTAAATGACTTTTTAACTCTCAATTTTTCAGCTATAACCTTAACATCTCTAAAAGGATCTCAAAATGACCTTAATTCTCACCTGATGCTTAACTATGGGTAACTAAATCCAAGGTGGACGCACATGTGGCATGTGATGTGTTAAAAAAAAACAGTTTTATTTTTATGCTAACATCATTGCTTCACTAACCAAAGAAAATTATAAATCAAAGAAAAAAAACAATCCCACATTATTTATAAATTAAAAAAAAATCTGAAAATTGTAAAAAATGAAAAATAATTAAAATAAAAATAAAATAATGAAACCATAAAAAAAATCTATATCTCTATATTTATAATTAATAGCACAAAATAGTCACTCAACCCTAAAATTTAGGAATGCTCCTTCAATCCTAGAATTTAGGAATGATAACCAAAACTTTAGGGGGGAAATTATTTTTATATATTTTATTTGATTTCAAAATCTTTTCAATTACATTTTTACCATCATAACTATCTACTTACAACTATCTCTTATTCTCACACATTTTTTAATTTAGTTGATGTTCTTTAAAATTCATATTCTCGATAACAATAATATTTAATTATATAATAATTTTTGTTATTAAATTATACAAGTATAACTATTTGAGTTTAAATAAGATTTTACTATTACATAAATAGGTGAATATATTAATAAATAAACAAATAAATGATTAATTTAAAGATAAATACTATCATTTTTATTATATAAATAGCTGAACTATTATTGTAGATTTTTAAATTTATTTAATTTTTCATCAATTATAAATTATACATTATTAATAAATAATATATTTTAGAAGAACATAATTTTTTTTAAATAAAAATCATCGTACACAATATTAATCTATTATTATTATAATTGTTATATTAGTATAGTATAATATAAAAAAGTATAAATAATACAATAATTTTATAACAAAAATTGTGCTTCACACGGTATCTTGAGCTAGTAAATTAAAAAAAAATAAACAAGATTTTAAAGTGCAGTGATGTGATCTTCTTTCCCAATTTGAAATCACAACAGACCAGGTCATAGAATTTAATGGTCCTCTTCTTCCCCACAAACCCACATTAGAAGAACAGTCACCGGCTACACTGCTACAGTCTCCATCACTTGCTACAATTTCAATCACAATCTCTTTGCTATATCTATACACTTGTATACAAATAAGTATACATAAACATCTAAAATAAAAGCCGACAGCAATAATACATATCTACACACCACTCCGCTATTCATCCATCTACTCCACTGGGCATTATCAACAACTACACCCCTTTGTTGTACGGTAATAAATCCTATGATTCTGATTTCCTTCTTAGGTTCCCTTTAATTTATCCGTCCTTTCAATTTCTATCTCTGTTCTTTCTCCGCGAATCTCAATCTCCACTATCTCTATTTGATATTTTCCCTGATCTTCCACTCCACTGTAAACTTCATGGTAGTTAATTCTTAGATCATTAGTACAATTCTTCTTGCTCTTCTTCTTTTTCAGTTTCATTTCTCTCCAACCAATTTCATCTGCAATGTAATGGTTTGAAGACCTAGATATAGGGTAGATTGGTAGAAAAGGTCAAGTGCTCAGCACAATACTTTTGTTTTTTCCGTTTTGATTTCATCATTTATTTGGTTAATTAAGTAATGATGTCAGCAAAAAAAGTAATAAATTTCACCACATCAGATGCCATGCGTCATGCCATCTCAACCTTAGTTAATCATGTTAGACCTTTGGCAAAATTTAGGTCTTTTGTGAGTCTTTAAGAGATCTTAACGTTATAGTTGAAAAATAAAAGTTCAAACTGAAAAAAAAAAACATGAAAGATCAAGGGTTTTTTGGTTATTAAAACGTGTTTGCATCTAGCATGCATGTCATTCATGCATTTTTATTTGACAGCTTAACCCATATATATAATTGAGTGCAACATCTCCATGTAAAAACAAGAAATCCCAATAACCATCATACTATTGTTAAACACTCTCTAATTGACACATAACCACTATACATACATCTCCAGTGAGAAATAAAGCCTAGCAAATCTCTACAAAATAAATCACAAAACACAAGAATTAAATGTGTAAACTTATGGGGACTGCTACTCAAATTAAAAGACACTACTCTAGCTACTACATTTCGCACGTATCTTTATCAGAGTTGCCAATGTGTTATAGCTGATACTGATTACTGGAAGCATCATCTTATTTCATTTTTTTTTCCTTTGGCTACTAGCATCAGTGGAAATTCCCTAAAAAACGCCATAAGAAAATATGGGGAAGTAATATAATACCAAGAAATAAAAATCACCCATTCACAAGTTTGGAATGAAACATAAGGATAAGATGTATACTAACAGGATTATTTTTGAAAAAGACCAAAGAGGTGCGTGTGAGGATAAACCAACGCTTCTTCCAAGATTTCCATCCTAGACCTGCAGATTACAAGGTTCAAAATAAGATTAAAGTGAGGAACTATAAGACATTGTTACAACAAACTATGTCAACCACACAAATTGATGCAAAATTAAAGACAAAAACATAATATTTGCATGGAAATCCAAACCAGGAAAAACATATATATATATATATATATATATATATACCACCGGTAAACCTCATCTTTCTTTCTTTCAGGTCAGATCAATAGTCTAATCTGAACTAGAATTCGAGACACGCATAAAAGACCTCAAGTTGATTTTAGGTGAAAATTCCATGTTCTATAGAAAAAATTTAATGGACTGTCAAAAGTGTAAATTCAACATGAAACCATTCATTTTATTTTACTTTTGATAAGTAAACCATTCATCTTTTACATTGTTTTTAAGAAGATGAAGTTAAATTGCTCGGATAAAAGGTCACCTGAAACTTATAAACCAAGGCAATCACATATTTTCATATAAAAATCAAATTAATAGAGTTTCTTTTTTAAGTGTAAAAAGAAATTCTACATTCAGCAACTATTTCTACTTCCTTTGTTAGGTAAACAACACCTAAAAGTGCTTGATTCATAAGCTTTATAGGCCTGAGAAATAAAAGCCCTAAAAAGAAAAATATTTCTTTCTACAAGTCTGATGTAGGACCATGGTTATCAAGTCATCGCCTAGGCAACGCTTAGGCGTCCAGTCGGTGCATATTGTGAAGGCATCTGGGCGACTTGGTTTGAGGCGAAAAAGTCGAGCGCTCAAATAATGAAGGCGATGACTTGGACGACTGGATTGCTATGCAGTCGAGGACGGGTGTGGTTCGACCCGAAGCTTAACTGGGTTAAAAAAAGAAGTTCAATCAGTTTAAACCTAATTGATCGATTGCGAGTCGCAACAAGCCAACAACAAAGAGGGAGAAAGGGGAGAGAGCAAGAGCAGCAACAGAGAGGGACTCACCGGTAAGGTGTCAACTCCGGCAGCTCACAACTTCGGCCGGCAGCTAGCGACTTCGGCCTCTACTCTAGTATGCTTCTATTTCTTCTTCTATTCTCTACTCTTGTAGCTTCTCTTCCTCTACTCTTCTTCTTCTCCGGTATATTCGGCTTTTTTTTTCTTTATTTTACTACGAGGGGTTGTCCTAATATTCTTCTTCTAATTTTTTTCCTTTTCTTTTGGTTTCTTTTTTCTGCTCTAAGCCTCTGCTGGTGCTGCATAATTCAATTTTTTTTTGTTTGGGAGTTGGGATTGATTTGTTTAGGCTTGATAAGCATGATATATATAATGTTAGTACTTAGTACTGTGTTATTCTGTTGCCGCCTGCTGCTATTCGTTTACGTTTGACAACAAGCATGATATATATAATGTTGGGACTGATTCGTTTAGGCTTGACAAACATGGTTAATGTTATTACTGTGTTATTTTGCTGCCTGCTTATTCTATTGCCTACCTACTGCTGCCTGCTTATTGTGGTTAATGTAATAAAAATTATAAGGCAAAGAGATTGGGGCTAAGCGTGTTATGCAAGTAGTGACAGATAATGCCTCCAATTATAAGGCAGGTGGTAATATTTTAATGGAGAGTGGGTCTAATTTGTTCTGGACACCATGTGCAGCCCATTTCCTAGAACTTATGCAAGAGATCATAGGCAATGTGAAGCAGTTTAAGTGTACAATCGGGAGGGCAAGAAAAATAACATCATTCATTTATAGACACAGTCGCCTTCTTGATGCAATGAGGAGCAAAACGGATGGGAGGGACCGTGTGAGATCGGAAGTCACCCGATTTGCTACATTTTTTCTGACCTTTCAAAGCTTGTGCAAGCACAAGGATGCTTTGAAACATTTATTCATCAGTAATGATTGGACACATTCTAGGTTGTCAACTACAGAGGCGAGGAAGAAAGTGTATGATACAGTTATTTCTGCTAGTTTTTGACATGTCGTTGAAGATTGTATTAAAGTATCACAACCATTACTTGTTGTCTTGAAGATTGTGGATTCGGATGATGGGCCAGCTATGCCTAAATGTTTTGCTGCGATAGAATCTGCAAAGAGATCAAACTTTAATAACAAACAAAGGCTATACAAGAAAGTGATCGACAATATCGAGCGAAGATAGGCATGCCAAATGGAGCAAAAGTTATGGGGCAGCATTGTTTCTCAATCCGGAAAAGTATTTTGACATGAAAGAAGAAGAATCTGATTTAGCTTACATTTTACGTAGCAACTTCAATGATATTCTTTCAAATATAGTTCTCTGCCAAGTTTAGGCAGATAAGATAAGTAACCCAACCGATGACTATAAATCTTCTCGTGATGACTTTTCTAGAGACATGTCGATTAGGTAATTAAAGTCAAAAAATCCTAGTATGTATATTAAATTAATTATAAAGTTTACTTTATGTTTTGTAATTTAGACTATATTTGATTTGTTTTTTTATTTTTTTACATCTAATGTAGTTGATTGGTGGAATGTTTTCGACGATTGTGCGATTAAGCTTGCAAAGCGAATCATCGGCCTTTGTTGTTCTTCCTCTGACTGTGAACGCAATTGGAGCACTTTTGAGTTTGTAAGTATTTAGTAATCAAGTATCTTGTATTTAATATTAATTAGTACATAACTAATATCTATAAATATTTTATATATTCTTTTGCTTAATATCTTTTTAAACAAAAAATTCATATTCATACGAAGAAGAGAAATAGGTTAGAGCATCAACGGTTAAATGAGTTGGTGCATGTGCAATACAATCGCTGAATTGTTTCAAGGTTCTAAAAGAGGCGCGAACTTGGAAGAAAATTTGATCTATTAGCCCTAGATGATTTTGATTGGGGTAATGAATGGAGAGTGCCCGAGCAAGATGTAGTTCATCATGGAGATCATCTTACATGGGAGGATGTTGATAGAGCTGTTGGTGCATCCGATGTGGCCGAGGGTCGCAATCTTCGTAGAAAGGGTCATGTCTACTCATGGCGTGGTGGTGTTTCAACTTCGAGGGAACCGAGGATAAAAGATGTGGATGACTTTGATTCTGATGCTGGAGAAGAGGAGGAAGGCCTTCCTAATGATGATTATAGCCGAAGAATAACTACTGTTTCAAGTAATGATACCGCTACTGGGAGAGATAACGATGATTTTGACCATTGATGATTATGCTTGATACCTTAAGTGATCCTTTCGTTCTGAAAAATGAGACTTGAGTTGATAAATATTGAGTTTTTATGACTTTGTTTTTATTTCTATATTATGTTTGTTTCTGGCAATGTCACGATGAACATGTAGTGATATTATCACGGATGTTTGTCCAATGCTATGATATTACTATATGCTTGTTTATATATCTCATCTTAACAATGATTGTTTACTTGTTTTATCATAAATTATTGAATTATTAGTATTGAAATTTTTGGTATTCTATATACAATATTAAAACTTAAAAAAACTAAACATAAATTTAAAAATTATATTGAAATAAACTAAATATTACAAAGGTATCACCATTTATATAATTTGAAGTTGGTACAAGTTCAAAAAGTTACAACTATAATAATATTATCCATTTTGACTTGATCTTGTTCGCTTCTTGTTGTAATTTGATATGCTACAACCTGTACATTATGAATATGCTAAATCATTAGAAAAATAAATATACCAATATTCATATAAATATTAAATATATATAATTTTATTCATATACAATTTACATTGTTAACGACTTGTAGTCGACTAATCGAGCGCCTTGTTGCCAACGCATAGTTATCAAGGTGACAAGTCGAGACGATAGTCGGGAGTTTAAGCGCTTAGGCGACAAAACGCCCGACTAGTCGTCCACAAGTCGTTAACGATGTAATTTTATACGAATAAAATTATATATATTTAATATTTATATGAATATTGATATATTTATTTCTCTAATAATTTATCATATTTATAATACAGGTTGTAGCATATCAAATCACATCAAGAAGTGAACAAGATCAAGTCAGAATGAATAATTTTATTATAGTTGTAATTTTTTGAACTTGTAGCAACTTTAAATTATATAAATGGTGATACATTTGTAATATTTAGTTTAATTCAATATAATTCTTAAATTTATGTTTAGTTTCTTAAGTTTTAATATATAGAATACCATAAATTTCAATATCAAGAATTCGATAATTTATGATAAAAGCAAGTAAACAATCATTATTAAAGATAAAGATATAAGCAAGCATATAATCATATCATAGCATTAGACAACTATCCTTAATAAGATAAAGACGTGTTCATTGTTAAATTGCCAAAAACAAAGATAATATAAAAATAAAAATAAAGTCATAAAAACTCAATATTCATCAATTCAAAAGTCTCATTTTTCATAACAAAAGGATCACCCAAGCTATCAAACATAATCATCAAGGGAATCATCATCTTTCTCAGCAACGGTATCATCACTTGAAACAGTAGTTACTCTTGGGCCATAATCATCATCCACATCCTCATCATCATTAGGAAGGCATTCCTCCTCTTCTTCAACATCAGAATCAAAGTCATCCACAGGTTCCCTCGAAGTCAAATCACCACCACGCCATGAGTAGACATGACCCATTCTACGAAGATTGCGACCCCGCATTGGATGCACCAATAGCTCTATCAACATCCTCCCATGTAAGATCATCACCGTGATGAACTACACTATCCATTCATTACCCCAATCGAAATCATTTAGGGCTAATGAATCAAAGTTTCTTCCAAGTTCGCACCTATTTTGGAACCTTGAAACAATTCAGCGATTATATTGCACATACACCAACTCATTTAACCGTTCATGCTTCAACCTATTTCTCTTCTTCATATGAATCTGAATTTTTTGTTTAAAAAAGTATTAAGCAAAAGAATATATAAAATATTTATAGATATTAGTTATGTACTAATTAATATTAAATACAAGATACTTAATTACAAAATACTTGCAAATTCAAAAGTGCTCCAATTACGTTCACAACCGGAAGAAAAACAAAGGTCGAGGATTCGCTTTGGAAGCTCAATAGCACAACTGCCAAAAGAATTCCACCAATCAATTACATTAGATGTAAAAAAAAAAAAAAATCAAATCAAATATAGTATAAATTATAAAACTTAAAGTAAACTTTATAATTAATTTAATATACTTACTAGGATTTTTTTTTTATTTTCGTTGCCTAATCGACACGTCTCTAAAAAAGTCATCACGAGAATATTCGTAAACATCGATTTGGTTGCTTATCTTGTTTGTCAAAACTTGTTCGGTAACCATTTTTGAAAGAATATCATTGAAGTTACTACGTAACCTGTAAGCTAAATCAGATTCTTCTTCTTTCATGTCAAAATACTTTCTCGGATTGAGAAACAATGCTGCCCCATATAACTTTTGCTCTATTTGGCATGCCCATCTTTGCTCGATAATGTCGATCACTTTCTTGTATTGCTTTTGTTTGTTTTTAAAGGCATATTGGATTTTCTTTGCAGATTCTATCGCAGCAAAAACTTCAGGCATAGCTGGCCTCTCATCCAAATCCACAATCCACAAGACAACAAGTAATGGTAGTAATGCTCTAATACAATCTTTAACGACATGCCAAAAACTAGCAAAAATAACTGTATCATACACTTTCTTCCCCGCCTCTGTTATTGACAACCTAGATGTGTCCAATCATCACTGATGAATAAATGTCTCAAAGCATCCTTATGCTTGCACAAGCTTTAAAGGGTCTGAAAAGATGTAGCAAATCGGGTGACTCGCGATCTCAAAAGGTCTCTTCCATCTGTTTTGCTTCTCATTGCATCAAGAAGGCGACCGTGTCTGTAAATGAATGTTGTTATTTTTCTTGCCCTTTCGATTGTACACTTGAACTATTTCAAATTGCCCATACCTCCAACATAATGTCTAGGCAATGGGCTGCACATGGTGTCTAGAACAAAGTAGACCCACTCTCCATTAAATTATGACCAATTGCCTTATAATTGGAGGCATTGTCTGTCACTAATTGCATAACATTCTCAGCCCCAATCTCTTTGATCTTCCCATCCAGTAACTATGCCAACATGCTTGCATCCTGAGATTGACTAAAAGCATCTACTGATCCCATAAAGTAAGTATCTAAAGGACAAGAAAATTTATCAAGTGTCTGCCTCTTCTGTCTGTCTATCCGTCAGACATAAGAGTGCAACCGTGCTGCTTCCAAGAAGTTTTGTGCTTCTCCTTCAGTTCCTCTATTTTAATCTTTGTCTTCCCTAAAAGAGGAACCCTTAACTCGTGATACGAAAGAGGCTTCAAACCCGACCCATTTTGCCCGATAGCTTCTATCATTACCTCAAAACTTCTTGAATTTGCTGCATTAAAAGGGATGCCATGCTCATAAAACCAGTTGGCAATATGCATGTGAACTCTCTTTCTCTTCCAATGACCTTAGACGATTTTCCAAAGTTGTATGGCTAGAACCTTTGCGATGCCTTTCGTCCACAACTTCTTTAGGAGATTTCCTAAGATGACTTTCAATTGTTTTTGTTTGTGGTTGTGACTTAGTGAATTGAAATGCACTCTTCATCCTTTTAGCTGCAATCCAAAAACTTGGACAGTTGTAGAAGAAGCATTGGAAGGATTAGATGCATTGCTTGGAATATTAGATGACTAAATTTCTTCTACTTTGTCACTTTCATCAAATTGAATTGGTTTGTTCCTTTTGTTACTCATTATTGTTTGATGCATCTCGTTTACAATTTCTGTTGTAGTTCGAGGACTCTTATCCACATCCTCATACCCACCAATAAGATGTTGCTTGAATCTCTTGATTCCTCCATGAACCTTTTTCCCACAGAGTATGCATTGCACGAGATTTTTATCGCTCAATTCCAGCCAAAATCCATATTTCCACCCCGGATCCTTAGATTTGGTCTTTCTTTTAGGATCCTTACTTGGATCATAACCCTCCGCTCCCAAACTTTCCGCCATTTAACTATCTACAAAATTCAATTACACAAACAAACATGTATATCGTGCTTGTCAAGCCTAAACGAATCAATCCCAACATTATATATATCGTGCTTGTCAAAGCCTAAACGAATCAGTCCTAACTCCTAAACAAAAAAAAAATTTGAATTATACATCACCAACAGAGGCTCAGAGCAGAAAAAAGAAACCGAAAAGAGTAGGGAAAAAATTAGAAGAGTAGGAACAGCCTCTCATAGTACAAGAAAGAAAAAAGAAGGCCGAATATACCGGAGAAGAAGAAGGGTAGAAGAATAGAAGAATAGAAGAAAAAGAAGCATACCGAAGTAGAGACTAAAGAAGAGAAGAAGAGTAGAAGAATAGAAGAAGAAAAAGAAGCATACCAGAGTAGAGGCCGAAGTCGCAAGCTGCCGGAGTCGACGCCTTGCCGGTGAGTCCCTCTCTGTTGCTGCTCTTGCTCTCTCCTTTCTCCCTCTCTGTTGTTGGCTAGTTGCAACTCGCGATTAATCGATTAAGTTTAGACTGATCGAACTTTCTTTTTTTAACCAAGTTAAGCTTTAGGTCGAACCACACCCGCCCTGTCCAAGTCCACCGCTTAGCAATCCAGTCATCCCAATCGCCACAAAGCCATCTCCTTTCTTATCTGAGCGCTCAACTTTCTCCCCTCCCACCAAGTCACCCAGACGTCTTCCCAATATGCATCGACTGGACGCATATGTGTCGCCTAGGCGACGACTTGATAACCATGATGTGTAGGACAAAGTAGAAAGAAGAAATAAGAGACACAAGTATGAAGCTTTGATCCTAAATCAAAAATTCAATTATCTGAAAAATAATAAGAATTACAACTCTTTATATAGGAATTCTAGGACTTAGCGACCAAGTAAAAATATTAATATAAAAAAAAAATAATCTCCTATTTAAAATCTACTACTGTAATTAAAATTAGTATCCTTGATAAAATCTACTACAATATAAATTATCGATTCTTACGACATAAATTAGACGGCAACTTTGCATTTGATACCAAATTATCGATTCCGATAAATTGGTAAGCCTGGCAATAAAATTCTCTCAGGGTGACCATGCCAGCCTCATACAATTGTAACAAACCAAGTCATCAACATATCGGATCATTGGTGTAGTGCTTTAGATTTCTAATGTAGAGTATCCGCTTATTAGAAATAACTATAGAGCATAGTTACTTTGCAATGCTATAATAAATTTACATTATGGATATATATTTTCACTCTTTTAGAAAACTACAAAGGAAGATTAGAAAGCCATGAAATAAGAAAACACACAAAAGAGATTTTATTGCTAGGCTTATTCTATCTTGAAATGGAAATACAACTCTCCTTGTATAAGAATGGAGAGCACAAAGCGACATCTTACATAATTATTAAAGCATATTCCTTTATTTTGAAAAGGCATCTGATGCAGATATGATAAAAAGTGCACACTAATAATACTGGCACACACTTAAAATTATTAAAATAGAACAACTAAATATAGTAGGTTCCTTTTTAAAGAGCTCCACATATGCTTGCTTCACACCTGTCTGAATCTAGTGCTTGCTTTAGTTAGTGTCAAGCTTGACACAGTCACATCCTTCTTGCAATTCATTGCAATACTCACATGGTTGGCACATATATGGTATGTTATCAAATAGGGATACACAATATCTTTAGTCCTAAAAGATTTGTATTCATAAAATATTTGGTTTAGAAACCATAATCTCTTGGATCTTGACTGTCCTGAAAAATTGAGTCTGGATAACCCTTTTTCAAAAAATTATCAAAAAATTAGGTGAGTATATTGGTTTTTCGGGTTACTTTTTATTATCCAAATTAAACTATTTGTCATGAGTTGTTCATCATGCTTTCTTGGAAAGATATCCCAATGAGTCTTATTTCCTAGTATCCCAAGTATCTATGTTATATACAAGTTCTATAACCGATGAGATACTTACACTAAAGCCTATTGCAAAAAATATAGAAAAACTACAAAAAAAAAAAAAAAAAAACACACTTAAAGAAATCAATAGTATTGTTCCATGTAAAATCTGACCAGTAGGAAATCTAGCCACTATCTCAAGCATCTATGTTGTATACAAATTCTATAACAAATTGAGATACTTCCACTACAGTTCCAGAGCCTATTGTCAAGAAAATTAGAAAACTACAAAAAAAAAAAAAAATTCTAGAAATAAAATAAATAGTATTGTTCCACGGGAAATAATCTTGCCCATTAGGAAATAAAACTTCTTGAGATTTCCTTCCAAGAGAGTATGATGAACAAGTCATGGTAGATAGTTCAACCTGGATAGTAAAAAATAACCTAAGAAACCATAGATACTCACCTACTCTTTTGGAGAATAGGGTTATTCGGACTCAATTTTTTAGGACACTCAAAATCCATGGGAATATGGTACCACAACAGAGCTTTCCTGAATACATATCTCTAAGGACTGCAAAGAATCACGTCCCTATTGTGATGACATATTATACGTGTGCCAACCATGTGAATAGAATGGTAAGGACGATGTGACTGTCAATCTTGACACTAACTAAAGCAATTATTAGACTCAAGACAAGCCTAAAACAAGCATACGTAAGAGCTCTTTATGAAGAAATCTACTCTATCTGGTCCTTTTTCAAAAGAAGGAATCTGCTTTATAATTACGTAAGATGTGGCTTATGCTCTCCATTCATATACAAGGAGAGTTGTATTTCCATTTCAAGGCAAACTAATACTAGTAATAAAATCTCAAGTATGCTTTCTTATTTCTTGGCTTTCTAAAATCTACCTTTATTTTTTCTGAAAAAGTGAAAATATACATTCACAACATAAATTTCTCATAGCATTGTAAAGAAAGTATGTTATGTAATTGCCTCTAATAAGATCTTCTAAATCAAAAATCTAAAACATGCAGACCAATGATTCGATATGTTATGTTACTACTACATGTGGCCGGCATAGTCACCCTGAAATTGCCCTTTTTGATAAGTTTTATATGGGCTTAATTAGGCTTGACTATTAGTATATTGTTAGTATAGACCAGTTTGTCATAATTGATAACACTCGTATCCTCTTCCATCCAAATATAATAAGGGAACTATACCCAGATAATAAGGGAACTTGATGCAATTTCAAAATCTTTTTTGGTGAAGTTATTATTTATTAATGGTATATTATACAATTGTTTTTTCTATAAGTATGATTATTTTGTTCAATGGGGTAATCTAATTTTTGGGCCACAAGATCTTATGTTAAACGGTCTTATGTTAAACGGTGATAGATGTGTTGTAAAAGTATAAACATCTTTACAACTATGACTATGGATCATTCCCTCGTATGTACATACATTTATATAAATGGAAAAGGGAATCTAAAGTATACCAAAGCTAAGTTTAGCTAAAGCAATATCATAATTTTAATGAAACGAAGTAGTTTTGTATAAAATTTATAATTAAAGATTTTTTTTTATAAAACCCTAAAATGGAAAATTTAACCCCACGGGGTAAACTATGTTGTTTTGTAGCCTCACCCAAACTTAGCTAAGCCATAGCCTTAGATTCCTTTTTCCCATGAATATATATACACACACACGCATATATTTGGGAGTCATTAATAGTAACTGCCTAAATGGTTGCTATGGTCACTATCTGACCAATGCATCTCTAATTATCCATGGGATAAATGAACACACCAGATTTAAGAGAGAAAAAGTGTTAGGCACTACTAATAGTGGCAGAAGGGTTAAAAAAAATTAAATCTAGCGCGTCCATTTATTTCATAAACTACCAGAGATACATTCGTTAAATAGTGACATTAACAACTATTTGTATACTTAATAACGAGAATGGAAGCAAAATAATTTTAATATTATTGTTTATTATTATACTCCTTCCATTCCAAATTAGAAGATCATTATTGACTTTCTAAAAGTCAATTTCTAACTTTTTCAATTTTAAAATTGACATGATTTGAGTATCATAAACTTTCTAAAATTTACTACTAGTTATAAGATTTATTATTATAAGATTTATTATTCCCAAAGCTCGAATGAAATATGTCAATTTTAAATTTGAAAATATTTGAATTTGACTTTTAAAAAGTTAATATTTATCTTATAATTCAGAACGGATGGAGTATATTGTCTTACAGATATTTTATTTAATTAGTTTACTTAGTTGACAATATTAAGATATATATTTAATTTAATATATTAGTAGAATATTCTAAAACTTTAATTATAGTAGATATTATTAGGATTTTGTTTCTTTATTTAGTTACATTATACTTGGTCGTTAAGTTTAGGGTTTTCTTATTTGTCCCATCATCCTAATATATTAGGGTTTACATTATACTTTGTTCGTTAGCGCCTAGTTACTTACGTGGTTTGATCCTTCCAAAAGACTCGACCTTCAAAAAATTAAAAAACAAACTTGTAGGAAACCAATTTTATTTTCCGCATACTACGGTGATGACATCGATGGCAGTATAGAACTAATCTAAATTCACATAGAGATACCCAAATTTAAGTATGAAGGCGTAAAACAGTAGAAGGAATATTTCTTTATTCTTTTTGCCTAGATGATGGGATAAGGGAGTTTATAAATAAGAAGAAAATGAGTAGTAGAGGAAGATAACTACACAATCATGGAGTAGTTAAAATAGTACGTAATATGTTGGTGGGAGAAGTTAATTGAATTTCAAACAGTAATCCTTAAATTCCATCTTTGCCCACAATTGTTTACGGTACAAGTGAATAACTTGAGTGGAGGAAAATTAATTTGCAGCCTAGGATATATTAGGAAGTTCAATTTTGGGACATAGCTTCACAAAATGTTAACACCAAAATTAAACGTTCAAAAAGCCTCCGGCTTTATAATAGGATTAAGCATTCTGCTTTGTAGCTTTTAGCCTCATGATCTTCTTTTAATCCCCTTTATTATTTCCTCCATCTTAGTCCTACATTTGGTATCAAAGTCAGACCTGGTGATTAACCTATCTTCTTCCTATCCAACTTTTCACCATCCATCAATTGTCAAAGTTCGCTAAAGAGTCAACAACAACATCCGAGATGACAACGCAGTCTCAAATCTATCCCCAAACTAAGACACGAAGACATAATCTCAAATCTATCCCCAAAACGGGACGACAACGTAGTCTTAAATCTATTCCAAAACCGAGATGACAACGTAATCTCAAATCTATGCAAAAATAATTGTTGCCCATGAACCACCGTGTCCAAACCCCACTGCTTGAGATTACCGTTCTGTAGTCCAAAACACAGCCTTGTCCAAAAGAGGCACAACTGTTACAGCAGGAAAAATCTCCCATTTACCCAAGCAACCATCTGCTTCGCAAGTTCTTCACCCAAAAAGAAGAACAACGAAAAACCTTGCCGCCAAACAGCCCCTTAATCTGTCAACACAGTCTTCCCTAACCCTAAAATGCCACTAAATCTTTGGATACCAACCCCTTCAAAAACCTCTAAAGCTAATACGAAGCTAAATACAATAGGCAAATCCTACCAGAGTCAAAAATTCCCAAGAAAGAACACCACAAACTCCACAATTGAAGAGTGGTGGAGAAATAAAGTATCACGACTCTCAAGTCTGAACTCTAATTGTACATATCACACATCCAAAAACTACAAGCTATAGGGCCTACGCATGTGCAGCATATCATTCATATTGACAGGACCAGACAACTAAAAATAGGAAAACCAGAGGCTATAGGACCTTCGCATCTACAGCATATTAGACCAGGAAAAATATTATAATTATCCAACAACCCAATATTTAATGGGTTGAGTTATCCATCTAATTCAAGCAGGTCAGATTTGGGTTGGGTTAACTGGGTATCAAAAAATTAGTGGGTTAAATGGATAAACGCATGGGTCTATAATGGGTAAATCATCCACTACCCATCCTTTCAATTTCCCTTCCCCTCCGGCCATTGTTGTCTCTAGCGAAACCTGTAAAGCAAGGTAGTCACACCTTGCTTTTCTCAACTTATCTTTGATTTCATTGTTATTTTCAATCTTTCTCTCTAGATCTTACTTTGCATAGTATTTTACCCTTTTCTCTCTCATCTCGGCACTAGATTTTACATCTCTCTCTCTCTCTCTCTCTCTCTCTCTCTCTCTCTCTATCTATCTATCTATCTATCTATCTATCTAGATATAGATATACACATAATTGAGTTACTATGTGTAGAGAGATTTTTTTGTGGATTTTAAAATTAAGAGTAAAGTTTAAAATGTATGAGATCTGAGTTATCAAAAAACAAAACGTACAAAGAAAGTCAATATGGATATCTCCTATCTAGTTTAGGACATAAGCTGTTTAAGTATGCGATAAATACAATTATATATACTAGTATTTGTGGCACGCACTTTGTGTGTGCAATTAAAATAAATAAATAAATTTTAAATAAAAATTGTAAAATATTAGTAAGAATATATAGGACAGATTGTAGGGATAAAATGTGAGAAAAAAGAAAAAAAAAATTAGAATTTAGATGTGACACAGTTTCAAGAGAAGAGTGAAAATTTATTGAAAGTTTAAATAGAGAGAAAATAAGGTAGTTATTGTGGCACAACATCAAAAAATAACAACCACCCCTTTTCCTCTCCCTTTATTATATATATATATATATATATAGGTTCTTTAAAATCTATCTTTGGGCTGGGGAGGGGTTAAAAAAGAAACAATCAGATCACCCGATCTGACCCTCCACTATCGTAAATACCCTGCTTTTGCTGAATGAGAGACCCAGAAGCTAGAAATGTAGTGTCTTAAAAAATAGTAAAAGTTTTATGGGTTGTATATGGGTTGATGAGTTTGACCCATATCTATCCATTTAAAATTTATCCATATTCAACCCATTTAAAATTATCCATTTATGACCCAACCCATTAGTGACCCTTAACGTATTAAACTTTATCCATTACACATTAAATCAACCCATTTGCCACCTTTACAGCATATTATTCATATTGTGACGATTAAGAATATAGGATCGGACAATTATGAACAGAAGCAAGAGTTCAGGATGGATTTGAATTTAATTTGAGAACATCAAGCTTTTCTTTAGTCATTGTTAATCCTTGAACGGGAGAACCATTAATAGATTGCAGCCAAAGTGCATCTATTGTAAGAGTAACACAAATTCAGCAACCAACTTTGCATCATACGAATCCTTTACACCAATCATGTAAGCAAATAATCATTTCACACCAATCATCCCTGACTCATTATAATTATAGCCAAGCACCCAATCTATACTATCGACCTCAGTTTTATCAAGGGAAAAACTGCCCTTTCTATCACAAACAAGTTAAACCAACTGACATTGTCTTTGGAATCAGTCATCTCAAGCTCAACGCCCTTCTTTGGCAACCATGGTAATCACTTTGAACCTCCATGTTGCCTTCTCTTGACTCGTCAAATGGCCCAAAACCTTTACCAAGATGATGACCTAGCACTTCCTCAAAAGTCTCATGCTACTATTTCAGTCACAACCGGTCTCCTCCAAACCCTAGTCAATGTTAATATCGTTATTGCTAAAGCTTCCAAATGATGAACCCATATTACGAACCACCAGTAGCAACTCTATTCAGCATCTAATGATATCGGGGTAACAAAACCCATAGTCCGAAGCAGAGAAGATTGCAAAAGAGGTGGACAACATGCAACATAAGATATTTTAGACCTAACTGCATGATTTGCACTATAATAAATGATGTTTTTCTCTATGATAAAAAAATGTAATGAGTACTTTGATGGAACAAAACTTATCGCAAATCCATCTCTTGGGAGGGTGACATACATCACTGTCTTCTTATACTCAATGCGTTCTTTGAAATACACGAAAACATTGATTTTCTTCATTTTCTACAGTATTTTCCCACTTATAATCACATCACCCCCTAACCATCACTTCCATTAACTAGAGTCAATTTTCAAGAGGGAGAAGACAACAAAACTTATTGGGGTGGAAGTAGTTGAGAATGAAATGTGTTCACGAGGTGCCACACGACATGGTCCTAGATTAGGGCGGTATGGTGACAAAGAATTCATGTGGTTGACCCCAATTATTTTAGAACTTGGGCTCAGTTGAGTAGGTTTTCGAGAATTTTATATAAATAAGTTTGGGCAAAAGCTGTCATAAATAGAATAAAGGTGCTAAATTTGATAAGGAAGTTCAAAGGAAAGACACTAGAAATGCGACATTCTTGAAGGGTCCTCAACATAAAAGATGCTCAAACTTTCGTAGTTTGTCTGATAGGACAAATGTCTCAAATTCTAAATTTTTGAGAAAGGACGAAACACAAAGGAAACATGTAGGACCTAAATGCATGAAGTCCGAGGGAAGGATATACGAGATAACAACATTCTTAAAGGCCTCAACATAAACCATGCTCAAACATGTATATAGTGTACCAGATTTTGAAGCACCTACATCCATTGATTAGGCCCATCCAAAGTTCCAAATATCTAATTTGAATCGATCATGTTTTGAGATATATCCAGTATAAGTTGTATTTTCATATGTACATGCACTCATTTCAAATTTTCAGTGTAAGGATTAGATGAAACTAAACTTCAGCAGTTCAGCTAATGTGAAGTAAAAATTCACTAATGCCCAAAGTTATGCAGAAATTTTCATTCACGCATGAGCCATGTGTTCACATGAATAAGATAATTAGCATGAAACGATGATTGAAAGACACGAGTACGAAGTAAAAAAAGGTGTTGAAAGCAAAAATACAGAAACAGTTACTGACCTTTTGAAGATATGAAAAGCGGCCCACTCTTAAAAACCTGCAAATAATTTCATAAGTTCTAAATCACAAAGAACACTACAACCACCCTTGTGATAAGCAAAAGCATATACATTCATAGTAAAGGTATGTCAAGGAACACACATTCAGGCTAAGAAATCAATTAATTCTCAACTAATTCAAGAATTAGCAAAAGCAAGGAAAAGAAATAGAGAAAAAAACATATGGTTCGAAAGAGAATAAAGACTGAGTTTCCATGGAGTTCAGTAACGTTTTCAAGGTATTTCCTCAAATTGTGATTTGTCTTGTGATAAGCAAAAGCATATACATTCATAGTAAAGGTATGTCAAGGAACACACATTCAAGCTAAGAAATCAATTAATTCTCAACTAATTCAAGAATTAGCAAAAGCAAGGAAAAGAAATAGAGAAAAAAACATATGGTTCGAAAGAGAATAAAGACTGAGTTTCGATAGAGTTCAGTAGCGTTTTCAAGGTATTTCCTCAAATTGTGATTTGTCTAGTCATTTACATATGAATGCAGGTGATGTAGGACAAGGTGAAAAGAAGGAATAAAATACATATCCCTGCAGAGAATCGGTAAAGAAACACACACAAGCACAAAACTTTAATCTCAAATCAATTTATATTTCATAATATGTAAAATAATGAGGTATTACGATGTTTAAATAGAAAACCTAATACTTGAAGATTAAGTAAAAAAAACCTAATTTAAAAAGGAAACAATCTTCTAATTAAAATCTACTACTATAATAAAACAATCCTACTTAAAATAAAACTCTCCTAGAAAAACCTACTAAATAATTACATTAATAATCCAATATTTATTCCCAAGTAAAAATAATAAATTAATAATAAATTTTCTTTTTCTTTTTTCCTTTTCGCATCAGTAGGCAAGGAAAGATTTACATTCCTTCAATTGTTTGCTTCCTATACATATAATAATGGTAAACACAATTCTCATCCCACGAAAAGATATCAGCCTCTGCTAAAACACCGGAATGAAGAATATGCATGTAAGCATATATTGTATAAAAATATTATTCAAAATATTGAACACTTCAACCTTTTTGTTATTGAAAATTAAGTTGGCAATTTGACATTGTAAAATCTGATAAAATTTAAGAAAAAACTCAATTAAGGATATACTTTTCAGCGATGATTACCTCTAAATATAATGAGTATTTAGTTTAATAGTGGCAACATAGTAGTGAAATTGTATTATTATATTTGAGGACATTATGCCATTTCATACTACCATTAATATAAATAAAAAAAAATTAAAAGGGACTTTTTTTGTGGAACAATTTTTTTGCAAATGGGACTCTTTTTTTGAATTGGAGTGACCATTGTTAATTTTAACAATAAGGCCTAGATTTTATGAAATGATTTTATGAAATTGGAATCAATGTACGTTTACATCCCCATAAAGATTTCACCTTCTGTGAAACTGTAAGAATTTTCACAATCAAATAGTCAATAATTCCATTCTATAAGCACTTATGGTACTGACCCCAGGTCAATACATGCTTTTATGACCCCAGGTCCCCTAACTGAAACGCTAAATGCCTAATTAACAAACTGCATTATAATTCCTCCACTACGATGGAAAAGAAATTTCACAGTAAATTTGTCACCAAGTATTTAGAAATGCAGAAGTAAATTTGAAAATGCTAAACTTATTAAATCCCCCAACACCTCTACTGAACCTTTATCCAACTAATTGACTACTGACTGACTTAAATTGACTAAAAAAATTAGTACCGTGTTTGTAGCTCCGATTCGGGAACGCTCGAACGACGTCAAGGGAGCTGACATTTTCACACAAAAACAACACTGAAACTATGAGCATTGAGATGAAATAAATCAAATTAAAACCACTCCAACCATTAATTTCAACCAAACGAGTCCTCGGAGTTTAGCATTGAGTCTACACGGATCGGAAAAAAACTCCCACCCAAGATCTGGGGGAAGAAAATGATAGGGTTTGGAATGGATGAAGAAGAATCACCAAACAAAATAACAAAAGCTAAACACTTTCTCTCTCTAAAAATACAGCCCCGCCCTCTCTCTCTAGAATTTGCATCAGGTCAGGTAGAATTCAACAGGGGTTGTTGTGGTAAAACGGGAAGGTTGTTCCTGCTTTTCACCTACTCTATCTATTATACTTTAAGGAGAGAAAAAGGTAGTTTCTAGAGAGAGAAAGGGTAAAAAAGGAAAGGGCGGTTTAAGTGTTGTTTGAGACTCTGGTTCTTGTATGGGAAGCTTTGGGATTGAGCCTCTAAAATCTAATGCTATCACTGACATTTTTTACTAGGGGACAACATGATGTGGTTTGGCGTTTAGGGATATGGTCATTTGAGATAAATTATTTACTTCTTCTATGCCATAAAAGTTTTCTCAAGAAAAAAAAAAATGGTTCCTAAACCACACGATTTTACTTTTATATATTTTTGAAAAGGCTGATACAAAAGGTCTCAAATTTTTTTTTAAAAAAATTATCTAAAATAATATGTCGTTATAATATTAGCGAGACATATCTCATTTAATTAGTTATGTCGTAAATTATCAATTAAATATTCAAATCATGTCATTTGAAATTAAAATTTTGAGATCCTTGCATTACTCTTTTGAAAATTATTTTATCCTTAAAAATACTAAAATAGAGACACTTTAATAAAATAAAATAAAAATTACTATATTTATCTAAGATCTATTGTGAGTAAATAGATCTCATTTAATTAGTTTATTGTTTTTCTTCTATTTTTTATTTTTGTTAATTTATGTAAAAATTATACTTAAGTCATTTTTTATGGAAAAGAATGGTGTATCATTGGGTGAATGGTGAAGCATTGGGTGAATGATTGATGAAAGTGAAAAGAAAATGTAATAATTACAAAATAAATATAATTTTAAAATATATCAATAAAAGGAATTCTTGGTCTTATTATGAAATAATTAGCACAATAAATTACTACAATACCAAAGTGTTTGATGTGGGGGGGGGGGGGGGGGGGGGGGGGGGGGGGGGGAATCATTAACCTAAACACTCCTTAACCTGGAAATGAAAACATGGGGTTTGACAAATAATTTTATATATTAAGAGTATATGTTATTTTTACAAATTTCAATAAGTAATTTGAAAATGTAAAGAAAATGCTCATTTATATGTTATTTATAAGAGAGTCTAAAAATAAAATAAATGTAAATCCTTGTACGTATTTAATGTATAATGAGTGTTAATGCAATATGATTTATAAAATTATTTTAAATAAAAATAAATTTCTTGGTAACTATTTTCACTTTCTCGTTTTTTTTTTCGAATTTCGTTTTTTTAGTACTTGTATTGATGTTTACTTTATTTAAATTTGATGATAAATTATTTGTAATGTATATTTGTAAAAACAGGTTTTGTAAAGTTTTTATGAAAATTCTATGTACAAGGGCTTAATTAAGTATCTAACTTGCTAGGTAAATCTATAATTGTAGGACATAGTCATCTAAATAGTATAGTTGAAGCTGATCGAAGAAGTTAAGCATTTCATTGAAGTGAAAGTTGAGCCAACTCTAAGATCATAGAGTGAAGAAGTTATGTCTATAAGAAGAAACTCTGAGATAGTTGAGTAAAAGCCAAATCGTACAATCATATCGCAAGTCATTGAGAGTCGTAAAGTAAATATCATTGAGTAAGGACACTCAACGATCTGAAGACCAACCCTACAACTGTGCACTGAAGGGCAAATTGACTATTTTCATAAAGTGCAAAAGTCTGGTAGTTAATGACAGGTTTATGCCAAAGTTCATACAACCTTGATTAAGGTTATTCAAATTGATATTATCTCATATGAGTTAGTGATAAGGATGAAGAGACAACACAATTTTCTCAACAGTTAGTTATGTAAGGAAAAGAACACGCATCTACTACTACACCAAACATAATACTATCGAAAGCGACAGTTTGTGGTCCAGTAGATACCATTTTAAAGTCAAAAGAATTAGTAATTGACAAGTGTTCTTCTCTATTTGGAGCAACAATAATAATCCATTGAGCAAATTCCAACGGCTATAAAAGAATTACTACAACTACTTTGAATTACTACTAACTTTCGCTATTCAAATGCCTAGAAGCTCAAAGTGTTCAAGTGCTCAAGTACTTTACCCTATGATCCGAAGAAAAACATATTGCTGCTAATACATTTAAAAAAGAACTAAAAGCCATTTTAGCAACAACTCTAACAACATATTTTCTTTGTGATTATAGATCTTAGTGATCTCTTGTATACTAAGTTTTTTGTGACTTGAAGGACATGAATTATTGTTTTAATAGTTCTTAATGAATTGTGGTTTGTGTAACCTCACTTATCCTTAATGGATCATCCCTACTCACGGAATAGAAGAGATGACTAAGAGAATTTTGTGTTCCAAATATCTTAAAAATTCTTGTCTCTTTAATTTATTGTCAATGTTGATGCGTTGGTGATGCATTTGGGCCAGGGCAGTGTCTACTCTTTCATTTTTGTCATTTAGTGCTTGTTTAAGATCTATGAACTTGCCACTTAGATCAATAACTTTTTCAAATAGGAGTTTGTCACCTGCTTGATTGGCTTCTTATAGAGCCTTGACACACTCACTGTTTGTATTAATCTTCATGAAGTATATTTCATCTATTTTTTGCAGGGTGTCATTGACTGCATCAATTAATTTCATCATCTTTTTTCCAAATTTCTCCCCCATTTTGCTTGAAACTGTTGCAACAGCTACAGACATATCACTAAATGACATAGCAGAGCCGAGAGAAGAGTTGATTCATCAGTCTTAAAATTTAATCTCCATATCACTAAATTTATTTTTTAAAAACAAGTTTGCTGATAGCCAGTAAGACAAACATCTTTAATCTCCATCAAAATCTTAGCAAGTTGATTATTTGTAGGTATAGAGCATAGCCGAGAGAAGAGTTGATTTATTAGTCTCAAAATTTTCCTTGTCTGATAGATTTACACATTGAAAAGGTGTCTCAATTGTTTGTGAGGTTACTGGAGGTAGAATAATTATTTTATTATTAGAGGAAGAGGGAATATTAGAGGTATAGGTAGATGGTATAAATGAATGTGTATGTGTGTTGTATATGTGATGATGATGGTATATCTGTATAAGATTGAGATGTAAAAGGAATTTCAGTATTTATAGGGTTAGGCATTTGGGCTAAAGTGGATGGTGGAGACTCTTTGATCAGCAAGCTGTGAGGCTCGATGATCGGAGAGTTGGGAGCAAGTGAAGTTTGTGGAAAGGCTTACTGTGAGGGTTACGGTGAAAGAGATATTGAGTATATATGTTCTGGTGTGGTTTGAGATAAGGGTGTGTTATTAACAAAAGATGTATGAATATATACAGGCTCTATGACCATAGAGTTTTAGGACTCTATGATTGTGGGGTTATATGCATAGTGTTAGAAGAAAACATAAATGTAAGGTCTGGGAACCCTACGTTCTGTGAGTGAGTACCTCCAGTAAAGTGATGTTTTATGTTCATAGTGTTAGACCCTACAAACACTTCATAGCACAAATTCTTTTCAACTTCTTTTTCCTTTGCAAGTCTTGTTCTTACCTTGTTCAAAATTAAATGATTGACATATATAAATCTCTATAACATGTTTGGTGGAGATCCTTAGGATAAGGACTCAGCTTCACTTATATTAGTTAGTTTTCTTCTTCCATACCTCATGATATGAGTATGATTGTTTGCAATCACTCTCACATCTAGGTATTCTTGAATGTCCAAGTGATCAAGCAGAGATTTTTGAGCATCTGAGTTCTGAAAAGAGACATTATTGACAAGAAGTGGCAAAGAGAACAATCTAGCTTTACTTTTTCTATATCTCTACAAGGTCTTCTTTGACTTACCTTAGCCTCTCCTTGATCATTATCCAAATTTAGCATTATGGTGCCTTGTTTATGTTGACTTGGTCATACTCTAACCTTATGTTTTGTTGATGACTTTATCATTGGACTAAGCCTTGCAATTTCGTACAGGATTAATGCAGCAAGTTAAAATCAGTAATACAATAAACTAAATGGTGACTGCATACTGAATTAGAGTAAAAGCACTAGGGCGTCAGAAGAAGCGCCGAGGCGCAGGTCATGCAGTAGCTTGCAGAGTAGCCAATTGGATTATAACAGCCAATTGGATTATAACTGCATAACAAATTACCGAGAAACAAGCTAGAATGATATCATGAAGATCGACCGTGGGCTTCTAGGATTTCATGTAAGATCTCAGCATTAAATTATATTTCATTCAAAGCTTATAGGTTTGCATTGCACAAAATTCATGGAAGTAATAAACTTATTTTTTCAAAAATAACTCTATAAAGAAAGCAATAATCATATTTTTGAAAAACTAATCATTACTCATTTCCATAGAAAATAAATTTTGGGAAGATTCTTTATAAAATCTATCATTTTATGGGTCAAAGTGATTGATTGAACCTTCCATGTAAGATCAAATTGGTTACGCTAAGATTAAGGATTGTGATTTAGTAAGTGGATTTTTCCAAAACTGATTGAATCAAATCAAATCAAATCTAGATATCCTTTCAATTCAATCATATCGAATATGGTGTATCTAATTAAGGAAATAAGATCTTTGGGCTAAAATTGTGGTTAATCAATATGTGATCTATTCCTAATGGTAATAATGCATGATCCATGCTATGGTTTCCAAATATACTTTAAACCAGTTGATTCTAATGATTAATAGTGCTGGAAATCTCTTATAAACTGTTGAAATCATGTTGGTATCCAAACTTTTTCAAAGTCAATTCAAATCAGATCTTAACCAACCTATTCCAGATTTTATAATGGTAACTTTCTGTGGGAATTACATAACGGCTAGTAAACCTTCAAGTATAAATCAACTATTCTATAGCTGAGCAAGAGATACGAAACAACGAATTACACTGAACATTCACTGATTGTATTCTAAAAACACTATTCACTCTCGGTAAAAGTTTTAATCTATTACGTGGAGCAAAATTGATTGCTAAAGGATTTTCAAGTGCAATATGAATTTATTCAAATTCTAATTTTTGAGCTTTAATCAGTGTAATCTTTTCTCACTCTGATGACATATAAAATCGAGCTTTGAATTATGATATATTTATTGCTTTAATCATAGTTCATCGTTTAATCACCTATATCTAACTTAAAGTTTTTGTATTTAATCTAGTTAGGATTAGGAGTTTTACAATCAAGTTTCAGGTGAGCTTAGGAGCTCTATCAGTTTTATTAAATTGCAAAAATTTGGTATCATTTCTCCACACTTATTCAACCCCCTTCTGAGTGTGCTTATTTGAATTTCAGTTTAGATTCAATCCCTTTTTTGAATGTAGAAGGGAGAGATTGTATTTCCATTTGTATTTCCTAATTTTCTCTAGCCCTTTCATCAGCCCATTCATCCTCCATCCCAACATTTTTTGGATTGTGTACTTCTTCAATTTAAAAGTGTTCATCCCCCTGAGTTGCGGTAGATAATGGCTCTAGCAACACAACTTTAATGACTGGGGAATAGTTTGAAAGATTTCTAGAAACATTCTACCTAGTAGTTTGTTCTTCAGCCTCTACTACTTTTATTAGCTAAAGAGAATCATAAGAAGTTTCTTTTGCTTTTTTAGTGGTTTAAGGGGTAGTTTTAGCAAATTGAGTAGTTTAAAGCTTATGCACCCCCTCAGTAGTTGGCTTCTCAGTGTTCTTAGGCACTTTGCCCTTCTTTACAATTTTCTTCCTTTTAATTTTGTTCTTCACCACATTCTTTAGTCTTTTCCCTTATGAATGTGGCTCAGACTCAAGGGCCTTCCTAGCCTTCTCACTAGTAGGCTCAGGCTCAAGGGCCTTCCCAGTCATTTCAATAGTTTGCTCTATGATCAAAGTCTTTAGAGTGGACTCTACGATCGATTTTGTTATTCATCAGCAAAAGTGAACATCCTTTTCTTATTATTCTTCTCCTTAATTTATTATAGATCCCTTTTGCCTTTCATTGTATTTATTTGCAGTTATAGCAAATAACTCAAATTAGTCACATATGATGTGAGGATTCGAATTTTCAGGATTTCTTTAATAATATTAAATGAGAATTTAATTAACAAAATTATCAAGTTTGTTAAATTATTGGTGAATTATATGTGATTTAAAGTGAGTGAAGGGATTTAATTGGTAAATTAAATCGGTATAAAAATGATGGCAAATGGTGATTGAATAGAAATAATTAAAGAATAAATAAATTGTTTAAAAACAATTTATGAAAAATAAGAGAAACTTTGATGAAATTATTGATATTTAGAAATGGTTGTGGAGGTACAGAAATTAAATGATGTTATGTGGTAATGTGAAATGTATGAATTAGATATGTATATATATACATTTGTATATATAAATGTGTTATGTTTAATTGTGGTAATTATAAATGTTATTAATTATGAAAATTAAGGGATTAATAATTAAATTAATCCAATTTTAAATAAAAAGTGGATGAGGAAGTTAATAAAATTGTAATTATTGATTTTAGATTTAATCAAGAATTATGGTGGAAATTTAGAAATTAATTGAGAAGAAATGTAATTATATAAGTTATATAATAATAAATTATATAATTTATATAAAGAAATTAAAGTGATGTATGAAGAAAATTATAATTATATAAATTATATAAAAATAATTATATAATTTATATAAGAAGATTAAATTAATGAAAGGGTTAATAAATGAATAGTTTTGAAGGAATTTAAGAAATTATTTAAGAAAGGAGAATGTAAATATGTAAATTATATAATATTAAATTATATAATTTATATATAAAGAAGTTAATGTAGATAGTAAAGAAATAAGAAATAAATGAGAAAAATGAAGGTTTTAACTTATTAAAAATTATGTTTATATATAATGGAATTATTATGAGTTTTTATAAAGGATAATATGTGAGAAACGTGAACATGTTAGCGTAACATGTTGTCTAAGTAATGAAGTGAAAAACTACGAAAAATAATTTTTAGATGCTATATGAATTATTTTATGAATTTTGGAGATATATATTATCTCATATAATTACATGCATGTAGTTATACATGTACAAAATTTGTCAAGAAAAGTACCTGAAAAAGGTCTAAATATTATTCATAAATCATAATATGAATTTTAGTGAAATAAAATAAATATTTTATATATATTATATAAAATATTTATTACACGATATAATTACGTAATGTGTTTAAAATATTTTTATACTTTATTTTACCAAATCTGGAAGTTTCAAGAAGTTATAAAGGCGGTGGAAAATTTTGTGCTAACGTGGGTGTTTAAAATTTTATTCATGCATTATGAGTATATATATATATATATATATATATATATATATATGTATGTATGTATGTGTGTGTGTGTGTGTGTGTGTGGACGGATAAAAAGAAAAAGAGGAGAAAAGAAGGAAAAAGAAAAGCAAACTTTCTTCTCCATATTTGTCTCTCACCCGAACACCACCATGTCACCGGAAAATACCATGGCTACCAAGGAGGGAGAGATACTTGATGTCTTCCATGTGAAAAACAAGCCAAGGAAGGTTGACCGAGAGAGGGTTTTGAGCTATCAATTAAGTAATTGAACGTCCAGGTTAAGAAATGAATTTCAAGAATATCGGATTGTGTAAAGATTGATCAACTTAGAAGGTTGTAAAGGAAATTGTTATATTCAATGTGGTAAATCTGCAAAGTTTATACTGATGTGTTGTATGTATTTATATGTTGGATCTGAATAGGATGATTAATATTAATGCATGAACTGTAATAGTTCAATAGAATGGTTACGATAGAAACTATTATATGTTTAATTAGGGATTACGAAGCAAAGAATATCTGTACGAGAATAAATAATAGTAAATTTTGAATGATGAGCATTATGATACTAGCTACAGAAAGAAAAAGTAAAGGTTGCGATCCAGGGACTAGGATCAAGAAATGAAGTCTTTAAATGATAAAATATTTAATACAATAATTGAATTGAGAAAAAGAAAAAAAATTATACCGAAATATTTGGTAATTGTTGATTTTAAAATCAATAAATGGATTAAATAAGGGGATTAAAGATTTATTAACGGACCGAAATTTGGACATTATGAAAATAATGTATAATAAATACAAAATTTAAAGGAATAAAGTTGATCGAATTTCGGGGTTGTTACATATGACATGCTGGTGACTTTCTTTAATATTTTGAATTTTTTAGTTGGCTCATTTATATTTTCTTGAGTTTTTATGTTATTCTTCTTCAGATTTCTCTCTTACCACATTCTTTGTTTTTGTTACTTCTTTCTCAACCCTTTCTTTTTCTTAGCCTTTATAGGCTTCTTCACTTTAGATTTGATGGCCTTATTCTTCTTCTTCTTCTTCTTCGGCTTCTCTGCAGTAGAAGCCATGTTTATTGTGGCCTCAAGGGTGGCTAACCCCTATGATTCTTCTTCTTCAACTGTCTTTCTCTTCTTTGTAGCCTTGGTTAGTTTTTGGACTTCAATAACAATCTTTTCACTCCCTTTAGACTGTTTTGAATTTGTTTATCTCAACTAAATTTCTTTTTCTATTCTCAAACAATTTCTTAGTCACTGTCTTGTTGATATTAAGGACTTCACCCTCTCTGTCCCAAATCATTTTCTTCAATTTTTTCTTTAGAAGTATGCTGATTAATCTCCCATAGTACATATTGGGGAGTGGTTTTCCTTCTTTCTTATGCTTGGCAGCATCATCAAATCACTTTGCAATCCAGTGATAGGTTACCATCCCATAGTTCACCTTAATCTCCATAACGATGGCCGACTGATAGCGTCATTAGCAGAGTTCTTGCACAACAAACACTTTCCAACAATGTTTGTATGAAATTCAAAGAACTGTGGAAGTCTTTTTTCTTCAACCCTTTTGCATTTGCATTCTTTTCCTCATTACCTATAAAGTTTAGCCCATTTTCTTGTCGATAGTCCCAAAACTAGTTACACCTTCAGAGGATAGTCCTAGGGCAATACCCATGTTCACTCATCAATCACTGTTATTCCCTTCACCTTGGTTTTGATCTGACCTTCAGTGTGCGTGCCATTCAAATAGAACTCTTCAACAAGCTTTGAGCAAATTTTGGTGTTCTCGCTTAATACGTCTTCGTGTCTAGAAATTTTTAAAAAATTGAGGGTACCAGTGAAGTGTGACTCAACTCTATCGAATTAGTCAAAGCAAAGCTAATTTTCAAGCACGATCTGAGCAGACGACATGATTGGGTGATTTGAGCTAGAACAAAGAGATTTGAAGTTAGGGTTTTGAAATCGTAAAGTGTCTAGGGAGCAAAGGTCACAAGAGTAAAGTAAAAGAGAGGAAGTATGTAAGCAAATGAATCGGTGAAAAATTAAAAATTAAAAATATATGTACTTCCCTCTATTTACTAATAAGTGGGACACGTGTTGAGTTTTTATTTAAGGCGCTATTTGTTTTAACTGTAGCATTCACTTTATGATTTACTAATTACTCTACAATCCACTTTATGATCCATCAATATCCAGATTTTACTATACGATTTTGTCCCTGCATTATTACTCTTACAAGGCAAATATTAAGTACTTAAATTTAACATGCCTAATTCAATTAATAACTTATTAAATCTAGATTCAGCTATGGTTTAGTAAACACATCAGCTAATTGATTATATGTTGGAATAAAATGCAATGCATTATTGCAGTTTTGAACATGATCTCTAATGAAATAATGTTTGTTGTCTATATATTTAGTTTTCGAATGCAGAACATGATTATGAGTAATGGATATAGCACTAGTATTATCACAAAATATAATAATAGACTTAAATTCAATCCCATAGTCAACTGGCTGGTTCTTCTTTCAAAGAATTTGAGCACAACAGCTACCAACAGTATTATATTCAATTTCTGTAGTTGAAATTGATACTGAGTTTTGATTATTGCTACACCATGAAATAAGTATATTCTCCAATAATTGACAAGTTCCATTAGTACTGTGACGACCCCGAATCTGAGTCCCTCGAACCTCGAATCCGGTTAAACACTAGTACTACCTTTTCCTTATTGTTCATGAATTACAACAATATTATAATTACTAAATAATTATTTATTTACAATTCTACAACATCTCTTTCTATTCTAGAATCGTAATCTTTAAACAAACCTAGTATGTCTCAATATCATACATGATACGACATTCTATTACAATCATTTTGAGTATTTAACACTCATATTACATACTGTTAGTTCCCGTGGACACAATAGAGATCTAGAAGTGGGGGGGTTGAATAGATCTCTTAAAAACTTTTTAAGTTTGTAACGAAAGCATATTAGTTATTAATAATAGAATCAATTCAAGCACAGCGGATTTTACTTTTAATTAACCCCTTAAAGAAATATAAGCCATTTCATTTTAGTGTGTTAATCTAGTATGGGTGAAAGCAGATGTTGTGCAGAATATAAAAGACATAAAGTAAATGACACAAGAGATTTATAGTGGTTCGGAGACTGAATAACTCCTACTCCACTCTTCTACTTGACAGTAGAAAATCCACTAAGATTTAGTCCTCTGGACTAGGACACTCTCGCCCTCATCAAAGCTAGCAGCTTTGGTTCCTTCAGTCACATTAAGACTAGGACATTCTTGCCCTCATCAAAGCTAGCAGCTTTGGATTGTAGACTAAGTCCAGCAGACTTAGAATCTCTTGTACCCTTCGGTACTCAACAAGTCCAGCAGACTTGATTTCATTTTAGCCATTCAGGCAAGGATCCTTTGACCCTCCTTTTTGTGTTGGATGTTCGTTGAGTTATGCTGCTAAGATGAACTTTGGTCTTCTTTATCTTCTGGTACTTAGCAGCTGCTTATGATCCATCATTGAATGCTGCTGATGTTTGTCGTTGATATTCTCCTTCTTTCTGATATTCAGCAACTACTCAAGATCACCAAATGTGTTGCTAGGCTTTTGTACTTCAGCTCCTTTGGTACTTGATAGCTCCTCGAGATGAAGTCCTGAGATGACTGTGATGCTTCTTCTTTTTGATACTCAGTTGTTCCTTCTTATCATAGACAGTTTGTTGCTTCTCGAGATGGGCTTCTGAGATGACTGTGATCCTCCTTCCTTTTGGTACTCAGTTGCTACCATGTATGTATCAAGTTGGCGTTTAAGCTTCTCTTTTTCATGTGCCTAGCAGCTCTGAACACTTCACTTGTAATAGAGTTATACATCTCTATGTCTCTCTCAATTCAGTGTTAGTGTTCTGATGGATCGTAGAGTTCTTTAGCATAACCATTCTCTGTTTTACTCTACGATCGGTTGTTATCTACCATCATCTCTCTCGTGTATATTTTTCAACAATCGCAACAACCACACCTTTTCCTGTTTGTTATATATGCCTTTATATCTCTGAGCATATTTTATCGTTGAGATAAATTCCGTTGGTTTCCTTTGGTTTTGTGCAGATCTTAAATATCTTCGATGTTTGACTTTCTTGCCACTTGTGCCAATGCTTTTCCCTTTTCTGACATGTTCTGATATATTGACCTGTAGCTCAGCTTTCTCTGACTTTATAGCCGTTGCACTCCCAGAGTTGTTCAGAAAGGAGTATTATTTCCTTTGTTAATTAATCTTTTGATTTATCAATAAATACCTTCCTTGACTTTTAGAACCAACTGTTCTGCAGGCTCTGACTTGTTGACATGTCTTCTTTAACACTGTAGAGATGTCAGTCTCGTGTTCTTCCCAGTCTTTGGAGTGAACAGGTCTTTTAGAGAATATGATTGTTGGGACATAGTCTTCTGATTTCTTGAGCCTGATACATGATACTAGAAAATCTTTGCTCTGACACCCAGCACGCAAAAGTCAGTATTCTGTCATTTCTGACTTCTTCTATAGTAGATGTCATAAAGTGTTGTCGTGGATGTTTCTGAAGTAATTAGCAACTCATTTTGAGATTACTGACTTAAGTGCTTAGATGTCTTCAATTCTTGTTGGCACTTAAGTACTCGACGATTAATCCAGTTGTAGCTTCTTGCTTCTGATCGTTGAGTCATCTGCTAGTTCTGCTATGAAGCTCTACGATTTTCAGTTGCTAGCCCTGCTTGGCTTATATGTCATAGAGGACTGCTCTATGATTCTTTAGGCGCTAGATCTTCTATCATTGATGACTGCTTTACGAGCTTCAGTTGTCAAATCTTTTATCATAGAGGATTGCTCTACGAACTTCAGCTTCATTCTATGCTGAATATTCAAAGGGTGTTTAAAGCAGGTAACGTTTGAATATCTTCAGCTTAACTTAACGATTGCTTGAACGTTGTACTTCAGCGTTTTGCCTTTTCCACTCTACGACTTAGCTTTGCTACTTTACGAATCTTGCTTATGGTGTAAGTCGTAGTGCAATCGTAGAGTTATGATTTAAACTGCTCTACGATCTTAGTTCAGACCAGATGCTGTAGATGTATGAGATCTTCATTCAGTTTGTTTAACAGCCCAAGGACAACCTATTGAATAATCTTTATGAGGATTGCTGTCGCGACTTTGAATACTCATGCAAAAGTTGCTCTTTGATTCTGCTAGGTTTGTAGATAAGATTAGGAGAATCGTAGAGTGACTGTCTATATGGACTCTACGATCCCGAGAGTTAGATCTTCGATGCTGAGACAACTCTACGATCTGCCGAGAGGACTCTACGATCTTGAGAGTTAGCTCTACGATGCTGAGACAACTCTGCGATCTGCTGAGAGGACTCTACGATTTTTCGAGCCTTATTATGCGTTTACCAGACAGACTCTACGATCTTCCTATGAGTGATTTCATAAGACTTTTATCTGAATGATACTTCACTTCTCAATCAGTCTTGTTGATGGAGTTGGTGCTTGGATCTTCTGTTTGCTTGCCGGTCATTCAAGGTCTTCATACTGATGATCTTTTGAATAGACGCTCTATGATTCTACTTTGGAAATGTGAGCGTGTGACTGGTTATACTGATGGCTTGCAGACTCTACGATTGTGAATGTAGTCTGCGATTCTTGCTTTAACTCTCTTGCCAGACTGTTGTACTTTTGACGATCAGGCCTATCTATTACAATTTAAGATCAACCTAACAAGTTTGATCTTTCTACATATAGTCCTTGTACATAGTGATCTTTTGAAGGACTGTACAATGCTATTAACTCATATGAGATCAACTTAGCAGTTTTGATCTTGTCAATCTAAGTCCTTAGAACATAATGTCTATTAACTATTAAGGACTTTACATCTTTCATTAATGCAGACATATTTGCATATTAATTCATTTATCTTTTAAAACACATCATCAAATCTTATAATTGAGAAATATCATTCATATGCATATTCCAAACACATACCAATTAAGTCTTATACTACACAGTCATTTTACCTGTCCAATTCGGACTGATATCTACAATAGACATTTAGACGTTCAGTGAAAGTAGTATGCATTCCTATTTCTTGATTTTTATCAAAACTTCGAATAACTTGCACTATCTAAAAATGTTGGTTTTAAGCAAGAGTGAGCACGATGGCTCAACAAGTTTAACAGTTACACGTAGCACATTACATGCTTCACATATTATACATGCTCTGCATTTTATTTTTACATCATCCATTTCATGCTTTTCATTTTATGAATGATTCATACTTCTTATGCATCTAACAAACATGCTTCATATCTGAACATCTTTCACATGTAACCATATCTCATGTTATGCACATAACACAAATATCATCAATATATCTACATATCAATAATTTAATAACACATTGTAACATAGCAATGCACATAGGAGCAAGTTCTGAAAAACTTGTCTGGTTCGCTTCTACCATTTACGCTTATTTGCGTCATTCGTTCAACCTAAAATTTATATATAAAATTGACATAATTATTAGTTACAATGACTATTAATTAGTCTTAACTTAAGACCTTAATTTCAAATTATTAACTCTTAAGATGTTCGACAAACGAACTCTTAAGTCTTGGACAAAAACTCTAACCCAAACATAGTTGGATATGTCTGTTACGCTTAACCAACTTATGCCTTCACTACACGTTCTTCGTACGACTTACTTTTAATAAGTTGTCTAAAATTTAGTAACAAACAGACTATTTACTTTGGTTTAATTCAATTAAACTTTATTCTTTTACATAACTTAATGATTTGGACATTTAAAAATGTACCAAATACTCAAAATATTATCTACCTTTGATAATATACAACTACATTCAAATATTATTAACCATTTAATAATATTTTAATCACTTATTAATATTATTAACCATTTAATAATATTTAAATCTCTTACTAATATTATTAATCATTTAACAATATTTTAAACATTTATTAATATTATTAATTATTTAATAATATTTTAATCTCTTACTAATATTATTAACCATTTAATAATATTTTAATATGTTACTAATATTATTAACCATTTATTAATATTATTAATTATTTAATAATATTTCAATCACTTTAATAATATTTTAATCATTTATTAATATTATTAACCATTTAATAATATTTATTCTCTTTTTAATATTATTAACCATTTAATAATATTTTAATCATTTACTAATGTTATTCATCATTTAATAACTTTTTAATCATATACTAATATTATTGATCACTTAATAATATTTTAATAATCTTCAAACAATACCTGTAATATCCCGGATATTTAATGAATTAGAAATAAAATATTTAATATTTAATAAAGGTTGGAGTTTGATAACCTAGTAGTGATAGATAAATAGAGGTCCAAATTAAATTTAACGGACTAACTTAGACATGGGGATATCAAATTTTTTTTTTTAAGTTAGCAAGTACAGTGATAATTCAATGAACTTGGCTAATAGCAAGTCTAATTAGATTAAGAGAATTTAATTAGTGGAGTTATGTAATTATGCGACGTGATTGCGTGTAAATTAAATATGTATTTATATGAATATATATATATGTGCATATTTTACAACATAATTTAATGGTTAATTAAATTATGGTAAATAAAGGGATTAATATTAAATAAATCCAAATTGAATTAAAAGGTTTATTGTGGAATTAATTGAGTTATTATATTGGTTATATTAATTAATCAATATTTATGCAAATTATTGATAAATTTATTTGTGAGGAACAATTATGTAATTTATATAATTATAAATTATATAAAATAGTTGAATTAATTAAGGGAGAATTGTAACGACCCCAAATCCGGGTTCCTTTAACCCTAGACTCGGTACGTCACGATACATCATCTTCATACACGTTCTATAACTAATGCGGAATATATAAACATAAATTGTTTATTCTACAACATTTCCCAAGGTTTCTAACCTTAACTTACATATATACCTTTAGATTCATAAAAAGGTTTACAAAATTACTTACATCATATAACAATTTAGTTATAATGAATAACACTATAATCTTGTCTTTTGCTTCTGTCTCCGTCTCTCCTCGGACATTCGTATTATTCTGAAATTTGTTATCATGATATAGCAAGAGTGAGCAACGACTTTGCTCAGCAAGTTTAAATACAATAACGATATATCATGATTGAAAGAAAGAACAAGTTTTCGGATTTTCAACAATATAATAATTGTGAAAGAGTACTAATCATAATTTCAATAATTGAATGACTGAATCAAGTAATGTTGAGTGTCAATAATGACCATGAACAATTTTAACTGAACCTTATGGTAATGAAGGTGATCAGCCTTTCACACCTGATGAACACATGCAACAAGCACTATGTGCGAATCAACAATTTAAAGATGTGGAATAATTATACAGAATTAAACCATAGCATGCTGGAAACGTAATAACTTGAATTTGAGTTAGGGACTTGAACAATAAAATAATATATCCTGCTCGAATATAAATTGAGTAGGGTTTAGGAAACTTGCCTGTTTGCTCAGCTACAATTAATGTCTAGCTTTAACTAACTGGCTTTGAAAGACCTAACATCAATAAAGTTGGTCTAATAATTAATACGGCGTATTTGCACAACTATACGCTTACTAAGGAACTTATCTACCACATAAGTACTAACACATGATATACATCAGTCAAAACAATATTATTAACCTTATAGACCCTCAATCATATTAGGTTAATAATTTAATAAGTTAGAAAATAATTTTCTCAAGTGTTAAACACTTATTAAACTATTAAACAATTTGTTATAATTGTTTAAACAAAAGAGTTAAAAGACATATTCTTTATTTCATTAAGTCTAATTTCATTTAATTACTATTTATCATTAATTAAATAGTAAGTAATTAACTACCTTTAGTTATTATTTAATAATAAATAATAACTTACTAGATTTATTTATTATTTAAAATTAATCAAATAATAAATAATTATATTATATTAAAAATAATCAAATATCTTTAGTTATTATTTAATAATAAATAATAACTAATTAACTAGATTCATTTATTATTTAAAGTTAATTAAATAATAAATAATAAAATTATATAGTAAATACTCAAATATCATTAGTTATTATTTTAATAATAAATAATAACTAACTGAATTTATTTATTATTTAAAGTTAATCAAATAATAAATAATTAAATAATCAATCTTAGTTGTCTTTAATTATTATTTAATAGTAATTAAATAATAATTAATTAATTTATCATCCTTGTTTATTATTTAATATTAATTAAATAATAATTAGTTTAATCATAAATTCAGAAGATATAATATTAACTAGATTAATATTTACAACATTTAAATATTAATCCTAAATACTTATTATATTTAAAAAATATAATATTCAACTAACTAGATTAATATTTACAACATTTAAATATTAATCCTAAATACTTATTATATTTGAAAAAAATATAATATTAAACTAACTAGATTAATATTTATAACCTTTAAATATTAATCCTAAATATTTATTATATTTGAAAAATATAATATTAAACTAACTAGATTAATATTTACAACATTTAAATATTAATCCTAAATACATATTATATTTGGAAAATATAATATTCAATACCTAAATATCATTTTTGTATTATTATTATTTTTGTTATAATTTTAAATTAATTTTTAAACATTTAAATTAATTAAAATTATCCAGAATGGCAATTCTGTAAATAAGCCGAAAAACGAACGGAGGGGCAATTTCGTAATTCCGCAGAAAAGAGACCGGAGGGGCAACAATGTAATTTCGCCAAAATGGTATCTCGCGCATTGCGCGTTGACAAATTCTAATGTTCCAAAACGGTGCCGTTTTAAGTCACCGTAACTGGCTTCCGCGCATTGCGCGCGGATGAAATCTTTATTCGCCAAAACGACGCCGTTTTGGCTCCGTGTCCGACAGTTATAATTGCTTGCGCGCATTGCGCGGTAAACCTTTTTTTTTTTCTCTTTCAGCAGATCATGAACAGTGGCTATTTTAATACACAACTTAATAAAATTTATACCTTCAAGAAATCTTTAAGTCCTCAATAAAAATCCAAAAAAATTACCAATAACTTAAATACAATTTATAACATGAAAATTTAATTTTTTCATGATTTAATATTAAAAAATTTTATAAAAATTTTTACATCACATAAACTACCACAAATCATAACTTTTTGTGTATAACTCCATTGTGAGTGATTCAAACTTTATTTTTCTCATGATTTAATGTTCTATAATATTATAACATTAAATCTAAATATTATAAAAATTTATTTTTGGACATTATTTTGATACTTGATTTAACACCACCAAACACATATTTTTAGCATATAAATTATACCAAAAATACAAATCAAGCATATTTAACTCAAGCATAACATAAATATTACTATCACATATTATTAACTACATTAACATGTTTATACTCACATGTTGGTTTATTTAAATAAAAAATAAAATAAACTACATTTAAAATAACCATTACCTCATATTAATGGCTATCCTCATTTTTCTTCCAAAATGGGTTGTGAAGGGGGATAACATGAACAAAGAATTCCTTCTCCTTCCTTATCCTTGCTCTCAAATATTTTCTCTCTAATTTGAAAAATGAAAGAAGAAAAATGACTAACAATTCTCTCTCTCTAATGACTTAAGTCTTCCAAAATGTATAGATATATATCTTATATCTATGAAATTACACCAACACAAGTTAGCTATTGGATACTTACACAATAAAGTTAACCCATGCCTTAGTTGGTGAGGATTTTATGGGAAAAGACCCACCAAAAAATCAAAACAAGCAATCCATTATTTAATTAAATGAAAAATAAAAAATCAATTTCCTATCTTTTTCCTTCCTTGCCGGCACATCTAGCAACTTGTCCCAAAAAGTTTGTCTTTTGCTCATTTTTTTTTATAAATAATAGTTTAATTAAGTATTTTTCAAGTGGGCCAATCATTGGGCTTTAATTTAAAATATCAATTGGGCTTCTATTAAATTGTTTGGGCTACTAAATTGTCAAATTTTATTATTTTCCACTTGGGCTACTAATTGACCCATGTTGGGCTAATTTAATAATTTACACATTAATTATTCAATCCATGATTAAATAAATAATTAGATTGAATAAATAATTAAATATTCTAACCCATAAGTATTAAATTACTAAATGGACTAATAATATTATTAATAATATTTTACATTATTTACATTAATTAATTATCATATTAATTAATTTATAAAATTTAATTCACTCATTATATTCAATTTAATTGAATATTTAATTAATGACAACTTGTCAATTATTTTGATATTAAAACTTTAGAGTGTGTTCGCTAATATATATAATCTATATATATTATTTATACACATTACCTTACCTCGAAAACAATTTCACAATAAATTATGAAATTAAAATAAATACAATATATAATTTAATATATATTATTTAGGCCATAAATTAAATTATTTAATACATTTACATTAAATAATTCATTTCTCATCAATTATGGAAATAATTCCATTTACCCGAAAATACATTTAAATACTAATACATTTACTCAATTTCTTATTTAAATAATTTATTTAATTATTTAATTAATATTACACAAATAATTGCATAATTAAATTTCTCACTCTCATAAATCATTTACCATGATTTATTTAATTATAGAATATATTCATTTAATATATTCAATTACTATTTAAAATTACTCAATTAATTTAATCCCTTTATATATATATACAAATATATGAAATTAAATATTGTACATATATACAATTACTATTCTCCCTTAATTAATTCAACTATTTTATATAATTTATAATTATATAAATTACATAATTATTCCTCACAAATAATTTATCAACAATTTGCATAATTGTTGATTAATGAATATAATTAATTCCACAATAAACCTTTTAATTCAATTCGGATTAATTTAATATTAATCTATCTATTTATCGCAATTTAATTAACCATTAAATTATGTTACTAAATATGCACGCATATATATATTCATATAAATACATATTTAATTTACACGCAACCACGTCGCATAATTACATAACTCCACTAATTAATTCTCTTAATTTAATTAGACTTGTTGTTAGTCAAGTTTATTGAATTAACACTTTGCTTGCTAACGTATCAAAAATTTTGATATCACCATATCTAAGTTAGTCCGTTAAATTTAATTTGGACCTCTATTTATCTATCACTACTAGGTTATCAAACTCCAACCTTTATTAAATATTAAATATTTTATCTCTAATTCATTTAAATATCCGGGATATTACATTCACCCCTTCTTCTAAAAATTTCGTCCCCGAAATTATCTCATACACATTTCTACCAATTTTTCATCTATGAGTATAACTCTTTACTCATCAAATTCTATGACACCCTTTTCTAGGAAGTTCATACTTTTAAACTCATAATTCCAGAACAATGGAATAGCTTGCATAAGAATAACTTGAAAATCAATATCTTACAGAAGAATAAATTGAAAATCAAAATATTCATTAAAACTTTCATAATACGCTGAGGAGTCATCAAGACTGTGAACATGGAATTAACTGAATTCCGAATAAATAGTATTTATCCCTGTAAATACTTATAAACAGAGTGTTATCAATCACAAAGACTGAAAACATTCCATAGGTGTACGCTAGGTGATCAGCCTATCGTACTTCTGCGTTGTGCACAACGACTTCTCACGGGGTCGAACTCTTTGGATTTACCAACCCATATCAGCATGCCACCACTGTTGGGCGCCCCCTCGCGGGTGCTTTATTCATGGCTCTGACATATCCCCCATTACGGGGTTGTTCACCTCAGACTTACTACAAAATTCCGCTCCAGCATAAGTTGGATTGGAAAATAAAACTTGAGTCATTTCTGACCAAAAGTGTCCAGTCAAAATAAATGACATAGACTCACATCATTGAACTGTTCGTATATTACGATTCAAAAAAATCATTTCAGATTAGTTAAAGTACTAAAATTCATTTATAGGACTTCATGATACCGCACCGTTGCAACAGTGCGTTGAGGATTCCGTCTTTTTCATCTCTGCACCATGGCTTTAATGGCGTGTGATGATTTTATAAATACATTTTGATATTTTCAAATCAATTTGTCTTGCCGAAACAATTAGCATAGACTCTTCTTTAAACGTTTCAAAATACTAAAAATCATTTTATGACTTTGTCATACTACATCATACCATAGGTGGCTTTAAACATCCAACACTAGGTTACTCTGTAATTGATGACTCCGTCGTTTATCATCTCTGCACTAAATGCATTAATGATTTCAAAAATACATTTGTCTTTTCAAAAGCACAAAAGTGCGAATTTGGCACGATTTTAAGAATTTCAAAGTCTAGCATAGCTAGAAGATTTGGAATATCCTAAAACCTCAAAACACCTCAAATTTTTCCTCCACATTCTTTTCCAGCTTAATAACTATATCTAGTATAGCTTTAATCTTGCTACTTAACTCTACCCATACTCACTGTTAATCAAACTTATCACGTATTTGGGCTTAGGAACTTACCACAATCATATGGTTTGAGGAGCTTGTCCTAGTCAGGCCAAAGTCGCCCATTCGCTGAGGGGTTCCACCATACGATTATGAGTCACAAACTTACTATACGTGTCGATTCTCAGAACACGAACTTATCTTAACATTATCTACCTATCTGTTATACACATGAGAAAAGAATCACCTTCTCAACATACATATAACGAATAGCGCGTCATCAGGTTTTAATCGATTATCACTATAGGAAGCTAAGTGGTTGTCAAACCAAACACAATCTCCTGCCCATACAAGAAATTGGTCAACTCGGCCACTAATCAATATAGAAAGTTAAGCGGTCGTTAAACCACGAACAAATCCCCTGCCCATACAAAGAACTGTTCAACTCAACTACTATATTAATATAGGAAGCTAAGTGGCTCTAAAACCAAGCACAAATTCCCTGCCCATACAAAGAATCGTACAACTCAGCCACTAATATGAGTCATCGATTAAAAACCCACAAACCTCTAATTTCTCTTAACTTGATATGAATTTTGTCAATTCATACCTTATCACACTCAACACTTCAAGAGTCCACTTATTACTATTTCACAGTATCTTCATTGTTATAGCACTATGCTATCAACACAACCTCTTTAATCATTTAACAGGCCATTTGTCATTCCATGATTTTACTATGATCATCGTGATCTTATAACACAATTGATTTTACTGTACTATTTCTCCTTTATTTTAGGATCGTTTAATTCTATCATCTTATCATTCATCTCTGGTCATTTTACTGTACGATCCTTCTCTTTTTAAATTCTTGAATCAAGTGTTCCCTGATTCTTATTCCATTTACTTGGATCACACTCATTGAAGATCCTTCTTTGAATCTTTTTATATATCTATGTATCTATATAGATTTATTTTCTCATTTATGAACTGTATATGTTCATTTCTAAACTCTATCTGAGTTTATCCTTTCACTATCTTCATTATCTTTCCATGATTATAGCCTAAGGTACTGCTACCTAAGAACTATAACCTATCAGCTCTGATACCAACTTGTAACGACCCCAAATCCGGGTTCCTTTAACCCTAGACTCGGTACGTCACGATACATCATCTTCATACACGTTCTATAACTAATGCGGAATATATAAACATAAATTGTTTATTCTACAACATTTCCCAAGGTTTCTAACCTTAACTTACATATATACCTTTAGATTCATAAAAAGGTTTACAAAATTACTTACATCATATAACAATTTAGTTATAATGAATAACACTATAATCTTGTCTTTTGCTTCTGTCTCCGTCTCTCCTCGGACATTCGTATTATTCTGAAATTTGTTATCATGATATAGCAAGAGTGAGCAACGACTTTGCTCAGCAAGTTTAAATACAATAACGATATATCATGATTGAAAGAAAGAACAAGTTTTCGGATTTTCAACAATATAATAATTGTGAAAGAGTACTAATCATAATTTCAATAATTGAATGACTGAATCAAGTAATGTTGAGTGTCAATAATGACCATGAACAATTTTAACTGAACCTTATGGTAATGAAGGTGATCAGCCTTTCACACCTGATGAACACATGCAACAAGCACTATGTGCGAATCAACAATTTAAAGATGTGGAATAATTATACAGAATTAAACCATAGCATGCTGGAAACGTAATAACTTGAATTTGAGTTAGGGACTTGAACAATAAAATAATATATCCTGCTCGAATATAAATTGAGTAGGGTTTAGGAAACTTGCCTGTTTGCTCAGCTACAATTAATGTCTAGCTTTAACTAACTGGCTTTGAAAGACCTAACATCAATAAAGTTGGTCTAATAATTAATACGGCGTATTTGCACAACTATACGCTTACTAAGGAACTTATCTACCACATAAGTACTAACACATGATATACATCAGTCAAAACAATATTATTAACCTTATAGACCCTCAATCATATTAGGTTAATAATTTAATAAGTTAGAAAATAATTTTCTCAAGTGTTAAACACTTATTAAACTATTAAACAATTTGTTATAATTGTTTAAACAAAAGAGTTAAAAGACATATTCTTTATTTCATTAAGTCTAATTTCATTTAATTACTATTTATCATTAATTAAATAGTAAGTAATTAACTACCTTTAGTTATTATTTAATAATAAATAATAACTTACTAGATTTATTTATTATTTAAAATTAATCAAATAATAAATAATTATATTATATTAAAAATAATCAAATATCTTTAGTTATTATTTAATAATAAATAATAACTAATTAACTAGATTCATTTATTATTTAAAGTTAATTAAATAATAAATAATAAAATTATATAGTAAATACTCAAATATCATTAGTTATTATTTTAATAATAAATAATAACTAACTGAATTTATTTATTATTTAAAGTTAATCAAATAATAAATAATTAAATAATCAATCTTAGTTGTCTTTAATTATTATTTAATAGTAATTAAATAATAATTAATTAATTTATCATCCTTGTTTATTATTTAATATTAATTAAATAATAATTAGTTTAATCATAAATTCAGAAGATATAATATTAACTAGATTAATATTTACAACATTTAAATATTAATCCTAAATACTTATTATATTTAAAAAATATAATATTCAACTAACTAGATTAATATTTACAACATTTAAATATTAATCCTAAATACTTATTATATTTGAAAAAAATATAATATTAAACTAACTAGATTAATATTTATAACCTTTAAATATTAATCCTAAATATTTATTATATTTGAAAAATATAATATTAAACTAACTAGATTAATATTTACAACATTTAAATATTAATCCTAAATACATATTATATTTGGAAAATATAATATTCAATACCTAAATATCATTTTTGTATTATTATTATTTTTGTTATAATTTTAAATTAATTTTTAAACATTTAAATTAATTAAAATTATCCAGAATGGCAATTCTGTAAATAAGCCGAAAAACGAACGGAGGGGCAATTTCGTAATTCCGCAGAAAAGAGACCGGAGGGGCAACAATGTAATTTCGCCAAAATGGTATCTCGCGCATTGCGCGTTGACAAATTCTAATGTTCCAAAACGGTGCCGTTTTAAGTCACCGTAACTGGCTTCCGCGCATTGCGCGCGGATGAAATCTTTATTCGCCAAAACGACGCCGTTTTGGCTCCGTGTCCGACAGTTATAATTGCTTGCGCGCATTGCGCGGTAAACCTTTTTTTTTTTCTCTTTCAGCAGATCATGAACAGTGGCTATTTTAATACACAACTTAATAAAATTTATACCTTCAAGAAATCTTTAAGTCCTCAATAAAAATCCAAAAAAATTACCAATAACTTAAATACAATTTATAACATGAAAATTTAATTTTTTCATGATTTAATATTAAAAAATTTTATAAAAATTTTTACATCACATAAACTACCACAAATCATAACTTTTTGTGTATAACTCCATTGTGAGTGATTCAAACTTTATTTTTCTCATGATTTAATGTTCTATAATATTATAACATTAAATCTAAATATTATAAAAATTTATTTTTGGACATTATTTTGATACTTGATTTAACACCACCAAACACATATTTTTAGCATATAAATTATACCAAAAATACAAGTCAAGCATATTTAACTCAAGCATAACATAAATATTACTATCACATATTATTAACTACATTAACATGTTTATACTCACATGTTGGTTTATTTAAATAAAAAATAAAATAAACTACATTTAAAATAACCATTACCTCATATTAATGGCTATCCTCATTTTTCTTCCAAAATGGGTTGTGAAGGGAGATAACATGAACAAAGAATTCCTTCTCCTTCCTTATCCTTGCTCTCAAATATTTTCTCTCTAATTTGAAAAATGAAAGAAGAAAAATGACTAACAATTCTCTCTCTCTAATGACTTAAGTCTTCCAAAATGTATAGATATATATCTTATATCTATGAAATTACACCAACACAAGTTAGCTATTGGATACTTACACAATAAAGTTAACCCATGCCTTAGTTGGTGAGGATTTTATGGGAAAAGACCCACCAAAAAATCAAAACAAGCAATCCATTATTTAATTAAATGAAAAATAAAAAATCAATTTCCTATCTTTTTCCTTCCTTGCCGGCACATCTAGCAACTTGTCCCAAAAAGTTTGTCTTTTGCTCATTTTTTTTTATAAATAATAGTTTAATTAAGTATTTTTCAAGTGGGCCAATCATTGGGCTTTAATTTAAAATATCAATTGGGCTTCTATTAAATTGTTTGGGCTACTAAATTGTCAAATTTTATTATTTTCCACTTGGGCTACTAATTGACCCATGTTGGGCTAATTTAATAATTTACACATTAATTATTCAATCCATGATTAAATAAATAATTAGATTGAATAAATAATTAAATATTCTAACCCATAAGTATTAAATTACTAAATGGACTAATAATATTATTAATAATATTTTACATTATTTACATTAATTAATTATCATATTAATTAATTTATAAAATTTAATTCACTCATTATATTCAATTTAATTGAATATTTAATTAATGACAACTTGTCAATTATTTTGATATTAAAACTTTAGAGTGTGTTCGCTAATATATATAATCTATATATATTATTTATACACATTACCTTACCTCGAAAACAATTTCACAATAAATTATGAAATTAAAATAAATACAATATATAATTTAATATATATTATTTAGGCCATAAATTAAATTATTTAATACATTTACATTAAATAATTCATTTCTCATCAATTATGGAAATAATTCCATTTACCCGAAAATACATTTAAATACTAATACATTTACTCAATTTCTTATTTAAATAATTTATTTAATTATTTAATTAATATTACACAAATAATTGCATAATTAAATTTCTCACTCTCATAAATCATTTACCATGATTTATTTAATTATAGAATATATTCATTTAATATATTCAATTACTATTTAAAATTACTCAATTAATTTAATCCCTTTATATATATATACAAATATATGAAATTAAATATTGTACATATATACAATTACTATTCTCCCTTAATTAATTCAACTATTTTATATAATTTATAATTATATAAATTACATAATTATTCCTCACAAATAATTTATCAACAATTTGCATAATTGTTGATTAATGAATATAATTAATTCCACAATAAACCTTTTAATTCAATTCGGATTAATTTAATATTAATCTATCTATTTATCGCAATTTAATTAACCATTAAATTATGTTACTAAATATGCACGCATATATATATTCATATAAATACATATTTAATTTACACGCAACCACGTCGCATAATTACATAACTCCACTAATTAATTCTCTTAATTTAATTAGACTTGTTGTTAGTCAAGTTTATTGAATTAACACTTTGCTTGCTAACGTATCAAAAATTTTGATATCACCATATCTAAGTTAGTCCGTTAAATTTAATTTGGACCTCTATTTATCTATCACTACTAGGTTATCAAACTCCAACCTTTATTAAATATTAAATATTTTATCTCTAATTCATTTAAATATCCGGGATATTACAAGAATAGTATTGTACAATATTTAATTTCATATATATGTACATATATATAAAGGGATTAAATTAATTGAGTAATTTTAAATAGAAATTGAATATATTAAATGAATATATTCTATAATTAAATAAATCATTGTAAATAATTTATGGAAGTGAGTAATTTAATTATACAATTATTTGTGTAATATTAATTAAATAATTTAAATAAGAAATTGAGTAATATGTTATTATTTTAATGTATTTTCGGGTAAATGGATTTATTTCCATAATTGATGAGAAATGAATTATTTATTGTAAATGTATTAAATAATTTAATTTATGGCCTAAATAATATATATTAAATTATATATTGTATTTATTTTAATTTCATAATTTATTGTGAAATTGTTTTTGAAATAAGGTAATGTGTATAAATAATATATATATATATATATATATATATATATATATATATATATATATATAAATTATATATATTATTTGATTATTTAAGTATAGTACAGTATATATATATATATATATAATGCGCACATATGTAGTATATATATATGTAATGTGCAGGGTGTGCATGTTTTCTGGGTGGCATGGCGTAAGTGTTTGTTTATATATATATATATATATATATATATATATATATATATATATATATATATATTTCAATTATTTAATTTCACAATAAATGGTGAAAATGTTTATATAATGAATTAAATTGTAAAAATAATATATATATTAATTATATATATATTTTTATTATTTTTGGTGGTGTAAAGTGTACTAAATTATTATTATGTGGTAAAATAAAGTACATCCGTTTTTAGTGAAACGAATTTTAAAATGATCGTGAAGATATATACTATTTTATGGTATATTTAATTTTTATACATATGGTGATATTCTTTACGCTGTGCGTATAATTAAGGAGTATTTAAAGTATAAATATTAAATAATTAATATATTAAAAAGATTGTGCCGTGTTTGGTAAAAATTTTTGGCGTGTTTCATTGTATTTGGCGTGTTCCAAGTGACATATCAGTAGAAATAGGAGGAGTATTATCCAGAAACAAAGCAACTCTTGTTCATCATCTCTCTCTTACGGAAATTCATATTTCTCTCAACCCTCCATAGAATTTTCATCCGAAAATTTCATAGTCATCAAGGAAATTGCTAGAAGAAGAATATTAATCTAGCTGTCAAATAGAAATCATCATTGAAGGTAATACTTATTTTACTTTTTGAAAGTATACTTTCTTTCCTATTTTAATTATCCAAAAGAATTGTTTGCTATGTAATAAATTATTTGGATAATGTAGAAAAATTAGTATTTTGGTATAGAATAATTTGTAGTATTTGATTATGTGATTATTTATGGGATTTGAGGTTGAAAATCATAATTTTAATGTATTTATGGAATTAATTATGTGAACAAATTTTTCTCCAAAAATTTGTGAAATAATTCATGGGTATTTAATTTTTTATGTTATTAATTGTTGCTAAGTTTTTGGTAATTGATTTAGAATTTTTTGGGTAGATTAAAGCTTGCTTGATGTTGTTTTAATGGCTATTTTACTACCGAAGTGGCGAAGAGGATGAAGAACAGAAACTGGCGGAAATAGTGAAGAAACAGAGAAAGTGATAAGGAAATTTTGAGTTTTTGGCCAAATTACGAAAATGCCATCCGATTTTAGTTTTAATTAATTTAAATGATTAAAAAATTAATTAAAAATTATAAAAAATAGTAAAAATACAAAAATGATATTTAGGTATTTAATATTATATTTTTCAAATATAATAAATATTTAGGATTAATATTTAAATATTTTAAATATTAATCTAGTTAGTTTAATATTATATTATTCAAATATAATAAATATTTTGGATTAATATTTAAATGTTTTAAATATTAATCTAGTTAGTTTAATATTATATTTTCCAAATATAATAAGTATTTTGGATTAATATTTAAATATTTTAAATATTAATCTAATTAGTTTAATATTATATTTTTCAAATATAATAAATATTTAGGATTAATATTTAAATATTTTAAATATTAATCTAGTTAGTTTAATATTATATTATTCAAATATAGTAAATATTTAGGATTAATATTTAAATGTTTTAAATATTAATCTAGTTAGTTTAATATTATATTTTCCAAATATAATAAGTATTTTGGATTAATATTTAAATATTTTAAATATTAATCTATTTAGTTTAATATTATATTTTTCAAATATAATAAATATTTAGGATTAATATTTAAATGTTTTAAATATTAATCTAGTTAGTTTAATATTATATTTTTCAAAGTTATGATTAAATTAATTATTTTTATTATTTAATTAATATTAAATAATAAACAAGGATGATAAATTAATTAATTATTATTTAATTACTATTAAATAATAATTAAAGACAACTAAGATTGATTATTTAATTATTTATTATTTGGTTAACTTTAAATAATAAATAAATCTAGTTAGTTATTATTTATTATTAAATAATAACTAATGATATTTGATTATTTACTATATAATTTAATTATTTATTATTTGATTAACTTTAAATAATAAATAAATCTAGTAAGTTATTAATTATTATTAAATAATAACTAAAGGTAATTAATTTCTTACTATTTAATTAATGTTAAATAGTAATTAAATGAAATTAGATTTAACGAAATAAAGAAAATGTCTTTTAACTCATTTGTTTAAACAATTATAATAAATTATTTAATAGTTTAATAAATGTTTAACACTTGAGGAAATTGATATAAATTAATTAAATTATTAACCTAAGATTGATTAATTGTTTTATAGGTTAATGATAGTATATTAAATTATTTGTTATGTAACTTTTATTTGCTAGATAAATAGCATAATTGAGCGCATAATTGTACAATTTTACGTAGTGCTAATTGATAGACCAATGTTGTTAATATTAGGTCATTCAAATAGAGTTATTTAAAGCTAGTTAGCTGTAGATCGACTATCAAGGAAGTTTCTTAAACCCTACTCAATTTATATTCGAGCAGGATATATTATTTTATTGTTCAAGTTCCTAACTCAAACTCAAGTTATTATGTTTCAAGTATGCTATGGTTTAATTCTGTATAATTATTCCACCTCTTTAAATTGTTGATTCGCACATAGTGCTTGTTGCATGTGTTCATTAGGTATGAAAGGCTGATCACCTTCATTACCATAAGGTTTAATTAAATTTGTTCATGGTCATTATTGACACTCAAATTGATTCAGTCATTCAATTATTGAAATTATGATTCGTACTCCTTCACAATTATTATATTGTTGAAAATCCAAAAGCTTATTCTTTCTTTCAATCATGATGTATCGTTATTGTATTTAAACTTGCTGAGCAAAGTCGTTGCTCACTCTTGCTATATCATGATAACAAATTTCAGAATAATACGAATGTCCGAGGAGAGACGGTGACAGAAGCAAGAGACAAGATTATATTGTTATGCATGATAACTAAATTGTTATATGATGTAAGTAATTTTGTAAACCTTTTTATGAATCTAAAGGTATATATGTAAGTTAAGGTTAGAAACCTTGGAAAATGTTGTAGAACAAACAATTTATGTTTATATATTCCGCATTAATTATAGAACATGTATGAAGATGATGTATCGTGACGTACCAAGTCTAGGGTTTAAGGAACCCGAATTTGGGGTCGTTACAATACCAATAGTTAACTTTTTAATTGTGTTAACTTTAATCTTTATTTTAAACATTTAACTACCAATTAGTTACTAATAAACTTCATGTATTGGTTTAATATCCAAACACATTCATTTTACACTTATTTTATCAAAGAAAACTCGACCCGGACCGACCCGACCCGACCAGACCCAACAAAATCTGCTAGGCAGATTGTTCTGGCGCAACTACGCCATACCGAGCACAGGTGCGTCCGGCCAATATGTCCGGAAGTCAACTTTTTGACTGCTCGACCCTCCGATGCTCCGACAACTATAACTTCTTCATTTTAAAACATTTTGATGTGATTCTTGAGTCAATTCTCATCAGAATTTCCCCCTTTACAATTTTTCTTTGTATCACAAATCCAAATTCCGAACAGAACTGGACTAAAAACTACTCACAAGGACAAAGTGAAAACTAAAATCATAAATCCTTGGTTTTAATTGTTTAAACTTGAATAAAATAAACTCTACACATCCAAATGACACCAATTTAGTGTTGTTGTCTTTTTAACTTCTTGTTTTATAATATTTTATGGTTCAATCATATTTTTGAAAATGTTTTAACAAGAAATTTAAGATCGAACCATCTAGGGTTTTATTGGGAAATCGAAATATGAAATTTTCTTCCATTTATTTGTATACCACACATACCAATGCTTGTATTAAACGTACTAAACTATGAATCTACCTATATATCATAGATTTAGACTTCTAGAGCATCAAAATAACTTTTGATCGATTAAAAATACTTTTTGACCGATTAAAACATATATAAACTATATAAATGCAATAAGGAAGAGATGGAACACTTTTGAACCTATAGGACATGGATGCTATTCTTCACTTGGCCATGAACTTCACTAATGACTCCACCTTGACTATCCTCTAGCAATTTCCTTCAACTTACAAGTGTGCTCTCTATTTCTCTCTTGGAAATGCTCTCTATTTTCTCTCTTATATTCTAGCAAATGACCAAACAAACTAACCTAAGGTGTGGAGCACTCTATTTATAGAGTCTCCTTAATTACCATCAACTCTCCCTAATTCACCAACATAGTCAAATTAGTGCTAATTAAGATACTATTTGATGGATGAACATGTTGAATGACTAAATGATTGACTAGAGTGGTTGAACAACCTTGTCCTTCAAGAGATTTTTTAAGCAACCTCATGCAACACTCCACCCCCTTGTGGGGCCCCTTAAATCTCAGCAAAATGGGATTAAATCTCTCATTTTTGCTTTATTTTTATAGCTTATATATACATCTATACATCTATATGTATATATATATAAATACATATATATATATATGTATATATTCATATAAATACATATATATATATATATATATGTATATATACATATATAACCATTGACCAACATTTTGACTTCTTATTGGGCTCCACTTTGGACTTAGGAATTAAATAAGTTGGGCTCATTCATTTAATTTGTTTAGGCTCAATTTATTTATTACATTGTGCTAACATTAAATACCATATGTTACATTTAATTAAAACAAGCATTGAGCTAGTTTAATTAAATACATGGACTAAGGTTTAATTAATTACATGAACTACTAGGTTAATTTATTGGACCTAGTTTAATACCTCATTTGGACTTATAATATAATCCAATTAGATTTGCTTTAAATTATTCTACCAACTTAGGTTACTCAATTAATTCATCCATAGTTAATTATCATAATCATATTTACTTACCTAGCAATTAACCAATGTTTGATTAATACTCTCACTTATCTATCAACTAGGATTATTCAATTAACCCTACATTAGTTAATTCTCTACACTCAATCAATACTTAAAGTTCTTCCCCCAACACATTGACCATCATTTGACATTTAAATGATTTGGGCTACATAGCTTAATTTTTATTGGGCTCTCTTATTTAATTACCCACTTCATGCAAATATTCTCATATTGGGCTAACATCTATAATCCTTTTGGGCTAGTCCACTAGTAGTAATTAAATTACTTGGACTCTTCATGAGGCTAAATCCTTAAATTTTTTTGGACCACTTTATAAATACCAACATGACTTTTAACAATTAAAATATTGGGCTTGCTTTAAATCCATTAATGGACTTTATACAACAACTTAATAATTAAATTAATTACTTAATTAATTACTTCACATTATTGCCATCCAAGACAATCATCCTAAATTTGCCACAACTTTAACTCATACTAATATAATTAACCTAATTAATTATATTTCATGACTTCATATTTAAACTAATTAATTTATTAGTTTAATTGAGTATTAACTTACTCATCCTCTTATTTGGCTAACAAGCACGCTTTAGGTATATATATATATATCCACCTTCACTTCTCAAATGAATTTATTTTTTTAATAAATTCTCTACATGCATCATTAAAATATTCCCACATTTAATTTCTAACAAATAAATTATGTTAAAAAAAATGTTTACTCATTTTCTACATATCTCACTTTGACAACTCTGTGTTTTAAACCATAACCTTTAATTAATTATTTCAAATCTTATTTACAATTCTTGTAAATATCTGGGATATTACATTCACCCCTTCTTATAAAAATTTCGTCCCCGAAATTTCATTATACTCATTTCTACCAATTTTTATCTCTGAGAATATCTCTTTACTCATCAAATTCTATGACCACCATTTTTTAGGAAGTTCATACTTCTAAACTCATAATTCCAGAACAATGGAATATCTTGCAGAAGAATAAATTGAAAATCAATATCTTACAAAAGAATAAATTGAAAATCAAAATATTTATTAAAACTTTCATATTATGCTGAGGGGTCATAAAAATCGTGAACATCTAAGATTGAACTCTCTGAATTTACCAACCCGTAGATTGCTTATATCAGTCTGTCACCACTTTTGGACGCCCCCTCGTGGGTTCTTTATTCATGGCTCTGACATATCCCCCATTATAGGGTTGTTCACCCCAAACTTACTACAAAATTCCGCTCCAAATAATTTGAATTGGATAATAAAACTTGAGTCATTTCTGACCAAAAGTGTCCAGTCAAAATAAATGACATAGACTCACATCATTAATTTGTTCATATATTACGAACTAAAAATCCTTTTAGATTAGTTAAAATACTGAAATTCATTTATAGGACATCATAATACCGCATTATCTTGATTGTGTGTTGAGGATTCCGTCATTACTTCATGACTTTATAATGCCGCATATCTTGACAGTACGTTGAGGATTCCGTCCTTTTCATCTTCACACTATGACTTTAATGACGTGTGATGATTTTATAAATATATTTTGATATTTTAAAATCAATTTGTCTTGTCGAAACAATTAGCATAGACTCTTTTTTAAATGTTTTAAAATACTGAAAATTATTTTATGACTTTGTCATACTACATCATACCATAATGCGCTTAAAAATACATCCAACACTAGGTTACTCTGCATTGATGACTCCATCGTTTATCATATCTGCACTAAATGCATTAATGATTACTAAAACACATTTTGATATTTTCAAAAGCACAAAAGTGCGAATTTAGCATGATTTTAAGAATTTCAAAGTCTAGCATAGCTAGAAGATTTAGAATATCCTAAAACCTCAAAACACCTCAATTTTTTTTCCCTCCACATTCTTTTTCAGCTTAATAACTATATCTAGTATAGCTTTAATCTTGTTACTTAACTCTACCCATACTCACTGTTCATCGAACTTACCACACATTAGGAGTTCATGAACTTGCCACAATCATATGGGTTGATGAACTTATCCTAGTCAGACCAACATCGTCCATTCGCTGAGGGGTTCCACCATACGATTATGAGTCATGAACTTACTATTAGTATGAGTTTTAAGAACACGTACTTTTCTTAATATTCTCTACCTATCCAATATATTATAAAAAAAGAATCACCTTATCACAATATATACATTGAATAGCGTGACACCAGGTTCAAATCGATTATCACTATAGGAAGCTAAGTGGTTGTCAAACCAAACACAATCTCCTGCCCAGACAAAATCTGCTAGGCAGATTGTTCTGGCGCAGTTGCGCCATACCGAGCGCAGGTGCATCCGGCCAATCTGTCCGGAAGTCAACTTTTTGACTGCTCGACCCTCCGACGCTCCGACAACTATAACTTCTTCATTTTAAAACATCTTGATGTGATTCTTAAGTCCATTCTCATCAGAATTTTCCCCTCTACAATTTCTCTTTGTATCACAAATCCAAATTCTGAATGGAACTGGACTAAAAACTGCTCACATGGATAAAGTGAAAACTAAAATCACAAATCATTGGTTTTAATTGTTCAAACTTGAATAAAATAAACTCTACACATCCAAATGATACCAACTTAGTGTTGTTGTCTTCCTAACTTCCTGTTTTACAATATTTCATGGTTCAATCACATTTTTGAAAATATTTTGACAAAAAATTTAAGATCAAACCATCTAGGGTTTTACCGGTAAATCGAAATATGATTTTTTTTCCATTTATTTGTATACCACACATACTAATACTTGTATTAAACGTACTAAACCTTGAATCTACCTATATATCATAGATTTAGACTTCTAGAGCATCAAAATAACTTTTGATCGGTTAAAAATACTTTTTGACCGATTAAAACATATATAAACTATATAAATGCAATAAGGAAGAGATAGAACACTTTTGAACATCTAGGACATGGATGCTATTCTTCACTTGGCCATGAACTTCACTAATGACTCCACCTTGACTATCCTCTAGCAATTTCCTTCAACTTACAAGTGTGCTCTCTATTTCTCTCTTGGAAATGCTCTCTCTTTTCTCTCTTATATTCTAGCAAATGACCAAACAAACTAACCTAAGGTGTGGAGCACTCTATTTATAGAGTCTCCTTAATTACCATCAACTCTCCCTAATTCACCAACATAGTCAAATTAGTGCTAATTAAGATACTATTTGATGGATGAACATGTTGAATGACTAAATGATTGACTAGAGTGGTAGAGCAACCTTGTCCTTCAAGAGATTTTCCAAGAAACCTCATGCAACACTCCACCCCCTTGCGGGGCCTCTTAAATCTCAGCAAAATTGGATTAAATACCCCATGCTTTATTTTTATAGCTTATATATATATATATATATATATAACCATTGACCAACATTTTGACTTCCTATTGGGCTCCACTTTGGACTTAGGAATTAAATAAGTTGGGCTCATTCATTTCATTTATTTGGGTTCAATTTATTTATTACATTGGGCTAACATTAAATACCATATGTTACATTTAATTAAAACAAGCATTATGTTAGTTTAATTAATTATATGGACTAAGGTTTAATTAATTACATGAATTACTATGTTAATTTATTGGACCTAGTTTAATACCTCATTTGTGTTAGAGTTTATGCCCTAGAGGCTAATTATTTGATGTAATTGCTTAACATTTTTGATATTATATTTGATTGAATAAATGGATTATTTTATTATGATTTCATTTACCGCGTTATATAAATTTAGCTTAATAAAAGTCCTTAGAATAGTGATAATAATTATATAGCTTTAAGTATGTGACTTGAACATGAGATTATATAATTACAATTAGTATCATTGCTCTTAAATGTCCCTAGTCGAGTATCATTATTAATGGGATAACAATGATGCATTGAGACTAGTATCTGGATTGACCGATGGGCAAATCTCATTGGTCATAAATCTCATCGATGAATGTAAGTTTGCCAAAGCAAAGTACCCTATTTATCTTGGTAAGATGCGATAGGATAATTGTGATATCCAAAATGTTAAAATCATTGGGTCCGACTTAACTAAGTTATCTCAATAGGATTGTGGACTTAGAGGCACAGAGTTTGGCAGGTACCATTAGATGGACTAGAACAAATGTTGTTCACCAAACTATCTAAGAGTTATATATGATATAATTGACAAATGGTTGTGTACCTAAATAATTATGTTTTAAGAGATTAGCCAAAGCTAAGTTGAGGCGTAATGAAATATGGATCTTAGCTCACTAGAAAGATTTAATAGAAAATGCTTTTCGAATTAATGGTGAGGGCTATTAATTTGATTAAAATAGTGGGAGGTATATTTGGAATGTATTATTATCAAATACATAATATCAAAACTCTGCAATTTGACTTATTATTTTTGCACTTATAAATTGTAGATATCAATGGCAACCAACGACACAAATAGTCTTTCACTAGGATCAGTCCTTGAGAAGGAAAAATTGAGTGAAATTAATTTCCTTGAGGATGTGTATATGACACAACCTGAGGGTTTTGTCACTCCAAATGATGCTGGAAAGGTATGTAAGCTGCAGCGATCCATTTATGGATTGAAGCAAGAGTCTCGGAGTTGGAATCTTCAATTTGATAAAGCAGTCAAAGAGTTTGGCTTTATAAAGAATGAAGATGAACCTTGTGTATATAAGAAGGTTAGTGGGAGTCACATTGTATTCCTGGTATTATATGTTGACGACATATTAATTATTGAAAATGACATTCCTTCCTTACAGGCTGTAAAAACATGGTTAGGAAAATGTTTCTCCATGAAAGATTTGGGCAATGCAACCTACATTTTAGGTATTAAGATCTATCAAGATAGATCGACAAAAATGCTCGGCCTAAGTCAAAGTACATATATTGATAAAGTGTTGAAACAGTTCAGCATGCAAGAGGCAAAAAGAGGACACTTACCCATGACTCATGGTGTAAAGATATTTAAGGCCCAATGTCCTAAATCACAAGATGATGAGAAGCGTATGAGAAAGATCCCTTATGCTTCGGCAATTGGATCTATCATGTATGCAATGATATGTACTCATCCGAATGTTTCGTATGCTTTGAGCATGACGAGCAGATACCAGTCGAATCCAGGTGAAGGTCATTGGACAACAGTCAAGAATATTCTCAAGTACCTGAAAAGGATTAAGAATTCATTCTTGGTATATGGAGGTGAAGACGAACTGGCAGTAAAGGTTACACAGATGCTAGTTTCCAGACTGACATAGATGACTATAAGTCTTAGGCAGGTTTTGTGTTTTATCTTAATGGTGGTGCTGTTAGCTGGAAAAGTTCGAAGCAAGAGACAGTAGTCGATTCTACATCAGAGGCTGAGTATATTGCTGCTTCAAGTGCGGCCAAGGAGGCTGTATGGATTAAAAAGTTCATAACTGAACTTGGTGTTGTTCCAACCATTGTTGATTCAGTTGAGCTATACTGTGATAATGATGGAGCCATTGCACAGGCTAAGGAACCATATCTCACCAACGATCCAAGTATATACTTAGGCGGTACCATCTCATCCGTGAAATCATTAATAGAGGAGATGTACATATATGCAGAGTGCCAACAGATAATAATGTTGCAGATCCACTGACCAAGACTTTGTCACAGTAGAAGCACGAAGGTCACACTAGTTCCATGGGTATTAGATACATGAGTGATTGACTCTAGTGCAAGTGGGAGATTGTTAGAGTTGATGCCCTAGAAGCTAATTATTTAATGTAATTGCTTAACATTTTTGATATTATATTTGATTGAATAAATGAATTATTTTATTATGATTTTATTTACTGCGTTATATAAATGTTAGCATAATAAAAGTCCTTAGAATAGTGATACGAATTATATAGCTTCAAGTATGTGACTTGAACATGAGATTATATAATTACAATTAGTATCATTGCTTTTAAATGTCCCTATTCGAGTATCATTATTAATGGGACAACAATGATGCATTGAGACTAGTATCTGGATTGACTGATGGGCAAATCTCATTGGTCATAAATATGTGAGATATTTGAGTCAATGCATAGGTACATGTTAGAGAACAATGTACTGGACTGACCCACCATGAGAATTCTACGTGGAGCATTATGCAAAGTGTCATAAGAAATTCTCATAGTGACAATGATGTAATGATCCTCCGACCTGAGATCACTATATTATTATACGAGAATTTATATACTTTGATATCATCAAATGTCACCTTTAATATGGTGGACAATAACAGTGATTATTGGGTACATCATGAATTGTGTGAGGAATATGAGTGATCTAGATGAAATTTAACCCTACTATATATTATGGGTGATATCCATAGGCCTCTTGATTGAGTAGGACTATGAAATGTATGACCATGCTCAAATAGTGATTTGTTTCATATAGTCTACTCATTGATCAAGAAAACTCACATTAAATTATGAAGAGTATGACATTTTCCATGCCTCGAGTTTAATCTAGGATGTCAAGGTTAAAATGATTAAATTGCATTAAAACATTGGTCACGAAAAGGTTACATCGAATCACCGATCTTACTATTATTTGGGTAGTAGTGATGTATTACTGGATGCCGCTCACTGTTTATAATATGATTTTAAAATTATTGCCAACATAATAATAACCTATAGGGTCACACACTTAGAACATATTTAAAAATGAATTAATTTAAATTGTAAGTATTTAAATATGTCAATATGATTGATAGTATTTAAAATTGTGAATTTAAATTAATAGAATAATTTATATATATGTATATTAATTAAGTTAGACTTAATTAAGATATAATATATATATATATATATATATATATATATATATATATATATATATATATATATATATATATAAATTCGAATTTTACTTTTCTAATTAAATTAGGTTTTGGTTAATTCCTATTAACTACTATATATATGATATATCAGTAGTCTTAATCACGTAAAGAACAAAAACGAAAACCCTAGCCGCTTTCAGAAAGAGGCTAGAGAGAAAAATAATTCGGAAATCCTGATCTTAGTGGCTAGTACTGCGGTTCCTTTTGCTGCAGATCGTGGGACGATTCGCGGAGCGTTCGTGTGGATACCATAAAGACGCAATCGTTGGATTGCGTTGAGGATTCGAGGCTACTTCAGAATTTACCAGCGTCTCCATCCAAGCTTACATAATCGGTAAAACAAATTCTGAACCTTTGATTAATCTATTTTCGCATGGATCTTGTTTTAGGGTTTCAGAATTTTTTTTAAATTCTACTGCTTTCACTGTGTCAAAACCCTAGCAATTTGGACTTATAATATAATCCAATTAGACTTGCTTGAAATTATTCTACCAACTTGGGTTACTCAATTAACTCATCCATAGTTAATTCTCATCATCATATTTACTTACCTAGCAATTAATCAATGTTTGGTTAATGCTCTTTCTTGTCTACTAACTAGGGTTATTCAATTAACCTTACATTAGTTAATTCTCTACACTCAATTAATACTTGAAATTCTTATCCCAACACATAGACCATCATTTGACTTTTAAATGATTTGGGCTACATAGCTTAAATTTTTATTGGGCTCTCTTATTTAATTACCCACTTCATGCAAATATTCTCATATTGGGCTAACATCTATAATCCTTTTGGGCTAGTCCACTAGTAGTAATTAAATTACTTAGACTCTTCATGAGGCTAAATCCTTAAATTTATTTGGACCTCTTTATAAATACCAACAAGACTTTTAACAATTAAAATATTGGGCTTGCTTTAAATCCATTAATGGACTCTATACAATAACTTAATAATTAAATTAATTACTTAATTAATTACTTCACATTATTGCCATCCAAGACAATCATCCTAAATTTTTCACAACTTTAACTCATACTAATATAATTAACCTAATTAATTATATTTCATGATTTCATATTTAAACTAATTAATTTATTAGTTTAATTGAGTATTAACTTACTCATCCCCTTATTTGGCTAACAAGCACGCTTTAGGTATATATACATATCCACTTTCACTTCTCAAATGAATTTATTTCCTTAATAAATTCTCTACACGCATCATTAAAATATTCCTATATTTAATTTCTAACAAATAAATTATGTTAAAATAAATATTTACCCATTTTCTACACATCTCACTTCGACAACTCTGAATTTTAAACCATAACCTTTAATTAATTATTTTAAATCTTATTTATAATTCTTGTAAATATCTGGTATATTACAAGTACTTTTCTCGTCTATTTTGCATCCTGCAAAATTAGAATCTGGATAACCAATTAGATCATTGAGATACTCCTTAGGATACTATAGTCCCAAATTTGGAGTAACCTTAAGATATCTAAACATTCTCTTAATAGACATCAAATGAGATTCTTTAAGGTTACCTTGAAATCTAGGACAAATACATATAGAGAACATTATATCAGGCCTACTAGTAGAAACATATAGGAGAGAGCCAATCATACCTCTATATTGTGTTATATCATTATTTTTACCTTGTTTATCCTTATCTAGCTTAGTTCCGATAGTCATTGGAGCCTTTATAAGAGTTGCTAATTCCATGTTATATTTCTTGAGAAAGTCTTTAATGTATTTGTCTTGGTTGATAAAGATGCATTCATTAGTTTGTTTCAATTGGAGCCCAAGGAAGAAATTTAGATCTCCCATAATGCTCATTTCATATTTGCTCTGCATAAGCATGACAAATCTCCCACATAACTTTTTATTAGTAGAACTAAAAATAATATCATCTACATAAATCTGTACTAATAATATTTTATCCTTGCACTTCTTAAGAAATAATTTTATATCTACTTTACCTCTAGTGAATCCTTTTTCAATTAAGAATGCAGTTAAAGTGTCATATCATTCTCTAGGTGCTTATTTTAGTCAATATAATGCCTTATCTAATCTAAACACATAATTAGGATGAATTAGATCAACAAAACCTAAAGGTTGTTTAACATAAACCTCTTCTTGAAATTTTTCATTCAAAAATGCATCATTGAACATCTATTTGAAAGACTTTGAACTTTGTGTAAGCTATATAGGCAAGGAATGTCGTTATAGCTTCAAGTCTAACAACTGGTGCAAAGGTCTCATTATAATTAATTTCTTATTCTTGTAAATATCTTTTGGCCAATCTGGCATTGTTCCTTGTGATCACACCATCTTTATCCATTTTATTTTTGAAGATCTATTTTGTGCTAATAACGGGATGATCATTAGGTCTTGGAACTAGTCTCCAAACCTTACTCATTTCAAACTAGTTTAACTTCTCTCGCATAGCTTCAATCCAGTTGGAGTCTTAAAGAGTTTCATAAATTAGCTTGGGTTCCATTTAACATAAGAAACTTAAATAAAAATATTCATTATATATGGTAGATCTCATTTTAACTCTTGCATTTGAATCTCCAATAATTATGTCTTATGTGAGATTTCTTGCTCATCTTCTTCCAATTAGGACATCATTCCTTGTGTCTTCTTGTTTGAGTTTTTTGAGATTAGGTTTAGCAGGCTCTGGTGTAGGAGGATTATCAATTTGTAGAGTTTCTAACTCTGGAACTGTTGGCTCTACGATCTCTTAAATTGGCTCTACGATTTCTAGGTTGTTGTTCGTAAGATTTTTTTGCTCTATGTTTTCCTGTTCTAACTCTACCAAAAATAATAGCCTTACTTGCTTCTATGATGTTAGCTTTATCAAATATAATGTATTAAAATTTTAACATTTAATAAATGTTTATTAGATGCCTTATATGCTTTATTATCAGTTGAGTAACTAAGAATATACTTTCATCTGACTTAGGTTGGAATTTAGTTAGATATTTCTTACCATTGTTGAGTATGTAGCATGTACAGGCAAAATGTGAAAGTATCCAATGTTAGACTTCCTTCTTTTTTAAAGTTTGTAGGGTGCCTTCTTGTGAGTAGTGTGAATAAGAGATCTGCTCTGAGTATAACGAGTAGTGTTGACAGCTTCAGCCCAAAAGTATTCTGACACTTTTGCTGCAGCTAGAAGTGTCATCCCCGCTTCAATAAAAGTTCTGTTCTTTCTTTGAACTACACCATTATGTTGGGGAATCCTTGGTTCAGAGAAGTAGTGATAAATGTTATTGTCTCCACAGTACTATTTAATACTAGAATATTTAAATTCTCTTATATGACCACTCCTTATTGTTTTGATCTTCTCACCCTTTTCATTTTCAACTAGCTTGAAGAACTAATTAATTGAGCACTTGTTTCATTCTTAGAGGCTAGAAAGAAAATCCAAGTGAATCTTTTATAGCCATCCACTATGGTCACTGTGTATTTTTTTCTTCCAAGGCTAACAATTGGCATATACCCAAATAAATCTATATGTAAAAATTGAAGTGGCCTGATGTTGGAATTAAATGTCTTGTTTTTTAATGAGACTTTGGTTTGCTTCCCTAGTTAACAAGCTTTGCAATGTTTTTCTTTGATGAAATTTAGGTTAGGTAGACGAGAGACTAGATCTTTGGAAAACAGTTTGGACATATTCTTGAAATTCAAATGTGAAAGCCTTTTGTGCCATAACCATCTAACATCTTCAAAAGTTTTGGGAAAGAAGCAAGCTTTTTTGTTGAACTTAGCTTTACTAGGTTTACCACATAGACATTGTTATGCTAATTCTAGTTAGCTTCACAGAGTTTGTCTCTAGTCTCTCACTTGACATTGATTGATGAGAAAGATAACTTGGTGTCATTTATCATATAGTTGACTGATGCTTAGAAGATTATGTTTTTGACTTTATACAAATGTTACTTTGTTGAATGATATAACACCATTCTTTATGGTGCCATAACCTCTTGTTCTTTATGAATTGATATCTCCACTGATAACAATTGGTCTTTTTTTTTCTTTAAAATTTGATAGGAGGGCTTTGTTCCCTATCGTGTGTCTTGAGTAGCCACGCCTAGATACCATATTGATGAAGTGGTGCTCTTCCCTTATAAAAGAATTTAAACTTCACTTCGGTACCTATACTTGCTTGGGTCCTGCTTGGTTATTGCTTTTGGGAACCTGTACTTGCCTAATCTTAGGCCTCACATAGATAAAATGTGCAATAAATTCACATATAATAGCAATATATGATAAGTGAATTTTATTCATATTTATTAGGTATTTTTAGGCTTAGTTAATTGTGAGTTTTTAAGTATTTTTAGTATTTTAGGTCATTTTATATAATTTATGTAATTTTATGTGTTTTTATTATTTTTATTTATTTTTAATTAATTTATATTTGATCTTATAGGAAAAAATAAAAGCTAATGGCAATTTTGTAAATTCTGCTAAGGGAGTGGCATTTTCGTAATTAAGCAACTTCGGATGGTAGAATCGTAATTTCAGAGATGGCTGTCCGCGCCATGCCCTATAAATGTAAGGATTCAGGTATGTTCACAATTTCCTGCATGATAGGTAATACCAAATTTGAAAAAGCTATGTTAGATTTAGGAGCGTCAATTAACGTTATGCCATTGTCTATTTACGCTTCTCTAAATCTAGGACCTTTAAAGAATACCGGTGTTATTATTCAATTGGCTGACCATACTAATACTTACCCTAAAGTGGTGATTGAGGATGTGTTGGTGCAGGTCAATGAGCTTATATTTCTTGCAGATTTTTATATTGTGGATATGGAAGATAATACATCTCCAAACCCTGCTCATATACTGTTAGGGAGACCATTTCTAAAAACAGCGAGAATAATGATTAATGTGCATAATGGGACCTTGACCATGGAATTTGACGGCGAAAAAATTTAGTTCAACATTTACGAGGCAATGAGGTACCCTAGTGATGTTAATTCTGTTTTTGCTATTAATATCATTGATTCTTTGGTGCAGAAATCCTTCAACCAAATACATAAGGAAACCTTGGAGGTTGTTATCGCAGATAGTTTTTCAACCAAATACATAAGGAAACCTTGGAGGTTGTTATCGCAGATAGTTTGGAGCTAGAACAAGAAGAAGAGATTGAACAAACTTCAGAATTAAAGGACACAATAACTGCATTACATTCTTTACCGAAGATTTCAGATAAGTATGCAGTTTCGTTTATTCAATTACTTGTGACTCATCAAAAATTGTTACCTTCCATTGTGCAGGCTCCCATTGTGGAATTAAAGCCATTGCCAACCCACTTGAAGTATGCATATTTAGGAAAGGAAGACATACTGCCAGTAATCATTGCCAACAATCATACCAAAGTTCAAGAGGACAAACTACTTAGAGTTTTGAGAGACCACATCACAGACTTTGGTTGGACAATTGTGGATATTAAAGGTATAAGTCCGACTGTGTGCACGCATCGAATTCTTTTGGAAGAGGGAGCTAAGTCGACAAGAGAGGCTCAACGGAGATTGAATCCACCTATGATGGAGGTGGTGAAGAAAAAGATTATTAAATTATTGGATGCATGTATTATCTACCCTATTTCAGACAGTCGATGAGTGAGTCCAGTATAGGTTGTTCTAAGGAAATCTAGTATAACTGTCATTCAGAATAAAAATAATGAGCTAGTGCTTACTCGTAAGCAAACAGGGTGGAGAGTATGTATTGATTATCGAAAATTGAATGCTGTAACTAGAAAAGATCATTTTTCTCTCGCCTTTATTGATTTGATATTAGAAAGACTAGCGGGCCATACTTATTATTGTTTTCTAGATGGTTTTTCAGGTTATAACCAAATTGTGATTGCAGCAGAAGATCAAGAAAAAACCACCTTCACATGCCCATTCAGTACATTTGCATAACTCAAGATGTCTTTCGGACTCTGCAATGCACCCGGTACTTTTCAGAGATGCATGGTAAGTATATTTTCCGATCTTATTGAGAACTGTATTGAGGTATTTATAGATGATTTCATAATTCATGGTGATACTTTGGAGGCATGCTTAGATAATTTGACACGTGTGTTAGATAGATGCTTAGAAACTAACCTCGTTCTAAATTGGGAAAAGTATCATTTTATGGTAGAGCAAGGTATAGTACTTGGACATGTAGTTTCAGCTAAAGGATTAGAAGTAGATAAAGCTAAGATAGAAATTGTTACTGTTTTGTCTTACCCCGCAAATGTGCGGGAGATTCATTATTTTCTTGGTCATGCAGGTTTCTATCGCAGATTTATCAAGGACTTCTCACAGATAGTGTTGCCATTGTGTAAGTTGCTACAAAAAGATGTGAAATTTCATTTTAATGATGAGTGTAAGGAGGCATTCGATAAATTGAAGAAGCTATTGACCTCAACGCCAGTCATTCAATCATCAAATTGGAAGTTACCTTTTGAAATCATGTGTGATGCAATCAACTATGCAATAGGGGTCGTCTTGGGCCAAAGAATTGATAAAGCTGTTCATGCCATTTATTATGCTTCTAGAACTTTGAATGCTGCTCAGATTAACTACTCTACCACTGAAAAAGAATTACTATCTGTTGTTTTTGCATTAGACAAGTTTAGATCTTATTTACTTGGTACTAAAGTTGTAGTTTATTCTGACCATGCTGCTCTCAGGTATCTGCTCACCAAGAAAGAATCTAAACCTAGGATCATAAGGTGGATTATGCTCTTACAAGAATTCAATTTGGAAATTAGAGATAAGAAGGGAGCGGACAACTTGGTGGCGGATCACTTGAGTAGGTTGATTAAAGATGAGGAAGCACTACCACTGCAGGATTCTTTTCCAGATGAACATTTGTTTTCACTTGATAAAGCCACACCTTGGTATGCTAATATTGTAAATTATTTAGTGAGTGCATATTTTCCAAGGGATTTTTTTAAATTTCAAAAAGAAAAGCTTAAGAGTGAGGTCAAATATTATGTATGGGATGACCCATATCTGTGAAAATTTTGTGCTGACCAGATAGTTAGACGATGTGTGCCTAATAGTGATTTTTTGTCCATCCTAACTTTTTGTCACTCGTATGCTTATGGAGGATATTTTGGCCCTAAAAGAATAGCTCATAAGGTTTTAGAATGTGGTTTCTATTGGCCGACTATTTTTAAAGACTCTTATCTGTTTTGTAAATCATGTGAAAATTGTCAAAGAATGGGTAATATCTCAAGTAGGAATCAAATGCCACAAACTCCTATTCTAATTGTTGAAATATTTGATATGTGGGGCATTGATTTTATGGGACCATTTCCTGTTTCTTTTGGTAATATTTATATTCTTTTGGCTGTTGATTATGTTTCTAAATGGGTGGAAGCTAAAGCCACTCGCACTGATGATTCTAAAGTTGTTGCAAATTTTGTGAAGTCTAACATATTTGTTAGGTTTGGTACTCCAAGGGCAATCATCAGTGATAGAGGAACGCATTTTTGCAATAGGATGTTAGAAGCATTGTTCAAGAAATATAATGTGATGCATAAGGTTTCTACATCCTATCATCCACAAAGTAATGGCCAAGCTGAAGTGTCCAACCGTGAAATCAAATCCATTTTGGAGAAAATAGTCAAACCAAATAGAAAGGATTGGAGTTTGAGGTTAGATGATGCACTTTGGGCTTATAGGACTGCTTACAAGACTCCTATAGGTATGTCACCCTATAGACTGATATTTGGTAAACCTTGTCATTTACCTGTGGAATTGGAGCACAAGACTTTTTGGGCAATCAAACAATATAACTTGGACATGGAAGAAGCGGGAGGTCATAGGAAATTGCAATTACAAGAGCTAGAAGAATTGAGAAATGAGGCATATGAGAGCTCTGAGATTTACAAGGAAAAGACAAAGGCCTTTCATGACAAGAGGATTTCTAGGAAGAACTTTGTTGTTGGACAAAAAGTTTTACTTTATCACTCACGGCTTAAGTTATTTTCTAGTAAGTTGCGTTCTTGTTGGGTTGGTCCTTTTGTTATTACTAATATCTTTACTTATGGTGCAGTTGAGCTTCAAAGCCCAAAAACAGGAAAAGTCTTCAAGGTGAATGGACATCAACTTAAACATTTTCTTCCAGGTTTTCAAGTCGAGAATATTGAGGTTGTGGAGTTAGCAGAACCGGTTTATTTGGATTGAGAAGGACGGACTGAGTCGAGCTAATGACGTTAAACAAAGGCGCTGCTTGGGAGGCAACTCAAGAAATCAGATTTGCATTTCTTTTTCTTTTTCTTTTTATAGTTATTTGTATTTGTTTCTTTGCATTAATGTTTACATTGGGAACAATGTACATTTTAAGTGTGGAGGAAGGAGTTTATGATATTTGTTTTATTTTTAGGAAAAAAATTTTAATTTTTGAATTTTGTGGGTAAATTCACTGCAAACCCTCACGAGACAAAACTCGTCCACTTGGGGTAACCTTGGGGTTTAAAGGCTTGTTGCACATGCCAAGTGTAACCGTGTTTCCTACGAAGATGGGTAGTTAGTTAATTTTTTTTTTATTTAGGATATGTCACTTGAACAATGAGTTAATTGAATTTTAATTTTTAGCCAATGATAAAAAATTTAATTTTTATTTAATAACTTTTGAAAAAGGGATACATTTTTGCTTAGTTTTGAATTTTTGACTTTTTGACTTTTTATTAGTTATTACTTTGTTTGAGATCCTTTTAATTTTTATACACTTATATCCATTTGTTTGAGCTAGTTTTAATTTAGAGAGAATTTATATGGTTAAATGCTTATATAAGATATTATTGGGCTCTATAACTTATTTGATCATTATTTGAAGTGAAATATAAGGCAAAATATAATTTTGGGAGAGATGATTCAGGTAATTTTTCTAGGATTGTTAAATTGGAAAAAGAATTCTTGTGGTGGGTTGAGATGGAGCGTAAAACGCACTCACCCATAAACACATGAAATAGTGAGATGGAGCGTAAAACGCACTCACCGATGAAGAGATCAAAAAGAAAAAAATCAAGAAAAAATTGAAGAAAAATGAATGGGATGGAGCATAAAATGCACCCATTTCAAAGAAAGAGAAAAAAAATGGAAAAAAATACTTGGAAAAAAATTGATATTAATAATCCTAGTGTGTTTATCAAGATTAAAAAACCTTTTGATCTTCTAGTTATATTTGTTTAATATTAGCTTTAAGTGATGTGAAAAATAAGACTATAGAGTTTTGTTATTAAACTAACAATTTTTGATATCTTTTATGAGACATTTAATTATGTGAGTGGATTTAAGTTTTTTTTGTTAGTTTGATACATTTGGATTCACACACACATACACGAAGGGTCTTGAGTAAAGTAAGATTAATAAATATGTTGAATTTTGGATTTTGCATGGTTTTAAAATTTTCTTTGAATTATTATTTTAAAAATCGTTGAGGCTAATGTTGAATTCATATTGATTAGTTGTTCGAGTAAGTTGTTTGGTTATTAGTTTTATTTTTGTAGTTTTTATTCTTGTTTTGTTTGAGGACAAACAAAGATTTAAGTGTGGGGGTATTTGATAAGTGGATTTTATTCCTATTTATTAGGTATTTTTAGGCATAATTAATTGTGAGTTTTTAAGTATTTTTTGTTTTGTAGGTCATTTAATATAATTTATGTAATTTTATGTGTTTTTATTATTTTTATTATTTTTATTTATTTTTAATTAATTTATATTTGATCTTGTTGGAAAAAATAAAAGCTAATGGCAATTTTGTAAATTCTGCTAAGGGAGTGGCATTTTCGTAATTAAGCAACTTCGGATGGCAGAATCGTAATTTACGGAGATGGCTGTCCGTGCCATGCGCGCAGAGGATAAAGATTAGCAACAAATGTGACAACGTCGTCGTTTGGCCAGCGAAAGGAGCAAAGGAAATCCGCGCCATGCGCGGTAGGTGGTCAGCAGTGAAACAGAAGGCGCGTCATGCGCGGAAAGGAAAAGAGGATGCCAGAACAGAGCGAACGACGCCGTTCGGTGTCTAAAGCATCTGACAAACTCGCAATGCACGCGACTGGCGCGCTGACTTAGTCAAAGGAGCGAAGGGCGTGTTTGGCTGCGCGAAAATTGCTGAAAACAGGATTATTTGCGATTTTGAGCATTAATTTGATTCCAAATTGGTTTTTTATTCCACATTAGCTTAGGATTATTATTGTACTTCTATAAATACATTATATTACATTAGAGTAAAATAATTAGTAGATCATTAGAGATAATTAGGAGCTCTTTCTCTCTCTAAGGTGTATCATATCTCTCACAATTCTTTTACATATTAGTATTATTATTATTATTATTATTATTATTATTATTATTATTATTATTATTATTATTATTATTATTATTATTATTATTATATTTGACTAATTTTTATTTATTCAGTTCTAGGGGATTTCAAACATAATTACAATTAATGGATAAATTAATTCAGTAATATTATTTATTCTTCCTCATATGAAATTATTTGTGATAATCTGTTTTAATTATTTTTTGATATTAAATTTGGTTGGTTTGATTAGAGCTCATTAGATTGATCAAATTATTATCAATTGCTAGATTTAGGAATTATATTACGTGTAATTGATATTGTTCCTAATTGTTGGTAGTGAATAGTGATAGATGATTGTGGTCAAGCTTTTGTTTATTGCTATGGTTATCATGATATGAGTTAAATAATCCGAGCTTATGAGATTGTTGCTTAGAATAATCTAATTTTCTTGTGATTAATGCTTCCATTATATTAAATTTAGAGAGCTTGTTCTAGGTTATATAATGGTTAGAATCTAATAAAGAGCTTATTTTGTTATATTAAAATTAAGGAAAATTACAGGTAGCAGAGCTTATTGTTGCCTAAGATTATTAGTTTCATGCGAGGATATAAATATATATTGATTGATTGATCTAATTAATTGTAAGGGTGAGAATGAACTGAAGAACTGAATATTTTAATTTATTGATTAATCTTATTAATTTATTTTTGTTTATTTAGTTACTTATAGTTAATTCAAAAAATCCCCCTATTTATTTGTTGTTATTTAGAATAGAAAATATTAGAATTTATTGAAGCAATATCACTCTCTGTGGGCTCGACCCTTACTTGCTATTATATTGATTTTGTGATTAAAAGTAATGATTAATTTTGGAGTGTTAACGATAGCTTCTAATAGGTCCATAACAATGATAGTTATAATAGATAATATGATGCATACTTATGTGTGTGTGTATGAGTTCCTTCTTTTCAGGAACATGCGTGGAAGTTCTCTTGCCTTTTTTTTGGGCTAATACTTTTTCTATCACACTGTTATATGATTTTGAGATTTTATAGAGTATAAGCCAACTCTATTATTCTTATCAAGTTGGTTCATAGAGTGAGTATACATAGATTCTATAATCCTTCGAGGCTTGAATACAGTTTTGGCCTTACTCTGTGATTTCTTATAAAAAATCACTATAAATGGACCTTAAATCCAAGTTTTGGGCATGAAGGCCATCTAAAATGTTTTAAGGCCCAAGCATAATTATAAATCATAATTATTTTATAAGTCCATCATGGGAATATCCTTCAATTCCCATTAAACATGAAGTTTAAGGGCCTTAAATTCATTCCTAGGCTCATGTAAATCATATTCAAGCACAACAAAATATTAAGATCAATAAATAGAATTTAGAGTTTAGGAGAGGGGATCCATAAGCCTTAAATTCATAGATCCAATAAAATACCTACAAAATCACAAATATAAAACAAATTACATCATAAAAATCTAATTACATTGATGACTAGGTTTTATACTTACGAATTGGGTATTTTTAACTTAATGAATTTTTGAACTTTCAAGTACTTTTCTATTACTTTTATGTGTTTTATTATTTTTGTGTAGGAACTAGGAAGCGAGAACAAGGAAGTAAAAGTTGGGAATAAAGTTACAAAGTGCATGTATTAAGTAGTAACTGACACATATAGGATCGATGAAGAGCGCCTAGGCACTGGACTTAAGCACTGCGGCGCTGAAGGTTAAGCACTGTGGCACTGTGTATGGGCGTTGCAGTGCTAACTTAGAAAGCTGGGTTGTGGCATTTTGTTGAGTTAAAGTTAGACTTGATATCTGTTAGGTGATGGAAAAGTCCTATATAAATATCCATCTTGAGGCTGGTAAGAAAAAAAGGGAAGAACAAGGATTCATGACCAGATTTGAAGGCAAGGAGCAAAAGAAAAACAACGAAGAAAGATCAAGAATTGAAGGCATAACGTTAGAGATCAAGGATTGTTATTATAGTTTTTAATCTCTACTATTTTCTTTTAATTGTTATAATTTTAATATGTTGATTACGTTGTGGATGATATTTTCATATTCAGTTATGAACTAAATTTTAGATTAAGATTACAATGGAACTTGACGATTAGTTTGAATTAAATCACTCTATTTTTAATTATCATTAATCATATTATAATTGTTTATCATATTTTGTGCTTCATGTTTGATTGCTTGGCCAGCGATTTATATGGTACCTACATAAAATTGGAAGATGGATTATAGTGTTAGACATGAATATGATAATATGTATCTATTTTATTCTTCTTAGGATTAAATAACATGATTTATGTATGGGATATGAATATACCTATATGCTGCATGTAATTGTTGGGAGAATCTGAGCTTAATTAATCTATTTTATATTATTTCGCATAGGAATATAGTGATTTAATTAAAAGGGATTTTTATATCTGCTATTGGAATAGGCTTATAAATACTTGAGAATTCCCAGTTAACAATTTATTGTAATTAATTAATTAAAAAGGGGTGAAGAGATTTAAGTGAAGCGTTAGGAGAAATTGTAGTTAAGTTTACGTAATCTGGTATTAATTCTTGGTGATTAGTTTAGTTGTTAATTTAATTAGTTTTTATTTCATAATTTTAAAACGTTTGTTTAAGAAGGTTAAGTTGACATTATTTTGGTAATTAGTAATTATTAGTAATAATTCCTCGTGAGAACAATAACTTTCTTACCATTATATTACTTGTTGATCATGTATACTTGCACGTATTTGATAATTAAGAAATTAGGCAACAAGTTTTTGGCGCCGTTGCTGAAGAATTATTATTCTAATAATTTTTTTAATATTAATTTCAATCAAGTTAATCTTAATTTAAACATGTTTTTCTGTTTTAATCTTTTACAGGTACTCTTGATTTTTGTATGCAGATCTCAACGTTTGGAATTAGTTCCCAACGAACTTGAAATCGAGAGAACTTTTTGTAGACTGCGAAAGTTTTGTCAAGATATAAACAATCAAGATACTATGACAGACGAAGATTAGAAGTTTTTGCGGGATTATGCTATGCCGCAAGTTACAGAAATCCAGTCAAGTATCTATAAGCTCGCTATTCAGGCTAACAATTTCAAGATCAAACCTTGCACTACTCAGAAGATTCAGAATTTAGTTCAATTTAGTGGGTTGCCTAATGATGACCCTAATGATCATTTGGTGAGCTTTTTGGAAATCTGCGATATATTTAAGTATAATGGATTTACGGACGATGCTATCAGACTTCGCTTGTTTCCTTTCATACTTCGGGATAAAGCGAAGAGTTGGTTGCATTCACTTCCACCGAGGTCAATTACTACATTGACTGATTTGACTCAGAAATTATTGGCAAAATTCTTTCCACCAGCCAAGACTGTAAGAATGAGAAATGACGTAACATCTTTCACACAACATGATTTTGAAACTCTTTATGAAGCATGGGAACAATTGTAATAACCCGAATATTTATAAGACTTGTAATTATGATCTTACAAGATTAAATAAATGTTAATATTAAATATCTAGTTATTGTGAATAAAATACCTAATAAACGATTATTCAGGTATATATTAAAGACCTAATATGACTCAAAAATGCGATTGTATACGATAAAGGGTTAAACTTATAATCTAAATTATGTGTTATGGAGTTTAATGTGGGTATTATTTAAGTATATAAAATTTGTGGAAAACAAAACTAGAAAATCACTATTCATCTATATGGTATGACGTATTATACCTAAGTATTTGTACGGCGTACAATACGAGTGTAATACAGAGAATACTATGAGTATAATCTTGTACAAATGTGATATTTTGTATTACACCATAGTATTTATACAGGGTATAAATACACAATCACTATTTAAAAGTACGAAAAGTTAAAGTCAACATTTTCACCTAACTAACATAGTTGAAAATGAACTAGAAGGCTAACTAGAAAGTAAACTAAGTTTGGAGTAACTGAGTTTGAGTAACCAAGTTGGAGAAACCAAAATAGGGTTAGGAACTAAGAAGGAAGGAGGGCCATTTAGTAAATTTAGTATGCTTACATGTTTTGTAAGTAGCATGGTTTTGTTTGTGGGATGTGTTGGCATATATTTTATGGTATGTTATGGCATAATGAGTGACAAGGCTTGATGACTCATTGCGTGTGATGATGAAATTGGTGACTTGGTTGGATGAATTAAGGAAGAGTTAATAGAGCTAGGTGACTCACATGGTGACTTGCCATTATGACTCACCCTTGTGATGATGAAGTTAGTTGATATTTGTGGCTTAATGTCCTAAATACCCTAAGCTTGGATGACTATAAATAGGAACCTCCCCATTCATTAAAACTCACCAATTCACTATGAAATCAAGAACAAAAGATTTTAATATAACCAAAAGAGAGTTATATTGAGAGAAAAAAGGATAGAAGCTTGAATGATCAAAGTTATAGAGCTTGCACTTTAAGAGGTAAAGAAATCATGTTATATATTTTTAATTTATCTTCATGTGTTCTTGAGTAGGATTCATGAAATGATGCATGTTTAGGTTTATGATTATGTATTATAGTGTTAGCGAGTCATATAACATGATAAACTAGCTAATTAATGCATAAGGTAGCAAGTTATAAGCAATCGAAGCATGCACTATGAAACCTAGTTTTTATTTGTTCTTGTGAGCAATGTGCAACCTAGTGTAATTGGAATTTGGTTGTCAAAACTAAAGTAAAGTTATAGAGTGGGAGGTTACAAATGCGTTGAAAAAAAAACTAAAAAATACCTAGTAAATTGTTCAGAATGTGTATTTTAAGCAAGGAGGGTCGTGCAACTAAAATTTGTCGAAACAGATTTTGAGGTAAGGTTTGAGGGCTGCCGGGGCGGCGCTGTAGTGCCCAGTTAGAGCGCCGCAGTGATTGGCTAGGTGATTGGGCCAAATTTTGTCCAGTTTGGGTTTTGTCTGGGCTTGTTGGGAACTTATGGTTTTAGTTGTCGAGCATTGTAAAATCTAGCAAATTAAAGTTAGAAGTATAAATTAAGGCTAGTTATTCTAAACTAGAGTAAGGAGTCAGGATTATAACTAATATGAATGTTGATCTTATAACTTATGTAGGTCGAATGAAATGCGCAAAATTAGCGTAAATGATAAAAAGCAAAATAGGCAAGCTGTCTTACTTTTATACACTCCGTGCAACGATGTATTTTTAAACTGTTAAATTTCAATTGTTATATGAAGTTCATTGTTTTATGTGAAAGGTTTTAGTAAAAAGAATTATCTACCATTTGATTCGGCTTAACTCGATTATTTGAGTTATTCCAGTTGGAATATTTATATTGCGATATTGAATTATTATAATTCTTTATTTGAGATAGTTTATTGTGTCAAGACAAATTATTTCAGGGAGATATCTGTATGTTAGTAACTGAGTTGAAAAACCTTTGTGAATAAGGGGAATGTATGATATGTCGGCTAACCGCTTTCTATACTTTCTATACAAATGTGTCACGATAAGTGTTTAATTATCAAAAAATTGATACACACTGATGGAACATTTGTAGCAGTGATGATGTGATATGGACGAGATTTATTATTAGGTCCTGGTTTAATAGCCACTCAGTTTACTATTATGAACAATTGTTGATATCTTTCGTTGTTAAGCTTCTATTATTTGAATTAGAATATATATGAATTCTTTAGACTTGTTGAGCAAGTTTTAGCTCATTCTTGCAAACTATTCTTAATTTGTAGTTAAGGAAGATTTAGAGAAGAGTCTGACAGTAAAGGAAAGAAATGTAATTAGAATTAAGAAGCATGTAGTTATTTTCTTCTTTATTTATAATAAAATTTAAAGTTGTAAAGTTAGTGAATTATTTAACTGCGCTAGATAATAATATTGACAAATCTTTAAATTCGTTGGAGCATTATTGGCAATACATAGAAAGTTCTGTCGAGGAATGGGGCTATTTGATTGCGCACCATTTAACGAAAGGCCCCCTCATTCTTGGGAACGTTCTTGTTGTTAATACTATGAATCTCAGATACATAAATGTTGTTAATATTGCGAGTCTTGAATGGATAAATGATGAAGAATTTAAGGACAAGGATGTAATAGAATAAATCATAAGGTATATAATTTTGAGATGTAATGGAAAAATTGTAAAGTATACGATTCTGGAATAAAGATTACGGTGAAAAGTTTTGAATAAACGAGTTTTTATCAATTATATTGTTGGTAAATGTTGTGAAAGATGTTGGAAAGTAAGCACCAGATCCGTTGTTGAGAGGACACAGATTTGAGGGCTATATAACGATTCAAGGATCTACTTTAAAGATGTCCACATTATGGTATAACTAAGTGACTACAAGTTTAGACATTCTATAATGGGTTATTTAGTTCAAATAGAACAAGTATTGATGTTGCTACAGGTGTTGCTTTAATGGGAAAGAACTTTGATGGTGCATATGAGTTGTTGGAAACAATGGCAATTAATAACTATTAGTGGCCTTTTGCGAGGATGACACAACCAAAGGCCACATGAATAATTGAACTTGATGTAGTTAATGCATTGGCTGCACAGGTGGCGATGCTTACAAAGAAGATTGATGGCCTTAGAATTCAATCTATTCAAAATGTGTCTGTGATTTGTGAGTTATGTACTAGGAATCATCTGGGTGATCAATGTGGCATTAGTTCAGAATCAGTACAGTACGTTGGTAATTAAAATTGACAGCAAAATAACAATATCCCTAATCAATATCATCTTGGGTTAAGAAACCATCCAAATTTTTCATGGACTAATAATAATCAAGCCTAACATCCTGCTCCAAGACAAGCATACCCACTAGGATTTCAGAATTAACCTCCATCGCAATAAGAGAAGAAGTATAATTTGGAGAAACTTCTTACCAGATACATAACACAGAACGAGACAAGGATGAATAGCTAGGAAGTGTCAATTTGGAACCTTGAGAACCAAATGGGACAGCTGGCTAGTGCTATCAACAATCGTCCTCAAGGCACTTTACTAAGCGATATTGAGATCAATCCAAAGCGGGAAGGTAAAGAGCAGTGCAAGGCCGTTACACTTAGTAGTGGTAAGGAGTTACACGAGGCTAATGGAGGATCCCTAAAGAAGTCACAAATTGTTAATGGAGAAGACAACAAGAATAGGAATCAAGAAAAAAAGACGAAAAAAGATCCAGTTGTGAGCTCTAATGACAGTAAATAGATTCCTACTATGCCTTATGTGCCATTTTCGCATAGATTTCAGTAACAGAAGCTAGAAAAACAGTTCTTTAAGTTCTTAGAGGTATTTAAAAAGCTTTGAATCAACATCCCATTCGCTGCTAAATTGTAGCAGATGCTTAGTTACGTAAAGTTCATGAAGGATATTTTGTAAAAGAAAAAAAAATTAGGTGACTTTGAGACAATGGTTCTTACAGAAGAATGTAGTGTAATACTCTAAAAGAAGCTACCACCTAAACTTAAAGATCCGGGTATCTTTAATAATCCATGCACTATTGGTAGTCAATTTTTTAGTCAAGCTTTGTATCATCTAGGAACTAGTATCAATTTGATGCCGCTATCAATTTATCAGCAATTTGGTTTGAAGGAAACAAATCCCATGAATGTTACATTGCAATTGACAGATAGGTCACTCACTTATCCAAGATAAATAGTAGAGGATGTATTGGTAAAAAGGGATAAGTTCATCTTTCTAGTGGATTTTTTTGTTCTTGACTTTGAAGAAGATCATGAAATACTAATTATTCTAGGGCGGCCATTCTTAATAACGGGGAGGACTCTTATTGATGTACCAAAAGGTGAGCTAACTGTGCAAGTCCAAGATCAAGAGGTAACGTTTAATATTTCCAAGGCTATGAAATTCCTAAATGAAGTTGAAGAATGTTATCCAGTTAATTTAGTCAAAGGTGCAATTAATGATGCATTCATGGGAAGTGGTATTTCTTATCTTCTTTAGACTTCCCTTGTTACTATTTCTGCTATAAATTATTTGGCTCCTCTCGAGTATGTTCAATTGTTGGATACTTCTCCACGATTTATCAAATTCAAGCAACAATTTGAACCTTTGGATTACTCAAGAAAGTCTAATGCTATTGCGAAATCATCATTGGAAGAATTGCCTTCATTGGAACTTAAGCCTCTGCCAAGTCATTTACTATTTGCGTATTTGGGTGATTCTTTTACTTTTCCTATAATTATTTTTGCATCACTTAACAAAGTACAAGAAAGTAAACTCTTGCGGGTTCTTAAAGAATATAAATCGGCCTAGGGATGGATTCTTGCTGATATTAAAGGGATTAGTCTGTCAATTTTCATGCACAATATTCTCCTTGAAGATGATGCCAAACCCACTATTGAGTAACAATGACGACTAAATCCTATTATAAATGGGGTGGTTAAGAAAGAGATCATCAAGTGGCTTGACGCAGGTATCATTTATCTGATTTCAGATAGTTCTTGGGTAAGCCCAATTCAGTGTGTTCCGAAGAAAGGGGGAATGACAGTAATTTCCAATGAGAATAACGATTTAATTCCAACAAGGATGGTAACTGGTTGGCGAGTATATATGGATTACCAAAAGCTTAATAAGGCAACTCGAAAGGACCATTTTCTACTACCATTCATTAACCAAATGTTTGATAGAATGGCTGGACATGAGTTTTATTGTCTCTTGGACGGGTATTCTAGTTATAATCAAATTGCGATAACACCCAAAGACCAAGAGAAAATAACTTTCACCTACCCATATAGAACTCTTACATTCAGAAGGATGTCTTTTGGACTATGTAATGCGCCTGTAACATTTCGAAGGTGTATGATGGCTATCTTCTCTGACATGGCCAAACAAAATCTCGAGGTATTTATGGATAACTTTTTTATATTTAGAGATAGTTTTGATTTGTACTTAGAGAACCTAATACTTGGGCTAAAAAGACGAGCAAAAATAAATCTGGTATTGAATTGGGAAAATGCCATTTTATGGTTTAAGAAGGTATTATATTGGGGCATAAGGTCTTTTCTAAAAGGACAGAGGTGGATAAAGTGAAGATCAAGACTACTAAAAATCTTCCACCACCATCATCTGTGAAATGAATTCAGTGCTTTCTTGGTCATGTAGGGTTTTATATGAGGTTCGTCAAGGATTTCTCGAAAATAACCAAGCTTCTTTGTAATCTTCTAGAGAAAGACGTGTCCTTTAAATTCGACAAGGCATGTCTTGAGGCTTTCAAGGTATTGAAAAAAATACTATTTGCTGCTCCAGTGCTAGTCGCTCCTAATTAGAGTCTGCCTTTCGAGTTAATGTGTGATGTTAGTGATTTTGCGATTGACACGGTCTTAGGCCAACGTAAAGAATTTTTTTTTCATGCAATATACTATGCTAGAAAAATATTTTCTAAGGCCCAGCTCAACTATACCACCACTGAGAAAGAGTTACTTGCAGTTGTTTATGCTTTTGATAAGTTTCGCTCGAATCTCATTGGTTTAGGTGATTGTGTTCTCAGATAATTCTACATTTAAATACTTGATCTCTAAGAAGGATGTCAAACCACGCTTGATTAGATGGACCTTTTTCTTCAAGAGTTTGATTTAGAGATTCTGGACCTGAAGGGGATAGAAAATCAAGTGGCAGGCCACCTATCCAGACTAAAAAATGATTAACAGAAAAAGGGAGATGATACAGTGATCAATGAATCTTTCTCTGATGAGCAATTATTTTTTATCAAAAAGGAAGCACTATGGTACGCAGATTATGTTAATCATATAGTGAATAATGTGCCTCCCCTTAACTTGAGCAATCAACAAAGGAAGAAACTTTTAAATGATGTGAAGTATATTACATATGGGACGAGCCCTTCTTATTTAAACATTGTACAAATCAGATTTTGAGAAAGTGTGTGCCCCAGGAAGAAATTAAAAATATACTTCATCATTGTCATTCTTCTGATTATGGAGGACACTTCGGGGGAGAGAGAACAGTAGCTAAAGTTATTCAATTAGGTTTTTATTGGCCAGCTCTCTTTAAGGGCACTAATTTCTTCGTGTTAAGGTGTGATAGATGCCATAGAGTTGGCAATATTTCCAAACGACACAAGATGCCCCTCAAAAATATTTTGGAGGTTGAGATTTTTTATGTTTGGGGCATAGACTTCATGGGCCCGTTCTCGTTATCCTACAATGATACCTATATACTAGTCGCAGTTGACTATGTCTCAAAGTCGGTTGAAGCAACTGCATTGCCCATAAATGAGTCTAAGGTGGTGTTAAATTTTCTCCGGAAGAACATCTTCATAAGGCTTGGTACACTGTGAGCGATCATTAACAATGAAGGTGCATATTTTTGTAATAAACACTTTGCAACCCTTCTCGCTAAATATGGAGTCACCCATAAGATCTTCAAAGCTTACAACCCACAAATTAATGGCTAAACTGAGATTTCAAATAAAGAAGTGAAAAGGATATTGGAGAAAATTATGAACCCTAGGAGAAAAGATTAGTCGAAAAAGCTAGATTATGCTTTATGGGCATATCGGACTACATACAACACACCAATCGGGATGTCATCATATCGACTAGTATACGAAAAAACTTGTCATCTTCTGGTTGAATTAGAGAATAATGCATACTGGGCTATCCAAAAGCAGAACTTTGACATGCATGCAGCTGGTGAAAAACGTCTCTTGCTGCTAAATGAGATGGATGAGTTCCATCTCCAAGCATACGAGAATGCCAAATTATATAAGGAGAAGGCCAAGAGGTGGCATGATAAGATGATCACTGAGCGAAAATTTGAGCCAGGGTACTCCTATGCAATTCCCGGTTAAAACTTTTTATGGGAAAACTCAAGTCTAGGTGGTCGGGACCTTTTATCATGACAAAAATATTCCCACATGGAGTTGTCGAAGTTGAAGAAGCCAACTCGAAAAGAACATTAAAGTGAACAGACAATGACTTAAGCATTATTGGGGAGGTGAAATTGATCACCAAAAGACCTTAATCAATCTTGTCCACCAGGAATGAAAATGGAAGAAGTTAGGTTGAAGACTATAAAATAAGCGCTAAATTAGAGACATCCCAAGTTTAAAATTTTATTTTATTTGTTTTCATATTAGTTAATTTTAGTTTTTAGTGTTCAAATTATTTACTTCGTTAGTTTATTGTCTTCATTTAATAGAATCTTATTAACTTGCTTTAATTATGCTTTAGGTCATATAGCAAGCACCAAGTATTACTGAAAATGGAAACTGAACCAAGCCAAGCACACTGACAAAGTAGTGCCAAGGTGCAGGGATCAAGCTCCATAGTGCCAAATAAAGCTTCAGACTTAGATGAAATAACGCCGCAACACAAGAACAGAGCACCGCATCACTAGGATCAATCACACTCTTGGACATTTAAGCGTCGCAATACTGTAATTGGGTGCCGCAGTGCTATATGAAGATCGAGAAAAAAATAAAACACCAATAGATCGGGCAATTGGGGTCAAACTTTCCACTTCCTATTCTGATTTCAATTCAAATTTTGTCTCTTCCTAATACTCCAAATCCTACTCAATCACTACTTCACCCATTAATATAACTTCAATTTCACAGTAAATCGAATGGAATCACAGTAGCAAATCTATAACTGTTTGATTTCTTTTTACAAGTAAGCTATACATCTTTTAATATCCCAAATTGGAAAAGTTAATTTGGGAATTTCTGTAATGTCCTAGAATTTTTAAACATTATTATTAATTAAATATAGTATTTAATTTTTGATAAGTAGTTTTGTGTGATTATTTGATTATGCGATTAAGTGATTACGTGATTATTTTCTTGAGTGAATTAAAGGGAGTCACTAATGGTTTAATATCAAGAGAAGTGATAAAGTGTTTAATAATTAAATATTCAATTTTATTGAATATAGTAAGTGAATTAACTGTAATAAATTAATTAATATGAGTATTAATTAATGAAGACAAGGTGAAATATTAATAATAATATTTAATAGTCTAATTAGTAATTAATTACTAATTAACTAGCCCATTTAATTAATTAGCTAAGCCCAATCATTTATTGGATCATAGACTTAGTAATTAATAGTGTGACAAATTAATGAGACAACATGGGACATAATAAATATGTCAAATGATTAATTAAATGGACTTGGTATTTATTAGCCCAATCATTTAAATTGAGAGCCCAAAATGTATTTAATGAAGTCCAAATCATGAGCCCACTTTGGGATTTAATTGTGTAACATTAATTAACTAAGTGTAGCAAGTATGGGATAACATTTTTGGGACAAAATGCCCTCCATGTTGCCAGCACATGAGGAAAGAAGAGAGAAAGTGGATTTCAAACTTTAAATTAAATTAGTTAAGTTACTTGTATTGGTTAATGTATGGATATGACTTGATGGGTTAGCTATACTAACACAAGCCACCCTACATGTAAGAATAGCTAACCTAATTAATGATGAGCTAGTAGGAATAGATATATTTTCTATATCTATAGTTTTTGCAAGTATACTTGCTTTAGCTAAAAAGGTTAGTCATTTCCTTTCACCTCATTTGTTAAGCCTAGAGAGAAAAAACACTTTGAGAGCTAAAGAGGGAGAGGATTTCAGTGGTGCTTAAGGGAGAAGAGAAGGAGTTCAAGCGGTTTATGTCATCTTCATTTATTTCTTACTTTGGAAAAAGAAGGAAGATAGCCTCTAGATAAAGGTAATCTTCAAAACCCTAGCTTGTGTGTTATATGTGATTTCATGGTAGAAATATCATTTTTGAACTCTTGATGGCTAGATATATGCTAGACATGTGTAGGTAGGCTTTCATATGGTTAGATCAAGTATTTGCATGCATCTATGACAAAAAGTTTAACCAAAGTCTCAAAAACAATTTTTACTAACAAGCAAAATTTGAATGTTTGATTATAGAGTTACATTTTGAAACCCACAAACCATTTATGTGATTTTCCTTCTTGTAATGCTAGATGTATAAGTTATAAACCAAACCCCTTTGGAATCACCAAAAAATGTGTTAAAATGAGCAAGTTATGTATGTTTGACCAAACACACCTCACTGTCCAAGATCTTGTATGAACAGTCTACTTTTAGCTAAATTTCCAAAACCAAATCTTATCCAAAAATGGTGTTTGAGCCTATAAAATTGTAGTTCGGGAAGTCATGATTCCATCGATACCTAGTAGAGCTCCATCGGAGTTATAGATCTCAAGTTATTAAGATTTTTTCCTAAGACCCAAAAACTGGGCAAAATCTTGAAAATGGCAAAAGCTACTACCAGTTTTTTTTTTTTTTTTTCTGTGAACCGGTCAAAACATTTCAGTGACCAGTTCACCAAAATTACGACTGATTTTGGCGACGTTTCCTTGACGAAAATTTCTTAGTTTTGCGTGTACTATTTTATAAAATTGTGTTCGTATTTTTAGCATGTCATTTAGTAATTTTCATAATTAAAATGTGATTAAACCTTACTAACTAAAGGAAAAATGATAAATTAATATTTTTAATTTCTAAAAAATCATAAAACTGCTAATTACTTATTATTTAAGTAATATTAAATAATAAGTAAGATTAATTAAGAAATTTATTATTTTTAATGGTATTTAAGGTGTAAAGAGTACACTAAATTAACTATTAATTAGTTAATAATTATATAAAATTACTAATAAATTATTATTAAAAATTAAATATATGATTTAAGTATTTAATAATAATGTAAAAAAGATAAAGTAAATAAATAAATTATTTATTATTTAATTGAGAATTAAATAGTAAATAAAGATAAGTAATTAACTAATTATTATTTAATTATTATTAAATAATAATTAAAGAGACATAAAATTTATAAATTGATTACTTATTGTTTAAATAACAAATAAAGATAATTAAATAATTAATTATTATTTAATTAACATTAAATAATAATTAAAGGAGGATTAAATTAAAGGATTAATTATTTGTTATTTAATTAAGTTTAAATAATAAGTAATGATAATTGATTAATTAATTATTATTTAATTAACATTAAATAATAATTAAATGAGGATTAAATTAATAAATTAGTTATTTATTATTTAATTAAGATTAAATAATAGATAAGGATAATTAATTGATTTATTATTATTTAATTGATGTTAAATAATAATTAAAGAAGATTAAAATAAGTAAGTTGATTATTTATCAATTAATTGAGAATTAATGATAAATAAGAAGGATTATCGGTACATGAATAATTAATTATTGTGCAATGATAATTAAGGAGGGTTATCAATTATTATAATAATAATAATAATAAATGAAGTACCAAAACAATTATAATAAATTGTTAAACGATTATACGAAGGATGTTCGAAATTTATATTGCTTAGAGAAAGGTAATATTTGTCAATTAAGTAATTACTTGGAATCAAGTAAGCTGTTGGGTATAGTCAAACAAGGAATTGTACTATGTGATAATTCTAGGTAATTAGATTATAATAAACTTAATTGTTTAAATAAGCAATTATGTGCCATACTAATCAATAAGCCAATGTATCAATGTTAGGTCTTTTGAAAGAGAATTTATTACACAAGATAACAATAATTCGACTATCAGACAAGTTTCCTAACCTTACTCAAGTTTATTTTGAGCAAGTATCTTAAATTGAAATTGTTTCATTGTGCAATTTATTGTTAAACCTAGAATTGTTCTATTGTTCAAGCTGGATTAATTATTGATAATTATTCCATATCATATGAATTGTTGTTATTCGCATATGTGCATTTGAAAGTCATGTTCTTAATAAGAACTGTTTAAAGGAATAGGTTTATGTCAATTGTTCGGCTAGACATTAAATTGAAATTGAAAGAGTCGTCTATGCCATTTGTTCGGCTAGACATTTACATGTGAAATTGTACGAGCTATCTAAACCATAGTGGTACGGATTCTAAGACTGAGCAAAACAACCCAAATTTGGGAGAAATAACCTAAGTATCAAATACACGATACAAACAGAACTAAATGTTATGCATACACATAGGGTAGACGAGGTTGATCCCCTCAAGTATCGTTCAAAGAATATAACCTAAGGGGATAAGTCAAGTGACTGATTCCTCAGAGCAGAAGTTCATGGTCTATTTGACCTCTCGGTATTTAAATAATCAAACTGCCATTTGTTGTTCAAGTTTTGATTATATTATTGATGCATTATTTTAGAATCCTTTGAATCATTCAATTCTTATTCTATCATGAAATATTTTATACACTGTTCATTAAAACTTGCTGAGCAAGCTAGTTGCTCATCCTTGCTATGTCATGATACTTATTGCAGCAAAACCTGAGAGCTCCAAGGGAGATAAAGGTATGGGAAAGTTGAAATCTTAAATGCATTTGAAATGTTAATTGCCTAAGTTAGATTTATTTTGTAAACTATTATGATGTAACATGAACCCTATCACATTTGATTTGACTCGTGATGTATTTTTGTTAAGGTGTCAAATCTTGGGACTAGTAGTAATCCTTTTGTATAAATAACATATGTTTATTTTATTCTGCATTAGTATATTATGTTGTTTGGAGGTGAATGATTGTATGATGACGTGAGTACCAAGTTTGAGGTACTAGTATCTGAATTTGGGGGTGTCATAATTTCATGTCATAAAAGATATAAATTTTGTTGGTGAATGTTATATAAGTGTTGAGCTTTGTGGGGGCTATGTGTGTGTAATGTTGACGGATTCCTATCTTGGGATTCTTATCTGAATTGTTTCGGTGACATTTGTTAGTATTGAGTAATATATTTATTGTTGCCGTGGGATTAATTAGTGGATTTGGATTAGAGTTTGTCTTAGTGAGTTAAATTTAAGGGAATTTGGTATTTGAGGTTGTTGGGTCTTCAATTTGGGCTTATTTGCTATATTGATTGTTTGTGCTAATCTTTATTTTGGAGTTGAGGGTTATTATCATTGGCATTGTTAGTAAACTTGTATTTGTGGGAACTCTTAATTCTATGAAGTTTGTTTTGTCAGTGGGAATTGGTAGTTGTAATCATGTCATCTAAAAGACATCACAGAGAGAGTTCTAGATCCTCCAAAGTCTTTAATAAAAAGAGGTTTTTTAGTGAAAAGGCTTCGAAGGGGTACCATAAGGTTCTAGATGGTAAAATATTAGTTCCTGAAAGAGGTTATAGGCCTTATGCTACTCAAGATGGACAAATAGCAGTTATGATAGGCCAGCGAAATTGGTTTGAATTCACCAAACAGTTACAGCCCGCGATAATATTTGTTGTAAAGTAGTTTTCTGCGAATGCCAAAGAAACGGAGAATTATGTGGTTCAAGTAAGGGGAAAAGTAGTTCCTTATGATCGGAGTAGCATCAACGCCTACTACAACCTTCTGGATATTGAGGATAATGACTACACCGAGTATGCTCTCGAGGAGCTTGACTTGTATAAGGTAATTAGGAAATTGTGTAGGCCTAGCGCGAATTCGAAGTTAAAAGACACTTATGAAGCGATCAGTTTTTCTCAAGCTGAGTAAAGCCAATATGGGAAAGCCTGGTACAACTTTATCTGTGCAAAATTGATGCCGACTACCCATGTTAGTAGCATGATTAAGGATAATGTTGTGCTTCTGTATTCGATAGTCAAAGGTAAAAGTATAGATATTGGTTAAGTAATCCAAGATTCAATCATTCGAACCATCAAAGGCAACACATCTGGTGACTTGCCTCACCTATCCTTGATATGTGGACTATGTAAGAGGGTTACTTCATGTGGAGTGACAAAGATATCCTTTAGCCATCCAAGGTGTTGATTGATCATGCTACCATTAGCCGCTATCAAGTTTGGGAAGGTAACGATTCACATCTTAGGGGTATCGATTTCTTAATTGCCTCTAGTTCTCAAGTTGTTGAGGGACTATCGGAGCCTCCATAATAAACTTCTACTTCTCTGCATTCAAGGTCTCTAGTTGATGAGGTTCATGGCCTACGTGAGGAATCATGACGCCAAAATCAATGAATTAATCACATGGCACAACGACTAGATTCATTCATGGCATACTCCACTGACTTCAACACTGTTCTAACCCAGATGTTCACGAATTGTGGCTTCAATTTCAGGCCCAACCCTGTGCAATTCCCCAATCCTCCTATGTTCCCTACATACTCTCCAGACTTAGCAAACGAGGAGGATGATTGCGATGATTGTTATACTATCAGGGAAGTCCTCTACTTTTAATGCTTTTATTTCATATATTGGGGACAATGTCTGCTTTTAGTTTAGGGGTGTTCATTATTTTTTTTTGTTTTGTCTTGCTAATATTGTGTTTTATGTCATTTGTTATGCCTTTAGGTATTATAATATGCATTTAGTTATATTATGTCTTTATTTAGTATTACTTGGGCAATGAAATAATTTGAATAATACTTTGGCTAATGATAAAAATTGATTAATTATTTAATAACTCTTGGGAAATGGATATATATCTTTTATGAAGCATTTGATTACATGAGTTTATCTGAGTTTTAATTATTTTGAAACATTTTGATTAAATATCTAACTATATTAATAAGATCTAGCAAAGGAATCTAGAATCTAGGGATTGAGATTCATAAATCCTAAATGCCATAGATCTATCCAAAATAACATCACCTAGCCCATAAACACAAAAATCTAATTATAAATCATATAATACGTAAAATGATTTAATAGAAAAGTTAGGAGTAATTTTTATTCGTAAAAAATTCTCTCAAACAACTTATAACCCAACTAGAATTCAAACACAACTAGTAATAAACTAAAATACTTAGAGAGTCTCAAAATAAAGAAACAAACATTAAATAATTAAGCCTAAACATAAATAATGCACATAAGAAAAAGGAAGGCAAAAAAAAAGGAAAATAGACATTGAGATTGAAATAACTTCAAATTTTATAGCTCTTTTTTCCCTCTTAAAGCATTCAAATAGATCCTTAGATATACATTGAATAATTTTTGTAAGAAAAACTAGTAGATTTAAGGTTTTATAATTATTCTAGGAAGTTTTCCTCTTTATTTTTGGGGGTTTCTCTCTATTTTTTCCTTTCTCTTTTTTCTCTCTCTCCCAAATGCTGCAAAATGGCCCTTAAAACCCCAAATTGGGTTGGCGCTAACATGGCACCAAGGTGCCATCATGTTGGCGCCCTTGTGGGGTCCACTTACTCCTCTTTTGATCTGAAAAGACTATAGCTTTCAAACTGGGAAGAATTAAAAAAACGTGTCACCCTAATCCAGAAAGCTCTTTTCGAGACTTTATGTTAGTGCACTTGAGTTGAATGAATTTGATTTAATGATGATAAAAGCCATGATAACAAACATTAATGTATATTTGTAATGAACAAATAATTTTGTACAACCCTTATGAATGAGAACATGTTGTAAATATATTGTAAAAGGACTTAGGGATCAAAATGTTGGTTTGCATTATAAGGCATACATTCAATCTAATTATATAACGCAATGAAAACATGCAATAAAACGATTTTAAAATTTTTTACAAACCAAAACCAGAATATTTCTTATGCGACACTAATTAATTGAGAAAGGATAAAAGTGTTATACCTTTGTAGATTCAATTATTTAACAGGTACGAGTTCACCTCCAAATCCTTCACGTTCCTCTTCAATTTCACCGATTAGAATTTTTAGATCAACGTTAGCTGCCCAAGTGTGTAGCCTTTAAATGTGATCCACCAAAAGTAATATGGACAGAAGAAGTAATTTCGATTCAACGAGATCTTGAATGGCTAATCCTAATTCTCTTTCTCTCTCTCTCTAACTCTTAAATGTAGAGACTTATGAAGTATTCTCGCAATACATGTAAAAGTGTGAATAACCCCAATCCATAATAAGACTCTTCTTATTTATAGATTTGTTCAACCCTCCTAAACTCTTTATGAGTAGGGTTATAATTTAACTTCTAATCTAATTAGGAACTAAATTAATTTAATATTATAATTACAATTCCTAAACCATTGAGGAATTTAATTATTTATAATGAGAATACTTCTTATTAATAATAATAATAATCCTCTTATTAATATATAATTATTATTTTCAAAATACATAATTATAAATATTAAGCTATTTAATTTATTTTATCACCATAATACAAATTAAACAAACTTCATTTATTATTACTACCATTATACCATTACTTATAAAATAAATATTTCTCTTTTGTGGTGTGACCCTTTAGGTTCAATATTAAACCGGTTGTAGAATAAATAAATTAGAATAATTATAATATTATTTATAATAATAAATTAAACTTCTTTAATTTATTTATAAATAAATACTTATTTATTCTACAATAAAGGTAAAACTTTTAGCAGCTCGTGACTTTTTGGATAATATGAATATCAACATTTGATCACAAAGAACCTGTTCTGCGAATAGTTACCATACAATTCCATCATTCTATCACACAATGTCCAAATCAAATTTAAGATATGGAATTACTATCAAGTCTTATTTAATTTGATCATATGCATTTCGATTTTAAAATGCAAAACTCTAAATAATGCAAATTAAAAATTCCTTTCTAATTTTATTTTGCCTTGGCCAAGGACTACTGAGTTGCCATTATTGAATCGCATAGGACATTATCTTCCCTTACTAGAAGTGATAGATCATTTGTTGATCATTCACTTATCTCTATGCATCACTTATTATACCCGAACATATCATTTGTTATACCCAAATGGTCTTAAGGAATATGACAAATTATAACTCATCATACACAAGATACTATGATGATCTTAAGTCCAAAGATCACTTGTACTACCATCACATTAGGAACTTCTATTGACAGACAAGTAAAACTCCATTAGGTGTTCTTTAAGTGAGTCACGTTCAGTGAACTTATTATCTAATAAGCACCTACATACTTGCTTTAGTGTCTCCGCACAAATAATTTATCAGATCAATCATCCTCTTTATAAGAGCAAACATAGAATGTACTAATTTATCCGGATTCATTAATCCCTGTTTTAGTGATCCCACGATTAGGAACATTTTAGTTTTGAGCTATCAAGAATTTAGATCGCATTAGCATAATTAACATTATGATTTTAAAAGCATTGTTCCAAAACTATGAGTTTATCAATTTAATTAATTCAACCAATCAATCATGAATAATAAAATATCTTTAAATAAATAATTCTTTTATTAATAAACGAATAAGATTACAAAGTATATGCTTATCACATCAACATGTGATTGGCTTGAGGGCATACTACTTTCAATCTCCCACTTGCACTAAAGCCAATCACCTTGGTATCTAATATCTATCTTCTCTAAGTGACGATTGAACTGCTGCTGCGATAATGCTTAAGTAAATAGATCTGTAATATTATTCTAAGAGTCCACTCATTCCACGGTGACGCCTCCTCTTTCAATGATTTCACAAATCAAATGAAACCGCTGCAATGCATGCTTGAATTTCAGATGAAACATAGGTTCCTTAGCAAATGAAACTTCTTTAATGCTAAGAACGATTCCAAGTTTTGTAATGAACTTGTTTATCCAAACAATCTCATTTGCAGCTTCACTTATAGCTATATACTATACATTTGTCACTAAATCAACAATTCTTTACTGTTTGAAATTTTTTCAACTCACTACACCACCAGTATAATGCCCTAACAGTAGTATATCAACAACGCTCTCACTAACCTTTTGTACACACTTGGTTCATCCTTATTTTTGATTAAATCAAAACTCTTTTAATTGTCTCATTAAAATGGATGTTCTATATTTGAGAAGTTTGCTTCAATCCATAAATAGATCGTTGTAGCTAACATACTTAATTTACTCCATCTTTGGAGATAAATTCCTCTGGCTGTATCACATATACATCTTTTATTTAGGAAAGATGACTCCACATCCATTTGCTAAATCTCGTATAGTAAGTTGCATCTATAAGCAAAATTCGAATGAACTTAAGTATTTATACTAGTGAAAAGTTTTATTATACTCAACTCGTTAACCTTGTTTGATTTTTTTTTTGTCCCTAGTCAGGTCTTATAGGTCTCCCCACCTTGCCATCTGTTTTAGTTTTTCTAAAAGATCCATTTACAACCTCTAGGCACAATGCCTTCTGATATGGAAACCCAAGTCCACACTTGGTTCTTATTCATGGAGTCTGTGATAACCCCAAATCCGGGTTCCATAACCTCGGGTTTGGTTCTCACTGTACAATACTTAATAACAATTAAATATATAATTTGTATTTAAACTTCGCGCAATAATACAAAAGGTTCCTTATAAAAATGTTACACTTCCCAAAGTCGATTAACCTTAACATAAACATTACATATCTTAAGGGAATACAAAAGATTTACAAAAGAAGGTACATATAAGTAATTAATCTAGCATGCATCTAGCTAATCTAAGCTTTGGCTTTTCCCTTGCCTTTGTCTTGTTTAGAACATTCTGGCTTAGCTGAAATATGTCATGATATAGCAAGAATGAACAACAAAATGGCTCAGCAAGTTGAAGAATAAATAGCATAAGATATATCATGATGAAAGGAAAATTAACATCGGGGTTTTCAACAATAGATAACAATCTTGAAAGAAATCAAGAATCAATTTTTCAATATAAGAATGGATTGACTCTTTACTATTGAGTGATTTTTAAGGACCATGAACTACTACTAAGGTAGAACAAACATATAAATCTGACACCTCAAAAAATGTGATACGCGAGGGAATTAGCCTATTGTACCCTATGTATATGCATAACATTCAGATATCTTGCATAAATTCGGTTTCCCGACAGATAAAAATCTCCCTTATTTAGGATTGTTCATTCTTAGTCTTACTATAAGAATTCGCACCAACCGATGGTTTGGATAAGCTTTTAAAATATTCAATGTGATGAATTTAACATGCATCGTCTAGTTGAAATAATTAGCTTAGACATTCTTAAACAATTCTTGAATTAATAAACTATAACACTTGCAAATGCACTATGTGCGAATACAATGACAATAATGATGTTGAATAATTTTAAAGAATTAAACCACTTAAAGCTCTGACAAGTAAATACAAGTGTAGGGACTTGCTCAACAATAATTGAATTGCTCAATATAAAATTTGAGTAAGGATAAAGAAAACTTGCAATAATAAATATAAGTTAGTGTTAAGGAAACTTGCAACAATAAATACAAGTTAGGGTTAAGGAAACTTGCAATAATAAATACAAGTTAGGGATAAGGAAACTTGCCTCGTGTGTAGACTACTGCTAATCAATTCAATTTAATTCTCTCTGAATAGACCTAACAATTAATCAGTTTGATCTTAAATTAGTATCATATATACATTCATATGATAACTTTTATAACTCTTACATCTCTAACACTTAACTACGTAATTACAATAATGAGGAGTATATTAATACTTAGAAAATATTATCACTTGATAATATTTCAATCACATAAAATCTATATTTATTCTTTAATATAGTTCAAACTCTTATCTAATATCATTAAAAAGTTAATAATATTTTATTAGACTTATAATATTATTAACCCTTTAATAATATTTAACCTTATAATATTATTAATCATCTAATAATATTTTATTAATCTTCTAATATTATTAATTATTTAATAATATTTTATTAATCTTATAATATTATTAATCATTTAATAATATTTTATTACCTTATTAATATTATTAATCATTTAATAATATTTTATTCATCATCTAATATTATTAATCATTTAATAATATTTTATTCATTATCTAATATTATTAATCATTTAATAATATTTTATTTATTATCTAATATTATTAATTATTTAATAATATTTTATTCATTATCTAATATTATTAATTATTTAATAATATTTTATTTATTATCTAATATTATTAATCATTTAATAATATTTTATTCACTTTATAATATTATTAATCCTTTAATAATATTTTATACATTTTATAATATTTTATTAATTTATTTATATTATTAATTTTTTAATAATATTTATTCTCTTTTACGTATTAAGTTAACTTTCATAATGTTTAAATTACTTTTATTGGATCCAAATATAATAAAATAATTTACAAAATATTTTTCATTTTCTAACTCGACCCGACCCGACCCGGAATTAATTTTTCAAACTGTCTGGTTCACTGCTGCGGCAGTGAGGACCATTGTCGCGGCGGTGACTTGCAGAAAGTTTCACCGTTGCGGCGGTGGGATTTACCGCTGCGGCGGTGGCTTAATTTTTTAATCACAGGGTGTTTCACAGCTACGGCAGTGGAACCTCCCGCTGCGGCAATAATTGTGTTTTTTCAAAACTTTAATTTTTTAACTTTGATTTCTTTGGTTCAAACTTGCATAAAATAAAATCTACATGTCCAAAATATACCAAATCAATTTTATTATCTTTCTAACTTGTTGTTTTTAAATATTTCATGATTCGATCTCGTTTTCGAAAGTGTTTTTCACATAATATTCGAGATCGATCACTCTAGGGTTTTAAAACGACATAGTTTACAGTAAAAGCCATAACTTGCTCATTTTTCCATATTTTCGAAAGCTTCAAGTTGGGTTATCTTTTTAACTCATATATATAACTTTCTAGTAATAGAAATATATTTTTCAACTTATACATTTCAAACTACAACATTAACTAGCACATGGTTAACTAGGATTTTACCGGTAAAGTTCAATATAGACATTTCTTTCATTTTTATGCATACCACACATACCAAAATATGATTTAAACATATCAGACCATAAGTCTATCTATATAACATAGTTTAAGACTTCTAGACCATCAAAATAACTTTAGATCGGTTAAAAATATATTTTAACCGTTCAAAACACATATAGACTATAAAAACGAATTTAGAAAGGTTTAGAGCACTTTTTAACCTTAAAGATTTGTGTGATCTTCTTCTTCTCCTTCCAAAGTATGTTGTGAAGCTTTGTGACATTCACCAAGCTCATTCTCTAGCTATTTTCTTCAACTCATAAGTGTATACTCTATATTTCTCTCAAGAAGCTATCCTTTTTTCTCTCTAGAATTGCTTAGAAATGACCAACCAATATAACTAAAGTGTAGAGCACTAAATTTATAGGACTTTGCTAATCCATCATCAACTCTCCTAATCCACTAGTGTTGGTGAATTAGTAGCTAATTTGGATTACTATTTACTTGAATGACTAGTTGATAAACAAGTGGAATGACTAGGGTTGTTGGCCAACTATGGAAATGATTGTAATTTAAGCAACATGAAGCAACACAAGCCACCTTTGTGGCCCCCACTATACCGGGCCAAAATGGACTTTTCTTGGCCATTTTTTCTTTAATTTTTATTGATTAATTATACATACATACATATATATATATATATATACACACTTATATATAAATTGTTTGACTAATTTTTGACTTCCTATTGAGCTCCATATTGGACTTAGGAATAAAATATATTGGGTTCATCCATTTAATTGGGTTGGACTTAATTTAATTATTACATTGGGCTAACATTAAATAACCTATGTTACATTTAATTAAATCAAGCATTGAGCTTGTTTAATTAATTACAGGGACTAAGGTTTAATTAATTACATGGACTACTAGGTTAATTAATTTGTCCTAGTTTAATACCTCATTTGGATTTAAAATATAATCCAATTAGACTTACTTTTATTAATTATAACACATTGTTTTATTGCTTTAAATAAATATACACATACACAAGTATATTTATTCAATTATCTAATGCACAATTAATTAGTACAAATTTTTTAATTCATTGCTAATTATTTAATAATTATATCTGCAATAACATATAGAAATCGTGGCCATTACATTCTCCCCCTTATAAGAATTTCGTCACCGGAATTACAATTTAAACTACTCAAAAAAATTCGGATAGTTAGTCCTCATCTTTTCTTCAAGCTTCCACGTAGCTTTCTCAGCGTTGTGGTTCCTCCAAAGGACTTTGATAGAATGTATAACCTTATTTCATAATTTTTGCTCTTTTCTATCTAATATCTGAATAGGAATATCTTCATATGATAAGTCTTTCTCAACTTGTATTGCCTCATAGGATATGACGTGCTTGTAAACAGGCTTGTATGGTTGCAACACTGACACGTGAAACACATTATGAATATGCTCAAGTTCAGGAGGTAGAGCTACCTCGTACGCTACTTCACCTACTTTCTTTAGTATTTCGAACGGTCCTATGAACCTCGGACTTAGCTTTCCTTTCTTCCCAAATCGGATCTTCCCTTTCCAGGGAGATACCTTTATAAACACAATATTGCCTACTTCAAAATCTCGCTTATGTCGATGTAGATTTGCATATTTCTTCTGACGGCCTTGAGCTGCTACTAGTCCTGCTCTTATTACTCTGATAATTTCTACAGTCTGTTGAACCAATTCCAGCCCCAACAGTCGATGTTCTCCTACCTCATCCCAACATAGAGGCGTTCTACATTTTCTCCTATATAACGCTTCGTAAGACGGCATTCCTATGCTTGCATGATAAATGTTGTTATATGCAAACTCAACTAATGGTAGATGATTTTCCCAACTGCCCTTAAAGTCCATCACATGGCTCTGAGCATGTCTTCCACTGTCTGAATTGTTCTCTTGCTTTGCCCATCAATCTGTGGATGATAAGTTGTACTCATTCTTAACTGTGTCCCCATTCTTTCCTGAAGACTCCTTCAAAACTTTGACGTGAAGCGCAGATCTCTGTCTGACACAATTGATACCGGCACTCCATGTCTCGAAACTATCTTGTTGATGTACAGTTTAGCCAACTGATCCAAACTGAACTTAATCTTGATCGACAAAAAGTGCGCTAACTTTGTTAGTCGATCCACAATCACCCATATAACGTCATATCCCTTATGTGTTATTGGAAGTCCTACCACAAAATCTATCATGATATGCTCCCATTTCCACTCAGGAATCTTTAACGGCTGTAGTAATCCACTCGATCTCTGATGTTCTGCCTTTACCCTCTGACAAGTTAAGCATCGGCTGACACATTCTGCAACCTCCCTTTTCATATTTGACCACAAAAAATGCTGACATAGATCTTGATACATCTTCATACTCCCCGAATGTATCGAGTATCTCGTATTGTGAGCCTCTTACAAAATCTCCTCTCGTAATTCAGGCACTAACGGTACCCAAACACGATTTCCAAACCTTAACAATCTTTTTCTATCCACTTTGAATTTGACCTCTTCCCCGTCGGTCACCTTCTTCCTTATTCTGTCACATTCTTCATCTTTATCTTGAGCCTCTTTCACCTTATCTAACAAGGTTGGGTTTGTTTCCACTTCTACTGACTCCTTTGGATTTTTCACCTCCAACTCCATTCGAGCCATTTCTTTCACCAGTTTCTCCTGTTCAGTCAATACAAATAACTTCTCCCTGCTCTTTCTACTTAGAGCATCTGCTACTATATTGGCTTTGTCGGGATGGTAGAGAATTTCACAATCATAGTATTTGATCAACTCCAACCTTCTCCGCTGCCTCATATTCAACTCCTTCTGTGTGAAGATATACTTCAGACTTTTATGGCCTGTGAATGTCTCACATTTCTCTCCATATAAGTAGTGCATCCAAATCTTCAGGGCAAACACTACCGCTGCCAACTCCAAGTCGTGGGTAGGGTATCCCTTCTCATAATCCTTTAATTGTTTTGGTGTATACGCAATGACCTTGCCGTTTTGCATAAGTACATAGCCTAGTCCCTTGTGCGATGCATCACTATAGACAGTAAAACCTCTTATATCGTCTGGTAAAGTCAATACAGGTGCTTCACAAGTCTCTTCTTTAACTCCTGAAAACTCTCCTCGCACTTCTCCATCTATACATATTTCACTGTCTTCCTCATCAAATTGGTTAACGGCATTGCTATCTTCGAAAAGTCTTTGATGAATCTCCGATAATAACCCGCTAATCCTAAGAAACTTCTAACCTCCGTCGGTGTCCTTGGTTGTTCCCAATTCATCACCGTTTCCACCTTTGCTGGATCTACTGAAACTCCCTCCTTGTCAATAACATGACCTAAAAATTGAATTCTTTCCAACTAGAATTCACACTTCAAAAATTTCACATACAACTGCTCCTTCCGTAATATCTCCAACACCAATCTTAGATGTTCGGCATGCTCCTCCTCCGTTTTGGAATATAAAAAAATATCGTCAATGAACACAACTACAAATTTATCCAAGTACTACTTGAATATTTTGTTCATCATGTCCATAAATGCGGCTGGTGCATTCGTTAGTCCAAACGACATCACTAGAAACTCGTAATGGCCGTAACTATTTCTGAATGTCGTCTTGGGTACGTCCTCCTTCCTGACTTTTAATTGATGATAACGTGTCCTTAAGTCAATCTTTGAAAAGTACTTCGCCCCTTTTAATTGATCAAAAAGATCATCAATTCTTAGTAACGGGTAATTGTTCTTAATTATTACTTTGTTCAACTCCCTATAATCCATACAAAGTCTCATTGATCCATCCTTCTTCTTTACAAATAGCACAGGTGCTCCCCATGGAGAAACACTAGGCTGAATGTACTTCCTATCCAACAACTCCTGCAATTGAACCATCAACTCCCTCATTTCTACTAGAGCCATCCTATATGGTGCCTTCGATATTGGTGCTGTCCCTAGTACTAAATCGATCACAAATTCTGTCTCCCTATCTAACAAAAGACCTGACAGTTCATCTGGAAAAACATCCACAAACTCTTAACTACTGGTATTTGCTCCATATCGGGATTCACTATTTGTGTATCCACCACAGGAGCCAAATACCCTACATAACCTTTCTTCAACAACTTCTTGGCTTGCATCATCGTCAAACAAGAAGATTGTCTTGACGACTAGCTGCCATAAAATACGACCTTAGACTTGTTTGGTGTCTTAAGGTGTATACACTTCTTTTGACAATCAATTACCGCTCCTTGGTTAAACAACCAATCCATTCCAAATATCAGAATTAGATTCACTTTTAACTTCTGACTTTTGATTTCAGCACAATAATTTCTATGTATATACTCTACATGAATCACTTCTTTAATTGCAACCTCTATATTCATTGGGTTCTCTAGTTTTTCTCTAAGCAATTCTAAACGTCTAGTGAAATCATCAGACACAAATGAATAGTTAGCACCTGAATCAAACAATACATAAGCATTTATATCATTGATCGAAATATTACCTGACACCACATCTTTTGATTCCACAGCGTCTTGCACCATTATGTTAAAAGTCCGTACTGTTAGTTTATTTTGTTGCATCGAGCCTCCAATGGTGAGTTTGCTGTTGTTTCCTTTAAATCCAGTACTTCCTCAATTATTCTTTCTCTTCGGACAATCCTTGAACTGATGGTCCGCAGCTCCACATGAGAAATAACCTCCCCTCTTTGGTGTGGGACAATTAGGAGTGATATGCCCTTCTTTCCCGCAGTTGTAACAAACATTCCTCCCCTTCATACACTCCCCCGAGTGATTCTTCCTGCACGTACTACATTTATTTCCTTTCTTCGATTCACTTCCTTGGGGTGTCCCCGAACTGCTGTTGTTTTTGTTCCATTTGCGCTTATTCGGGTTACTGCCCCCGCTGCTGCCTTCTCTGTTTCCTCATTCAATTCTTTTCTTGTTTCGTTCTTGATTGTGCTTATTTAGGGCTTCATTTCCCCCTTTCTGCTATTACAACTTTCTCCAACAAAGTTGCAAAGTTGGTAATCTGAAGAACATCAACCCTACTGTAAACCCATGGCTTCAGTCCCTACTCAAACCTCCTTGTTCGTCTTGCTTCAGTGTCCACCTGATGTGGAGCGAATCTTTCCAATTCATTGAACTTGGCGATGTAATCAGAAACTGACATGTTCCCCTGCTTGAGTTCCAAAAATTTAACTTCCATCCTGGCTTGTGTGCTTTCCGAAAAGTAGTTATCCAAGAACACTTCCTTAAATCGCGCCCATGCGATAGTTCCCTCTCCTGCTCTACTCTTGTTCGCCTTCCACCAATAGTTCGTCTCCCCTTTCATCATAAAAGTAGCAAATGGGGTCATTTGCTCCTCTGCTACTCGGGCAACCTCGAAGACCTTTTCCATCTCCTCTATCCAGGTATGTGCTTCTATAGGATCCGTTGTTCCTCAAAATTCAGGTAGTCCTATTAATTTAAAATCTTTGAAGTTAGCTAGTGGAACGACAGGGTTTGGTGCTCCAACAGCATTTGCGTTGCATCCGTGGAATGCTTCTATTAGCGTTTCCAAAACTCTTGCACTGGGTTTGGCACTACCCCTCCTACATTAACTGACTCATCCGGTGGTGGTGGAAGTAGTGATTGACTTTTTCTATGTGGAGGCATTCTTTGTATAGAGAAAATTTAAATCGTTAAAGATTTTTCATCTTTTTACTTCCGTTTTGTAGCTTAAACAATTTAATACAATTAAGCATCTCGACACATATAAACATAAACAGATCTGCATTTATATTCATATGCTAAAACCATAGTGCATAGCACTTTTACATCATAAGCATACTACTATAAATGCTACTATCCCTGAAATACTACAAAAGACGGGATCTAACTATAATCATATCCCACAACTTCCTAGAGTTGGGATTTACATCATACTAACCCTTTGTCAAAACAAAAGTTGGGTTTCTACTGCATCTATATACCTATAACATAAATAAAAAATCTAATACAACTAACGGTGCATCCCTCAACGAACCGCATCATCGTACTCCTCATCCCCTATAACCATCACCACGCTCCTGCTGATAGTGTGCATGGACTGGCCTTCCTCAGCTGGGTAGTAGTACACCCTACTCTGCAATCTGCCAAAAGAAGAACAATAGACATAACTAAGTCTATCGATCCTCACCCTCTTCTCTCGAACCACATCTTCCAGCTCTAGCATCTGCCCATGAGCCGAATCTCGCTGGATCTCCATCTCGATCCTATCTTCTATAGCCTGCTACCAATGGCCTCTAATTTCCTCCTTCTCTGTCTGTACCTGTTGAACCTTCAGCTCAGCTGCTGCTAATCTAGCCTCCATCTCTGCCATCTTCTCCTTCAGTAATGTCTTCTCGCTAGAGAACTGATAAGCTACATCTCTAAACTAATTCTCCGTATGCTAGTGAGTCAGATTCTGCTTCTCCAAGTGTTGAACCCTCTCCTCCAGCTCATCATTCCTTGTGGTTAGCGCCTTGAAGATGTCACTGACAGTGGTGTCCATGCCATCAACGTACTCATTTGGCTTCTCGTCCTCCGACTCCTTAGACTTAGCCTCATCATCACTATATGGCCTCATCACTCCACCCCTGATAGGCTCATCATGATCTCCCTCCTCTGGATCAGACTCTGGATCCTCTATCGGTGCAGCCATCAGCGGTTGTGCAGTATCCATATGGATATCAGTATAAACCACATCCTCAACAGTATGACTCGACTGTCCTATCTCAAGCATCCTACAATCACACCAATAACACATGTTAGTACAGCAATAAAATATATTCATTGATGAAATGAAAAGATATTTTATCATGTACATCTCGGCTCGATAGATTTTCTCAATCCATCTCCAAAAATACACAACATGATGAATCTCCCCGATTTATCTCCTAACGCACTTGATATGAGTTTAGTACTAAGGTTATATCATAGGTTTCACAATTCTAACATTTCTAACCAACAGCTTTGATACCAACCTGTGACGACCCCAAATCCGGGTTCCATAACCTCTGGTTTGGTTCTCACTGTACAATACTTAATAACAATTAAATACATAATTTGCATTTAAACTTCGCGGAATAGTACAAAAGGTTCCTTATAAAAAGGGTACACTTTCCAAGGTCGATTAACCTTAACATAAACATTACATATTTTAAGGCACTACAAAAGATTTACAAAAGAAGGTACATATAAGTAATTAATCTAGCATGCATCCAGCTAATCTAAGCTTTGGCTTTTCCCTTGCCTTTGTCTTGTTTAGAACATTCTGGCTTAGTTGAAATATGTCATGATATAGCAAGAATGAGCAACTAAATGGCTCAGCAAGTTTAAGAATAAATAACATAAGATATATCATGATGAAAGGAAAATTAATATCGGGGTTTTCAACAATAGATAACAATCGTGAAAGAAATCAAGAATCAATTTTTCAATATAAGAATGGATTGACTCTTTACTATTGAGTGGTTTTTAAGGACCATGAACTACTACTAAGGTAGAACAAACATATAAATCTGACACCTCAAAAAACGTGATACGCGAGGGGATTAGCCTATTGTACCCTATGTATATGCATAACATTCGGATATCTTGCATAAATTCGGTTTCCCGACAGATAAAAATCTCTCTTATTTAGGATTGTTCATTCTTAGTCTTACTACAAGAATTCGCACCAACCGATGGTTTGGATAAGCTTTTAAAATATTCAATGTGATGAATTTAACATGCATCGTCTAGCTGAAATAATTAGTTTAGACATTCTTAAACAGTTCTTGAATTAATAAACTATAACACTTGCAAATGCACTATGTGCGAATACAATGACAATAATGATGTTGAATAATTTTAAAGAATTAAACCACTTAAAGCTCTGACAAGTAAATACAAGTGTAGGGACTTGCTCAACAATAATTGAATTGCTCAATATAAAATTTGAGTAAGGATAAAGAAAACTTGCAATAATAAATATAAGTTAGTGTTAAGGAAACTTGTAACAATAAATACAAGTTAGGGTTAAGGAAACTTGCAACAATAAATACAAGTTAGGGTTAAGGAAACTTGCCTCACGTGTAGACTACTGCTAATCAATTCAATTTAATTCTCTCTGAATAGACGTAACAATTAATCAGTTTGATCTTAAATTAGTATCATATACACATTCATATGATAACCTTTATAACTCTTACATCTCTAACACTTAACTACGTAATTACAATAATTAGGAGTATATAACTTAGAAAATATTATCACTTGATAATATTTCAATCACATAAAATCTATATTTATTTTTTAATATAGTTCAAACTCTTATCTAATATCATTAACAAGTTAATAATATTTTATTAGACTTATAATATTATTAATCCTTTAATAATATTTAACCTTCTAATATTATTAATCATCTAATAATATTTTATTAATCTTCTAATATTTTTAAATATTTAATAATATTTTATTAATCTTATAATATTATTAATCATTTAATAATATTTTATTACCTTATTAATATTATTAATTATCTAATAATATTTTATTTATTATCTAATATTATTAATCATTTAATAATATTTTATACATTATCTAATATTATTAATCATTTAATAATATTTTATTCATTTTATAAAATTTTATTAATTTATTTATATTATTAATTCTTTAATAATATTTATCCTTTTTTACTTATTAAGGTAACTTTCATAAAGTTTAAATTACTTTGATTGGATCCAAACATAATAAAATATTTTTTAAAATATTTTTCATTTTCTGACCCGAGCCGACCTGACCCTACTGGGCCAAAACCGACTTGACCGAGCCAAAACCGACCTGACCAGACCCGGTCCGAAATTAATTTTTCAAACTGTCTGGTTCACCGTTACGGCGGTGAGGACCACTGCTGCGGCAGTGACTTGCAGAAAGTTTTACCTCTACGGCGGTGAGATTTATCGCTGTGATGGTGGCTTAATTTTTTAATCACAGGGTGTTTCATCGTTGCGGCAGTGGAACCTACCGTTGCGATGGTAGCTGTGTTTTTTCAAAACTCTAATTCTCCAACTTTGATTTCTTTTGGTTCAAACTTGCATAAAATGAAATCTACATGTCCAAAATACACCAAATCAGTTTTATTATCTTTCTAACTTGTTGTTTTTCAACATTTCATGATTCAATCTTGTTTTCGAAAACGTTTTTGACATAATATTCGAGATCGTTCACTCTAGGGTTTTAAAATGTCATAGTTTGCAGTAAAAGCCATAACTTGCTCATTTTTTCATATTTTCGAAAGCTTTAAGTTGGGTTGTCTTGTTAACTCATAAATATAACTTTCTAGTCATAGAAATCCTTTTTCCAACTTGTACATTTCAAACAACAAAATTAATTAGCACATGGACAACTAGGGTTTTACAGGTAAAGTTTAATATAGTCATTTCTTTCATTTTTATGCATACCAAAACATGATTTATACATATCAAACCATGAATCTACCTATATAACACAGTTTAAGACTTCTAGACCATCAAAACAACTTTTTATTGGTTAAAAATATATTTTAACCGTTCCAAACATATATAGACTATAAAAACGAACTTAGAAAGGTTTATAGCACATTTTAACCTTAAGGATTTGTGTGTTCTTCTTCTTCTTCTCCTTCCAAAGTATGTTGTGAAGCATTGTGACATTCACCAAGCTCATTTTCTAGCTATTTTCTTTAACTCACAAGTGTATGCTCTATATTTTTCTCAAGAAGCTCTCCCTTTTTTCTCTCTAGTATTGCTTACAAATGACCAACCAACATAACTAAAGTGCAGAGCACTATATTTATTGGACTTTGCCAATCCATCATCAACTCTCCTAATCCACTAGTGTTGGTGAATTAGTAGCTAATTTGGATTACTATTTACTTGAATGACTAGTTGATAGACAAGTGGAATGACTAGGGTTGTTGGCCAATTATCAAAAGAAGTGTAATTTAAGCAACATGAAGCAACAAAAACCACCTTTGTGGCCCCCACAATACCCGGCCAAAATGGCATTTTCTTGGCCATTTTTCCTTTAATTTTTATTGATTAATTATACATATATATATATATATATATATATATATATATATATATATACACACACACATTTATATATATATATATTGTTTGACCAATTTTTGACGTCCTATTGGGCTCCATATTGGACTTAGGAATTAAATATATTGGGCTCATCCATTTAATTGAGCTGAGCTCAATTTAATTATTACATTGGGCTAACATTAAATAACCTATGTTACATTTAATTGAATCAAGCATTGGACTTGTTTAATTAATTACATGGACTAATGTTTAATTAATTACATGGACTACTAGGTTAATTAATTTGACCTAGTTTAATACCTCATTTGGATTTAAAATATAATTCAATTAGACTTACTTTAATTAATTATAACACATTTCTTTAAATAAATATACACATGCACAAGTATATTCATTCAATTATCTAATGCACAATTAATTAATACAAAAAATTTAATTCATTGCTAAGTATTTAATAATTATATCTATAATGACATAGAGAAATTGTGGTCATTACAGAGTCCATTTCAGATTTCATGGTCAACAACCATTTTTTTCGAGTCTCTGTTACTCATACCTCATCGTATATTACTAGATCATCATCTACTATGATGTTTACCTTATCGTCATCATCTATGATGAATTCATACCTTTTTAGGTATCTTTGATACTATTTTAGATTTACGACTCGGTTGTGGTACGATAGGTTTATCTACTTAAACAGATTCCTTCAATTGATATGTAGTATTTTGTGATTCTTGAACTCCTTTAAGATTTATCTTAATCCCACTAACCCCTTCAAGGATAAACTCATTTTTTCAAGAAGGCAGCGTATTTTTACAAATATCTTTTAATCAGCAGGAGTTTAGAAGTAATACCCTAAACTTTCTTTAGGATGTCCCACAAATTTGCACTTATGAGATCTTGCCCCAAGTTTATCCTTTTCAAACATTTCGCCATATGCTGGACAACCCTAAATCTTAACATGTTTAAGACTTGGTTTCCTCCCTGTCCATAACTCATATAAAGTCTTAAGGACGAAATTTGAAGGTACCTTGTTTAGTAGGCATGCTACCGTTTCTAGGGCATAACCCTAGAAGGATACTGGAAGATTTGTACAACTCATCATGGATTATCACTATGTCTATTGTGAGAGAATACCTTTTCTTTGAGATGATTTAGAAACTCACTATGTACTTAAGTATTCACTTCTCGATCTAATCAAATTTGTTTAATACTTTTGCCAGTTTGTTTCCCTTATTCACTTGTAAATTCTTTGAACCTTTTAAGCAATTTGGATTTGTATTTCATCAAATACGTATATTGAAATCTAGAATTATCTGTGAAAGTAATAAACGAATACTTTCATCTTGCACATGTTATCATAAGTCTCACACATGACTGTGTACCAGCTCTAACAACTCCGTAACTCTCTCTCCATGTCAACTAAATGGAGATTTAGTCATGTTAAACATGATACAACATTCACAAGTTATAATTGATTCATAATCAAAAGGCTCTAAAAGCTCATCTTTATACAATTTGTTTAGTCTTTTTTCATTAATATGACCGAGTATATAGTGCAATTTGAAGGTATGATTGACATCATCTCTTTTCTTTTAGTTTGTTCAATTTGAAAAATATTTTCATATAAGTCAAATATGCAAAGTCCATTAAGTAATCAACCATTTCTAAATTAAAGCATTATCATAAAAAATAGAACAACGATTGTTCTTTATTATAATGTCACAACCTTCCTTGTCAACACATCGAACAAACATAATGCTTCTTATAAGAACCAGAACATAGTAACAAGTTACTAACTTAATTGACTTGCATGTAAGAAATGCTAAACTGTAAGTTTCTATGACTAATGCAGCAACCTTTACTCTATTCCCTATGCACATGATTACTTATTCTTTGTTTAGCCTTCTACTTTTGCTTAGTCTATGCAACGACTTGCATATGTGAGACCACCCAAGTAGAACTTGACTTATAGAAAGTTCTATTCCATTATGAACAAATCTATATCTGTAGTAGAAGCTTCACCAAGCTTCCTCTACTTAACCACTGCAAGATACTCCTTGTAGTTCCTTTTTAAGTTTCCTGACTTATCGCAATGAAAGCAAACTCCTTTGCCATCGGGATAATTTTTATTTATTTCCTATGATTAGTGTCTTTCTTTTGCCTTCTACTTTTTCTGACTTTTCAGATATACCTTTGGTCTTCTTCCTCCAATTAGAAGATTCATCTACCAGTAATACTTGGTATTTCTTTGAAGGAAAGTGACTCTCAACAATCTTCAATATATTAAGCAAATATGATAAACTGACATCTAGCTTATTAATGTTGACGTTCACAACAAATTGTGAAAAAGGAGTTAGTGAGTGACTGCAAGATTAAATCTTGACTCAACTTTTCATCCATGAGAAAACCCAATTGTCCCAATTGATCAATCCAATTGATCATTTTCAGAACATATGTCTGTATTGTAGTGTCATTGGTCATTTTAGATCGGAAGATCTCCATAGATATCTTATATCTAGCTAATCTACTTTGCTTACCATACAACTCATGAAGGTGTAGCAATATAGTAGGCACATCCATTTTCTCGTGTTGACGTTGTAACTTGGTACTCATGGATGCGAGCATGATGTAATGAGCCACCTGTGCATCATCTTGCCACTTTTGAAAGTAACAATCTCTTCCTCAAATGTATTGTATGCAACCATTGCAAGGACAGATAAATTAAGGACATTTGTTAGCTTTTCAGCATTAAGGACTATTCTCAAATTTCTTTAACCAATCTGAACAATTCGGTTCGATTAATTTGTTAGCATCCAATATGCTATGCAGTGTTAGTGAATTAGACATAGCAAAATTCTTTAAGTGAATATTAATAACAACATTTATCATACATTCATTTTATTAATCATCAAGTTAATTAGGTCTTTATTTAAAATGGTATCTCCCATTATTTTTATCAAGTATATTACCCTCCTTATATAGTTCAACAAATCTAATTAAAGATCCACTAATGAGATAAGGATCTTATCGACATAAGTATAACATTGTGTGTGCACAACAAATTATAGTTTATTCAATAGGTAGACAACTTCTTATCAATTACATCATCATGTAACTCCTTTTAATTTTGCCTCTTAGATTATTATGATCAAGTGTGTGCACTTCCGAATCAGAATTATCTAAGTTAAGTTTGACATAGTATTCCATATAAGTTAAGAGAAAAATATCTTCCTCGTGTGTACACAACAAAACAGTAACGTTCAATTCCTTATAAACATCCAATGTAATAAAGCTAATATCTTAAATATTTAATACAAGCCTTGTGTGTGTACAACAAACTCATATTAAATATTTAATACTCTATTGATTTACCATGTTAGAAGGCCACGTTTGATATTCCAAATATCTTTAAAGTTTACAACTTAATATAATTTTCTTGAGAGGTTTGTTATTAATTGTTTCATCTTGTTTAGCGCGCACGCACACACGCACACGCACACGCACACGCACACACACACACACACACACACACACACACACACACACATATATATATATATATATATATATATATATATATATATATATATATATATAAATTACGCGTCATATTATTTTAATATGTGAAACATGTTTGATAATAATATATAATATATATAATAAGCATGCACATATAGAATACTATATTCTACTTGGATTGATTTTGGACTTTATTCTAGTTTGGTTCACTCGAGTCACCAAGTGAACTAAGAGGTCAAACCTAGGGTGCAAGAATAAATACATTGAATATAACTATTACATTCAATAACTCGAGCTCCATTACAAACGGGTCTTTAAGCGCTCCTTGTTATTCGACTCCAATTCTTTAAATAATTCTTTCTAATCTTATTAAAATCTATTTTTATAAAATAGAAACCTTAACCAACAGTTAAGGGGAAATACATAGGAGAGAGATAAAATTTCATAATAGAAAAATTTAGAAAGACGAGGTACGCAAACCCCATTTATTAAAATTTATTCTTTCATGCATCCAACTAAAATAAATCTAATCACATTGGTTAATAATCCATAACTAATCCTTTGTATTATCATACATATCAACATATGTATTAATACACAATTTATATCATACATATCATCATATGCATCATTCATCTTATGAATTAAAACCATTATATATATATTGATATTATTTAATAGACAATTTAGGTTGTATGAAATCCAATTTCAAGTGTAAAATAAACTCTTTATTATAATTATGAAATCATCAAAATAACCTCTTTATTTTAAAATTTTGAAAAAAATGCATGAAAAATCAAAATAGAGAATTTTGTTGACCAGCGTCCCGGCGCTTAAAACAGAAGGTTGAGCACCCCAGCGCCTAAATTCAGCACCCCGACGCTAGGCTCCGAACCACTTTTTGCGAATTTTTTTTACAAGTTGCGAATTGATCTATTTTTCATCCAAAAAATAATTTTTTACAATTGTTTTCAAAATTCATAAATTTGTACAACAAAGTATGTCAAATAAATTATTCTAAATATATACCCATACATATACAAAATCAAAATAATTAATAATTCTCATAAATTTAGCTCATGATGTCATTTTTGGTTTGCAAAAACAAAATATACACACAATTTAATTGTATATTGCAACGAAAACATGAAATAAAACGATTTAATTTTTTTTTCTAGAAATCAAAACCATAATCTTTCTTAGGCGACACTTATTAATTGAGGAAGGATAAAAGTGTTATATCTTTGTAAATTCAATTCCTCAACAGGTACTAGTTCACCTCCAAATCCTTCGCGTTCCTTTTCAATTTCACCGATTAGAATCTTCAGATCGACGTTAGCTACCCAAATGTGTAGCCTCCAAAGGTAATCCACCAAGAGTAATATGGATTGAAGAAGTAATTTAGATTCAACAAGATATTAGATGGTTAGCCCTAATTCTTTCCCTCTCTAACTCTTAGATGTAGAGAGTAATGAAGTATTATCCCAATACATGTAAAAGTGTGAGAAACCCTAATCCATAATAAGACTTTTCTTATTTATAGATTTGTCCAACCCTCCTAAACTCTTTCTGAGTAGGATTTTAATTTAACTTCTAATCTAATTAGGAACTAAATTAATTTATTATTATAATTACGATTCACAAACCATTTAGGAACTTAATTATTTATAACAAGAGCACTTCTTATTAATTAATTCATAAATCATTTAAGAACTAAATAATAATAAGACTCTTCTTATTAATTTATAATTAGTGTTTTCAAAATATATAATTATAAATATTAAGCTATTTAATTTATTCTATCATCATAGTATAAATTAAATACACTTAATTTATTATTACTATTATACCATTACTTCTAAAATAAATATTTCTCTTTTGCGATGTGACACTTTAGGTTCAATATTAAACCGGTTGTAGAATAAATAAATTATAACCATTCTAATATTATTTATAATAGTAAATTAAATTTCTTTGATTTATTTATAAATAAATACTTATTTATTCTACAATAAAGGTAAAACCCCTTAGCAGCTCATGACTTTTCGGATAATATAAATATCAACATTTGATCAAAAAAACTTATTCCGTGAATAGTCAACGTACAATTTAATCCATCTAGCACACAATGTCCCAATCAAATATAAGACATGAAATTATTGCGAAGTCTTATATAATTTGATTATATGCATTTTGATTCTAAAATGCACAACTTTAAATAAATCAAATTAGAAACTCCTTTCTAATTTTATTCTACCTTGGCCAAAGACTACTGATTTGTCATTTATCGAATCACATAGGATATTCTCTTCCTTTGTTATAAGTGGTAGATCCATTGTTGATCATTCACCTATCTCCATGCACAACTTATTATATCTAAACATATCCTTCGTTATACCCAAATAGTTTTAAGGAATATTACAAAGTATAACTCATCATACACAAGATACTATGATGATCTCAAGTCCAAGGATCACTTGTACTACTATCTCATTAGGAAAACTCCATTAGGTGTTCCTTAAGCGAATCACGTACTTGTTTTAGTGTCTCCACACAAATGATTTATGAGTTCAATCATCCTCTTTATAAGAGCAAGTATAGTATGTACTAATCTATCCGGATTAACTAATCCCCATTTTAGTGATCCCACGATTAGGAATATTTTAGTTTTGAGATATCAAGAAGTTAAATCTCATTAACATAATCAACATTATAATTCTAAAAGGATTCTCCAAAACTATGGGTTTATCCATTTAATTAATTCAACCAATCAACCATGAATAATGAAATGCCTTTAAATAAATAATTTTTTTATTTATTAATAAACGAATAAGATTACAAAGTATATGTTTATCACATCAACAATTGATCGGGTTGAGGGCATACTACTTTTACAAAGTTGTTGGGTTGTTCCAAATTATAGAGATATAATTTGTAATAGATTAGACAAAATCGTAAAGGAGAAGGCCTATCCACTATGAGATCGCAGAGTAAACTGAAGAAGTCTAGCAGAATCATCAAGCATAATTTTCAAGCAAACTACATGATCACAGAACAAAGTTAAAGGTCAACGAAGAATCGTCAAGCAAAACAATTCACAGAGTCAAATGAAGAAGTAAAGAAGAATCATAGAACATAATAAATAGCCATTCTGAGATCACAGGCCGGAGAATGAAAAACATAGAGTGACAAGCAGATTTGAAGGAATTTCAAAGAAAGAAGAATCGTTGAGCAGATTGAACAGACACTTCAAGATCATAAGAATAATAAAGATTGCAGAATGAAGACAAATTCACAAAATGACAAAGATCATTGAATGACAGTGTAATGATATGCATTTAGGCATTATTGTAAATTTTGTAATTTATTTAATGAAATTAGATTTTCAAAGTGTGACAAGTGTTATGGGACAAGCCAATTATAGATTATTTGATTAAAGAATAAGATTCAAGCCTAAGGAAATAAATTTGTTTCAAAAAGGACTTGAATTGGAGCAAAATGAAGCAAGTTATGAATTTAATAGGAATTAATTCTCTAGACAATATAAAGAATGACCTTCGTATCCTTTTGGTAAGAATTGTCATGTATGCCATTGAATATCCATGGGAATTGTCCTAATGACCCTAACCCTACATGTGTTAGACTAACCAAAGTGAGTTAAGTGCTAGCAAAATATATACAACTTGTATATGTATACATTTTTGCAAGTATCAATCCAAGTTATCTTAATTTCTTTCTAAGTTGAGAGCTAAAGAGAGAAAAAGAGAAGGAAGAGCTAGGGTTTGTAAGAAAAGCTTTGAAAAAATTACCAACAAGTGTTCAAGAGAAAGGAATCTATCCAACAAAGTGGAGAATCTAACCTTGAGAAGCTTAATTACAAGAAGGAAGAAAGCCACAATAAGGTATAAACATATTCAACCCTTAAGATTTTGTGTTTAAGTGTTTAAATTCAAGAATAAGAGTATCCATGCATGCATCTTTGGCTATATGTGTAGATTATGTGACTTATGTGCTTCATGTATGGTATTTGATGAAACCCTAAGCTGAAAAGTTATAGAATAAAGGTGGTGCACTATTCATGTTCATATTAAAAGCTAGAAAACATGATTTAAGGATGATCATGTGTTGATTGTTAGTAATTTTGATGAAAACCTAGATGAAGGTGTCGAACATGTTTGATACATGTATATTTTTATGCTAGATAGCATCCTAAGTGCACTAATGGAAGAGAAACATGACTTGTTCATGAACAATTATAATATTAGGCTATGATTTGCATATAAACCAAATCATAATCTGTAAAGTGCTTTAAAAGGTGCATATAGAAGTTATGTGAATACACAAAGTTGCTAAATGTATATGTGGTAAGATATGTGATGCATGAAGTTCAAGGATTGAAGTTGAGTTTAAGAATGGATTTAAGTTAACCTAGCAAAATCCTACCAATATGTGATTTTTGGCCATTTTATGTAATTGAAGGTCAAATGAGGCCAAATAACTAAGTTTCATGTAAATACACATGTTATAGTCGATTTGAAAGTCATTTGGTGTCTATGGCGATAAATGTGGATTTTAAACGTTTAAAAACGTTCGGCGGCACCTAAAACAAACTTTTTGAAAAAATGAATTTATTTGAAAACTTTTAAATGTTTTGAAGGCCCATGCAAGTCATATATATGTTATATGTGTTAAATGATGTGTTGGAATTAAGTTTTCTAAAAAGGGGCAAAAAATGACATGAATTTTGAAAATAATTTTTTTTTAAAAAACTGTAGGACTGCACCGGGGCGAGGTGTGGCCGAGAAGATCTCGCAGCCAGCGAGATCTTCAGGGTTAAACATTTCGCCGGGGTGAGATGTATTGTTGCCAGAAAAAAATTAAATTTTAAATCCAAAATGAAACGTTTTGATATTAAATGATAGAGACATGTATTATAAGCTATAAATTGACAAAAATGATCAATGTGATAGGTATTAAGGTATGATTGAACGATGTGTTATGTGTTAAGGTTATGTAAAGGTTAAAGATAGCTTGTATAGCAAGATAAAGCATGCATATGTATGTAACTAATGCATGAACCAATATTATGGTTATGTAGGACGTAATCGGGATAAGATATTACCGGTAGAGGTAAACGAGGACAAAGGCAAGTGCTCTTCTCGAACTCTCTGTTGTAGTTTTTGAACAATGATACATGTTACACATTCATGATAAGCCATATTGAAGTTCATTCACCATTGAACTGTTAATGAAAAAGGTCGATGCCATTTTTGATTCGGCTAGACATATGTAATAATTCAAGTTGAATTCAGATATTTATTTGTTATGTCCTCCAATCCACATTGTTGTGGTGCGGACTCTATGAAATGCTGTAATAGAACAACCCTGATAAAATGGTGAATAAAGGATAAAGGGAATGTAAATTTTATGGTGTGGTTGCATCGCTAGTTGTTTATGTTGTGCATAATATAAAGGTACGATAGGCTGATCACCTAGAATACACATCTAAAATGAAATGCAGTCTTATGACTGAACCTGACAGTATTAGTCTTATGATTAGTATTGTTCCAAATGAGTTCTTGGTCTTGTGAATGTGCAGCAAGTTAAGTATTCATGTTTTTAAAACTAATATTGCAAAGTTTCATGTTATATTTCTTATGTTCATTTATTGAACGACGATTGGATCAGCCTTATTGTAAATGATTTTCTTTTAATATTCAGAAATCACATGTCATTACTTGTTCATGTACTTGCTGAGCTATTTTATGCTCACCCTTGCTTTTAATATGATATTTTAGCTAAACCTGAATAGGCCGAGGGGTTGGGAACAGATAAAGGAAAGGAGAAGGCTAGCAAGCAGTAGATGTTTATTTATGGAACTTATGTAGATATCATATTTTTGTAATATATCATGTATGAATGTATTGTATGTATAAATGTACTTAAAATCCGGGGATAGTTATGTATTGATATAAATTAAGTTTTATTATTTAAGAATGAATGGATGTGATGACAGGGTAAAGTAGTATCGTGAGCACTGAGTCTGTGGTTCAAGGGACCCGAATTTGGGGGCGTCACAGATAGAGTATCTAAACAAGATCATATAACAGAATAAATAACTCAAGGATCGTGGAACACAAAGACGTAGAGTATCTGTAAGAACATCAGGATTATAGATTATAAGAACCTGATCATTGCAGAATTCAAAAAGGAGTGATAATTGAGTTTTATATTTAATTATAGAATATTTTTAAGCTTAATTATTTGTGAGTTTTTAAGTATTTTATTTATTATTATTTGTTATTATTTTTATTTATTTTTAATTTTATTTTGTAGGGAAAGTAAAAAGAATTACAATTCTAATTTCAGCAGCTCACGTGGCATGAGGATTCCTATATTAAGGGGGTTATGCATAACAACTTAAGAAGTCAAGATTTCTTTTCAAATTGAAAAAATAAAGTCCTAATTAAGCATCAGATTCATGCTTGAGCCATTTAAAAACATGACCCTATGTTTAATGGGTTTTAATCTTAGTTTAGGCAATTCAAGAAGTCATTAATGTTACCGTTAAGGGGAAGTCTTTGATTCTATGTGGGCCTCGGAAAGGTAACAAAAGAAAGGAATTTGTAGCTTGTTTCAAATTATTCCACCAATATTTTCTCTCGTGGGTCCCATATTAGAGAAAGGAACAAGAAAAGCAGCAGTTTAGGGAGTATCACGGTAATTGGAGAAAGAAGGCAAACTCTTAGGTCGTTACTTTTGTAATTTGGATATGTTGAATTGTTTAAGGATAATTTATTATTTAATTATGAATTAATTTTTATTTAAGATTGTAATGGAACCCAATGTGTAGTTTAAATTAATTTATTTTATTTTATATTATATATAAATTGTTTATCATATTTTTTGTGTTCAAGTATTTAATTATTTGCATTAATTAATGTGGTAACCTATATGAAATTGACGAATAGATTATAGTGTTTAGACCTAATTATATATTTTTGTGCGTTAATTTATTAATTAATTATGATTAATTATTGGGATAATTTTATATTAAATTGATATATTGATTATAAATTTAGATCTGAATATGATAACATATGTTTGTGTTTTCTGCGTTGATAAAATTCATTATTCGTGTATAGAATAAAGATATACCTATATGCCATATGTAACCTGATGGAGAATCTGATCTTCAAGTATCCTATTAGGATGTTCCTTTCAATTTCGTTGCCTTTGTGTCAGATTTAGGAAGAATTTATTTATATGTCATTGAGAGATGCATATAAATACCATAAAAAAATTTTGGTTAACAATTTAATATAACTAATTAATTAAAAATAGATTGAAGAGATTTAAATGAAGCATTGAAAAAAAATATAATCTTAAGCTTTTAAAATATGATTTTAATTCTTGTCTTTAAAGTAACTAGTTATTAATTTTAATTATTTTTATTTTATAGTTTATTGCAATTGTTTAAATAAAATTTGTAATTGGTAATAATTATTAATAATTCTCTATAGGATCGACACATTGCTTGCCATTATAGTGCTATTCAATCGTGTATACTTGCTTGTGAAATCCTAAGTTAAAAGTAGGCAAACAAGTTTTTGGCGCCATTGTTGAGGAATTAATTTAATAATTATTCATCAATATTAATTTCAATCAAATTAATTTTAAATTAAACGTTTTTATTTTATTGAAATTTAAATTTAAAATTTTTACTTCCTTTTTAGATATTATGGATGGCATATTTAGGTTGTTGACTGCACAAGCTGCGGAGCTTAATAAGAAACTTGAAGCAATTAACAGTAAATCTATTTAGCATGCTTATTATTATTATTATCAGTAACAGTCTAATTATACCCCAAATTGTTATCATCTGAGTTAACAGAATTATTCGAGTCATTCGTGGAATAATAATGATAATGACCAACTCTATGCTCCAAGTCTTTCATACCCACCTCCATAGCCTCAAGAGCAGAAATCGAATTTGGTAGAGCTTTTTATTGAGACCACTGAATGAATGGAAGACGCCTTTAAACGAATGGAGATGTGGATAAATAATCAAGAAGTTTTTTAAAATAGTATGCCCACAAGCTAATCATATTTGATGTGATAAGCATATACTTTGTAATCTTATTCATTTATTAATAAAAAAATTATTTAAAGGCATTTTACTTATTCATGATTAATTGGTTGAATTAATTAAATGGATAAATCCATAGTTTTGAGTAATACTTTTAGAATCACAATGTTGATTATGCTAATGAGATTTACATTCAAGATAGCTCAAAACTAAAATATTCCTAATCACTGGAACACTAAAATGGGGGTTAGTAAATACAGATAGATTAATACATATTATGTTTGCTCTTATGAAGATGATGATTAATCTCATAATAAATTGTGTAGAGACACTAAAACAAGTATGTAGGTGCTTATTAGAAAATAAGTTCATTGAACGTGACTCACCTAAGAAACACCTAATGGAGTTTTACTTACTTGTCAATAGAAGTTTCTTATGTGATAGTAGTACAAGTTTCGGGTATAATAAGTTGTGCATGGAGGTAGGTGAATGATCAACAAAGGATTTACCACTTCCAATAAAGGGATAGAATGTCCTATGTAATTCGATAAATGACAACTCATAAATCCTTGGCTAAGGTGGAATAAAAATTATAAAGAAATTTCTAATTTACATTAGAGTTGTCCATTTGAGAATTGAAATGCATATGATCAAATAAAATATGACTTGACAAAAATTTCATGTCTTATATTTGATTGAGACATTGTGTGGTAGAAGAATTGAATTGTACAGTAACTATTCGTTGAAATGTCCTTTTAAAGATCAAATATTGAAATCTATATTATCTGAAAAGTCATTGCTCGCTATAGGAGCTTACCCTTATTTTGAAAAAAAATATTATTTATTTAAATGAATTAAATAATTTAATTTTTTTATTTAAATAAGATTAGAATTGTTCTAATTAATTTATTTTATAACTGGTTTAATATGGAGAACCTAAAGGGTCACACCGAAAAAATATTTATTTAAGAAATGAATGACATAATTGTAATAATAAATTAAATATTTAATTTATACTATGGTGATATAATAAATTAAATAGCTTAATATTTATAATTTATTATTACTATTATTATTATTATTATTATTATTATTATTATTATTATTATTATTATTGTTGTTGTTGTTGTTGTTGTTGTTGTTATTGTTATTATTATTATTGTTATTGTTGTTATTATTATTGTTGTTGTTACTATTGTTGTTGTTGTTATTATTATTATTATTATTATTATTATTATTATTATTATTATTGTTGTTGTTGTTATTGTTATTATTATTATTGTTGTTGTTGTTGTTGTTGTTGTTATTATTATTATTGTTATTGTTATTGTTATTGTTATTGTTATTGTTATTATTATTATTATTATTATTATTATTATTATTATTATTATTATTATTATTATTATTATTATTATTATTATTATTATTATTATTATTATTATTATATAGTTCCTAAATGGTTTAGAAATTGTAATTATAATAATTAATTAAGTTACTAAATAATTTAGTAATTAATTAATAAAAAGTACTCACATTATTAAATAATTAAGTTTCTAAATGGTTTAAGAATTATAATTACTTAATTTAGTTCATAATTTGATTGAGAATTAAATTAAAACCCTAATCCTAAATAGTTTAGGAGGGTTGTCTTTATCTATATAAAAAAGAAGTCTTATCATAGATTATGGTTACACACTATTTTCCCAAGAATTGAGAGAGTACTTCATATTTTCTCTACAACTATAAAAGAGAGAAAATTAGGGCTATCCACCCATGGTCAAGAGAAACCAAAATCCATTTCTTGAAAACTTATTAATCCGTTATGGATCACCTTTAGAGGCATAACACTTGGGGAGCTGACATTGATCTAAGGAATTTAATCGTTGGATCTCAAGGAGAATGCGAAGGATTAAAAGGAGATGAACTCGTACCTGCGGAAGCTTGGTTCTACAAAGGTATAAATCTTTTATCCTTTCCCAATTAATAATAGTCGTATAAGAATGATCCTGGTTTATGGTTTGTAAAAATTTTAAAATCATATTTTATTGCCTGTTTTTGATGTGCTTTACAACTTGATTGTATGTATGCCATATTTTTGCAAACCAACAGTAGTATCAAGAGCCAAACTTATGCAAATTATTAATTATTTTAGATTCCGTATATGTATGAGTATGTGTTTATAATAATTTATTAGGCATAATTTATTGTATAAAATCATGGGTTTTGAAAATATTTACCAAATTCGTGTTTTGGATCAAAAGAAGTAAAAATAGCAGAAAACAAGCAAAATTGTGAACTGGATAGCAACCTTGACCGCCGCAGCGGTGGTCACTACCGACGCAGCGGTAGGCACGACTGTCGCAACGGTACTTTGCAGCACTGCAACGCTCGTACGCGTTGTTTGGTCCGAATTATGCAGTTTTGTGCAGTTTTTTCAAAATTAACATAAAGAGTTATTTTACATGATTTTATAATTAAAATAAAAGGTTTGTTTTAAATATAAAATTGAATTTCATGCAACTTTAAATTGCCCATTAAACGTTATATATATATATATATATATATATATATATATATATATATATATATATATATATATATATATATATATAATGATTTTAATTCATATGATGAATGATACATATGATGATATATATGATATTAATTATGTATCATAATACGAATGGATTGATTATGGACTATTGACTAATATGATTAGATTTATTTTATGTGAATACATGAATGAATGTGTTTTAATAAATGGAGTCTGCGTATCTCGTCTTTTTTAATTTTTCTGATGTAAATTCTATCTCCCTCATATGTACTTCCCCTTGACTGCTGATCATGGTTTCTATTTTATGAAAATAGTTTGTAATTGGATTAGTTAGATTTATTTAAAGAATTGGAGCTGAAGAGCAAAGAGCGCTTGAATACCTATTTGTATTGGAGCCCAGGTTAAATATAATAATTACATTTATGTGTTTATTCTTTCACCTTAGGTTTGACAATTTGGTTTATTTGGTGGCTTGAATAAACCAAACTAGAATAAAGTCCATAATTAATCTAAGTAGAATATAATATTCTATATGTGTATACTAAATATATGTATATTGTATATTATCAAACATGTTTTGTATGCTAAATAATATGACGCGTATTTTATTTTTATATGTACATGCATTAAACAAGATGAGACAATTAATAATAAACCCCTTAATTTTAAAATATTAAGTTGTAACGTTCAAAGATATTTGGAATATCAAACGTCGCCTTCTACCATGATAAATTGATAGAGCATCAAATAATCAATATACGTTTGTGGTGCACATACAATGCTTATATCGATTATTTGAGATGTTATTTTTATCACATTTGATGCTTATAAGGAATTAAACATTATTGTTTTGTTGTGTACACACAAGAACAATATTTTTCACTTTATTATATGAAAGTGCTGGGTCAGATTTAACTTAGATAATTTTGATTTGAATGTGCACACACTTGATCATTATAATCTAAGAAACAAAATACAATGAGTTATATGTTAATGTAATTGAAAAAGAGTTGTCTATTTATTGAATAAACTATAGTTTGTTGTGTACACACAAGGCTATACTTATGTTGATAGGATCCTTTTCTAGCTAGCGGATCTTTAACTAGATTTGTTAAACTAAATATTGAGGGTAATATAGTTTGGTGAAAATAGTGGGATACACCATTTTAAATAAATACCTAATTAACTTGGTGATTAATAGAATGAATGCATGTTAATGTTGTTTATATTCACTTAAAGAATTGTGCTATGTTATTTCAGTAACACTGCATAACATATTGGATGCTAACAATTAATCGAACCAAATTGTTCAGATTGATTAAACAAATTTGAGAATAGTTCTCAATACTGAAAAGCTAACAAATATCCTTAATTTGTCTATCCCTGCAAACGTTGCAGACTAAGCCTCTTAGGAAGAGATTGCTACTTTAAGAAATGACAAGATGATGCAACTATGGCCCAATACATTATGCTCGAATCCATAAGTATCGAGTTACAGTGTCAACACGAAAAAAATGGATGCATCTACTATATTGCTGCACATTTCATAGTTATATGGTAAGCAAAGTAGGTTAACTAGATATAAGATATCTAAGAAGCTCTTCCGATCTATAATGACCAATGACACTATAGTATAGACACGTGTCCTAAAGATGATCAATTCGATTGATCAATTGGGATAACTAGGTTTTGTCAAGGAAGGTGAGTTGAGTCAAGATGTAGTCTTGCAATAATTTTTTAACTCCCTTTCACAATTTGTAGTGAACTTCAACATTAATAAGTCAGACGTCAGTTTACCTGATTTGCTTAAAATGTATAAGACTGTTGAGAGTCACTTTCCTTTCAAGAAAAACCAAGTCTTATTGGTAAATGAATCTTCTAAGAAGTAGAAGAGAGCCAAAGGTGTTTCTGAGGAGTTAAAAAATATAAAAGGCAAAAGCAAGGCTAAACAAAAGACATAAATAAAAGTGAACCCGAGGATAAAGGAGTTTGCTTTCATTGCGATAAGCTGGGACACTTGAAGAAGAATTGCAAGGAGTATCTTGTAGAGACTAAGTAGAAGAAGCTTAGTGAATCTTCTACTACAGATATAATTTTGTTCATAATGAAATAGAACTTTCTATAAGTTAAGTTCTACTTGGGTAATAGATATCGGCTGGTGGTTTCACGTATGCATATGAGTTGTAGAGACTAAACAGAAGTAAAAGACTAAATAAAGGACAAGTAATCCTGTGCGTGGGGGATTGAGCAAATGTTACTACATTAGCCATAGGAACTTGTAGTTTACCATTACCCACGGGCAAGTCTATTAAGATAGTAAGTTATTACTATGATCCAGTTCTTAGATACAATATGTCCATTCCATGTGTAGACAAGGAAGGATATGTTATTATAATAAAGAACAATCGTTGTTCTCCTTATAATGACAATATTTTATTTAGAACTAGTTAATTACTTGATAGACTTTGTAAACTTGACTTATATGAAAAATATTTCAAATTGAACAACTAAACAATAAGAGATGATATGAATCATTCTTTCATAAGGCACTATAGACTCGGTGATAATAATAAAATAAGACTAAATAAGTTGCATAAAGATATGCTTTTAGAGGTATTTGATTATAAATCAAATACAACTTGTGAATCTTGTCCCAAGGGTAATATGACTAAATCTCCATATAGTTGACATGGAGAAAGAGTTACAGAGTTATTAGAGTTGGTACACACAGATGTGTGTGGGACCTATGACAACACATGCAAGAGTAAAGTATTCATTCATTACTATCACTAATGATTTTAGATTTCGATATATGTATTTGATAAAATGCAAATTCAAATCGTTTGAAATGTTCAAAGAATCAGAAGTGAAGTAAGGAAATAAATAGCCAAAAGTATTAAAGTTCTTCGATTAGATCGAGAAGTGAATACTTAAGCAGTAATTTTTTAGATCATCTCAGAGAATAATATTCTCTAACAATAAACATAACGATGATCTATAATAAACTTTACCAATTTTCCATTATTCTTTTGGGGTTCAACCCTAGAAACGACAACATATTTACTAAATAAGATATATTCTAAATCCATCCCTAAGACTATATATGAGTTATGAATAGGGAAAAAATTAAGTCTTAAGCATGTTAAGATTTGGATTAACCAGCATATGTCAAAAGGTTTGACAGTGATAAGCAAGAGATAAAATCTGACAAGTGTAAACTTGTGGGATATCCTAAAGAAATTTTAGGATATCACTTCTATAATCCTACCAATTAAGAGATGTTTGTCGAAACACGCTGCCTTCTAGGAAAAAAAGAGTTTATTCTTGAAGGAGTTAGTAGGAGTAAGATAGATCTTGAATAAGTTCAAGAATCACAAAAACACTACAGATCACATGAAGGAATCTGTTCAAGTAGATAAACTTATTGTACCACAACCAAGTAGTAAATGTCGTTTAGTACCGAAGATAATTGAAATGTATTGATTCATCATAGATAATGATGATGAGGTAACATCATAGTGGATGATGATCCAGTTACATACGATGAGGCATGCGTAGAGACTCAAGAAAAATGGATGTTGACCATGAAATCCGAAATGAGTCTTTTAGAAAGATTAAAGTAGATGGAAAGGTAGAGACCTATAAGACCTAACTAGTGACAAAAAGGTTTCAATCAAGGTTAAGAAGTTGACTATGATGAAACTTATCACTAGTAAAATTACTTATATCCATTCGGATTTTACTTGCAATTGCAACTTACTATACAAAGAGGGTGTATGTATGATACAACTAGAGAAATTTAATTCCAAAGATGGAGTGAATCAAGCTACAGCGATCCAATTATGGATTGAAGCAAGTTTTTCAAAGATGGAACATCCGTTTTGATGAAACAATTAAAGGAGTTTGATTTTATCAAAAATGAGGATGAACTAAGTGAATACAAAGGTTATTGGGAGCACTATGACATTCTTAGTATTATATGGTGATATATTGCTGATAAAGAATGACATATCAGTAAATATGTTGTTGTCTAAACACTTCTCCATCAAAGACTTGGGAAAAACATCCTAATATGCCATTCAGGATAAAAGTCTATAGAGATAGATCATAAAAGATACTTGGCTTGACCCAAGGAATGTACATTGATTCGATGCTAAAGAAGTTTAGCATGTCAAACTTTAAGTGGTATCATGTTGCTGAGCTAGAGAATTAATCTCTCCAAGAGGTCTCATGATAAAGATTTATGATGCTTCGGCAATAGGATATATAATGTATGGAATGACATATACTAAAGCCTGATGTTGTTTACGAGTGATAAGCAAATATCAGTTTAATTCTGGAGAAGAATATTATAAAGGAATTTATAATGGTAGGTCTATTAAAACTAGATGGCTTAATAGACTCATTTTTCAGACTAATAAAGACAACAATAAATCTGTTTTAGCTTATATATTTACCTTGAACGGTGGTGCAATGAATTGAAAAAGTTTTAAGCAGCAAAAAGTTGTTGATTTCGTGACAAAAAGATAGTATATAACTATAAGTGAAGCTGCAAAGGTGATTGTTTGGAAGAATATGTTCTTTAAAGAACTTAAAATGGTTCCTAGTATTAAAGAAGTTTAATTTGTCAAGGAACCTAGGTCTCATCTAAATTCCAAACATGTGTTGCAGCACTTTAGAATGATTAATAAAATCATTAAAAAAATGATATGACACCATAGAGATGGTAGACTCTCAGAATAATGTTATAGATCCATTAACTAAAGAAAAATGGTATAAGATACCAAAGGAAATTAGCTTTAGTGCAAGTGAAAGATTGAAAGTAGTATGCCCTCAAGCCAATCACATTTGATGTGATAAACATATACTTTATAATCTTCTTCGTTTATTAATAAAAGTTTTATTCAAAGGCATTTTACTTATTTATGATTAATTGGTTGAATTAACTATATGGATAAACCTATAATTTTGAGCAATATTTTTAGAATCATAATGTTGATCATGCTAATAAGATCTAAATTCAAGATAGCTCAAAACTAAAATGTTTTAAATCGTTGGATCACTAAAATGGGGATTAGTGAATCCGGATAGATTATTACATATTATGCTTGCTTTTATGAAGATGATGATTGATCTCATAATCAATTGTGTAAAGACACTAAAACAAGTATGTAGGTGCTTATTAGAGAATAAGTTCACTGAACGTGACTCGCTTAAAGAACACCTAACGGAGTTTTACTTGTCTGTCAATAGAATTTACTTATGTGATAGTAGTACAAGTGATCATTGGACTTGAGATCATCACAGTATCTTGTATATGATGAGTTATACTTTGTCATATTCCTTAAAACTCTTTAGGTATAACAAAGGATATGTTCGGGTATAATAAGTTATGCATGGAGGTAGGTGAATAATTAACAAAGGATTTATCACTTTCAGTAAAGGGAGATAACGTTTTATGTAATTCAATAAATGACAATTCAAAAATTCTTGGCCAATGTGGAATGAAAATTAGAAAGAAGTTTCTAATTTACATTAGAGTTGTGCATTTGAGAATTGAAATGCATATGATCAAATAAAATAATACTTGACAAAAATTTCATGTCTTATATTTGAATGAGACATTATGTGGTAGAAGGATTGAATTGTATAGCAACTATTCGCTGAAAAGTTCTTTTAAAAATCAAATATTGAAATCTATATTATCTGGAAAGTCGTTGATCGCTAAAGGGGCTTACCCTTATTGTAGAATAAATATTATTTATTTAAATAAGTTAAATAGTTTAATTTATTTATTTAAATAAGATTAAAATTGTTCTAATTAATTTATTCTATAACTGGTTTAATATGAAGAACCTAAAGGGGTCACACCAGGGAGATATTTATTTAAGAAGTGAATGACATAATTGTAATAATAAATTAAATAACTTAATATTTATAATTTAGTATTTTGAGAATACTAATTATAAATTAATAATAGGAGTCTTATTATTATTATTATTATTATTATTACTATTATTGTTATTATTACTACTACTATTATTATTATTATTATTATTATTATTATTATTATTATTATTATTATTTAGTTCCTAAATAGTTTAGGAATTAATTAATAAATAGTAGTAGTATTATAAATAATTAAGTTCCTAAATGGATTAGAAATTATATGAATTGTAATTATAATAATTAATTGAGTTACTAATTAATTAATAAAAAGTAGTATCTTATTAAATAATTAAGTTCCTAAATGGTTTAGGAATTGTAATTAATTAATTTAGTTCATAAATTAGGACTAGCCACCCACGATCAAGAGAAACCAAAATTTACTTATTGAATACTTATTAATCCTGTGACGCCCCCAAATCCGGGTTCTTGCAACTCCGGGTTCGGTGCTCACGATCCAAACATACATACCATACATCTACCCATTCATTCGCGGAAATACAAATATTACAATAACTTAAATCATTCTTACATTCATCCCAGGTTTTTAAACCTTAAATCTCATCATACAATTCATAAAGTCTATTTAATTACAAACACAACTAAATTAATCTTGGACTTTTCCTTTGCCTTTATCTTTCTTATTTTCTTCCAAATTCTCGGGCTTAGCTGCATGTGATAATATAAGCAAGGGTGAGCAACAAATTTGCTCAGCAAGTTCAATAAAGATTTATTATGAACAAAAATAAGCTTCTCAATGCCTTCAACAATTAAACAAGAATTATGAAGTACATAAATAATGACATTCTCATTAATGATAAATAACTGAGTTAACATGACAAGTGGTTATAATGAACCATGAATAATAATGAGATATGAACATTAGTTCTACGGAATATTTAACATTCGAATGAATGAAAAATATTCTCACAAGTACTTAAGGTGATCAGCCTCTCGTACTTACGAATATGCATATCGTTCAGTTTTTCTACATCGGATTAACCGATAAAAATTTCCTATATTAGGGTTTTGTTCATCCCGATTTTTACATTATGATTCCGCACCACAACAATATGGTTTGGATTAGCTTCAAAGAATTTATTTGAATTTAATAATTCCTGCCAATACTGGTTTAACCAGCTCAAATGGTTTAGACCTTCATGCGATAGTTCAAAAGTCAAAGAGCTCTAAACATAAACAATTCAATATATGAATATTCTGACAAAAATGCACAAAGTGCGAAGCATGACATTCGTACGATAAATATGTACCAAACAAGGAGTTTAGAATAGGACACTTGCCTGATACGTTGATTACACTTAACTGTTCTACCTCGTCAATTAGTTGACCTACATATACCATATTATTGTTCTACTAATTAGATACAGTCATAACTAGTCATTCTTGAAAGTCTAGTTAACACATACGAGCCATTTAATCACATATGGTCATAGGACTCTCAACAAAAATTCTATACACATGTACATGGACTATACCAATCATCTTGTAATTCACAATAAACCATTATAATATAACATAGTTGAAAATTTTCAGAAATTTAGTTTCAGACTCTTTTTTTTTTTTTTTTTTTTTCTCTACAGTGGCACCCCCGCGCCGTTCATCCCGAAACAAAATTTTCCTTACGGCGCGGCCGCCCCCAAAATTTCACAGGGAGCGGCGCGGCCGCGCCATTCTTCCAGAGACTTCACAGTTTGATTTCTGCTTCCAGATTTCTTATATTTTAAGCATACACGATTTGTAGTTAAGCATACATGATTTTCAGTTCATCAAAAACACAATTTATACACCAGTTACTAATTTATATGCAAGGCTACTTGTGAGAACAAGATCTTTCCATGGGTTTCTTTATGCACTAAGTGATCAAAACAGTTTCAAGGTTAAAGCTTCATCACACCCATTAATTAAAAAAAATGGCATACATATTGGCTGACATCTAGCAACATTTCCCACAAGTTTTCATAGCTCACACAATGGTTCATTTAACTTTGTATTTGCCTAACTCCTGAAGAACAACAGTACAACTAACTTTCTTAAGATGTTCATGAGACCACATGCACCACTTTGCTCACAATTTCAGTACATGCCTTATAGCAGCTTGGGTTACTTGACACTCTCTCTTATTTAGCTTACAAAATATGCTCCAATGCTGGTTTCAATTTTACTGCAACATGATTAGTCTTCATACTTAACACATATAGGTTTCATTAGCATCAAAACCACATTTTTAACTATAAACATAGTAATTATCTTCTTTTAGGACTTTTATCAAATACTTGGTAGGCATAGTTGAAATATAAATTTGTTACAGAGAAATGAGCACATAACCTCCAATCATATATCCTTCCTTATACTACTGGGTCGTTCATGACCATCCATACTCACAAAACTCCCACAGCAAACTAAATCATGAGCATACATAACATAGAATTAATGGAATTTACGGAAGAATAAACATTATACCTTGCTACTTAGTTACCGAATTGCTAAAAGAATCCTGAGTTGCTTCTTTTTCTCCTTCTCCTTGCTTAGCCGTGCCCTCTCTCTCTCTCTCTATATTATCCTCTGTTTTCTTAACATGTGTTGAAAATCCTGAAATGCTGTCAAGCTAAGCATTATAGCTGAAATCTCTTCTTGTTCCATTGGTTAAGGACCCATAGACCATCACATAAAATGCCGGCTAGGGTTACTTAGGTGATCACCCTACCATCCCTAATGATTTGCTGCGCTGTTTACAAATTATCCGGTCCCCTGTTTTAAGCTTCCAATCACAGCTCTTGTCCCAACTTAAGTGTCACCCTTGAATGCTATACTGAACTTACGGTTTGGGCTGATAACAAGCATTGGGTTCTTGGGCCTTTCCTAAACCTGCTGAAATGCTCACTAATTTGGACCATTAGATGCCAAGGTACTTGGGCTTGCTCAACCACACTTTAGTTTTGGGCCACTAACAGACCAAAACACTTTGGCTTAATTATTTTGCAATTTAATTCAATTACTCATGAACCCAAATTATTAATTAATTGTTTGGGGTCTTAAAATATTAATTAATCTTATCATTAATTAATATGCTAATCTAGCATTTAAAAAAAAATCTCACATTTAGGCTCTCATTTTGAATAATCCAAATTTAATTCATTACCCATGTAATTTAATTACACATCATTCGTAATCAATTACGTGTTGGCTTTCCTTTTCATTCTCAATTTAAGTATACATTTAAAATAAAGTATACCTTCATCACATCACATAATTAAATAAAAAATTTTATTCATAAAATTTTATTTAGAATAATTATTATACAATTTTCTTGGTCATTACAAATCCTTGGTGGATCACCTCTAGAGTCTTCACACTCGGAGAGCTGACATTGATCTAAGGAATCTAATTGGTGGATCTCAAGGAGAATGCGAATGATTAAAGGGAGATGGACACGTACCTGTAGAAGCTTAGTTCTACAAAGGTCTACATTTTTTTATCATTCCTCAGTTAATAATAGTCGCATAAGAATGATCCTGGTATATGGGCTGTAAAAAATTTTAAATCATTTTATTGCATGTTTTCGCTGCGCTTTATAATTTGATTGTATGTATGCAATATTTTTGCAAACCAACTGTTTTTGCTCCAGAACTATCATACCCGTCAGAATTTTCATATCAACCTAAATCTTACAAATTCTCATATCAACAACCTCCACCGCAGCAAGAGAAAAAATCAAACTTTGAGAAAATTCTTACAAGATTTATAGAGTCTACCGAAAGGAGTACTAAAAGCATCGAAGAAATAATACGAAATTATGAAATTCGAAGAGGTTAGATGAAGATTCGAAGGAAATAACTTGTCTATGTAGTCAACAGTTGTCTTCACAAAATGTTACTTAGCGATACAGAGATTAATCATAAGGAGGAAGGTGAAGAGCAGTGCAAGACAGATATAGTAAAAATGACAAGGATTTTCAGGAGGTTGATGGAAGAAATTTAAAGAGGACATATTCTGATATGGAAGAATATTTTGAGGTTGAAAAGAAGAGAAACAAGATTTGGGAAGAAGAAAAGAAGGATGAAGGTAATAAAACTGTAAGCTCGAATGGTATTAAACAAAATTCAATGGTGTCGTCCGTGCAACAATTCCAGAATTTTAAATAGTAATATCTGGTTAACTTTGTTAAATAAAGTAACTTGGATGAAATCAAGTTTGGGGGTGGTCTACAATTTTGCATTGATGCCATGCAAATCAAAGAAAAAAAATGAAGAAGAGGCATGCAATGATAATTTTTGCGATTGAACCTGATTGAAAAAAGTAAGTAGTCAAGCTAAGACTTTAAAACAAGCACTTATTAGGAGGTAGCCCAAGTTTTAGTTTTCAGTTTTTATTTTTATTTTTAGTATATTTTTTTTAGTCATAAATTTTAGTTTTTTTATTTTAATATATTTAATTTTTGTTTTGTTTCAGGATTATTCAATACACTCAAACTTTGCAAATGGGGAGGAAATTGCTACATATTCAAGGGAGTCTTCTTTTTTTATATTTCTTTATTTTATACATCGATGACAAATGTCTGTTTTAAGTTTAGGGGTGTGGATAAATTTTGAAATAAAAAATTTAATTTTTTTTCTAGGTTTTTGGTTAAAAATTTTGGAAATTTTGTCGGTATATTCACTGCGAACCCTCATGAGACCCAAATCGTCCACTTAGGATAACCTTGGTGTTTAAAGTCTTGTTGTACTTGCTAAGTATAATCGTGTTTCCTAGGAAAATGGGGTAATATAGTTTTTAGGATGAGTAACTTGGACAATGAATTAATTTTTTATTTAATTTTTTTGTCAATGATAAAATTTTGACTTTTATTTAATAACTTTTGAAAAATTGATAAATTTTTACTTAGTCTGAATTTTGGCATTTTATTAGTTATTATTTTATTTAAGATCCTTTAATTTTGTATGCACTTATAACCATTTGTTTTAAGCTAGTTTTAATTTAAGGGAAGTTTATATGGTTAAATGTTTGTGATATATATTTTTGAACTCTATATTTTTATTTGAATTTTACTTGACGTAAACTATGAGGTAAAATATAATTTGGGGGAAAGGATTAAGGTAATTATTTTAAGATTATTAAAATTAATTTATCTTGTGGAAGAGAGAAAAAAATTTAAATGGTCATGTGGTGAGTAGAGATGGAGTGTAAAACGCACTCACTCATAAACACATGAAGCGAGATGAAGCGTAAAATGCACTCGTTCATGAGATGGAATATAAAATGCACTCACTAAAGAAAATAAGAGATAAGAAAAAAATAATAATCCTAGTGTGGTTAATTGTTTAAAAACCTTTTGATCCTCGAATTTATATTTGATTATATTAGCTTTGAGTGATGTAAAAAATAAAAGTATAAAGTTTTCTTGTAAAACTAACCCTTTTTGATATTTTTTATGAGGCATTTAATTATGTGAACGAATCTAAGTTTTTTTCGCTAGTTTGATACAACTGGATTCACACACACACAAAGGGTGGAAAAATAAAGTAAGATTAATAAATAAATTAAGATTTTAGGTTTTGCATAATTTTAAAATTTTCTCTGAGTTATTATTTAAAAATATTTGAGGTTAATTTTAAAAGTCACATTAATATATTGCTCAAATAAGTTAGTTGTTTATTAGAGTCATGTGTTTTAGTTTTTCTTTTTGTTTAGCTTAAGGGCAAGCAAAAATGAGACAAGATCAAAATATGAAGGAAAAAAGATTGTAAAGATTCAGCAAAGATCATCTAACAAAAGAGAATCGTAGATTTCAGAAAAGTGGTCATGAAGTGTAAAGTCAAATAGCTCAAGATCATAGAGTATAGTCAAGAAGCTCAAAATCGTAGAGTAAGTTGAACAACTCAAGAAAGTAAAGTCAAGAAGCTCAAGATTGTAGAGTAAAGTCATGAAATTCAAGATCACAGATTGAAGAAGCAGGATTGTATAGCTACATCAGATCACATAGCAACATCAGATAGTTGAGCTACTTTAGATCGTAGAGCTATGTTAGTACTATATCATAGAGTTCAGATCATAGAGCTACAACAGTGTTATATCACAGAGTTCAGATCATAGAGCTATTATAATCTACAAAAGTACTGCTTACATCACAGAATGAAAAGACACATATTACAATTATTGATCTACAACAAATGATTGGAACGTCTCTTTCAAATATTCTCCTGAAGATAAAGGTATGTGTTGTCGAAGGGGATAAAATTGATTTTAGATCTTTATCAAAAAATGACTATTTTAGCGTATACAAAGGATGGGTGTCTACCATTACAGCAAATAAAGTACAACTGATAGAGACAGCCAGTGGTGGTGTGTTGTCGTAGGTAACCAAAAATAAAACTTATACAGCAAAAAAAAAAAAAAATGTAATAGTGCAAGTAAGGATCGTTTCCACGGAGAACGATTAGTCTAATTTTATGATATGTGAACCAAGATGAGGGATTTTGAATATACCATAAGTAATTTAAAGAAAAATAACTAATCTAGACAGGTACCCAACTAATCCATACAAGTACCCAACTAATCTAGACAAGCAAGAACCTGTCTATATTACTTCAGTAATAACTAAGAAATAACATAAATTAATGTAACAAAATCAATCGAAAGAACAAATCTTGGTTTAAGTCAACATCCATCATAAAAAATTTACAACTGATCATTGATTCAAGTATAAATCAATTCACACTTTGAATATTCACCGTTGTAACTATTTTTCTCTCTTTCCTTAGTTGTAATTCATTCGAAACAAGCAATTCAAATAACTCTAACTACTAAACAACCTTAGAAATGCACTTAAGATTTAATCTAGTAGCCACTTTAGAAAATAGAGAAATTGATGAAGCTAAACAATATAAGCACACCCAATTGCATTTAATTTAGTTGAGTGTTCTTCCTAAGATCTAATAATTTATTGTCGCATGAAATCATTAATCTTAGTTACATCACAAGTTATAGAGACCAAATAATTACAAATTTGATATCAAATTTAGTAGTAGATTGTAACGAATAATAAACTAGTACACATCCTATCAATTAAACGAATTACTCAAAAAAATAAGCATAGAAGAACATCTAATACTCAAAACATAAATTGAATAATTAAAATAATTTAGATCTCACGGTTCATAAATTCCAAGGCTTCCGTTTACTTAAAAAGAAAATCAAAATTTAGATACGCAGGGCCATAAAAACTCGCATAATATGATAAAAAAATATATTAAAAAAAAAAAGAGAAGATACATCTTATCTGTGGTATACAGTGTCTTCTGAAATCTACCCCTTGCATGTTATTTATAGTAGTAGAAGCCGATAAAATCTCCCAAAAATATTCTCAATAATAGTATCCAAATTTGACTAATTAATGAAAATACTAAAAATAAAATAAAGTCCTAATATAACTAGGAAAGTAATATATTTACCTTGAATCTCGTTCAAATCTGCAATCTTCCAAAAATGAATCTTTATCAGTTCTGCTAATAATAATTACACCATTGAAATACTCCAGAACTTTCACAGTTTAGGTCCAGCAAATTTAAGTCCAATTCCTACCTAGATACAGCTAGTATATGTGACGCCCCCAAATTCGGGTCTCAAATACCCGGATCCGGTCATCACGATCCAATACAAACATCCACCTCTAAACAACATACAATAACTAAATGCAGAATAATAAACATATGTTGTTCATTCAAAAGGTGTTACTAGTCCCAAGATACGGTAACCTTACACAAAAGTACACAAATACCCTTAATAAAGTACTTAGGGTTTACATGTAACGACCCCGAAATTCGACCAATCTTATTACCTTAAATTTCATATTTATTAAACATTATTTCCTTAACATCCAAATTTTGGTTCGTTAATAATTCTTTAATCACTTTAATTAACTCATTTATTGACATTATAGTCATTAATTACCAATTTTTTGGTATAAATTTTTTTTTCTCAATCATTATATTACAGTATTTGGATATTTAAAAACTTAATATCTCAATCCTAGTCCCTAGATCGCAACCTTTACTTTTTCTTTCTATTACCAATGTCATAAAGCTCAACATTCACAATTTAATATTGTTCATATCCACACAATTTTTTTTGTTTCCTAATTCATAATTAAACATATAATATTCTTTATCGTAACAACTACCTTGAACAATCACAATTCACATTATAACTTTATTCGTCCTATCCGAATCCAATTTATATGTACATACAACACATCAATGTAAACTTCACCAATTGAAATATGATATTGAAAATATAACAATAATGTTTACAACCTTTTAGATTAATCTATCTCTAACATAATCCGATATTTCTGAAATTTGTTTCTTTACTTGCAAAAGTTTATATTATGCAAGTAATGAACACAACGGCTCAGCAAGTTCAACAGTGTGCATCTTTCATGCTTTATGTAGCACATAGCATAGCATGCTCTGTGTGTGTCATACGTCATGTGATGTGCTTCTACTCAAGCATTATATCCCACATATATTCATATTATTGTACAAAGTACACATCTTTGTCATGTTATCCACAGACCACATAACACATAATTTATATGCATTTGAAACAAGAACTAACATATCATAACAGATAAACATTTAACATAAAAGTACTGAAGAACTTGTTTGGATTGTGGAATTAATTAATAAATACACATTCTATAATCTTTCTCGTACAACCTATGATCATAAAATAATCAATTAATAAGTATTTATCCCCTCGTGATATTAATTTAATATAATATAAAATACATTCCCTGCGGACAACCCGGCTCGTCGGATAAAAATTTAGTATATTTGGTTGTCCGGATTTTCATTTAATCATTTTCTAAATTTTAACCTTATTAGATTAATATTTAAACATTTAAATATTAATCCCCAATATTTAATATTTTTACAAAAATATTAAATTTAATTCCCAAACATCATTTCTATATTTTTAGTATTTTCTTATAATTTTTAAATAATTTTTAAACATTTATTTAATTGAAAATCACTTTCTAGGGGAATTTTGGTAATTTCTGCAACTCTAGGGACATATTCGGTATTAACAGAGAAGATCAGGGGCATATCCATAATTTTTTGAGGCCAAGGGACACGCTCGGTATTAACGGAAAAGGCCAGGGGCAAACCGTAAATTTCAAATAAAACCTCGGTCGTGCATGGCGCGCAACCTTCTACTGCCGATGCCAAACGGTGTCGTTTCCCAGCCGTTTCCCGAGCCTCCGCGCATGGCGCGGCCCTTTCTTCTGCACGCCCCAAAACGGCGTCGTTTTGTCCTTATCGCAAAAAAGAATTTGGCCGCCGCGCAATGCGCAGACGGCCTTTTTCTTTCTTCTTCCTTTTTTACTGAAACAATAGCCAGCCATAAAAAAAATACACCATTTTCTTCACAATTTTTACAACATAACAACTCCAAAAATTATATAATTCATAGATATACATCTAAAAATTATTTAGAACTATTATTCTAATTATTTTCTAATTTTTCACAAATTTATTTCATCACTAAAAATACATAAATAAATCATATAAAATAATGTTTATACCTTCCAAAGAGCTTAGAAATCCTTCATACAAAACTTGTTATTCCTCTTGATGGCACCATAATTTCCTCATCTCACGGTGGTGGCATGGTGGTCCATGGTGGTGGTGTTCGGTAGAGAAGAGAAGGAGAGGATGTTTAATTGTGTGTGTGTGTATGTGTGTGTTTTTTTTTTTGGGTTCCTTTTTACTTGCTTTTCTTTTCTTTTTAAAACAAAAGCACTTAATCATTTTGGAGACAAACACAATTCCACCGACTTGAATCTCATGCCACCGACTTTAGCTATTTCGGATAAGCAACGTGCAAAAATTAAGGATTTAATACATTACGTAATTATTTCGTGTGATAAATATTTTATATAATGTATATAAAATATTTATTTTAATTCACTAAAAATCATAAATTGATTTATAAATAATATTTATATCCTTTTCGAGTACTTTATTTGACAAATTTTGCACACGCATAATGACATGCATGTAATTATATGAAGTAATTTATACCTCCAAAATTCAAAAATAATTCATATAACATATAAAAATCATTTTTCATACTTTTTCACTTCGTTACTTGGATAACATGTTACACTAACATGTTCACGTTTCTAAAATATGATTCTCCATAAAAATCATAAAAATTCCACTATACATAAACATAATTTTTTAATAAACTAAAACATTCTTTCTTCTCATTTATTTTTTATTTTTTTACTATTTACATTAACTTTTTTTTATATAAATTATATAATCTATATAATTTACATAATTACTTTCTCCTTATATAATTTCCATTTTATCTAAAATACAGTTTATAAAATTTTTCTTCCATCCTTATTCAATTTAATCACCTTATATAAATTATATAATTATTCTTATATAATTATTTTTTTCTTCATACTTTACTTTAATTTCCTTATATAAATTATATAATTTATATAATTACTTTTCTTTTTAATTAATCTCTAAACTTCCTCCATAATTATAGATTAAATCTAAAATCAATAATTACCATTTTACTAACTCCCTCATTAACTTTTTATTTAAATTTGGATTAATTTAATTATTAATCCATTTTTCTCCATAATCAACAAAATTATAAATATAACAATTTAATTATACAATTTCATGAGATTTCTCTTATTCTTCATAAATTATTTTTAAACAATTTATTTACTTTTCCATTAGGTTAATTCCACACCATTTATCACCATCTCTGTACAGGTTTACTTTACTAATTAAATCTCATCACATACCTTAAATCACATAAAATAATAAATAGTTTAAATAACTTGATAATTCTTGTTAAAATAAATTCTTATTTAATATTATTAAAATAATTCCGAAATTCGGGTCCTCACATTACATCACAAATTAAGTAATTTTAGCTAGACGAATACACTAAAGACTGTCTCTTGAGGTCTATCACTGAATCTTTCCCTTACCCTTGTTCTTTCCAGAAGTCTCGGGTTTCACTGTAATAAGGTTCATGATATAGCAAGGGTGAGCAACTAGTTTGCTCAACAAGTTTAAATAACAACAAGAGACAATACATATCATGAATGAAAGGAAATAGCTGAAACATTTCAACAATATGAATAACATAAGCAAGAATAATGATTTTCTTTCAGAATCAAGATAGTTAAGTAGGCTATGAACTATAAACTTCCACTGAAGTCAATAGCCGGTTGACCCAATGGTTACTACCAGAAATATGTACTTGAGGGGATCAGCGTCTCGTACAATATATGTATGCATAACATTTAATTTTCGTATTTTGTACTTGATATTAGATACAGGGTACTCCCCTATAATAGGGAGGTGTTCATAATAGTCCAAGAATCCGCATCTTTAATGATTTGGATAGCTTTTAAAATCTTTAACATAAATGTCTAGCCAAACAATGACTTAGACCTACTTTGAACAGTTCTTTAAACAATAGAACGTTACATAAGGTACAAGTCAAAGACTGTACACAATCAAGTGCACCAAGTGCGAATAACAACAACATCGATGTGGAATAATTGTAAAGTAATTAAACCACTCAAAGCATACTTGGAATTACAGTTCAAGCTTAAATAAATAACTTGCTCAATGAAATGAGCTTAGAGATAAGGAACTTGCCTGTCTGCTCAGCTACAACAAACTAGCTTTAATTAAATGGTTTGGAAGGACCTAACATTAATCAAGTCGGTCTAACAATTAGAATGGCGTATGCTGGCACGTTTGTACGCTTACTACGAACTTATCTAACAAATAAGTCTAACACATAATTCACATCATTTAACATGCTAACATTAACCCTATAAACGTGTAATCACACTTAGGTTAATGATTTAAGAATGTAGGAGTATTCATCATAGGTATTAAACACTTAAGGAATATTTAAACAATTGAATATAATTGTTTAATTGGTGAATATTAAATAATTTATATTTAATTAACTGTTTTTTTAATTAATTACTATTTTTATTAGTTAAATAGTAATTAATTAACTACCTTTAGTTATTATTTAATTATAAATAATAACTAATTAATCTTACTTAATAATTAGTTTATTTATTTTAATGCTTCTTACTTATTACAAAAGATTAATTAAATAATAATTAATTATTTAACTTTATTAAAATCTTATGTAATTATTATTTAATCTTAATTAAATAATAATTAATTATTTAATTAATTAACCTTACATTTCTTTAATTATTATTTAATAATAATTAATTACTTAATTATCCTTATTTATTATTTATATATAAATAATTAAATTATTAACTTTATTTATCTTTAATTATTATTTATTAATTAAATAATAATTAATGACTTATAAAATCTTATTGTTAATATAAATCAACTAACAATTAACTAAGTAATTATCCTCACTTATCATTTAATTTAAAGAAATTAAATAATAGTTTATTCATTTTAATCCTCATTAATTATTAATTAATGTTAATTGAATTAATAATTAATTATTTGTCTAATTTAATTATTATTTAATGTCAAATAATAATCAATTTATTTAACCTTATTTATTATTTAATTTTAAATTAAATAGTAAATGATTAATGAAATTTGTATTTATGTAACTTAACCATAAATTTAGCTAACTAGATTAATATTTAAAATATTTAAATATTAATCAAAATGAAAAATATAATCCCAAATATCACTTTTGTATTTATTATTTTTATTAAAATTTTAAATTAATTTTTAAACATTTAAATTAATTAAAAATATACAGAATGACAATTCTGTAAATAAATTGAAAAATTGGACCGAGGGAAATATTGTAATTATACAGAAAATCGAACGGAGGGGCAATTCTGTAATTTCACCGGAAGTTGGCTCTCGCGCATTACGCGAGCCTAACACAAACCAGGCCCTAAAACGGTGCCATTTTGAAGAACTCGGAGGCGGCTTCCGCGCATAACGCGCAGAGTAAAGTTTTTTTTTTCTACGCCAAACGGCATCGTTTGGCTTCGCGTCTGTCAGCAATACCTGGCGCGCAATACGCGATCAGCCACTTTTTTTTTCTTAACAGATTAGCTACAGTACCAGCAATACACCACCCAAATAAAAATTATACCTTCAAGTAAGCTTTTAATCTCTCAATAAAAATCCAAAATAATATCCATCAGTTAATATTAATTTATAACATGAAAATTTAATTACCTATGATTTAATTTCATATTTTTCATCAAAATTATTTTACCAAATAAACTACTACAAATCATAACTTTTTATGTATAACTCCATTTTGAGTGATTCAAACTTTATTTTTCTCATGATTTAATATTCTATAATATTAGAACATTAAATCTAAGTTTTATAAAAAATATTTTTGGTCATTATTTTAAGACTTGTTTACACGCTACCAAACACATGTTTTTAGCATACAAAATATACCAACCAACAAGCATTCAAAACCCAACATAAATAAAGGACTACTAATAATAAATGTTAGTCATTTATTACTAACAGAAAAACTAGGATTTGAAAGAATGAGGATTATACCTAGTTTTAATGGCTACTCTTCTCTTCTTTTCAAAGTATGTTGTGAAGGAGGATGGCACAAACTAGCTTAGGATTTCTTCTTCTTCCTTGAAGCTCCACCCGAAATCTCTCTATGTTTTGCTCTCCAAAATTTATCCTCTTAATATTTTGCTCTCAAGACTTAGAAGATGAAAAATGAAAAATGACTAACAAAAGCTCCTAAGTTGTAAGTATACTTACAATGAGGATAGCTATAAAATCTATATCTATTAAAAATATCATCATGAAGCTAGTATACTTACTTACACAAGAAATGTGGCTAAGGACTAGAGTTAGTGAAAAGAGGGATGGTCCATATACAAAAAAAATCAATACAAGCAATCATTTATTAAATAAATGAAAAATAAAAATATCAAAAACATTTCACTCTCTCTCTCTCTTACTCACACGGCTGATGGCTTCTTTTTGTACTAAAAAAAATGTCACATGCTCCTCCTTTAATAAATAAATAAGTTACACAATTAATTCCAAGTGGGCTTATACTTTGGACTTCATTTAATATCCAATGGACTCCTATTAAATGACTTGGACTATTAATTAGTCAAGTCCATTTAATTTATCATTGGACTAATTAATATAACCCCAAAAGATTGGTTATTAATTTTGTTACACATTAATTATCCAATCCATAATTAAATAATAATTGAATTGATTAATTAATTAAATACTCTAGCACATTAATGTTAAATTACCAAATGGACTAATAAATATTATTATTAATATTTTACATTTTTCACATTAATTAATAATTATATTAATTAATTTACCAAATTTAATTAATTCATTATATTCAATTTAATTGAATATTTAATTACTAGAAAACTTAACAATTATTTTGATATTAAAACTTCAGGGTTTGTTCACTAATTTAATTAATATATTAGTAACCCTCTTTAATTAACTCTAGCAATTAATCACATAATCATTTAATCACGTAATTAATTAATCACACAAAAATATTTAAATAATCTCGTAAAACTAACTCGTTAAAAATTAAATTAATAATTTAATTAATAATAACGTGAAAATTCTAGGACATTATAGTATCTCTTAAAACTCAAAACACGAAAGTTGCAGAACTTTTTATCGACTTTCCATATCATCTTGAATCATCTCAATCAGAGATATGATGAAATAATTATAACCAGATTACAAAGCAGCGTCCAAATTGTCCAGAATCGTAGAATTAGCTTTGTTTTGTATTTAACCCTTTATTTGCATCCTAAATAAAAATATAAGATTAATGAGTACATTTAGGTACCAAATAAATATAAAAGACTAAGCATTAAAGGATAAAAATATAACATTTTGTTATTCTCATCAAGTAGTCTAGCCGACAAACTTACAGAGTGGGAATAATCAAATGATGACAAGTGTTTGAGGAAGAATGGAGCAATGGTAACTTTTAAACGGGAAGAATTTCAAGGATGCCTATAAAAGGATTACTACTCCAGACTCCAGGATTTATGATTTTCAACAATTTCTACCAAAAAATTTATATAAAAGATTTAAGTAGAAAAGTTCAAGCGCTTAAATTCTTTAGAAAAATCATTCAGCTGCTAAATCCTTAAGAAAGATATTCATAACGTCACTTAGCACCACCTTAAACATCAATCATCATCTGCAGACTTTAGATCTTAGTGATCAACAGAAAGACAAGTTTGAGTGATTTACCTTGATTTTTGGTGAACCAAGTCTCTTAGTGAGAGAAGGTCTTAGTGACCTTGAAAAGACTTAGTATCTTGTATATAAGGTATTAGTGATCTTGAGAAGACTTAGTGTCTTGGAGAGAAGGTCTTAGTGATCTTGAGAAGACTGGGTGTCTTTGCTGTTTTTGAGTGATTCAGCGTTTTGTAGCCGGTTCTGAGTGAACCATTGGTTTGTGCAACTTATATCCTTAGTAGATCATCCCTTCTTATCGGAGTGAAAGAGAGGACTAAGAGTATTTTAAGTTCTTAAAAATCGGCGTGTCTCTTTACTGCTTTTATCTTATTTGCTATAACTGGCATAATTGTTATAATTGTCATAATTGCTTTATTTACTACAATATCTTTTCACAATCTCACTTAATTTAGAACTAAGATTTTTTTATTTAATCTTAAAAGGGGTTTTTTAAAATAACAAATTTCGTTGTGTATTATCAAATTAGTTAATTGTTTAAATATTTGGTAAACACCCTTTAATCAGAGATAATTTTGTATAAGTAAATGATCTATTCAACCCCCTTTCTAGATCCCTTTTGTGTCTCTGGAAAATAATAATTGGTATCAAAGCTAAGTTCTCATTGAAATTTCTTTACTATTTAAGTTGATCATATGGCACACAATAAAACCATTTTTGAACTTAGTGGTAGAGGAAAGCCACCAATATGCAATAGAGATAAATTTGCTAATTGAAAACTTTAAATGTAGGCTTATATGGATGTTATTCATGATGAGTTGTTAGATGCAGTATTGAATGGTCCATACATTCCAACAAAGCTGGTTCCATCTAATGAAAATCCCAACAAGGTGGTTGCTAAATTAAGATCAGAATGGACTGACAGTGAGAAGAAGCCTGTTGCTTTCGATAAGTGAGCTAAGATAACTTATTTATAGCTCTAGAGGATGAACTATTTGAAAATATGGTCAACTGCAGAACTGTCAAGGAATTATGCGAAGCTCTTCTAGTTATGCATGAAGGGACATAAGAAGTTAAAGAAAATAAATAATCTCTCTTTACTCAACAATGTGAGATGTTTCCCATATCTCTGGTCAAGACATCACTACAACATATGAGAGATTCAACACCCTTTTAAATTCTTTAAAAGTTTTTGACAATGTTTATCAAAAGAAGGATGTCAACATAAAGTTTATGGGAGCTCTAACCAGTAAATGGGATGTCAAGACCACTATCATCAAAGAGTCAAAGAATCTCTATAAGATAACTCTATAATAGTTGTATGGAAATTTGCTCACTTATAAGCTTGAGCTTAATCAGAGAGCTGAGACAACATCAAATGAAGTAAGAAGAAAAGACAAAGGTTTTGCTCTCAAGATTGCAGAAAGTCCATCCCAAACCCTCTTTGGAAGAAGAAGATGATGAATTAGAAGATGAAGATGAAGATATTGTTTTACTTAACAGAAGATTGAAAAAGTTCATGAGAAATGGCAAGACCAACTTCATTAAGTGATTCAATAACTACAATTACAACGACAACAAGAAAGACAATACCAGAGATCCATGCTACAATTGTAAGTCAGGTCACTTTATTGTTGATTGTAACAAGCCTCTAAGAGAGGATCTAAAGAAAGATAAGAACAAAAACTTTAACAAGAAGGAAAAAGAAGGTACACAAGAAAGAGAGGAATGATCGTTGAAGAATCATGGAGTGCAACAGAAAGTGACTCTAATTTAGAGTCAAGTGAGGATGAAGAACCTCTCAAAGAAAATCTATGCCTTATGACAATGAAAGAACAAACAAATGATATCACCACTGATAATCAAAAAATTGATATCAGTGGGGTATTTAATTTTAATTCCCCTAATGTCGATATAATTGATCTTAGAAATATTTTATGTGATATTACTTTTGAATTGTAAAAATTCATAAAGTGGTTCATAGCACTCTCAAAAGAACATTATCTTCTATAAGGAAAAAAGATAAAGTGCAACTTGATTTGAAAACAATTTGAGAAATCACTAATTATTTATCTCATCTTAAGGAAGAAAATAAATTTTTGAGAACTACCATTGAGCAGTTTGCACGAAGAGTGTCAACATTCATCTCTAAAATTACATAGTTGGAAAAGACTATCTCTTCCTGGAATAGGTCCACCTCTTCTATGGACTCTCTAATCATGAGCCAAAGGATGAGCTCTAACAGATCAGGTTTAGGATTTGAGGATTCATCCTTGAATAGTAGTGTGGGCATTGTAATATCCCAAATATTTATGATGTTATTAAATGTGATCTTAAAAGATTATAATAAAGGTTAAGATTTAAACCTAGTTTTGTGAAATGAATACCTAATGAACGATTGTTCGGGTAAACATTTGAATTATGTTAAGAATAAATATAACTCAAATATACGATCGTATATGATTAGAAGTTAAACTTTTAACCTAAACTATGTGATAGGTGATTAATAAAGATTGAATTATGTTCCAATCTATGTGTTATGTGATTTTTCTATGTGTTTTATTTTATGTCTTAGTTCAAGTATTCAAATCTTAACACTTATTAAAATCAAGAAATTATTTTAGGGTTAAAACTTAAACCTAAGGGTTATAACCTAAAAATCACTATTCACAAATACGAAAATTATATGAGTATAATATAAAAATTATAAGTGTAAAATATGAGAATAATACAAAAATTATACGGTAGAAATACGAAAAGTCAAAGTACATGTCAGCTATGGCAACTAACTAGGAAACTTGGAAATGAACTAGAAGATTAACTAAGAAAGTTAGAGGAACCAAATTAAGGCTAACTAAGTTTGTTTATATTAGTTTGGTTACTTGTGTAGAGAAATTGAGGGTAGAGAAAGTCTTTTGCTAAGTAAGATGACGGGTATTAGGGACTTAGAAATTTTAAACTTGAAGCCAAAGTTGAAGCCAAACTTGGAGTCAAAGTTAGAGCTAAGCCAAAGTAAAAGCTAAACTTGGAGCCAAAGCTTGGTTGTTATTTTTACCATACTACTCTAACTTTGAAAGTCTTATAAATAGGAGCCTTAAGCTTCATTAGTTCTTCACCTATTCACCAACGACTTGAGAGAGGAATTATAAATGTTAGAGGGAGCTATAATCATAAGAGTGGACGATAGATTAAGCACTTCATAAGGTAATGAAGATCATATTTATGTTTTTTATTTTCACTCCTTATGTTCTTGAGTAAAAGTCGTAAATTCTCACATAAGTAGGTTTATAATTTTGTAATTTAGTATTATAAAATTGTAAAACAAGATGACCTTGATTTACAATTCTAGTGACATCAAGTTTTAGCAAGCTAAAACAAGTACGTATGAAACTAGTTTTTATTTTATCCTTTGTTCTTCATGTTCTTAAGTAAAAGTCATAATTTTGTACATAAGTAGGTTTATGATTTTGTAATTTAGTGTTATAAAAACCTAAAACATGGTATTCAAGAAAGACATTTCTTGAGGCATCATGGTTATAGTAATCAAAGTAATGAACTATGAAACATGAAATATTCGAGAGATATTTATGTTCATGTGTTCTTGATAAAATTTATGAGTTAATGCATGAGTAGGTTTAAAGTTATGTAATTAGATGTTTCAGAGTCATAGAACATGATGGCTAAACAAGATAATGCTTGTGGCATCATGTTTTACTAAACGAATCATGGATATATGAACCTAGTTTTCATACTGTCCTTGTGAGCCTTTTTACTACCCCTTGTGGTTGGAATATTGATTTAAATCTAAAGAAAAGTTGTAGGGGGAAATTCTGATAAAAATGAACTTAAGAATCACCCAAAAATATTACGAAACGAAGAAGTTATGCCCGTTTTAGTGAAAGAGAAACTTTTTAAATTTTGGCCTAGTGCCTAAATGCTATTTTCAAGGGAAGTTTTGTTCGGGTTGGGTCGGGTCAGTTTTTCTTGCAAAAATAAGTCAAATGTTTTTGTCTGATTGGGGTTTTTGTCCGGGCTTGTTCAAAACTTATTGTTTCGTTTATCAAGCATTATAAAACCTAAAGAAATGTAATTAGATAATTGAAATAAAGATAAATTATTGTAAAAGTCTTGATTATGATTAATGGTTATGTTAAACTCACATACATTATAGGCCGTATGAATGAATGCTGAAATTAACGTAAACTGTATTATCTAATTATGCAAATTCTAACCCTTGCATAAATTAATTATATGGTAGTTGTTTAGTGATTATTCTATACAAGGATATGTGTTTTAAATTGTTAAATGATAAATGAGATTTCTAATTTCATGTAATTATATGTGAATGTTAGTTGCATATAAAATGTTATATTATTGAATAAATAACATGATAAACTATATGTTGAATCATAAACATTGTATGTGCTACTTGTTGAACTTGCTGAGCTGTAGTGCTCATTCTTGAGAATAACACTTTATTTGCAATTAAAGAAGAATTATCAGAAGGTTATGGACGTAAAGAAACGAAGTTAGATTAGGAGACATGTAAATTATTATTTTCCTTATTTTTCTTGTATTAAGTCAGAATAACTTATTGTAATAGAAGTAAGTCATAATAACTTGGAATTATGAATAAAAGATTATTCTTTTGATAATGAAATGTGTGATGTAGATTACCTTTTAAAAGTTAATAAAAGTTATGAAATAAATACTATAAAATGGTTAGTTTATGTTAAGGTTTTGAAGTATTATATAAATTAAGTTGAGTTAGCACAGTATTGATAAAGAACTCTACATCTGAATGAGGGTATTGAAAGATATTAGGAGTTCTGCAAGCACTGAGGTTATACTTAATGAGTGCCAGTAAGGTGCCACCTTTACCGGAATGCGCTATTCGATTCCAAGAACAATCTTATCATTAATGCTGTGAATTTCAGATAGGTATGGATTATCAATATGGAATAGATAAGTTCATTAGTAAATAAAGTTATACATCTAAGTAAGGGTATTGGTAATACGGACCGATCATGTTATTATTGATACTATGAATTTTAGATGTACATAATTTATGAAATGATGGAACATCTATAGATGTTATAAATGATAAGTTTTTTTAGAAAACTCAGAAGGAAGCAAAGCTCGATGAATGAGGTGTTATTTGTAATCATAGATGTAAGTGACATAATATTGTCAAAACATAAGAATGATTTAAGTTACGATTTAGGGAGTAGAAATAAAGTAATTAATGAAATGTATGTAATATTTATAGTTAAGCCAATAGAGTTATTGGTAGATTGTAAAGAATGGAAGTACAAGTCAGCTACAGGTCCGGGCGACAAGCGCTCGGATTTGGGGGCGTGACAGACACCACTTTTGAAATTAGCAACAATAGTGTTTCTACTTTTCATAAAAATATTGTATTTGTAAAATCAACATAGATCATAGAGCCAATTATTCAAAGCTCTACTATTTTTGTTGATCTTATTGTTCCAAAGAATAATAGGTCTCATATTGGCGTCAGTTTTAAGAAAACATAGAGTAAGGTCAACACTATGATCAAAACTCGAAGGGTCGTAAAGTTAGTGAAAACTCATTCAACAAACCTACCTGATAAAAATCATAGAGTTGTTTTTCACTCTACAAACTCCTAAAATCGTAGAGTAGTGTGGCAATAGAAATAGAGTGATCTAAGAAAAAAGGATAAGATTGCCCCCACATATGTCTTGGAGGAGTAGACATCCAATCACCATACTTTGTGAGAAGAGCGGCAAAATATTTGTTGCGGAAATGGGACACCCCATCACTAATTATCGCCCTTAGTGTTCCAAATCTTGTAATATGTTCTTGCGCAAGAAAGTTAGAACGACCTTGGCATCATTAGTAGGTAACGCCACTGCTTCCACCCATTTGGAGACATAATCCACTCCCACTAAGATATACTTGTTATTGAATGACTATTGGAACGGTCCCATGAAATCAATCCCCCATACGTCGAATATTTCCATTTCCAAGATTGAATTCAATGGCATTTCTTGCCGATTTGATATGTTTCCAACCCGTTGACAACGATCACACCTCTTTTCGAATTCATGAGCATCTTTGAACATTGTTGGCCAATAGAATCCCGATTGGAGAATCTTTGCAGCTGTTCTATCACCTCCATAGTGACCTCCATACAAAGATGAATGGCAATGTTGTAAAATGCCTTCGAGTTCCTCCCTAGCCACGCATCGTCTTACCATCTGGTCAGCACATTGTCGGAAAAGAAAAGGTTCGTCCCAAAGGTATTGTTTGGCATCATGTAGGAACCTCTTTTTCTGCTGATAACTCAGGTCATAAGGAAGTACACCACTGACGATGTAATTGACGTAATCCGCATACCAAGGAGCTTCCTTTGCTATATAGAATAATTGCTCATCGGGAAATGACTCATTTATCAATACCCGATCTCTTTGGTCTTGCTGCGAATTTTCCAGTCTAGAGAGATGGTCTGCTACTTGGTTCTCAGACCCCTTCCTATCCCGAATCTCAAGATCAAATTCCTGGAGTAGAAGAATCCAATGAATCAACCTTGGTTTGGCATCCTTCTTAGAGATGAGATATTTTATTGCAGAGTGGTCTATAAACACGATCGCCTTTGTCCCAATCAAATAGGCTCAGAATTTGTCTAAAGCAAATACCACTGCAAGTAATTCCTTTTCTGTTGTGGTGTAATTTAATTGTGCATCTGTCAGAGTTTTGCTAGCGTAGTAAATTGCATGAAATATCTTTTCCTTACACTGGCCCAAGACTGCCCCAACCTCGTAGTCACTAGCATCACACATGAGCTCGAACCGTAAAGTCCAATCTGGAGCGACGATTATTGGTGCAGTTATCAACTTCGTTTTTAAATTCTGAAATGCATCATGACACTCTCTAGTGAACTTAAAAGGAACATCTTTTTCAAGTAATGCACACAAAGGCTTTGTAATCTTGGGAAAATCCTAGATAAATCGTCGATAAAATCCTGCGTGTCCCAAGAAACTTCGAATTCCTTTCACAGAATTTGGTGGTGGCAGATTTTCAATCGTCTCGAACTTTGCCTTGCCCACTTCTATACCACTATCCGACACCTTATGTCCCAAGATGATTCCTTCTTGCACCATGAAGTGACACTTCTCCCAATTAAGCACCAAATTTGTTTCTACGCATCTCTTTAGAACCGCAATCAGATTTGCTAAGCATAGATCAAAACTATCACCAAAGACCGAAAAATCGTCCATAAAGATTTCTAAATTTTGCTCTACCATATCAGAGAAGATTGCCATCATACATCTCTGAAATGTCGCCGGTGCATTGCAAAGCCCAAAAGACATCCTCCGTAAGGCAAATGTTCCATACGGGCACGTGAATGTCATTTTTTCTTGATCCTCGGGGGCTATGGCAATTTGATTGTAGCCCGAATAGCCATCCAACAGACAGTAAAATGGATGTCCCGCCAATCTGTCTAACATCTGATCAATAAAAGGCAGCGGAAAATGATCTTTGCGAGTTACCTTGTTTAATTTTCGATAATCCATACAGACTCGCCAACCCGTCACCGTCCTTGTTGGAATTAGTTCGTTATTCTCGTTGGCTACTACTGTCATGCCTCCTTTCTTTGGTACACATTGCACCGGACTAACCCACGAACTATCTGATATGGGGTAGATTATACCCGCATCTAACCACTTGAGAATCTCTTTCTTTACGACTTCCTTCATGATTGGGTTTAGTCGTCGTTGCTTCTCTACAACTGGTTGGCATCCTCCTCAAGCAGGATTTTGTGCATACATAGTGATGGGCTAATTCCCTTGATGTCTGCTATGGTCCATCCAATGGCAGTTTTGAATTCCCGCAATACTCTTAGCAATTTTGTCTCTTGTAACTCATCAAGTGAAGTGGAAATAATCACCGGTAGTGTAGAAGAATTCCCCAAATAAGAATACCTCAAATGGGTTGGCAACTGTTTCAATTCCAAAACGGGTGGTTCTTCTATAGATGTCTTGTCATGGGTCTTTGCTTTCTCAGAATGACTTAAAGGCTCAAATTGCTTACCAGTCTGTAAAAGCGGTGTATATGCATTCAATAGCTGCACAAACTCAAGTGGGGCTGGAAAATTTGCAGCTATAGGATTAACTAAAGCCGTTACAAATGGATCCGCATTACAATTAACCTCAGAAACTTCGTCCACTGCTACCTCTAACCAATCGATTCTGAAACACTCTCCTGCTTCCTTTGGGAATTTCATAGCTTTGAAAACGTTAAAAGTGACCTCTTGATCATGCACCCTCATCGTCAGATCCCCTTTCTGCACATCTATCAAAGTTCTACCCGTAGCCAAAAATGGACGCCCAAGTATAATCGAAATTTCTTTGTCCTCTTCGAAGTCCAATACTATGAAATCTGCCGAAAAAATGAACTTATCTACTTTCACCAATATGTCCTCCACTATTCCTCGTGGATGCGTCAATGACCTGTCTGCCAGCTGTAAAGTAACATTGGTCGGTTTCACTTCCTTCAGGCCTAACTGTTGATATATGGACAATGGCATTAGATTGATACTGGCCCCCAGATCACACAAAGCTTTCCCAAAGAACTTGTCACCAATTGTGCATGGTATTGTGAAACTACATGGATCTCTTAATTTGGGCGGCAATTTATTCTGTAGAATGACACTACATTCCTCTGTCAGTGCGACTGTCTCAAAATCTTCCAACTTCCTCTTTCTTGACAAAATATCCTTCATGAATTTCACATAGTTTGGCATTTGTTCTAGAGCTTCTGCAAAGGGTATGTTGATTTGAAGTTTCTTGAACACCTCTAGAAACTTTGAGAATTGTTTGTCTGCTTTTGCCTTTTTGAGTCGCTGAGGGAATGGTTGTGGTGGAACATAGGGATTCAGCTTGGCTCCTTCGGTTTTGTCCATGGGTTTCTCCGTTTTCCTTGCTAAATCTGCATCCTCACTTGCATCGACTTCTTGTGGTTGCTTTGAGTTCTCCTTGACTGTTTCCGATAATTTTGTCCCACTTCTCAATGTAATTGCCTTACAGTGTGCGTTACCCTCTCCTTTTGGATTCTTCTCAGTATCACTTGGTAAAGATCCTTAAGGTCGGTTGTTTATAGCACTATGGATCTGACCAAGTTGAGTTTCAAGATTCCTTATTGCAGTTGCTTGATTTTTCGAAGTTACGTCAAATTGATTTGTCAATTTCGCTAGTACTTCTTCCATTAGTGATAGCTTATCGGGTTGTTGCTGTTGCTGTGATACGGGTGGGTATTGATGTCTTGGAGCTTGAGTTTGAGTTTGCACCTGATTATTGCTCCATGCAAAATTCGGATGGTTCCTCCTTCCAGGATTGTAATTATTTGCATTATTACCATATTGCGGCTGTCTGTTTTGATTTCCAATAAACTGCGCAGACTCTGAATTAATAGCACAATGTTCTGTTGAGTGTTCTCTTGCACAAATCTCACACACTGTCTCCATCTGACTCTTCTGCATTCCCATAGAATTTATTTTCTTTGCCATGGTAGAAAGTTGTGATGTTACGTGTGCCGACAAGGCTGTCATGGCATCCACCTCATAAATACCTGCTACTCTTGGCTGATGAGTTCTAGTTGTAGGCCATTGATAGTTGTTCGCTGCCATATTTTCAAACAGGTTGTACGCTTCTTCAATATTCTTTCCCATCAATGCTCCACCAGCTGTTGCATCTATGCTCGTCCTAATCTGACTGAATAGACCATTATAGAAGGTTTGGACTTGCAACCACTTAGGAATTCCATGATGTGGACATCTCCGTAGCAAATCTTTGAATCGCTCCCAAGCTTCATACAGTGACTCCGAGTCGTGCTGAACGAAAGAAGTGATATCGTTCCGCATCTTTGTCGTCTTTGCTGGTGGAAAGAATTTGGCAAGAAATTTTTGTGCCAAATCATTCCACGTTGTAATGGATCATGCAGGCAAGGAGTGTAACCAGCTCTAGGCTTTGTCTCTCAGTGTGAATGGGAATAGCCTCAGTCTAATAGCATCCTCCGTCACCCCATTATATTTGAACGTGTCGCATATCTCCAAGAAGCCGACAATGTGGTCGTTGGGGTCATCATTCGGCAAACCCCCAAACTGAACCGAGTTTTGGATCATCTGAATAGTTCCGGGTTTGATTTCAAAATTTGCTGCTGTGATGGCGGGCCTTGTGATGCTAGATTGAATTTCCGTCACTTGTTGCATAGCATACTCCCACAGTGTTTTCTGTTCTTCCTCAGCCATTCTTTCTTGATTTTCTAGAGTCGTCCGAATATAAGTGCGAATTCTATGGAACCTTCGTTCTATGTCGTCTTCGTAAGGCTCTAGTTCCGGACCTTTAGATCTCGTGTGCATACACAAAATACTAAAAGAAACTTCTTCCAGAAAGCACGGGCAAACTCTACCTGATGAAAGCCAGATAAAAGCAAAGGTAAAAAAAAGATTAAAACTTTTAAATTAAAATTAAACTAATAAAACTTAATAATAAACTAATTATTAAACCCGTTCCCCGACAACGGCGCCAAAAACTTGTTGTCCGATTTAGATATATGGAATTCACACGCAAGTATACGCGGTCAATCAAGTAATATAGTAGAAATAAGGATGTCGAACCCACGAGGAACAAGTAATAACAATTATGCCAACTATTAAATTTATATTAATTTAACTCTAATTAAACTTTAGCAACTTTGGATTATAAACTACTTAAAATTGAAATTGAATTTAAACTAACTAACTAACTAACTAATGAGAATGATTTACCAGATAATAAAGAGCTTTAATATTACAATTTCCCCGTTGGATCACAATAATGTTATTATCTTAATTCCAATTACTTAATCATATGGATTGTTAACTGAGATCACTTATCTATTTACTAATCTCGTTCGATAATTAATAAAAAGATCCACTCCAATTTATAATGCTATAATTCTATGCAAAATTCATTGAAACAGACTCATTAAGATTAAACTCTCAATATGTTACGTGTGGTCTATAGGTATTCGCATCCTATATACTATCATGATACTCTTCCGAAGAAGAACAAACAAAGTCACACGTTATTATACCTAGATCTATTCCTAGATTTTCTTTGTCAATTCCATCTAAGAAATCAAATAATTGTTGATCAAACAATTATAAATTAATGCAAGATATAACAACCAATCCAACAATTGATCAAATAATTGAAACTAAGATAAATTAATTAAGGTTCAACCAACGGTTCCATTGTAATCCTAAAGAAGAATTTAGTTACACATCATCATAAAAACCATAATCAAATTAATATAGAAAATCATCACAATTTAGAAGATAAAGGAAAAGGAATTAGAGAAAACTCTGTTAAACTCTCTCGCTTCCTTAATCTTCACTGCTGCGTTCTTGCTATTCCAAATCCTTCCAGTAGGTCTCAGAATCGTGCGTCTCCAATCCTTGCTTTTTCCTCCCTTATTACGTTCCCCTTCGTGGCTGCCTTGAAGTCCTAGATTCCATCTTTAACTCAACTGCAACATCTAACTTCCAACGCAGACTCGGATTGCTCGACGCGATTTTGGCCAACTGAACTCGCCGACCTGCGCCCCGGCGCCATGTACTGTTCATAATTACAAAATTGCCACTGACAGCTTGTTTTCCCGTTTTGACCTCTCGAAGCCGTTTTCTGCAAATTAATTATAAAAACAAGTAAAATAGAACTAAAAGCACTTAAAGATAACAAATAATTAAGCCTAAAAGTACATAACTCGTAGGTATAACACCCACTCATCAATATCGTGTTACGTGAATTTCACGTAAGTTATTTTAAATAATTTAAACTGTATACATACATACTACTTACACATTCAATTTATTTTTTCTGATAAGTTACTTCTTTTTCTTAGATTTATTTTAGATATAAGGAGGGCATCTCTCAGGAAGCTGGCGACGGTGTTATTATTGCACATGTCGCGAAGAACTACGCTGACTGGTTATACGAAATGAGACATAGGGCTGCCCGGGCAGTTGTAGACCAGCCCAGGACTACTATTCGAGACCATCAGCCCGATATTGTCTCAGATGCAGCATGGGAGGTCATGTGTACTCATTGGGATGCTGATGACTTCAAAAAAAATCAGAACAAATGAAGAAAAATCGTAGTCAGCTCTGAGTAGTACATACTAAGGGTTCACGGTCATTTGAAGTGAAATCGGTATGTATATATTTAGTTTACTTTAATATTCTCATAAAAATATTTACTAAATAAATGATAAATTAAAATTTTATTTGTTAGGTCATGAGCGGTGAGTTGGGACGACCTCCCACCATGATCGAGTTCTGGGATAGAGCTCACACGCCAAAGGAATGTACTATATCACAGGCAGCTGTAGCTATACGGGTAAGAGTTTTTATAAAATTCTGTAATAATTAGTATCATGTACTTAATTAAATGAGTCAATAAACTACCATATACATAATAAATTGCAGGACCGATTTCAGAGTCTTCGGGACAAGCATGTAGCTGAGTTGCAGGCAGCTAGGGGAGATTCTACCATCACTCCGTCCGACATTAGCTTATCTAGGGATGAGAAGATGGCTCTTTGGGTCGCGTCTCAAGATCCCCCTAGTAGCACTACGAGCAGATATCGAGTGTTGGGCTTGCCGAGGGTCCCGGCATATACATTGACCGGAGGTATTTATTATAGTATGTTGCTCGTTAATTCAAAATTTATATTGATATTCAATATTTTTTTAATGTTATATTTAATTTTAAAGGTTCTAGCCAGTGCTCGTCTTCACCAGCTTGCACAGGACGTTGCAGCAGGGGCCAGTGTCGAGAGTACGAGCATATCTCCGGAGCAGTTCATCGCGATACGAGACGAGGTGATTCGGATGGTGACTACCCTACTGTTGGAGGCTTTTGGCCCGATGCTGACGACGCGCCCGACTGCACAGGTATTTTATTCAATTTAAGTTGTATAATCTGTATGTTCTGTTTAGCTGTGAATTTTTGTCTCAACTATGGACTAATTACTAATATTTGTAATTGTATTAACAGGATGACAATTCCGAGCATGCTGGCGATGCCGATCGCGACCGGGGGGGGGGGGTGACGACGATGATTTTCATACACCACAGCAGAACCTTCGATCATCGGCCGATGATTCTTTGCAGACAGCTGGTAGTACTAGTTTCATTTAGTTTTATAGATTATAATTTTGTTGTACTTACTTTAATTTAGCTTAATTGATTGTAATTCATCATAATTTTGTTGAGTTTTGTAAAGTATTGTACTTTTAAACGATGATTTATTTTATAATGTGTTGTCGTTTATATTTATTATAATTCATATGTAGAAATATGTTGTGTGAACATAAATAATGGATTGTTGTTGTGTTGTTGGGATAAAGCAGGTTTGTAGGTATAAAAATGTGGTTTTAAAACCTGGCACTGAAAAAAAAGAGCATATTTATAAAAAAAAAATTATATTATTTCCGACGGAATTTTAATATTTTCGACGAAAATTCCGTTGGAATTAAAGCAGAAACTAACAGTTTCATAAATGCTTTAAAAATCATTTCGGACGGAATTCGTTAATTCCAACGGAATATTCCGTCGGAATTAGATAGCGATGGCCGACAGAATATATATTACCGACGGAATAAACTCCGTCGTAATTACATTAATACCGACGAAATGAACGACGGGAAAAAAAAAGTCGAGAAATAATATTTTCGACCGAATTTCCGACGCAAATAATCCCGACGCTCTTATTTTTGTCTGAATCTGCGACTGAATTTTCCGTCGGAATTAAGTTATTGCCGACGGAAAAACTCTATATACGACGGAATATTTCGTCGGAATTAACTCTTTTTCTTGTAGTGGATATTAAGACATACTATGAATGTTTAAAGATTTCGATTCTGAAATGTAAAGAGATATTGTAAAATTATAAATACATGATTATTTAGCAATTATAATATTGTTGTAATTCATGAACAATAAGGAAAATGCTGTACTCGTGTTGAACCGGATCTGAGGTTCGAGGGACCCGGATTCGGGGTCATCACACGCACCCGGGTCCCAGGATGCGGGCGCGGGCGGTGCTTTGCACCACGTCATTGTGACCCGATCCAAGCCTTTCTTTTAATATCACAAGTAAATTAAACTATTCCACTCAAGCTTATAAAAGCATTAAATAGTTTTACTTCTTATTGATATGGTACTTAAAGAAAGTAGTTTTGCAAACAATCATGCACATTTTCATATACCCCACTTTGAATATGATTAAAATATAGTATATAATTCCTACTTGAATTATATTTTGTTCTCTCTTAATCTTCTTTTAGTATACTATCAAATGCACTTTTAATTTAATTTAAATTCAATCAACTAATGAGTCTAAATTAAACCCAAAATTGATCAAAACTTATATAATTAAAAGTGCAATTTAATAGTAACAATCCAACAGTTATAAATTCAAGACGTTCTATGAAAGAATTGATATTACAACGTTGGATCAATAATTGAAAAAATTGAACTTACCTGCTCGAGACAGACCAAGCTCTAACGCTCAACTCTACTCTAATAAACATTTTTCAGTTGCTTAGTGTTTAGCATTGATCTTAATGATCAAATTTGTAACAAGTCTTAGTGACTTGAAGATTCTGTGTGAATGTTGTGATGTTCTTAGTGAACTTGGTTTTTGTAATCCTTCATATTCTTAGTGAATCATCTATATTCTCGGAGTAGAAAAGAGAATTAAAAGACTTTTGTGTTCTTAATCTCTTAAAACTTGTGTTAGTTTATTTATTATTTTACTTTCTTACGTTTTCATTTTATTTCTTTCAATCTACGACCACTAAACTCTTAACCAATAATTTTCTTCTATAATTAAGCGGTGGTTTTCATAATAATTATTTCACTGCATGTATAATCTAATTGTATTAATTAACTTTGGCAAACTTTAAAAAGATATTTTTTAAAGAACCTATTCAACTTTCTTCTAGATCTCAGATCTCTTTGTGCCTTTTGAACCTAACAAAATCTTTTTTTTTATTGATATAATACAAAATAATATAATACCCTCTAGTATAACATTCCCCATTTTAGTATCATACCCTTACTAAATTAAAGTTTCATCTGTGAATCTTTTTATAAAACGGAAATAATAATAATTATTTTTAAGATGATATAAATAAATAATAAATCAATCTTTGTGTGACACTGTACTGTCACCAACTATTTCTGTGCTCTCCTGTTGATCCTTCGCTCCTCGCTCCATTACTGATACTTAAAAGAAATAACAAGTTAATGTTGTATTGCATATTAGCCTCATGAAATAAGCTACAACCAGAATTAGGGTACATAAACAAATTTTTATTTATTTCTTATTGTTTAATTTTTAACGAAAATAGATAATTTTGCTAAGTAAACAACTGTATCATAAAAATAAAATGACAATTGTTTTTTTTAATTATTTTCACCATTGGATCACATTCACTTGTTGATCCAATGGTTCGGACTTGTCCGATTGAGCCGGATTATGCCAGGTTGGTTGAGCAACGATTTTAAAAATAAAATTAATTCACGTATCTCGGTAAGCCATAAAAATAAATTTTCAAGTATAATTACCATATTTTTTCAAAGGAAAACAGCTAGAGGGTTAATTTGAGAATATTTTTATATTTAAAATTGATATCATTTATTAAAAATTATGAAACAGTAAATCTCATAGTTAGTATTTTTCTTAGATAACTTACAATATTTAAATAAATATATGTCAATTTTTGAGTTTAAAAATATGTTAAATTAACTTTAAAAATAATAATAATCTTATTTTTCATCTCGGTGAGGAAATTGCACCAAATTAATTCACATATCGAGTATCCCACAAAAATAAAAATATAAAAAATGACATTATTTATAGGAGGGTATAAATAGCTACCATTTTTTCTAAAGGAAAACATGCAAGGCCTAAGGGGTGTCAAATTGTTGCACATACTTGTTCTTATACGTGTTTCCTGGCCATTAAATCTTCAAGAGTTGCCAAAAATACAAAAAAGCAGTTTTTTTTCCCCGGGAAACCCTCCAAACCTTCCTTTTTCTAAAATACAAATTTCAAACTCATAAAAAAACTTTCCACCCAATGTACACAACAACAATCTAGCAAGCCTTTACACCCCTAACCCTCCCCCCCTACAATTCCTCACCATCAATCCCTTGCAATACCCTCCTGACCATCTTTTCTTCTACCCCCAAAACCCCCCATTTCCTTCTTTGCTCGTCCCCGAGCCATCCCCAATAATCCGAAATCCTTCTCCTCTTCTCTTACTTTTTTTTTCGTTGTACTATTTGTTACCTTCCCCAATGGGAAGTTGTTGCTCCCGAGACAACGCCAATGAGCCCTCGAATGAGGCCACCACATCCACAGACGCCAATGCCGATAAAGCAATGACCGACTTGTCTGTCGCTAATAATAATAACACGAACCCGCATAAGTCCACACCCCCTTCAGCCTCTCCAAAGCCTAATTCCAAGTCTAGCCCCATTGGCACGGTCTTAGGCCGGCCAATGGAAGATGTTAAAGCCACTTACACAATTGGCAAAGAGCTTGGGAGGGGACAATTTGGAGTCACACATTTATGCACTCATAAACAATCCGGAGAGCAATTCGCGTGCAAAACGATAGCGAAGAGAAAGCTCGTTAACAAGGAGGATATCGAGGATGTTCGGAGGGAAGTACAAATTATGCATCATTTGACAGGGCAGCCCAATATTGTTGAGCTCAAGGGCGCTTTTGAGGACAAGCATTCGGTGCATTTGGTGATGGAATTGTGCGCTGGCGGTGAGCTGTTTGATCGGATCATTGCAAAGGGGCATTATACGGAGAGGGCTGCTGCTTCGTTGTTACGAACCATTGTTCAGATTGTCCACACGTGTCACCAAATGGGAGTCATTCATAGGGATCTCAAACCCGAGAATTTCCTTCTTTTGAACAAGGAAGAGAATTCACCTCTCAAAGCTACAGATTTCGGTCTATCGGTTTTCTATAAACAAGGTTGCGACCTAGTTTTATATGGATTTGGATTTCAGACAAATAAAATTGGCAGTCCTATAAAAATAAGTTGCATTTGAAGACCAAAGTTGCAATTTTATAACAAAGATCATCTGAAATACAACTCTATCAGTGCAACTTGTTTCTATAAATTGCTCAAATAGATTGCCCATGTCAAACTGTCTGGAATCATAATCTGTTTTATATTCATGATTTTATGGTCTTTTTTTACACAAGAAAATATTAATTTTAATCAAAATTTGGGAAATCATTGAAACTCTCTACTATATCAATGCAAATCGTTTCTATAAACCGCCATTTCAAACTGCTTGGAATCCAAATCTGCTTCATAGCCATGATTTTATGGGTTTTTTTTTTTACACAAGAAAATATTTATTTTAATTAACTTTGGGAATCATTGAAACTAATAGATATCTGTTTTTACTCTTAATGTCCTTCAGATCATCAATGTTCATTTGCTATATTTATAAAGATTAGAAAATATTTTTGGGAGTATCAGAAACAGAAACCATGAAAATGTGGCCCATCTAGTTTGTAGAATTTAGTGGAATACCTTTGATACAAACAGCTAGCTTTAGAGGCCTAGATTCTTATTCTGGGATTTTGTTAAATTCTCCATACAGAAGGTTATAAATAACATGAAACAAGATACTTAAACAATTGTTATGAAAGAAAAAAGTTTAAAAGATTGTAAAATAAATTTATATGGGTTAGTCCTGTTCCAAACAGAGAGAGATTTTTATTTGATAATGAAAAAAAAATAATCAAAAACCACATTTCAAGAATATTAACGAAAAACACCAAGATCGAGCTGCGTCAAATTCCAACCTCCTTGTAATTTACTAAAAAACGTTATCATTGGTTCATTCTCATGACAGGTGACCAGTTTAAAGATATTGTTGGAAGTGCATATTATATTGCACCAGAAGTCTTGAAGAGAAAATATGGACCAGAAGTTGATATTTGGAGCATTGGGGTTATGTTATATATTCTTCTATGTGGAGTTCCTCCATTTTGGGCAGGTAATCTACTGTTTTCCATATAGAAAAAGATCTTATCTTTTTTATAAAAAATAAAATACAAATAAGGAATAATAAGTTACTGAATTGCAACAGAATCGGAACATGGGATATTCAATGCCATTTTACGCGGCCATGTTGATTTTACAAGTGATCCATGGCCTTCAATTTCACCTCAAGCAAAGGATCTTGTCAAGAAGATGTTGACTATAGACCCCAAGCAGAGGCTGTCAGCAGTTCAAGTTCTCTGTAAGTATGATAAGAACTATACTGCAAATGTTTGTGTCGATTTTTTGGTTTCCAGTTACATGAACAAATATTAGCGGATATGTAATATGTGGATCCCACTTATAATTCTATCCAACTTCATGTATTGAGATATTTCGCACTTATAATTCGGCACAAAATTGTCGCAATACATAGCAAAATTCGTATGATAAATATCATGCTTGATTAATTTTTTTGAATATATAGACTTGTAAGTCAGTTAAAACAAATCACAGTAGAATGATGAATAAAATTGAATGACCTTTATTATACAAGTATAATACAATCGCAACAATCGCAACAATAGCAACTCTCTGTTGTGCATATGCAACTCATTTTTATAGGACTGTCTGGAAACCAAATCCTTAATTTTCTTTCATTTCATATAGTTATTAAAAAAAGAGAAAAAAAGATGAATATTGTCAAAAATATGTCAGGTAAACAAATGACCAACAGAATATATTTGAAGATAAGAAGGTTTATTGATTTTAAGATTCCACATTACAATTTTTTTTATAATTAACACTTCATTTGTTTCAGCTCATCCATGGATTAAGGAGGATGGAGAGGCACCTGATACACCACTTGACAATGCTGTTCTTGATAGACTAAAGCAGTTCAGAGCAATGAATAAATTCAAGAAAGTTGCCCTACGGGTATTAAAATTATTTGAAAATTTCTCATTCTTAATTCTATCCTAATTATTCTGAAAAGCACTTTCGTAGGCTACATGCATGTTTGGTTATCCAGAGTTTGGAGCGTATAATGCGTCTAATGCTTGAAAATCTTGTTTGTCTAGGAGCAACTTATTTTAAATATAGCTTATTTAACTCACAAACACAAAAAAGTGTTCGGAGCTCAAACGTACACACCAAAAATCGTATGCACGCTGAAAATTCCAAATGCTACTACCGTAAACGCTACTGCTATAAATGCTAATAATTGAACCAACCCTAAGTAATTAATTCATCTTAATACACAAATTTGCTATATCAATCTTGGCCAAGCTCACGACAAACGAGATGTTCTTTTCAGTTTTAGGATCCTTTTAACATAACTTGGAAAATTCTCTAATCATTTATCTTTTGGAATGAATAGGTTATTGCGGGCTGCCTCTCAGAGGAAGAGATCATGGGATTAAAGCAGATGTTTAAAGGCATGGATACAGACAATAGTGGTACAATAACACTCGAGGAGCTAAAGCAAGGTCTTGCTGAGCAAGGGACAAAGCTATCCGAATACGAAGTCAAACAGCTGATGGAAGCTGTAAGTTCCCTGAAATTCAAAAGATTCTATTGAGCAAAAGCCCATATTTTCGGTTCAAACTTCGGCTGCCTGCAAGTCCGGTCCGATTTGGAACCGAGTCGAGCTCAAACAAGCTTCTTTGCCTGTTAGTTAAATGAGTTGAGTTCAAACAATGTGGTGTCTAGCTCAAGCCCGACTCGTTTATGCCCGGCTTGTTTAGCATTAATGAATGATATTTTCTTATTTTTATGGTAAAAATGGTTTAAAGGGACTGGTTTAAACTTGACTAGGCTTGACTCACTTGAGCCCAACTTGACTCGTTTACTAAACGGGTCAAGTTCTTACGCCAAATCTCAGGCTCGTTTAAAGTCCGGCTCAATTTAGCTTTAACTCGTTGAACTTTTAAGCAAGTTCTAACTCGAGAAGTCAAAATCCGGGTCGGTTTGACTAGTTTAAAGCTCTAGGAATCTGTATAAAAAATCTAGCCATTTTCTAATCATTTGATGCTTATCTTCTTTTTGTTTTTCTTAAAACAAAATAGGCTGATGCAGATGGAAATGGGACTATTGACTATGATGAGTTCATTACAGCAACAATGCACATGAACAGAATGGACAGAGAAGAGCATCTTTACACTGCATTCCAATACTTCGACAAAGATAACAGCGGGTAAGTACAATTATGATCATAAGTTCATAACCATATGTGTAAGTACAATTACAAGTTTCTTATTGATAAGATATTAACAATGTAGCTTTTTACTTCTCTATTTAATCAGGTATATTACAATTGAAGAACTAGAGCAAGCTCTCCGGGAATTTGGCATGAATGATGGGAGGGACATAAACGAAATCATTTCTGAAGTCGATAGCGATAATGTATGTAATAGAAAAATAATGCTTAGTTCGAAATGAACTCAAGTAAAGACTTAATGACTGAATAAACCTTTAAACTCTTCTCAAGTTATCAAAATAACACAAAGTATTTTTGTACGCCAAAACCACTTAACTTTTAAATAATTATCATAAATGCCCAAAATTTCACCATATAAGCTGATGTGTACATATGATGCGGTCAAATTTTGGACATTTTTGACAATTGTTTGAAAGTTCAATGATTTCGGTCTAAAAAAATAGTTTGTATATTTTTCTGATAGTTTGACAGGATTTCAATGATTTTATTTGTCATTAAGCTTCAAAGAAATGGTAGTTTAAAAGCATTATCAAACACATTTTTCGTATTAGTTCCACTAGAATTTTTGAAGTGCCATGAGATAAACTTGTCTAGGCTATGAAAACCACTTTGAATACTGCAGGATGGGCGGATCAACTACGAGGAGTTTGTAGCCATGATGAAAATGGGTCAACCAGAAGCTGCAGCAAACCCCAAAAAACGACGCGAAACATTTGTTTCATCATGAATTGCATCGCTACAATAGCCAGAGCAAACGGAAAATTGTCACCTCGGCATTGTGAACATTGAAGAGTTGATAAATGGTGTGCATATCTCGGAAATATTGGTAAATCTCAAACCTCAGGGATGAAAATGTACATTTTTTGCCTGGGTGAAGGTTTGAGGAATTGTCATTGTGAAGATTTGAATACAAGGAATTCAGATATATTTGAGGGCTTTTGGGTTGGTTAGTTCTTTTATATTTGTGACTTGATAATGGTTGGGAATCAAAGGAGGTTCCAGTTGTAAGAAATACATTTCCAGTGTTAGAAACAGACATAAGTAATGTTATTGTTTAGTGCCTTAGTATATATCTGTTTGCAGGCAATGTTTAATTACTCCCTCAGTCCCGTAAAAAATAGTTGACTTTCTTTTATTTAATTACTCTTTCCGTTCTTTAAAAATAGGTTGACTTTTCTTTTTAAATTGTCACAAAAAGCTGGCTTTGTTTCCTATTAAATAATTAGTGTTCTTTTATAACCTTAATCTATAAAAAGTTTTTAATTCTCAAGACTTATTGCTATGTTAAAAAAGTAATTATAATGAACATTACCCAATTATAGCATTCCAATGAACGTACCCAATAGTGCATTGTACGAAACTCAAGAAGTTGACAAGTTTGACAAAAAAAATTAATTTATTAATTAGTGTAAAGATATTTATTAAGGGGGAGAATAATACATTTATTAAGAGTCAACTAGAAAAAAAAGAAGTTGGCGCAGTAGTTTAAATAACGTGTTGGGATATCTTGGGATTGAATCTTACTTGCAACAATTATTAAAGTAAAAATACTAATGGGACCACTGATCTTAAAAAGGCTGATCCAGGCTGGGGAGAATAATCCAATTGCAGTTGAAAATTTTCATATTATCAATAATAATAATAATAATAATAATAATAATAATAATAATAATAATAATTAAATAAATAAATAATGTCCAATTGAAATTACACTTGTGTACATTATAATTACAATTGTAACAACGGAGCTTTAGGGGCCAGTGAGAAATTGTACATTTAAACTATGGCCGAGTACATTCAGTTTAAGTTGTTGAATTAAATAAACCAAGAGAACTTGGTCTAAGCAATTATAACAGTTATGAAGCCTGGTGGTTTAAAACTCGAATAATGTAACTGGTCTCAAATTTTTTTTAAAAAAAATATGTCAATAATATTTCATTAATATCTCAGTTAGGTAAATAAAAAATTTGAGACCCATAACCATTATCCTTAGGAACTCGTGAAATTGATGTAGAAGAATTTGTAGATTGAGCATCATGGATACCAATGGAGTAATGGCAGAACAGTGCTAACAGAAAGAACACGTGCTCAGTTTCTCCTCAACCTTCTTCACCTGCTCCTTATATTTCTTAGTTACATACTCCAAAACTTTCAGGAGCGTCATTATGGAATAGGTGTCCATGTCTGGCGACTAGGGCAACATGATGTCCACATTGCTAGACAAGACTGGTATTCACGCGTGATTTTGTCTAGTCAATGAAATCACCAAATAACAAGTAACTTGTACTAAAAATAATCGTTAGCCACCTCCAGATCAAG